>OX401413.1:37536741-38264924 GCA_947846245.1 Cerastoderma edule | reverse complement strand
TGGAAGAGGGTGAGAATCGTAAATCAAGTTATGTGCGACTTTTTAGATCTATGGTTTCATTATATACGTAAAAACATGTTATTTTAAAACACATAAATCTTTATCTGTGATATAGTCTTTTTTACCATTTGAACATTGATCATCCATATGTTACATAAAAACTATACACTTAATAACTTGAAATGTATGTTAAAATGTAGGTTTACGAAACAGACTTTTTTAGTAAATGAGTCTTGGATGAAATTGAATAACTAATAACTCGTCAAGCATGGTGAGTTCTTGGTCCATGGTAGGACAATCGAATTGTTCAAAATAATGACCGCTTAGCGTTCATTTTCATTTTTGTAACAGAATGAAGGAATGGAATTTTCATCATCCTAGTAAATGCTGGTAATATACCCTCCGCATGGGCCCATGAAAGAAATATGATCAGGCATGCTTACAGTTTTGCTTAAAACTACTTACAATGTGTTTCTTGACTCAGTGGTTTTCTACTGCGGTTATTAATTTAACGTATCATGTAGTAAGCACCAAACCAATTAAACTTTTAAAATTAATTAGATTTTTACCTGTTGTTGAATCATCAATGTCACGTTCATTGGCCTTCCGTCTAAAACGACATACAAAGGATGATTGGCTATCATTAATAACTAAGTATTCAATAGATGCCCTTGGACAAATGAAATTTTCGTAAGAATTGACATGAACGCAAGGAATGCGGAATGGCATACATAAACAGTATTATTGTAACCAATCCATTAAAGCCGAACGGTCTGAGCATTATGTCATATATAATGAGAACATGCATAATGAATCCAAAATAAAACATAATAGGGCCAGCAATTTATTTTAAGTGAAATTGAATGTTACTTCTTGCTACTCTGTTCTAAGGACTGTATTTAATTTAAGAATAAATGTTTTGCGAGAATATAATGATACTTCCTTTTCACAAGGAAGCATCTGATTCCTCCACGATCTGATAGAACTTGATACCGCTGTATTGTCTTATTAGACATTAAGATTGAACTTAAGACGTTCAAAGTATAAACGGGGATAATTCGAATTAAAGAAAAATATAAATAACATTTCTTATTTCAACAGGACAAACACAATTGAGCTTAATAACACTTGCACGTATTTATTTTGACTCCCTGTTGCAAACATCTAACGTATAAGATGCGGCATATACTGACTTGCTGTGTGACCATATAGCATGTAATGTTAGATATTGGAATATCATTCAAGATGATTGATTTAGACATAGATTTCATTTTATCTTCTTATCTAATCCTAGAGCAAAATTTTCCATCGGAAATTATTGAACGTGTCAATGTTTGCTACTCCTTACATATAACGTTCCAAGCCTACCTCTGTGAATATGTCGATCGTCCTGAAATATGAAAATTAAACCAAAATTTACAAAGTATTTTACTATTATCCTAAAGGAATGAAGACTGTTTGCTTTTGCATTTGCTGATTATGAAATGTGGTTACCAAAAATATTCTTGAACAAAATGGTATATTTCAAACAGGGAAGCAAGACATTCTTGTGCTTTTAAATGCAAAGTAGTTAAAGAACTAATGATATAAACGTTTAAAGTGTGACGAAGGAGAGGTCGATCTTGCAAACGCATCATGCGGCTCTTTAGGTACAATTCTAAAGGACCGAATTAATGCTCAATAGCTAAAATGTTCTTACTTTGTATGTGACAGTGGTAAGCCATTTTTTTCTGGAATCTTAAAAAAAAAAATTAGTAGATGACCTTTCTTCAATAATAACAAAACCTTCTAGAAGCTGTAAACCCTTTAATAAAACAATAGATTTAAAATTTTATGTATGTTTTTCAAAATTATCAAATAAGGCAATATTAAGTAATTACTTTGGTTTTGTTGCATCTTTTCGCCTCAGAAACACGACGCCAATAATAACAACAACTATCACAGCCGCACCTCCTCCTACAGCACCTCCTATAATGGCTACGTTGTTTGGGGACCGAGTAACAGCATCGGCTGTAACGGGAATACATATTGTCCTTCATATAGAAAACATACCGCATGATGTATTTATAATAACTTTGATAATAGCATTGTGTTACAATGCATATTGATTGTCTTATTACAAAAATGCAATATTTTATAGAAAACTGATGTCAGCAATTGGACTGCATTGATATGCTGTTATTTGTTATAACTATTTGGTTTAGTTAACCAATATCAGAATGAAATATAAATACTCATCTATATATACGTTTTGAATACATTGACTTACTCTAGGATCGATAACCTATTATAACAACACATTTAAGTTGCGCTTATTTGATGTGTCGTCTCAAAATTATTACAGCGTATTTTAAAGTATGTCTAACAGTGTACCTTTCGGGGAACTTGTATGCAAACCTACCATCCTAATCAATGTTAAAGAAAACAGACAGATATATAAATCGACATTTTAACCTATCAGTGGCTGACAACGTTTTTTTACTTATCGGATGTGACTATGTAATTGAAAGATCCCTTAGCTCGGTAGGTGCACATGAATTCGCATGCCGCAACATCGATATCCACGCACTTGCTATTTTATGCTAAAAAGAATAGACGGATTTGATTGAGTTAATTGGACCTCAAAGGTAAAAGATCTGTTGTTTTTGTATGGTTTCAGCCATATTTGGCTATTCCAAGATATGGTGAATCAGACTCTGTATAGATACTTTCAAATAGCGAATTAAGGAATGCGTCAGCCAGAATTGGCACGAAGGTGTCAAGCTTCACCAATGACAACCTTTTGTTCCCCTTTAGGAGATCTAAGGCAAGGTTTAGATGCTCAAGCCAAAGAGTTGTTAGGTAGGCATTTTAATATAAATTGAGACCGAATCTGTTTTTAGTGTGTCTCAACTAGAGATTTTCTCATAGAACGAATATCATTTGTTCTTTAATTGCACAAGGTCCGAATATTGTAGAAATAAAAAGCTACATAGTTGGTATTCTGGTAACAGAGAGCGATATGATTTTTACAACCTTCTTTAGACTACCAACGATATGAACATTATAAAATGTGCAATTTATGTTTCGAAAATGATGGCAAAAATAGATAAAAAATATAATCTAAGTCATCACTTATTTTATGTATCATCATACTCATTGTATGATATTTATTTTATATGGTGCAGGGACTAAACACAACTTGATATGTTTACCTGTTGTTTTGTATTTTTGGTTGGAGGCCCTTGTTTACAAAAAGTATCTGTTTTCTATATTATATATGTTAAAAGTGTGGCAGAGGTGGGACATCTCCTTCCTTTGGTGTTGCCTGGACCACGCATTTCCTATAGGCCAAGACTGGGGACATTGTTTCTCGGAGTGCAATTTATGTAACGTTTTTCTTAAAGTTTTTGCCATGGGAGAGAGACCATGGGTTTCTATATCGATAACCATCACAACCGATCAGTGGATGCCATTGTTTTCAATTGATCGGATGTGATTTTGACCTATCAAAGTTTATTTGCCCGGTTCGATACAATTGTTGTGTGTTAAGATATACGTTTATTGAAACTCGCTAGGAATTCCGTTAATGTTAGAAACACATGCATATCTCTATATAATGACACATTAATTAATTAGTCTTGCAACAGTGTTATGTAAAAACATAGTAATATATGATCTACACTTTTGATCAAGTTTGTTTTTACGAGGCCAAACCGCAATTCAAGATATACAGCTGCAACTTTCCTTGCCCAATACTCCATTATTCTATTTCACCCTTGCATGAAGCCGTCCGAACCTCGTGGTCATTTTTATAAATGACTGACACTCCTTTATTAGACAAAATGTAACCAGAATTACAGAATTATGATTGAAAACAATTTTGGAAAAGCAGAAAGAGAATGTAGCTTGTTTTCTTTAGCACATGTGCTCACATTGTTTTGGAAACAAAGTGTGCCTAACGTGTATGTCCTCATTTTTTTATATCAAGAGCTCAACAATGGCAAATTCAGTCATTGACATGATTATTACAACTCATAGTGAAATCATGGTCACCAAAAAGAAATGTTTATCTTTTTAATTCAAACAGAGGTATCAGCTTCATATCCAACCTTTTGGTTGTATAGAGAAAATCTGCACATAAGCAGTCAGGATATCGTTGTATTTAATCGTTAGTTTGTATAGACCAAAGTCTGCATCTTGTATATTTGTAAGACTTAACTTGGACTCTAAACGGGTGTCACTGAGATTCACTGTCGATACATTTAAAGGATTGATGTTGTGTTCCTTTTCTAACTTATACCATTGGAATAGTTCTGAGCCAGGCAATGGGTATGCGACTATTGTAAGGTTTAGAGTAACATCTTCCCCGACACCTCTGTATATCGTTATAATGGGTTCTACTTTACGTAACGGACGTGCTGTACCTAAAACATAAACACATAGTTACTGCCCACCTAAAAGCAAAGGAAATGTTAAACCAGGCATACTCAATGAACACTGAGTTGCCTGATGAAGAAATTAAAATTTGGTTTATTGTGGCGTTATTATGTTGGTGTGTATAACGGATGCTAAGATATAGTTATCACATTCAAAGAAAGCAAACAATTTGTAGTTCGATAGGTTCAGCTCCAGAAAGCCGTAATTACGACTTATAATGGTAATCAATATTCCGAACTAAAAACTTGATTTGCCTATGTTTTTGTCCTTGATTAACTTTAATACTTTGTCTAATGCGTTTCGTACAAAAGAGTTTGATTCACTTACATTCAACAAGTAGTATGACTGCCTTGGATACTTTGTTTTCTGTAACGTTGTTTCTCCCAGAACATGTGTAAATGCCGGAATCCCAACACGTTGCAATTGGTAGTGAATACAGAAGATGATCGGAAGATAGCTCTTCCTTCAAAATCCTTGAGCCACTGATTGTTGTTGAGCGCAGTGAAACTATGCTAGGAATGATATGGTTAAAATGTGAGGGGCCCAAATGTATTCCCTGTGACGAAAATGGGTAAACGATTACATCAAATAAAGTTTAAAACTTGTTTCTTTACACAAAATAAGAAATGACAAATTAAAAGTTTTTAAAAATTCTGCTAGTTTATGGACCTCTATATTTTCCCAATAACTTTATAAAAATGTTTTAGATGATAAGGTTCATCATCTTTGTCTGTATTTCGGCCTGCTAACATGATGATGTTACCCGTTGAACATTTGCCTGATTCACTTCGAATGCGTCATTGAATTTTCATTACCTCTATTTGTAGTTCTACTTGATTGTTCAGACATAGTTGAAACTAAAGCATAGCGCAATGTATGGCTTACATATAAATTAATTTATCGGAACGCCAATATAAAGCCTACGCGCTGCACGATGAGGCTGGATGCATAAACATGTTAGGGTTAGGGTTAGAACCCTAACCCTAACCCTAACCCTAACCTACTGACCTCAAACACCACAAGAGTTATCAACTTCCCATAACAAACCTCTTTGCCAACTTTGATCACTGTAGATTGTTTGGTAGCCAGGTTATTGATCAGAAACTGGTCTACCAAGCAGCAGACAGACTGACAGACATGGGCAAGGTAACACGCCTATTTCTTCGAAAGGGGGCATAAAAAACAACGCTCTTACTGCAATATATACAGAGTTCAAATATTGGACCAAACATCTACACCACATGACTTACAAGTGCCTTGTAGCAGGTAAAGTAAGACAATAGGAGTTTCTTACCGTTTACCTCAAATCTTTCACTCCCAATCAAAACTTATTATCTAAATCTTCAACATTAAAGTTCAATCTCCATCTATCAATCTTAGCATTGGTTGTGACTGAACATTCAGGTTTAAGATAATCCATTAAACGACTAACCATTATGGATGAGAGCTAAAGAATTATGGTTAATGATCTAGGTTTAAGATTAAATGTTTGAGGTGAAGGTTTCGGGTTGAAGGTTTAAGGTCGAAGGTTTGGGGTTGAATGTTTGAGGTTGAAGGGTTGGGTTCAAGGTTTCGGGTTGAAGGTTTAAGGTCGAATGTTTGAGGTCGAAGGTTTGGGGTTGAATGTTTGAGGTTGAAGGTTTGAGGTTGAAGGTTTGGGTTGAAGGTTTGAGGTTGAAGGTTTGGGTTGAAGGTTTGAGGTTGAAGGTTTGGTTGGAAGGTTTAAGGTTGAACTGGTTTACTCATTCGGTTCTGTCCAATTACGATTTTGAGGTTAAAAGTTAAAGGTTGAATGTTTGAGGTTAAGGTCTAGGGTTAAAGGTTGAAGGTTTAAGGTTATCGATTGAACTTGTTTACAAACCATAGATCTGACAAAGTTTGATTTCAAAGTTATGTTTATTTAATCTGATGAAAACGTTGTTGTCAAAATTCATATTTTCCGCATGCAGCTCAAAAGAATAGTTTGTACACGTTATGGTGTTTGTGTTTACATGTTTTCTAAACCCAGGTCGAATCGAAAATCACATAAACTTTCATCAATAAGGGTACGCATGATTGCAGCCGATAGGGAAAGTGTCATTGGTTTGAATAACCTCAAGAATGGTGATTTAGTTAAATAGTATATTAAACCCTTTATGTGTTATGGTGGATCATGTCATAGGGGTCAGGGTGTGTGACCACTGGTTCATGGTATGTCATCATTGTGGAGTGAACTATCGCTGTAAAAAAACCTCAATATTGATGACATGGCGTAAAACCCAAATCATGGTATGTCATACTGAGCTATGCGATTCATGGTAGGTAATTGGAGGTCATTGTGGGTTATAGTGGCTCACGGTCATAATGGGTTATTGGGGTCATGGTGAAAGCATGCTTAAATAGCTTACCTCAAACTAATTCGTTGAGTAAAAAATGATTTAGCAATTTAAATATCTTCCTTACACAGTTTAAATCTGACTACTTCGCAAAAACACTCAAACATTCGTTTGCATAACAATACACAGGTTCATCAAATTCTATTTATGTATATCCATTCCAACGTGTATATCCAATCTGAAAAATAACCTCTGCTTTAGCTCATTTCTTTCCAACAAACCATGTGTCTAAAAAACCCAAACACCATGGCTAAAACAGAAGGCAACAAAATTAGACATGTCCATCACCATGTGATATATCACCTGACTTCTTAAAATAGAATGTTCTTAACAAACCTTTAACCTCAGTTGCAACTGAGTTGCATGGTAGTAAAAGTCCCCTAGCCCTAACCCTAACCCTAACCCTAACCCTAACCCTAACCCTAACCCTAACCCTAACCCTAACCCTAACCCTAACCCTAACCCTAACCCTAACCCTTTATATAGAATTTGCACTGTGTAAATGTAGATAAATTCAAGAAAAGGATATATCACGTTGATTACACCTTTTTTGAAAGTTAATTCCCTTGAATTACTAGTTTTGTTTGGAACAGATTAACTATGCTACATACTTAGTTAGGAATACTTAATTAGGCTGCTTTACGATTATATTACATAAGAATTCAAAGGGTTGCAAGAATATGTTAATTTCATCCAACATCATAAGTTATTGTATTGCAATGTCTTTGGGTTTTAAACGCTTAAATGCATCTTGTTCTTATTTGCAAAACTTGTTTTATGTTTTAGCATAATCGTAGAAACGTTGCCATTGTACATAAATGAGACAAAATGAAAAATGTACGTTGATTGCTATGATAACAAACCGATTAAAACAAGCAAGTTTCTTTTATCGCCGCTGTCTTTGAATGAAAATTCACAATGATGAATATTTGATATCCGCAAACTGTTTCTGAACTCATCAACGCAAATGATAATGGGTTCGATCTTAACTTAAGCGTCTGCTTTTCGGAATTACTTAAATCACACACCTCATTTTTTTGCCATTGGTAATTTTGGTTTAAATGACGTATGTCACACTGAAATGCAGGTGTTCAAACATGATTTTTACAAATTTATATTGATAATTGAGTAATAAGATCACCAAATATATAATTTACACATTTAAACATAATCTTTTTGTTTACAATTTAATTGATTATTGTCAGTTTACCTCACATACAAAGGGTCAATCAACAAACATCGGACATTACAAGGTCGTGATGAAAATTAACACCAATTTGCCACATTTGCACAGTATGTTTCAAGTCTAAAGTCCTTTATTGTTTAGGCGAAAGATAGCCTCTGGCGTTAATCTCTTAAATATCTCTGTTGTTAATTAACAGGTCTGACACGTTCTGCTATTCCAGACATGAAATAACAAGCGGCAAATCTCACACTTTCAATGCGCGGCAATTAAATTTATCTAAAAAATCCATTGTTAAGATATAACCAATTAAGACCAAACTCTCACAGGATGTTTGGATTGATAAGGTGTCAGGACATATTTATCTCTCAATGTGACTTACGTCTGATACTTTGTCGTTGTGATATTCAAAGAAGTGTACATGCTGTCTTTTCTATTAGAATAGTTTGACACTTCATTAAGTAAATGATAATCAGTATTCAACAAAACGGTATTAACTCTATGTTTTCAACAAAAGATTTCTAACATCAAAATCAAGTTTTGTCAAATTGATATTTAAATTCCAAAATCATAAAAAATAAATTCAAATATGTTTATTTAAGGTTGTTAGTAAAATAAAATATGACGATTTTTTTGTTTTAGCTGTTAATTATTAAACCTGTCCTAAAATGTAAATGCTCAATATGTCAAGGCTACTTACACGAGAGAAAACGAGCATAAATGTAAAGTGAATATGAAGAACAATTTTTAAGTCAAAACAGTTGTTCTAGAAAGACGACATCGGAATCAATTTCGAAATCATAGACCTCTTACAGGGGGTGGAGTTACTGGAAAGTTGCCGGATAATTTTAACAAATACTCTCGAATGTGCCAGTGTTTAGTTTTGAAATTTGGATGTGTGGTGAAAATGTGAGTTAAAGGATAACCTTCGTATCACAAGTAAGTTGGGTTATAATACGGTTTGTTTGTTTGCAATTTATGATCTTCTCCCGTTTCATTTCATGTATTGATAAGACAATGCAGGGTGAATTTGACAGTTAATAGTTATACGATGTACGGTTTTAAGACAATTCGTTTATTCAGATCTATGTCTTTGTTTACTACTCAATTAAAACTTTAATGCAAATAAACGATCATTGACGAAAAAGTACGCGTAGTTTTTTTTTTTTTTTCAACAAATATTAATAAAAATAGCTGTTTTCACAAATATCGTCAAAATTTCAAGCCGATTCTTACATATGAAAACATTTACAAATCCTTTCAAATTTACGCGTGACGTCACTTACTTTTTTTTCAGAAGAATATTCTTATAATATGAAACATATTCAATAAAGAAAATGCACTGTCAATCCAAACATTGACTTAAGGATTGCTATTTCGAGGAAAATCGTCCCAATTTCAAGCCGTTCCTTTCATATGAACCCATTGACATATCCTTGTAAATTCACACGTTAAGTCACTAATTTATTTTTTTCAAATGGATATTCTTATAATATGAAAAATATCCAGTATAGAAAATTCACTGTCAATCCAAACAATGACTTAAGAATCATTTATTTCGAGGAAAATCGTCCAAATTTCAAGCCGTTCCTTTCATATGAACAGGTTTACGCAATGACAAATCCATGCAAATTCACGGGTTAAGTTACTAATTTATCTTTTTTCAAATTGATATCCTTATAAAATGAATCATATTCAATAAAGAAAATGCGTTGTCAATCCAAACAATGACTTTAGGATCGTTTATTTGAAGAAAAACACCAATTCTAACCAGCGATCGCTCTTCACGCCCCTTACATGGCGCATTCAGTGGATCACGAGTGACGTCACAGCAAAGGGAAGTAAGTCATACGAACTTTTATTAATCAGTCCGCTATGACGGTGATTTATGACGTAATGCGTTATGCTAAAATGTTGCAAATAATTTCAATGTGATTCTTTTACTTCATATTTTAATTTTATGAAATAAACCCAACCTGTACATATGACCTTTAAGATCAAACTCTCACAGGATGCTTGGATTGATAAGGTGTCAGGACATATTTATCTCTCAATGTGACTTACGTCTGATACTTTGTCGTTATGATATTCAAAGAAGTGAACATGTTGTGTTCTATTAGAATAGTTTGACACTTCAATAAGTATATGTTAATCAGTATTCACCAAAACGGTATTAACTCTATGTTTTCAACAAAAATACGTTTTAACATCAAAATTAAGTTTTGTCAAATTGATATTTAAATTCCAAAATCATAAAAAATAAATTAAAATATGTTTATTTAAGGTTGTTAGTAAAATAAACTATGACGATTTTTTTGTTTTTAGCTGTTAATTATTAAACCTGTCCGAAAATTAAATGCTCAATATGTCAAGGTTACTTACACGAGAGAAAACGAACATAAATGTAAAGTGAATATGAAGAACAATTCTTAAGTCAAAACAGTTGATCGAGTAAGACGACATCGGAATCAATTTTGAAATCAAATTCATATACCTATCACTGGGGGTGGAGTTACTGGAAAGTTGTCGGATGATTTTTACATATACTCTTGAATGTGCCAGTGTTTAGTTTTGAAATTTGGATGTGTGGTGAAAATGTGAGTTAAAGGATAACCTTCGTATCACAAGTAGGTTGATGTGTGGTGAAAATGTGTGTTAAAGGATAACCTTCGTATCACAGGTAAGTTGGGTTTTAATACGGTTTGTTTGTTCGCAATTTATGATCTTCTCCCGTTTCATTTCATGTATTGATAAGACATTGCAGGGTGAATTTGACAGTTAATAGTTATACGATGTACGGTTTTAAGACAATTCGTTTATTCAGATCTATGTCTTTGTTTACTACTCAATTAAAACCTTAATGCTAATACACGATCATTGACGAAAAAGTACTCGTGTTTTCTTTCTTCAACAAATATTAATAAAAATAGCTGTTTTCACAAATATCGTCAAAATTCCAAGCCGATTCTTACATATGAAAACATTCACAAATCCTTTCAAATTTACGCGTTACGTCACTTACTTTTTTTCAGAAGAATATTCTTATAATATGAAACATATAGAAAACATATATGAAATAAAGAAAATGCACTGTCAATCCAAACATTGACTAAAGGATTGCTATTTCGAGGTAAATCGTCCCAATTTCAAGCCGTTCCTTTCATATGAACGCATTGACATATCCTTGTAAATTCACGCGTTAAGTCACTAATTTATTTTTTTCAAATGGATATTCTTATAAAATGAAAAATATCCAGTATAGAAAATTCACTGTCAATCCAAACAATGACTTAAGAATAATTAATTTTAAGGAAAATCTTCCAAATTTCAAGCCGTTCCTTTGGGGAAACGGTCTTTTCCATATGTGGCAAAGCGGCAAAATGGCCATAGTGGTTAGCAACTACGAAAACTCATGAAGAGTTATTTTCCCTTTTTGAATCTTTATTCTCCTTTTTTCCCCGGGTTTTTCCCAGTCTGGCATCATCCAACCAGCATGGCGGTGAACGAGGGGATCAGTGCTGGATCTGTGAAGGAAGCGCTTAGTATCTTGAGGGATTTTGAGTTAAGAACACATTCAAGATTTTGTGTTTACACGTCTACAAAAGATTTTGGCCACACAAGTATGTTACGCTTATATTTTATTGGTTACTGGTCAACTCACACCCTTGTCAACTCGTACCCTTGTTAACTCGTACCCTTTTTGGTTAACTCGTACCCAAATCTTTGGTTAACTCGTATTTTCTAGGTCAACTCGTACCTACCTTATATTTACATATGTGATTCAATACACAGTACACAAGTACAAACGATGAAAGTTTCATAGATACGTATTAATTTTCTCAATTGTGTTGTAAATGGCATAGCATTAAACGTTAATAGATTGCTTTGCTTTATTGTCCATTTTCAATCCAATTTGTGAACTGTTTGTGAGGAGAGATAAAAATGATGTAAGCGTGAAAACTTCAATGAAAGCGATTGCCCTTTATTAGTATAATCATCATATAAATAAAGACATGTAATTAAAGAAAGTCGGCAATTAATGATATCACATTGATCAATGTCATTAAGGTAATACCATAATCTTAATGGCAGGGTTTTTTGTGTGCCATAAATTGATTACTTGGCTGACTTTTATTAACCAATTTGAATCACAATGTTGGAGAAACTTAGACGCAATGTTGCTATGTAATGTTATATTCAAATTGATATGGGGAACCCAATCGATACATGCTATTCAATATAAGAAACCAAATATATAGGAATCCAAAAATATCAATCCAATACGGATCAAAGAGGCTCAGCCTAGAATTGATCTCGGGACAAGTTAAACAAGAGATGTGGTTTACAACAGAGATTTGACAGGTATGGCATACTCCAATTATTGCTTTGTGCCTAGAAATGACATTTTTTTTAAAGAAAAAAAAAAGCTATTGCATGTACAATATGTATGAAATTCTCCTTAAAGTTTGTAAAATCAGCCCGACGACTGGGTCACCCATTGGCCCTGGGGAATTTTCCATGTTATATATATGTATGTATATTATCTTTATTTCTTCAGTAAGTCCTTGAAAAGCAGAACTGATGACGGGATTTTGACTGAAGTACTCCAGGAATGGCATGTAGAGGTGCCCTCTCACACAAAGCAAATGGATGGGAGTTCTTGTGGTATCTACGTGCTTAAAGTATGTTATATCTATTGTTATCAGAAGTGGGTCCTTCCCCAGAATGTGCTCTGTTCTTCAAGAAAGAATCATTCTCAACAATGAGACCAATATGAAATATATTAAGTTAATTCAATTTCATTTGTACCATAATTAACATTGACCATATCTGAAATTGATGTGGGATTTGAGGCATTTCAACAAACTCTAAAGGTATGAGATATGAAACCAAAAAAGGCCAAACAATTTTAACTCTTTTGCACAAATGCCCCATTTTATGTTGACATGGAGCTTAAAGAATGCTTTCCTTAACCAAGCAAATGATTTATTGTTTTCCTTGCAAGTAGAAATGTTGATAACATTTGTTTCAGGAATGAATCATTTGAATTGAACATGAAATGAAACTGTCATTTGTTAAGAGCATAAGAGATTGCCTTATCTTGAATAAAGCAAGCCTTATACCGGTATTGTATGTTTAATGAAATGTGCATATTGCTTTCAAAATTTAAAACTTTTATTCAGAAAGGAGATACTGCTTTGTTGGAAACAATTTAGGGTACTATACACACACAATTGGATAGACACTTGCATATGTGCAATAAAGATTTTTAATGACAGAAATGAGAGTCAAAATAAAGATTACCATGTATCAAAATGATGAAACAATTTAGGGTACTATACACACACAATTGGATAGACACTTGCATATGTGCAATAAAGATTTTTAATGACAGAAATGAGAGTCAAAATAAAGATTACCATGTATCAAAATGATGAAATAATCATTTATTTTCCATTTGAGTTTATATATATAATGGACCTTAAACATTGATCAAATTATTTGCAGTTTGCCAACAACTTTTTGGCTGAACGATCACTAGCTTTCCATTGGACAAACAAGCAGGTGAACCATGCACGGATGTCTGTAAATCAAGTAAGATATTTTAACTTAATTTTCAAGATAAACCATTGTGTAACAGATTTCAAATCAATAAGGATCATGAAATGTTACCACCATTTCCCTTATGATAAATGGAGCATTCTGAGAGGTGTTCTGGATCCCTTAAGAATTACAGAGTTATCATAGGATTGGCAATGGTGTACGCTACATGATGTAAGTTCTTTATTTTAGTATTTCTAAAATAATAGGAGTATTTTCTGTATGAAATTCCAATGATAGATTTTAGCATTGTTTGAAAGATGAGTGAGAGAATAAAGGATTGCTATGATTTTACTTATCTTACAGAGCCAAGAACAATAACGGTAAGAGATGAAACCAGTTTAATAGAACAGACAGAATTAGAGGTAGGCACATTCCCTTTTGCTTTTTGGCATTCTAGTTTATACTGTTGAACTCTTTGATTATTTGAACAGTGATTGATACGACAAAAATATATAAACATAGAAAATGGGTTTTCGCCATTTATGAAATGTAAGATGAGAATATTTGGTTTTAAGAAGAATGAGGAGAGATATACTACTAACCTAAGTGTCAGCGTTATGCTTTGTTTTAACTACTGAGGGGAGTGAATTGAAATTTCACACATTGACTATGGATCATACTGATATATTACTGGCCAAGTGCAATAACTCTGCACCTGATCTCAACAAATTATGCCAGTTTCTGTACTCTGAAATTCTTTGTTAAGTTTGTATGCATCTTCAAATTTCAAAAACAAATTATTTTTCCCTTCTCTTGCCATTTTTGAATTGTCAATTGTGCTGTCTTGATAGCTCTTCTTTTTTCAAATTGTCTTACTCTCAAACTGTTCTTAAAATACTGTGCATCATTTATCTCTCTGCCGCAGCGTATTCAACCAGTCGTACCAATTATTTTTATGTAAGAAGTGACCCCAAAGATATTCAATCTACATAATGCTATGTGTGAGGGAAGACCACAGTGGTTTGATTTTTTGATGCAAGATTCTATACTTGTGATCTGTAAAATTAGAGCATTGTCAAATCTAGACAAAGTATTTCCTCTTTTGTAATACTCCTAAGAGTAGATTTGATAATACTTCATGAGCTACCTGCTCAAAGCAAGACAGGCTAAATTGGAACTTTATGCAGGCAGGTTTTTTAAGTACAAACTACATCATAACCAAAACTACATTATTGTTTTTTTAATGCTTATCATTTGATTGATACTTAAGAAATTGGTGCTTCTATTTTTTCCCTTTTCTCTCTTCCCTTTTAGGTAAAACCATATTGCATTCGAAAGACCAGATGTAAGGTAAGCTTTTTCTTGTATTGGAAATTTGCATCAACCTCTTTTTCATTTTTTTCTTTTTTCTTTTTGTTCTGTGACCTGATTGTTTAGGGGTGCAGTTAAAGCTTTACGCTTCTGAAAGACACGTTAAAAAGTTCCAATGTGAAAGTCAGAAACTACACATACCAACCACAGGGGAGTCCCATCATTTGGCAAACCAACATCTTTCTTCTCTGCTGAAGATCAGATCAGATCTTGTAATAGTTGCTTTTATTTTACCTGCATTGGTTTAATAAAACAACAGTCAGCATATCTTGTATATGAACATTGCTTGACTGTTGTAGAGGACATTGGAACCAACTAAGAAGAAATGAAAATTTTGTTGCCTGTCATTGCTTAAAGCTTAATGTTTAAGAAATTCCCATATTTCAACAAGGGATTGATTATTGATTTCTTACGTCAACTTGTGAAAATATAAATGTTAAGATTATTGTATAAATGTCAGTTTTGTTTCATTCTAAAGAGTTATAAACTGTTGTTGAATTTTCTTTCATATGGCACATTTTATCATTTGCAAAACCATTTTTAAGAAAATGTCTGACTTTCTCTGTTTATAGCGAAAGCGATCAAGCTGAAACGAAAAAGGAAAAGATGAAGCCCCTAAAACATCCAGGTTGCAGTTTTTCTTGCATACAGAGGAGACATGTCAGGCTGAGTTAAGGATGAAAGAAAGATGAAGGAGATGATGATCATTATAAATATTGAAGAAATAATATATGTCCATGTGTCCAGTATGGCTGTACTGGTGTCATATCTCCTCAATTCATGACCTGGCGCAATGTGGTTTCCACAGCAACTATCCAAACAACAACATGCCAACATTTATAAACAACATATCTCGTCTTGAACGGCCATCTTTTATACTAGAAGAAAAGAAATACTTCCATACAAGAAGGGAAGAATAAACAGTGTGGTTTTGTGGTAACTATTTCCAGGGTTATCAGGTCTCCCTCTTAGATGACTAGCAAAGATTTTTGGAGATCATTGTGTGTGAGACATGATGGACTTATAATGGAAATTATTTTTGATCAACGTCTAAATGTTGTCAAAGATTATTCAATTGCTTTTTGTGTAACAAAATAGTAAGCTGGAATGAAAGCAAAACACATGAAGGTAAATAATTATTTTGATTACAGTTATCATATTAAATTTGAAGATAAAGGAACATGTTTTAATTCACCTTTGTATTGTTTATTATTCACTGAACATACACCCTTAATCAACCTTGTTTTATATACGATTTTGAAAGATAAAATATTATATAAATAACTTTTGTTTTAGGGTATATGTAATCTTATAAGTATAATAAAAACACAAATTGGTCTTAGTAAGAAAATAGCTGGGTTTACATACCTAAAAGAAGGATTTTGATGTTAACATTTTTGTTATTTCAAACAGTTTACATTTAAAATCAATACAGCTTGGCTATTCAAAAGAGTCTTGACTACTCTGCAGCATCACACTTCTGCTATATTTTTGCACATGTTCAACTTCTCAAACGGAATTTTGTAAAGTCACTGACCAAGAAAATTTTGCCTGCATCATCTCATCTTGCCTTTTGAATCGTTTACCTTTGGTTTATCTTTGAAAATTCATATAAACACTAGTGGCAATGGTATCGACTCTGAATACATGTAAAACCTTATGATATGCTGGTCAAGAGATAAAAGGCATTCACAACAAGATAACCTTTTTGAGCCTTTAGACAGATGATGAATTATAGCAATTTACCAGCTACAGATATCCAGTTTCAAATCCCTTGTTAACTCGCTCCATGTATGTCAGAAAAGTATTGTTAATTTTATGTTTGTATTATGGGCAGGAAGCCTCATTTATATTTAAGTGATCAAGCTATTGATCATTGACGTTTATGGGCAAAGAAGTAGTAACTTAAGGCAAATCTTTGTCAATTGTTGTTAACACTTAAGCGAACTTACTATTTGAGTTTATTTGGATTATGTCCCTCTATTTTCAAATGATGAAACTCAATGTTTCGTTGGAAAGTTCTGGTTTATCTTCTTAAAATGAACAAGTTCTATAAGCATGATTGATATTTTCAAATTTTGATTTTTAGCTAGACTATTCGAAGAATAAGGAGAGCTTTACTACTCACACAGGCGCCTCTGTCTTCGTCACACATTGGTTAAGTTTTTATGTGCAAGTTTGTATCTCATTAACAACTGTATGGAATGGGTTGATACTTCACACATGTGTTAAGGGTCATACTTTAAGGTCCTTGGCCAAGTTTCAAACCTCTAGTTTTAAATTTAAGCAACTTATTTGGCTTTTTGTACTTAGAAAATCTTGGTTAAGTTTTTACATGCAAGTTTGTATATCATGAACTGCTGTATGGAATGGTTTGATACTTCACACATGTGTTCAGGGTAATAATTTAATGTCCCTTACCAAGTTTCAATTCTCTTGTATTGACTTTGAGAAAATTATATGGCCTTTTGTACTTAGAAAACTCTTTGTTAAGTTTTTGTGTGCAAGTTTGTATCTCATGAACTACCATATGAAATTGGTTTTTACTTCACACATGTATTTAGAGTTATAATCTAAGGTCCCTGACCAATTTTCATATCTCTAGTTTTGAATTTAATCAACTTGTTCAGCTTTTTGTACTTAGAAAATATGGGTTAAGTTTTTGTGTGCAAGTTTGTTTCTCATAAACGACTGTATTGTATGTTTAAATACTTAATACATGTATTCAGGGTAATTATTTGAGGTCCCTGACCAAGTTTCATATCTTTTGTTTTGAACTAAGCAAACCATGCGTAATTTGTACTTAGAAAATCTTGGTTTAAGTCTCAACAACTATTGTAAGAAATCATTGTGGGTACCCTCATATTTTAAAACAAATTACATTTCACTGACCTAAACCCCTCTCCGACATTATCGAATAGTCGAGTATGCTGTCTTACGGACAGCTCTTGTTCAATGTGTAATAAATAATTACTATTGTGTGAGAAATAAATAAGAAAAATATTTATGTATTCGTATTTGTTTTTCTTTTTGTATTGAAACTACAGGTATTTGAATGTCCCCTTCAAGCAAAACGAATTATTTCAGGGAAAAGCTTTGTAGTTGCCAAATGACTTATGTACTTTGAGATTCAAGCTTTTTGTAAAGCAGATTTGTGTTATCAGATGCAGTATTCATGGTAAACCATGGTCATTTCCCCATGTTTTAAAGACAGGAGTCTACTTTGAACAGATTTTCATCTAGCCACACATCAATAGAAAAGTACAAAGGAACGCCCCAAAGTTTGCTAAACAGAATCCTATACTGTGGGCGAACTCTTACTACCAACATGTTATATCCGGTAACTTGAAATTGACTTTAATTCGGCACGTTCCCATTGATGGATAGTCTTGTACGACTCACAGGGATATAATAATAGAGAATGGAGAGAAATGTGTGGGAAACATTATTTTCAATGTACATGAAAACAGTCATGATTTTGCAAAAGACAAACATTTGTGTAATCCCGGCACCTGTTAACCCATGAGTACAAATTAAGTACGTGTCGATGTAGCTGGAAAGTATATTATGAAAACTTACAGAAAAAATATCTAAGATTTAAAAGCACGTATAGAGCCGTGTATGACCACGTTTATGATACAGGCAAAACTGGGATTAATACACGAAAGTGACATACCAATCCTGATCTCCATCATCTTGCCACTTTTTATGTTCATGGAATGTCAACTATCACAAATCACATGCCCAATAGAAAGAATCAGAAAGAAACGTGGCAGAGGATTTTGTTATGGAGTATCGGGTGCTTGATGCTGAAAATATTAGATGTTTTAAAGCTTACTCGTGAGTAGGACCGGATCAAAGGTATAATGCTAACATGGTACTCAATTCAACTGCTTGTTTACTTAATTTACACATCTGTTCTAGAGTTTCTGAGATGTGACAGAACAATGTCTAACGATTATAGATACCTTAAAGCCATGCTCGACCAACATACATGCTCTTTAACTGGGGCTATGATAAGTCTATTGTGGGAATTGTTCATGTGTTACTGAGTATGTCCCGGAGATGCATGTAGATTATGCCCATAACAGCGATAATGTTGTGCAGTTCAAATACTGGTGAACATTGGGTTTCAATTTTCTACGGAAATTTTGATTCGAAGTAGATTATTCGATTATGCCTAATTATGGGCACCAAAGCTTAAATGGGCGACAATAGACCTTAAAAGCATACTAGCGCTCAGAAAAACTGCGAAACTAGGTAATATAAGTTATAGATTATGATAGATTATGTTGAAACATAGCGAAAATCCTCAGGATCATGACAATATAACGCCTGCACTATTTATTATCTAATTTTCAAAGTCCTTTTTTCACAAATTTGGTGCCCACCAATTTAACTTCATTGTTTATGTTGGAGTAACATCTAAAATAGCATGGAGCGCTCAGATTAATGAGTGTCGATCACCTTGTTAGAACAATCACGTGAAAAACATACTAATACTGTCATGTATCCAATATTAACAACGAGAACATTCAAAATGGAGAACTTATTGGTTTTTATTGGTTTCCAACGTTTCACGGCTGATATTGTTTTATCGCAAATTGTAAACAGTCATTATAGTATTCACTCTTTTTAAAGCATCATGCGAACATGGTACAGTCTCAATTCCTCTGTAAACGGAATTTAAATTACTTTTAAGTTAATTTTCAATTATTCTAGAACATTCACAATTTAAGTGTAAATGAGCGCAAATATGGCCTTAACTTTCAGTGACACGATTCCTATGTTTTAGAACTGTTTTCTTTAGCTTCTAGTTTAACTAAATCGAGCCAACCTCTGGTAAGATCTTGAATTGTATCTTCTGTAGAAAATACAAAATTACTTAATATTTGTCATTATCAAAAAAGGTTTAAAGCATATGTCTTTTACGGTGTTTTATAGCACACATTCAGCTGATAGACCATTAGTCTTCCACTGAATATACCGTATATAATAAGCTTAACAACCATGGGAATAACTCTTCTTTTAAAAAGCAAAATAGTGATGGGTAGATTCAATGCTTGTTTCCTCATCGGCCATGCTCTTTAAGTGAACTAAAGTTCTTCGACTAGGATCACAAAAATAAGATAAGATGGAAATTCATTGAATTATCGTTAAGTGTCGAACATAGGTTAGAAAACTTTGGTTAATTGTATGAGTCGGAAACATGTAATGATTTAACAAGGGAATTTTAACCAGTTGCGCACCGGAGATATATCTGATCTCCCTATTTGATGTATGAAAGTGTTCCAGTGCGATTTTAGCCAAAAAACCGGACGTCAAACCCTCAGTACGCACACAAGGGCTGCTTTGGAGACTCGATACCCCCCCCCCCCCCCCCCAATAAAATAGCTATTGAAAAAATATTACAGACTATATTAAAGGCCTGTTTCCTCTAACAATAAAATCCTCTAATTGTTAAGCGATATCTTATTTAAGCCAATTGATATATTTTCTCTCTAAATATTAACAGAATACATTTTGATCCAGCGTTTGGCTAAGGGGCATTATTTGGGATTCAATCCTTGGTCGGCAAACATACAGAAAGTTTGAACCGTATATTACCCTTGATAAAGTATCAGTCGTTTCCGCGTTGGTTCAAACTGGTGTCTGATCTTGAAAAGGTTGTGGTTACATTTACTAGGGAGAATTATATCCAATCAGACGGGTCGTTCGCTCAGTCCCTGAATCCCTTGAGTCGATCCTCACTAAAACATTTTTTCAAATGAGTATAATCATGTCTTTGGTGGGCCCTCTTTAGGATATTAGCATCTATGTTCAATATAGGAAAAATGTGATAAAACTTCAGTCAACTATGCCTTAGGAAAATTTCCTCAAAGTTGGTCTCATCAGCGAAGCTTGGTCACCTATGGCCTCGGGAAATTTTCCTCAAAAGTGGTCTTATCAGTCTGACGCTGGGTCACCTATGGCCTCGGGAATTTTCCTCAAAGTTGGTCTTATCAGCGTGAAGCTGGGTCACCTATGGCCTCGGGAAATTTTCCTCAAAGTTGGACTTATCAGCCCTACGACCGGTCACCTATGGCCTCGGGAAATTTTCCTCAAAGTTGGACTTATCAGCCAGGCGCCGGGTCACCTATGGCCTCGGGAAATTTTCCTCAAAGTTGGTCTCATCAGCCTGAAGCTGGGTCACCTATGGCCTCGGGAAATTTTCCTCAAAGTTGGACTTATCAGCCCTACGCCGGTCACCTATGGCCTCGGGAAATTTTCCTCAAAGTTGGACTTATCAGCCTGAAGCTGGGTCACCTATGGCCTCGGGAAATTTTCCTCAAAGTTGGACTTATCAGCCTGAGGCCGGGTCACCTATGGCCTCGGGAAAATTTCCTCAAAGTTGGACTTATCAGCCTGAGGCCGGGTCACCTATGGCCTCGGGAAATTTTCCTCAAAAGTGGTCTTATCAGTCTGAGGCCGGGTCACCTATGGCCTCGTGAGATTTTCCTCAAAGTTGGTCTCATCAGCGTGAAGCTGGGTCACCTATGGCCTCGGGAAATTTTCCTCAAAGTTGGACTTATCAGCCTTATGACCGGTCACCTATGGCCACGGGAAATTTTCCTCAAAGTTGAACTCATCAGCCAGGCGCTCGGTCACCTATGGCCTCGGGAAATTTTCCTCAAAGTTGGTCTTATCAGCCTGAAGCCGGGTCGCCTATGGCCTCGTGAGATTTTCCTCAAAGTTGGTCTCATCAGCGTGAAGCTGGTTCACCTATGGCCTCGGGAAATTTTCCTCAAAGTTGGATTTATCAGCCCTACGACTGGTCACCTATGGCCACGGGAAAGTTTCCTCAAAGTTGGACTTATCAGCCTGAGGCCGGGTCACCTATGGCCTCGGGAAATCTTCCTCAAAGTTGGTCTTATCAGCGTGAAGCTGGGTCACCTATGGCCTCGGGAAATTTTCCTCAAAATTGGTCTCATCAGCGTGAAGCTTGGTCACCTATGGCCTCGAGAAATTTTCCTCAAAGTTGGACTTATCAGCCTGAGGCCGGGTCACATATGGCCTCGGGAAATTTTCCTCAAAATTGGACTTATCAGCCTGAGGCCGGGTCACCTATGGCCTCGGGAAATTTTCCTCAAAGTTGGTCTCATCAGCCTAAAGCTGGGTTACCTATGGCCTCGGGAAACTTTCCTCAAAGTTGGTCTCATCAGCATGAAGCTAGGTCACCTATGGCCTCGGGAAATTTTCCTCAAAGTTGGACTTATCAGCCCTACGACCGGTCAGCTATGGCCACGGGAAATTTTCCTCAAAGTTGGTCTTATCAGCCTCGCGCCGGGTCACCTATGGCCTCGGGAAATCTTCCTCAAAGTTGGTCATATCAGCCTGAAGCTGGGTCACCTATGGCCTCGGGAAATTTTCTTCAAAGTTGGACTTATCAGCCCTACGACCGGTCACCTGTGGCCACGGGAAATTGTCCTCAAAGTTGGACTTATCAGCCCGACGACCGGTCACCTATGGCCACGGGAAATATTCCTCAAAGTTGGACTTATCAGCCCTACGCCAGGTCACCTATGACCTCGGGAAATTTTCCTCAAAGTTGGTCTCATCAGTCTGAAGCTGGGTCACCTATGGCCACGGGAAATTTTCCTCAAAGTTGGACTTATCAGCCTGACGCCAGGTCACCTATGGCCTCGGGAAATTTTCCTCAAAGTTGGACTTATCAGCCTGACGCCAGGTCACCTATGGTCTCGGGAAACCTTCCTCAAAGTAGGACTTATCAGCCCTACGACCGGTCACCTATGGCAACGGGAAATTCTCCTCAAAGTTGGTCTTATCAGCCCTACGACCGGTCACCTATGGCCTCGGGAACTTTTTCTCAAAGTTGGTCTCATCAGCCTGAAGCTGGTTCACCTATGGCCTCGGGAAATTTTCCTCCAATTTCCCGTGGCCATAGGTGGCCGGTCGTAGGGCTGATAAGTCCAACTTTGAGGAAAATTTCCCGAGGCCATAGGTGACCCAGCTTCACGCTGATGAGACCAACTTTGAGGAAAGTTTCCCGAGGCCATAGGTGACCCAGCTTCACGCTGATAAGACCAACTTTGAGGAAGATTTCCCGAGGCCATAGGTGTCCCGGCGCCAGGCTGATAAGACCAACTTTGAAGACAATTGCCCGAGGCCATAGGTGACCGGTCGTAGGGCTGATAAGTCCAAGTTTGAGGACAATTTCCCGTGGCCATAGGTGTCCCGGCGCCAGGATGATAAGACCAACTTTGAGGAAAATTTCCCGAGGCCGTAGGTGACCAGTCGTAGGGCTGATAAGTCCAACTTTGAGGAAAATTTCCCGTGGCCATAGGTGACCCGGCGCCTGGCTGATAAGTCCAGCTTTGAGGAAAATTTCCCGAGGCCATAGGTGACCCAGCTTCAGACTGATGAGACCAACTTTGAGGAAAATTTCCCGAGGCCATAGGTGACCTGGCGAAGGGCTAATGAGTCAAACTTTGAGGAGAATTTCCCGTGGCCATAGGTGACCGGTCGTAGGGCTGATAAGTCCAACTTTGAGGAGAATTTCCCGTGGCCATAGATGACCGGTCGTAGGGCTGATAAGTCCAACTTTGAGGAAAATTTCCCGTTGCCATAGGTGACCCGGCGCCTGGCTGATAAGTCCAACTTTGAGGAAAGTTTCCCGTGGCCATCGGTGACCCGGCGCCTGGCTGATAAGTCCAACTTTGAGGAAAAGTTCCCGAGACCATAGGTGACCGGTCGTAGGGCTGATAAGTCCAACTTTGAGGAGAATTTCCCGTGACCATAGGTGACCGGTCGTAGGGCTGATAAGTCCAACTTTGAGGAAAATTTCCCGAGGCCATAGGCGACCTGGCGTCAGGCTGATAAGTCCAACTTTGAGGAAAATTTCCCGAGGCCATAGGTGACCCAGCGCCTGACCGGTAAGTGCAACTTTGAGGAAAGTTTCCCGAGGCCATAGGTGACCTAGCGCCTGGCTGATAAGTCCAACTTTGAGGAAAATTTCCCGAGGCCATAGGTGACCTGGCGCCTGGCTGATAAGTCCAACTTTGAGGAAGGTTTTCCGTAGCCATGGGTGACCTGGCGTAGGGCTGATAAGTCCAACTTTGAGGAAAATTTCCAGAGGCCATAGGTGACCAGTCGTAGGGCTGATAAGTCCAACTTTGAGGAAAATTGCCCGTGGCCATAGGTGACCCGTCGCCTGGCTGATAAGTCCAGCTTTGAGGAGAATTTCCCGAGGCCATAGGTGACCGGTCGTAGGGCTGATAAGTCCAACTTTGAGGAGAATTTCCCGTGGCCATAGGTGACCTGGCGTATGGCTGATAAGTCCAACTTTGAGGAGAATTTCCCGTGGCCATAGGTGACCTGGCGTATGGCTGATAAGTCCAACTTTGAGGAGAATTTCCCGTGGCCATAGGTGACCGGTCGTAGGGCTGATAAGTCCAACTTTGAGGACAATTTCCCGTGGCCACAGGTGACCGGTCGTAGGGCTGATAAGTCCAACTTTGAGGAAAGTTTCCCGAGGCCATAAGTGACCGGTCGTAGGGCTGATAAGTCCAACTTTGAGGAAAATTGCCCGAGGCCATAGGTGACCTGTCGCAGGGCTGATAAGTCCAACTTTGAGGAAAGTTTCCCGAGGCCATAGGTGACCAAGCTTCAGGCTGATGAGACCAACTTTGAGGAAAATTTCCCGAGGCCATAGGTGACCGGTCGCAGGGCTGATAAGTCCAACTTTGAGGAGAATTTCCCGTGGCCATAGGTGACCGGTCGTAGGGCTGATAAGTCCAACTTTGAGGAAATTTCCTGTGGCCATAGGTGACCGGTCGTAGGGCTGATAAGTCCAACTTTGAGGAAAATTTCCCGAGGCCATAGGTGACCGGTCGCAGGGCTGATAAGTCCAACTTTGAGGAATGTTTCCCGAGGCCATAGGTGACCAAGCTTCAGGCTGATGAGACCAACTTTGAGGAAAATTTCTCGAGGCCATAGGTGACCTGGCGAAGGGCTGATAAGTCCAACTTTGAGGAGAATTTCCCGTGGCCATAGGTGACCGGTCGTAGGGCTGATAAGTCCAACTTTGAGGAGAATTTCCCGTGGCCATAGGTGACCGGTCGTAGGGCTGATAAGTCCAACTTTGAGGAGAATTTCCCGTGGCCATAGGTGACCAGTCGTAGGGCAGATAAGTCCAACTTTGAGGACAATTTCCCATGGCCACAGGTGACCGGTCGTAGGGCTGATAAGTCCAACTTTGAGGAAAGTTTCCCGAGGCCATAGGTGACCCGGGGCCTGGCTGATAAGTCCAACTTTGAGGAAAATTGCCCGAGGCCATAGGTGACCTGTCGCAGGGCTGATAAGTCCAACTTTGAGGAAAGTTTCCCGAGGCCATAGGTGACCCAGCGTCAGGATGATAAGACCAACTTTGAGGAGAATTTCCCGAGGCCATAGGTGACCCGGCGCCTGGCCGATAAGTCCAACTTTGAGGAAAATTTCCCGAGGCCATAGGTGACCCGGCGCCTGGCTGATAAGTCCAACTTTGAGGAAAATTTCCCGAGGCCATAGGTGACCCGGCGTAGGGCTGATAAGTCCAACTTTTAGTGAAAAGTTCCCGAGGCCATAGGCGACCTGGCGTCAGGCTGATAAGTCCAACTTTGAGGAAAATTTCCCGAGGCCATAGGTGACCGGTCGTAGGGCTGATAAGTCCAACTTTGAGGAGAATTTCCCGTGGCCATAGGTGACCTGGCGTAGGGCTGATGAGTCCAACTTTGAGGAGAATTTCCCGTGGCCATAGGTGACCGGTCGTAGGGCAGATAAGTCCAACTTTGAGGACAATTTCCCATGGCCACAGGTGACCAGTCGAAGGGCTGATAAGTCCAACTTTGAGGAAAGTTTCCCGAGGCCATAGGTGACCCGGGGCCTGGCTGATAAGTCCAACTTTGAGGAAAATAGACCGAGGCCATAGGTGACCGGTCGCAGGGCTGATAAGTCCAACTTTGAGGAAAGTTTCCCGAGGCCAGAGGTGACCAAGCTTCAGGCTGATGAGACCAACTTTGAGGAAAATTTCTCGAGGCCATAGGTGACCTGGCGAAGGGCTGATAAGTCCATCTTTGAGGAGACTTTCCCGTGGCCATAGGTGACCGGTCGTAGGGCTGATAAGTCCAACTTTGAGGAGACTTTCCCGTGGCCATAGGTGACCGGTCGTAGGGCTGATAAGTCCAACTTTGAGGAAAATTTCCCGTGGCAAGAGGTGACCCGGCGCCTGGCTGATAAGTCCAACTTTGAGGAAAAGTTCTCGAGGCCATAGGCGACCTGGCGTCAGGCTGATAAGTCCAACTTTGAGGGGAATTTACCGTGACCATAGGTGACCGGTCGTAGGGCTGATAAGTCCAACTTTGAGGAAAATTTCCCGAGGCCATAGGCGACCTGGCGTCAGGCTGATAAGTCCAACTTTGAGGAAAATTTCCCGAGGCCATAGGTGACCCAGCGCCTGGCCGGTAAGTCCAACTTTGAGGAAAATTTCCCGAGGCCATAGGTGACCTAGCGCCTGGCTGATAAGTCCAACTTTGAGGAACATTTCCCGAGGCCATAGGTGACCTGGCGCCTGGCTGATAAGTCCAACTTTGAGGAAGGTTTTCCGTGGCCATAGGTGACCTGGCGTAGGGCTGATAAGTCCAACTTTGAGGAAAATTTCCAGAGACCATAGGTGACCGGTCGTAGGGCTGATAAGTCCAACTTTGAGGAAGATTTCCCGTGGCCATAGGTGACCCGTCGCCTGGCTGATAAGTCCAACTTTGAGGAGAATTTTCCGAGGCCATAGGTGACCGGTCGTAGGGCTGATAAGCCCAACTTTGAGAAGAATATCCCGAGGCCATAGGTGACCTGGCGTAAGGCTGATAAGTCCAACTTTGAGGAAAATTGCCCGAGGCCATAGGTGACCGGTCGCAGGGCTGATAAGTCCAACTTTGAGGAATGTTTCCCGAGGCCATAGGTGACCAAGCTTCAGGCTGATGAGACCAACTTTGAGGAAAATTTCTCGAGGCCATAGGTGACCTGGCGAAGGGCTGATAAGTCCAACTTTGAGGAGAATTTCCCGTGGCCATAGGTGACCGGTCGTAGGGCTGATAAGTCCAACTTTGAGGAGAATTTCCCGTGGCCATAGGTGACCGGTCGTAGGGCTGATAAGTCCAACTTTGAGGAAAATTTCCCGTTGCCATAGGTGACCCGGCGCCTGGCTGATAAGTCCAACTTTGAGGAAAATTTCCCGTGGCCATAGGTGACCCGGCGCCTGGCTGATAAGTCCAACTTTGAGGAGAATTTCCCGAGGCCATAGGTGACCGGTCGTAGGGCTGATAAGTCCAACTTTGAGGAGAATTTCCCGAGGCCATAGGTGACCTGGCGTAGGGCTGATAAGTCCAACTTTGAGGAGAATTTCCCGTGGCCATAGGTGACCGGTCGTAGGGCTGATAAGTCCAACTTTGAGGACAATTTCCCGTGGCCACAGGTGACCGGTCGTAGGGCTGATAAGTCCAACTTTGAGGAAAATTGCCCGAGGCCATAGGTGACCGGTCGCAGGGCTGATAAGTCCAACTTTGAGGGAAGTTTCCCGAGGCCATAGGTGACCCAGCTTCAGGCTGATGAGACCAACTTTGAGGAAAATTTCCCGAGGCCATAGGTGACCCGGGGCCTGGCTGATAAGTCCAACTTTGAGGAAAATTTCCCGAGGCCATAGGTGACTTAGCGCCTGGCTGATAAGTCCAACTTTGAGGATAATTTCC
The DNA here is from genome assembly GCA_947846245.1 of Cerastoderma edule. Lineage (NCBI taxonomy): Eukaryota > Metazoa > Mollusca > Bivalvia > Cardiida > Cardiidae > Cerastoderma > Cerastoderma edule. Next base: position 38,237,253 of record OX401413.1, on the reverse strand, counting down.
CGAAGCCATAGGTGACCCAGCTTCAGGCTGATAAGAACAACTATGAGGAAAATATCCCGAGGCCATAGGTGACCCGGCGCCTGGCTGATAAGTCCACTTTTGAGGAAAATTTCCCGAGGCCATAGGCGACCTGGCGTAGGGCTGATAAGTCCAACTTTGAGGAAAATATCCCGAGGCCATAGGTGACCCAGCGCCTGGCTGATGAGTCCAACTTTGAGGAAAATTTCCCGAGGCCATAGGTGACCAAGCCTCAGGCTGATGAGACCAACTTTGAGGAAAATTTCCCGAGGCCATAGGTGACCTGGCGCCTGGCTGATAAGTCCAACTTTGAGGAAAATTTCCCGAGGCCATAGGTGACCGGTCGTACGGCTGATAAGTCCAACTTTGAGGAAAATTTCCCGAGGCCATAGGTGACCCGGGGCCTGGCTGATAAGTCCAACTTTGAGGAACATTTCCCGAGGCCATAGGTGACCTGGTGTAGGGCTGATAAGTCCAACTTTGTGGAAAATTTCCCGAGGCCATAGGTGACCTGGCGCCTGGCTGATAAGTCCAACTTTGAGGAGAATTTCCCGTGGCCATAGCTGACCCGGCCTCAGGCTGATAAGTCCAACTCTGAGGAAAATTTCCCGAGGCCATAGGTGACCCGGCGCCTGGCTGATAAGTCCAACTTTGAGGAAATTTTTCCAAGGCCATAGGTGACCTGGCGTAGGGCTGATAAGTCCAACTTTGAGAAGAATTTCCTGAGGCCATAGGTGACCTGGTGTAGGGCTGTTACGTCCAACTTTGAGGACAATTTCCCGAGGCCATAGGTGACCCAGCGCCTGGCTGATAAGTCCAACTTTGAGGAAAATTTCCCGAGGCCATAGGTGACCCAGCGTCAGGCTGATAAGACCAACTATGAAGAATATTTCCCGAGGCCATAGGTGACCCGGCGCCTGGCTGATAAGTCCAACTTTGAGGAAGATTTCCCGAGGCCATAGGTGACCCGGCGCCATGCTGATAAGACCAACTTTGCGGAAAAATTTCCCGTGGCCATAGGTGACCGGTCGCAGGGCTGATAAGTCCAACTATGAGGAAAATTTCCCGAGGCCATAGGTGACCCAGCGCCTGGCCGATAAGTCTAACTTTGAGAAAGACTTCTCGAGGCCATAGGCGACCTGGCGTAGGGCTGATAAGTCCAACTTTGAGGACAATTTCCCAAGGCCATAGGTAACCCAGCTTCAGGCTGATGAGACCAACTTTGAGGAAAATTTCCCGAGACCATTGGTGACTCGGCCTCAGGCTGATAATACCAACTTTGAGGAAAATTTCCCGAGGCCATAGGTGACCTGGCCTAGGGCTGATGAGTCCAACTTTGAGGAAAATTTCCCGAGGCCATAGGTAACCCAGCGCCTGGCTGATGAGACCAACTTTGAGCAAAATTTCCCGAGGCCATAGGTGACCCGGCGCCAGGCTGATTAGACCAACTTTGAGGAAAATTTCCCGAGGCCATAGGTGACCCGGCGCCTGGCTGATAAGTCCAACTTTGTGGAAAATTTCCCGAGGCCATAGGTGACCCAGCGTCAGGCTGATAGGACAAACTATGAGGAAAATTTCCCGAGGCCATAGGTGACCCAGCGCCTGGCTGATAAGTCCAACTTTGAGGAAAATTTCCCGAGGCCATAGGTGACCTGGCGCCAGGCTGATAAGTCCAACTTTGAGGAAAATTTCTCGACGCCATAGGCGACCTGGCGTAGGGCTGATAAGTCCAACCTTGAGGAAAATTTCCCGAGGCCATAGGTGACCGGTCGAAGGGCTGATAAGTCCAACTTTGAGGAAATTTTCCCGAGGCCATAGGTAACCCAGCTTTAGGCTGATTTGACCAACTTTGAGGAAAATTTCCCGAGGCCATAGGTGACTCGGCCTCAGGCTGATAAGACCAACTTTGAGGAAAATTTCCCGAGGCCATAGGTGACCTGGCCTAGGGCTGATGAGTCCAACTTTGAGGAAAATTTCCCGAGGCCATAGGTAACCCAGCGCCTGGCTGATGAGACCAACTTTGAGGAAAATTTCCCGAGGCCATAGGTGACCCGGCCTCAAGCTGATAAGACCAACTTTGAGGAAAATTTCCCGAGGCCATAGGTGACCCGGCGCCAGGCTGATTAGACCAACTTTGAGGAAAATTTCCAGAGGCCATAGGTGACCCGGCGCCTGGCTGATAAGTCCACTTTTGAGGAAAATTTTCCGAGGCCATAGGTGACCCAGCGTCATGCTGATAAGACCAACTATGAGGAAAATTTCCCGAGGCCATAGGTGACCCGGCCTCAGGCTGATAAGTCCAACTTTGAGGAAAATTTCCCGAGGCCATAGGTGACCCGGCGCCTGGCTGATAAGTCCAATTTTGAGGAAAATTTCCCGTGGCCATAGGTGACCGGTCGCAGGGCAGATAAGTCCAACTTTGAGGAAAGTTTCCCGAGGCCATAGGTGACCCAGCTTCAGGCTGATGAGACCAGCTTTGAGGAAAATTTCCCGAGGCCATAGGTGACCCGGCCTCAGGCTGATAAGACAGACTTTGAGGAAAATTTCCCGAGGCCATAGGTGACCCCGCGCCAGGCTGATAAGTCCATCTTTGAGGAAATTTCCCGAGGCCATAGGTGACCCAGCTTCAGGCTGATGAGACCAACTTTGAGGAAAATCTCACGAGGCCATAGGTGACCCGGCGCCTGGCTGATAAGTCCAACTTTGAGGAAAATTTCCCGAGGCCATAGGTGACCGGTCGTAGGGCTGATAAGTCCAACTTTGAGGAAAATTTCCCGAGGCCATAGGTGACCTGGCGTAAGGCTGATAAGTCCAACTTTGAGGAAAATTTCCCGAGGCCATAGGTGACCCAGCGCCTGGCTGATAAGTCCAACTTTTAGGAAATTTTCCCGAGGCTATAGGTGACCCAGAGTCAGGCTGATAAGACCAACTTTAAGAAAAATTTCCCGACGCCATAGGTGACCCTGCGCCTGGCTGATAAGTCCAACTTTGATAGACAGACGATTGCTACAGAGGTTCAGCTAGCGTACCAGCCAGCCAGCCAGCCAGCCAGCCAGCCAGCCAGCCGTGTTGGGCTGATAGGTTCGTTTTTATAGGAAAATTTCCTGATGCCATAGGTGACCCGGTGTCGGTATTATAAAACCAATTTTGAGTTAAATTGCCCGACGCCACTAGTGAAATATCTCTAAAAAATCCTCGCATTTGAGCAAGATTTTTCGAGGCCATACATATCCTTGCTTCCTACGAATTCAATCATGTTTGCTTTTTGTTTTTCTTGAGCAGTAATTCCAAATATCGAGTTAAAATGAAATACAAAGTTAACCAAAGTCGACCAGAGCTTTGTACTCGCGATCTTCGTGTCGCTAGTCAATAGTTTCGTTAATTTTGTATGAACGACCACTTCATTCTACTCATTCTATCTATTTCTATAAAATATCAAAATTGTAAAATAACGTGTCTGAGCAACATTGATTTTATTCAATATTTTTCGGTACGTAATGCGCAGTGTAGGGAAGAACTAATTTCCAACCATACAAAGACATAAAAACATATAATTTCGTAGTTGCTAACCACTATGGCCATTTTGCCGTTTTGCCACATATGGAAAAGACACGGACCCGTTCCTTTGATATGAACAGGTTTACGCAATGACAAATCCATGCAAATTCACGGGTTAAGTTATTAATTTATCTTTTTTCAAATTGATATTCTTATAATATGTATCATATTCAATAAAGAAAATGCGCTGTCAATCCAAAAAATGACTTTAGGATCGTTTATTTGAAGAAAAACACCAATTCTAACCAGCGATCGCTCTTCACGCCCTTTACATGGCGCATTCAGTGGCAATCTGAACACATCGGGTTTATCCAATATAAAAAAACTGAAATAATAGGGATGACGCCATATTGTTTCCCGCGAGAATGACGTCACTTTCTTTCGTTTCTAAAAATAGATCTTGAATGTAAAATAAAAAAAGTCGTTAAATTTGATTGAGGAAACAAGTACACATGTCACGACAACAAGTTCGCCATTTGGTATGAGTTACTGATCAAAAGTGATGAAAAAGGATGTCCAACACTTCCATACACATTGAACTACTTAACGTGCACGCTGAGAAAATGTGGTAATTGGCGGATGCCGATTTACCCGAAAAATTGTAACCCTACACTTTTATCCGAGGTGTATTAGGTCTCGCACCTGTTACGGAGTACTTCCGGGTCGTAGTACCCAAAAGTAGTCCCATTTAGAAATTTTGAGTTTCAACTTCTGGTGCATAGTTTTGCTGGTAAGAGATGAGCTGGTAGAACACTGATGTGTTTCCTGTATAGATTATAGTCCTGCAATGCTCCCAAAGTTTGTTTTGATTGCTTATTGCAGGACTATTTGTTTGGGATGTATGAACACAAATGCCGGTACCTCGGCTAGATTTGACTGCTAGTGCACTGATTTTCGGACGGTACTAATACACTTTGCTCCGTAGAAAAAAAAATGAGACGATTGAGGTGTCCATTTTATTACAGTTTCTGAGAGTTGAATGGACAAACTTGATGTTCCTGTATATATCTAAGCGTAAAAAACACTATTCTTCATTCAGCAGAGTCTTGAAAATAGCTGATTTAACATTGGAGTCAATGGGAATTCAATATCTCAAAAGAAACAGGTGTATGCCCATTTCACAGCTCACGGAAATACCCGAGTAGCTCCGATTGATTCAGTGGATCACGAGTGACGTCACAGCAAAGGGAAGTAAGTCATACGAACTTTTATTAATCGGTGCGCTATGACGGTGATTTATGACGTAATGCGTTATGCTAAAATGTTGCAAATAATTTCAATGTGATTCTTTTACTTCATATTTTAATTTTATGAAATAAACCCAACCTGTACATATGACCTTTAATTATTAAACAGGCTTTACAGCATAACATTCAAATATTTAGTTCATAAATTCCATTTAACAACCTTGTCTAAACCCCTGTATCTATTTATTTCTTATCATTGACAAGTCATGTTCATGTGGTAAGTAGATAGCGGCTCAATAAGAAAAGTGTACAGTAAATGGCAGGAGTTTTGATATGTAACCTGACCACCACCATATCACGGAAATACTTTTAAAAATAGATTTGAAGAAAAATGTCTTTGAGGACTATTGAATGTTCATGAGAGGTAGTCTCTCGACTGACTTATGGTTGAGTATGGGGTCTTAAAGAGTTGGGTATACAACATAACTAAAATAATGTTGATGTGATGTAAAATCCATAGTAACCGTTTATCAAATGCCAAAGTTTGGAGTCTCCCAAATTGAAAGAGTTTGCAGATGACATTTCAAAATGAGATGAATATGAAAATTAATCTTCTGATAGGGCAGAAAACATTGTGGGAAAACGGGAAATTGCTCTTAATGAGAGCTTCTGCATCAAACTGGTCAATTGTCATTATTGATTGGTAGTGGAATGAAAATACAAAAGAAAAATCTTATCCAATGCCGATTTCTGTATTTCTCTTTCCTAGTGTTCATAACTTGAAATCACAAGGCCACTGTTTGGTGTCATTGACTGATTTCAAGTTTTCATATGACCAATCTCCTGGCTGTCAAAAGTTTGATGATGCTACCAAAATGTCATTTGGAACACCTCAACCATTTCTTAAAATATCCTCAGAGGTAATAGGGAAACCGTTTAGAAGGTAGTCCAGCAACATTGTGGCGACAAAGGGCATGTCTGTTTGCAATCATATCTACTCGGCAACCCTCGGCACAATATTCAACACAGATGTGTTGATATGATTATTTTTAATGAAATTAGTAAAAAAAAAACCAACATATTATCGTTAAATTTAACCAATTTGTGTGTTTTTACATAAATATTTAGTTGTTGTATTCAATGTTATAATCAAGTGTGTTATGTTGGAAAACAGCCAAATTTCCCCAAGATTTCTGGTGCATTCATAAACTACCTACAAGGTATATCTACCGGTTTGTGCTGGGGATTGCCGACTAGATAAGATGGTCTAAATGCTTGATTGGACCCAAATGAGTAGGTCATGAACCGGTGTGTTTACTTCATCAGTGACTTGCAATGTAAATTATTGTCAATGTGATATTGAATCCCATAAAACAATACCCAATATGAAGCTATCTATCAATTTTTGTAGCTATTTTTAAAAGTCTAATAAAACATCCGTGTTATCTTTAAAATGTCAATTTCAAACAAGTATAAACACATTTTATATACCATCTAGTGCATCTAAGAGTCATAAAATCCCCATACGAGGGAAACGGTTTGTTTACAATTATAATTTCATGAAAGAGAGTCTTACAACCTTCGGGCAGAATTTGCCTACAATTGTTTCTTCGGAGATAACCTTTGTTGTTTAAGAAGGGTCTAAACAGGTTATATTCGATGTAAGAAGTTCTTGGGCAAGACACAATATCCCTAGCCTAGTACTGTTATATTACATGGGAAGTATAGAAAGGTGAAATGTCAAAGTAAAATAACTAAAAATTGTTGAAAGCATAAAGTTTCAGTTAAAGGTTCAGTTTACTTGGCTGCTGGCCTGGATCTAACCTGTTTGCATAAGCATGAAGTTGGTTCCAGTCCTATGAGGGCTAAACCCCATTTTTACTGTTGCAAATTTTAAACGTTTCAAAATTATCTAAAGTAAACAAATACAATCAAAAAGTTGTTCAATAAAGCTATAAGATTGTTTATATGGGGGTTAACGCCATGACAACAAATGTTCCGTTATGATACAGCTTCCCAGGATTCGACAGTACTAGACAAGGACCTTGAAGTGTCTTGCTAAAGGACACTCCCATGAAACCAGAGGTACAGGTTTGGCTCAAACCCAGCACCCGGAGTTCTAAGACCATAACCATAACAACTTGGCAAGGCAGGAAAAGAAAGACATAAGTACAATAATATTATATCATTAAAGTCATTTTAAGTTGCTAAACCTTTTACTTGATAACTTTTTTTAGAGATTAAAATCAAGAATATTTCAAGCATTCTTCGATATTTTTCTGTGACCAGGATTTGAACCCAGAATTCTTCCTTTCATAGGGAAGTGTTTTATCTTTAAAACTACCACAGCTTTGCTCTCCAAATGCTTGCTTAAACATTCAGGATTCAGATCAATGACAAATAAACTACCATTTCCTATTTCACATCAAACCTTTTCTTAATAATAAACAACCCCAAACTCTAAATAACAGCAGAACAACAATAAAATTTCCATTGTGTCAAATTTTGTCAAACCGACAGACTATTTCCTTGCCTGTATAAAGCTTTACAATTTAACTCTATGTTGGAGAAAGTTTACCCTTAGAAACCTGGGTAATTTTCTAACAATATATTTTATAGTTTTCTGCTTTCCAAAACCTTCAATATCTATTTAAATTTTGATGAGAAAATATACTCAGAGTAGCAAACAGGTTAGATCACAGGCTAGCCACCAATTCACTTGGTGGCTGGCCTAGATCTAACCTGTTTGCATAAGCATGAAGTTGGTTTCAGCACTATAAGGGTTAAAACATACCTGTTTAAATTTCAAGTTAGGGGCAAAAGTTTACCATAATATTCTAGAAAATTAGACTATTTTCATTCATTTAAATCATGGTAGACTGTGTCAAAATCATTTTCAGTCAAAAATTAAATGAAAGTTAACCATCATAGTGCTGGAACTGACTTCATACTTATGAAAACAGGTTAGATCCAGGCCAGCTGCCAAGTAAATTGAAGGCTGGCCTGTGATCTAGCCTGTTTGCTACTCTTGGTATCTGTTGTGGAGGACAGTGGTCCAGGGGTAGAGCGTCGGCTTCTTGACATGAGGGTCGTGGGTTAGAATCCCAAAAAAACGGGATCAGCCTTATAAACTTTCATTAATCCACATTTGGCCGCTATTACTGGTTATGTATCCAGGAAGCAGAATAAAGAATGATTAAAAGTTGTAGGAACTTGTTTCACAATCTTTGTAAAATGAATAAGTTTAAACTAAACTACCAAAATTAAGCAAATATTTATGATTTTGGAAAACAGATGAAACAAAAATCTATTTTGATAAAATTACCCAGCATTCAAAAGGATAATTCATACTTGTTCTTACAATTCTCTAACAGAAGATATGAACTCTTCATGAAGAAAAGGCTGGAAATACATAGTTCTCACAACAATGTCCATTTTATATCATATGTAAATACTTCTTTCATGCATTAACATAACTGTATCCCGGTTGTTTTATATTTGGCTTAAAAGCCTCCTGTGAGGATTTGATAATGAAAGATTGATAAAAAATTAGGTTAAAATTGTCAAAAACTAAAAACATTTGCAAAAGGGTTTGCTTATATTAAACAAAGATCTTTCAGACAGAAAGTGAATAACATTTTGACAACAGGAATACTTGTTTTGACTGTGCATTCTTTGAATCTGTATATAGATACAGTAATGGGTTAACCAGAGACTAAATGAGTACTCTTGCATATATTAACATAATTTATAAAATTGAACTTTTCTCACTTTGTTTCCCTCTATCAGAAGCTGCAAATACTTAAATTGACAAATCTTTTGAAATACAATAACAAAAGTTTGAAATCTGACGTGAGGGTTGTCTATAAGTTGTCTGCTGTGGATGACCTATTATGTCCTGTCTAATGGTAAAGTTCATTGTCACACAAATCTTCATTTAAATATAATTATACGTAAAATTTCTTACAAAACATTATGAACAAAACTCGTCTTCAAGAAACAGTACTCAAAAGTTCCCAGTTTGGCTTCAGTTGACTACTAGAGCTATATCTATAGGTGTAAACAATGTAACAAAAATATTTTTGTCAAGAAATAATGTAAGCCTGCAGTTGCTTTCTTAGTAAAATGCTGAAAACAGCTTTAAATCCTTGGAAATCTTCATCTGTTTTCTTTTACTGAAATTGTTTTATCTCAGTACCAAATATCAGTATCTGATGTTGTAACTTTTACTCTGCTGCATTATTTTAAAGTCACATCATAACTCATCCATAATATTTGTTAATCTGACAATCAATTTATCCCTCTGCGAAGGGGAGAGGCTGACTGGTTGATCTTAGTCTTCCTTTCCATTAATGTCTTTGTTGTGGATTGACTAAAGCAGACTTTCAATTCAATTGCTTTTTCGAATTTCCACAAGCAAAAATGCTGAAAACAGGTTAACATCTTTTGAAATTTTCATCGTATTTCTCATCATGAATTCCTGTCATCTCAGGCCATCAAGAAATCATCTCTGTTTGACTGGTTGATCTGTGTCTTCCCCTTCATTCATGACTGTGTTGAGGGTTCACTGAAGAAACATCAGGCATCTGGTGAAACAAGAGATATGCAAATAATAGTATTTAGTACAAAGAAACATGCATTTACTTCACCTCATAATTAAAATTCTTACATTGTAAAGCATGGCTGATAACCGGTAACCCTTATAGTGCAGGAACCAACTTCATGCTGATGCAAACAGGTGAGATCCAGGCCAGCTGCCAAGTAAACTGGTGGCTGGCCTGTGATCCAACATATTTACTTCTCTGAGTATCTTTCCTCAACAAATTTAAGTAGACATTTAAGGTTTCTGAAAACAGACGAGACAGTTTAAACAGTTCAAACTGTTTATTTTCCAAACAATGATCTCTTGTTTCTGTTCTGGAAAATCATAAAAGCCTTTTGAAACCCGATTACTGAATGAGTCAAACTTCTATATTATGTGACCCTAGCAAACTGCGTTAGAGAGCAATCTTATGACTACATAAAAGCAAAGTTTGCCATCAAAGCACTGAATGGCACAAAAGCTAGTTTAAACAGGTTTATTTTTTTAAAGAAAGACCTGAACTAAGAATAAGTCTTTTAGATGCATTTATTTTAGGATTCCATTTTCATGTATGTCCTCAGAATTGTTTGCGTTCTTCTCATGGTATGTTAACTAAGTGTGTGAGAAGGAATTCCAGCATTTATTCATGAAACGGCTATCATAGAAGCCCGGACCGGTGCAAAAGCTCACTTCACATTATTTAACAAATTCATGATCAAGAAATTTAAAATGGTCTTTGGTTTAGTGACAATGATTGTTAGTCTCAAATTTTTAACATTTATCACTAGCAGAGCACAAATCTCTGAATAAGTCTTTTTATGAAATACAGAGCAAATATATCTTAACTTTGTGTTTGTAATTCATTAATTAATAAATGTACATTTCATATTTGTCATTTAATGAATAAGAGATTGAAGCATGGAGTGATACATTCAGCCATGCCATTCTGGGTGTACAGCCTGGCGGGAAATTAGCTTTCTAGGCAGAGTTCAAAGGTCTCTCATGCAGAAACCTATTTTCTTCAATCTGCGAGGTATGCTTTCTTTACACCCTGGCTTAATGGCAATAACCTTAATCAATCAGATTCATAATAATTGTTTTCTAATTGTGTTTGAGTTAAACATAAGCATCTAAAAGACAATGATCTTGATAGATAAAACAGGGAGTCTGAACTAATCACAACCTTTTTAAGTTCTTATCGCAGACACAATGAAAACATAGGCCTTAGAGGAATGAATGAATGAATGGTGTTTTAAGGTGCATCGACAGCTAAGGTCATTTAGCGCGCATCATGATGATGTGGATGAATGTATATTAAAAATATTAACAGGTTAAAATGTATTTGTTTAAAGAAAAAATAAATAAGAATTTGTAATTAATGAACAAAAGGAGATAGAAAATTTGTAAAAAATTAATGATTGTTGATAGACTGTTTGTAATGAATGTGTGATATTAAATAAATAGTGTGTGACGAAAAAATGATATTGATAAATGTATATATATTTAGAATGTGTAAGGAATCACAATCTATTGTAAACTCCAATCTCTTTGAGAAAGGAAAGAATTAATTCAATCCTGACGGTGTCAAAAAGCTCATAAATAGTGTTGACATTGAAATATCTTGCACAAATTCTTTGAAAATCAATGCAATCTAGTAATATATTTTTGATGGTAAAGGGTGCATTGCATGGAATGCATTCAGGTGCATCTTCCTTAGCCAAGAGCCAGGAGTGTGAAATGTGTGAATGACCAATTCGGATTCATGCAATTGTAACTTCCTCTCTTCGTACAGACATGTAAGAAGGGTACCATTCTCCGAGGGTAGGCTTAATTGAATGCAATTTATTAAAAACATCAGCATTTCATTTTGATTGCCAGATGGATGTGATGTAAATTAAAATAGAAGGTTTAAAATTGATGTATGGTACTTTAAAATCTGAAATGGGAAGGTTAAGAGCTGATTTTGCGGATCTATCCGCATGTTCATTACCCATGATACCAGTGTGGCTTGGAAGCCAACAGAACACAAGTTTGTTTGAAGACAAAATATGAGAGATCCTTTGAATAATTTGGCATACCAAAGGGTTCTCCAACTTTTGATTTGATAAGGCTTGCAGTACTGATAGAGAATCAGAAAATAGCCTTAGAGGAACATAAAGGAATGACCAATGCGGCTCATAAATGCCAAAAATCCAGCTCAGGGTGGAAAAATAACAGGCTTGATGGAAAAGGCTGAAGTATCAACAGAGTGTATGGATAGTTGCAGTGACAGTCATGACATAATTAACCAGTCACCATCTGTACATCTAAAAGAAAGTCATAGTATTTTCACAGATTAAACAAAGGTTATCTTGATGGTACCTGCTTTTTTCTAGTCAAACACTTGTCTGATGCAACACATCTCTGGGGAAGACCATCTGACATTTCTTGGGTCAAGTCTTTTATACATGAGGACTTCTCTGTCACGAGTAGAATACAGCTGAAAATGTTTAAAAATAAACAAGTATTCAAGTACATGTATAAAAATATCCATTGTGATAATTAAAATAATATTGGTAATACTGAAATCATTAATACATTTTGAAAAAGAGAACAATATGTAATTGAGTATATAGTTGTAACTATCAATAGAACTAAACATTTACCTCCAACAACTCTTTTGTAAATCTCGGCAAACCGTGTTACTTCATGTAAGAAACATTTTCAACAAATACTTCCTTCTTTGAAATTTGATTGCAATAAAACCAGAATGTTACTAATCATCCCCTTTTTGTGAATAACAAACAACTGTTTGGTTTTAAATTAATATATGCTTAAAGTACTATTCCTAGATTTGATGAATGTATATATTCTTATGAAGAAGAACTTTTTCCTTGAATAGATATTGTTTCTACTTCACTTTGCTTCCTGTATCATCTGCAAATGTTTCAAGATTGAACTAACCACAACATTTAATTATGAATATACCACAATTTAACATTCCAGTTGGTTAGAGATCAATGGTGCATAAAAGAAGACTGCAATCATTTTTTCTTTTGTCCATATGTTTTAAAGTCATCTATTACAGCTTTGTCAATAGGATGGAGTTTACAGATTAGATATACTGCCTTCAGGGTTGCATGAAAAATAATATTTCCAATGTATCTTTAATATTGAACGACAATTTTTCTTCATTGCTAAATTTGTAATCTGCTTGTGTTTTCAAAGTGAATTTGTAGTAAAGAACTTAACTGGTAGAATTAAGAAAATAGTTTGTACCTTCTTACATTCATGTACAGCAGATAAGTCATGCTTACGAACAAGAGAACTATTTGTGCAGAACAATGTTCTGCTAGATGGGCCATCTTCAATAACAGCTATTGATGCTCCACTTCCTGTCCCTGAAATATGTGCATAAACAAGTTATTGAGGAAATCATTCTTTATATTCAGGAAGTTTGTTTTGCAATCAACAGCAAACTCAGAGTCATTATTACATAGACCATAGAATTCACCATAATCAAAGTATCTATGTTTTTCCTCCATGGTTCCTCAACTCAAAATCAAAGATCACATTTAATGACAGAAATTGACATAAGATACCTATATAATAATATTAACGGACAAGACATCTACAAGTATATGAAACCTTCCCACAAAGACAACAACAGTTAAGATACCCCTAGCAGGACACCATGCATTCATATATTGCACTCATGCATCTATACTTGTTTCAGACAACCATGTCATACAATGCCAAACATAGTATCAAATAATGTCCCTTTACTACCTAGAAAGAACATTATTGACAGCATTCATAACATCCAATTTCCTTTCATTGGAATGCTTAGGTGCTTCTGGATTGTCAAGTGTGAAAGGATATATATGACAACGTCCTCTAACATTACGTATTCCTCCTGGTTGTAAACATTTACCTAATTTACCATTGAGTTGTACTGTGTTACAAACTACACATCTAACAGGCAAGTCTGCTGTTCCTCCTTGAAGTTTAACTTTACAAGTGGATGATGCACTAATGATAATGATACATTATTGCTTTCAACTTTAAATTTGTCTCTAAATATTTCAAGAAATTTACAAATGGTTTACTGTTTGGTGCAAATTTCGCACACTGTTGTAAGACATTGGTGTCGGCTTTTTGAACCCAACCAGAGTCTACAAAGTATTTTGATGATGTTTTTCAGAAAGGAAGGCTTGATGGAAGTGTAAATAACAGATTGTTAACATATTCATAATACATTGCAATACCTTGAATGGACCATCAACATACCACCACTCTGCAGTCTTCAATAGTTTCATCTGTTTGTCTATAGCCAATACCAGGTGTATTTTCTCTTATTCCTCACCCTGGTAAAATTGTTGAGGCAGAAAGTCTTCCTTCACCTGAAATATTTTCTAATTCAAGAATATCGATCCCATTCGAAAAATGGAACAACACATTATGTCCAATGTGTTTCTAAAGCTTTTTTTCATGTACATACTATATGGTTTATTGTTTAAGGATTGAATGCAAATAAAAAGGACAAACTGGTTCCCCTTCTTGTCAGTAACTATCTTAATGTTTCATGTCATAAACATGCAATCGGAACTACTCAGGCATTTCCGTGAGCTGAAAAATACACCTTAGATATGAGTTCTTTTACAAATCGAATTACTTAGGTCAATGCTAAACTCACCTATGCCATTACTGATGACGTAGAACACTGAACACACTGGCGGATTTAGAGGGGGGCGTGGGGGCGCATGCCCCCTAAAAATTGCAAAGGTTATTACCCGGAGTACCTTCTTTTACATAGAAAAGAGTTTCAAATATGAAAATCATACTTCAAAGACTTTAGAAGGTATTTGGATAAACACAATTTAAACTTAATCTGCTATCCGCAGTTTCACAATGCGTTTAGCGCCCAAAGTCCCAATTCAAATTTCCACTGCTCTCCATAGATTTGTCCAAAAAATTGCCATGATAGATTTTGCTTAAAAATAATGTTTCGAAAGGTTGCTTCCTCTCATGAAAATTCGAATTGGCAGCGCCAAGAGTCGAACTTACAGCGGAGAGGGGCCGTGTGATTATAAGTTCTGTACTCTTACCACTAGGCCACGGAGGGCCCAGGTCAAGGAGGCCCCTGTCAAATTAGTAGTTTATAGAAAAACATGGAAAACTTCGTCTATTGTGTTGTTCAACCCTTAGCGTAATATTAGTTTAAACTTTTTCTTAGTTTAACCTTGATAACAACGTTGTATTTGTGATTACTATACTCATCCTCGATAAGAATTTGCAGTCTGTACAAATGCTGATCCGGAACGACAAGTTCCGCTTCCAAATGTATTTATGTTTTAAATACAATTATCCATTAAATACCATAAAAATGTAAAGTGACTACATGTTACGAAAATTCATTATAGGCCCACTCCATTTTTTTTCATGGAGCACCTCATATATTGTATAATTTTTGTCTGTTTTTAAGTCTTTTTCTTGTGCAAAACACTCCTAGATTGCACCAGATGCAACATACGAAATAAAACTTTTTCCCGGGGGAGCATGCCCCCGGACACCCCTAGCCTTACTCACGCCCCCCGTAACTTAATGTTCTGCATCCGCCACTGGAACAGGATGCATGACTACTAATAAAAAACTCAATTTACTTATTTAGAGTCTGAAACTGAACCTAAATTTTACCTATGGATTCCGGCTAACAAAATATACATGTACTTAATTGCTATCTCGTTCGTTTGTCCGTCTGTCTTATGAAAAGAATAATGCGAAACACGCAGATTTTCATGAAATTTGGTTTGGGCCTTTTTATATATTCAAAATGTCGAATCTATGATACTGCAGAAATCACCTTGGAATTTACGTTCAATTCAACATTTAAATGTCCGGTTTTAGACTAAAGAAGTTTTAAACCCCGTGCCTTGTCGGTATTCTATGTATTCACATATCAATCCGTAAGTCTCTCAAAATATCAGTCTAAAACGCCCCATAGGTGCGGTCTAAGTCAAGACTTTACTTACTAAAACTGTGCTTTTCACAAAGTTTTCTTTAAATGGTAGCATATTGTGAATAAGGAGCGATTATATTGAATATAAATCTTATTGTTTTGTTAGTGCATTATATTGCCTAATAAAGAATGAAAGTTCAAGAAGATGTGCTTGTCCGTCTGTGTGCGATAAGGGTAGCGCGATAAGCAGTAAGCAGCATATTTTATTTTCAGTCCATAAATCTGTTGAAAATACACAAGTTATTTGGTCAGTTATACAGGGTGTGAAGATTAAGATAAGGCTGATTCTCCTAGAATTGTTTCAAACTTATATGTTTTTGTCCTAATTCAACGATTCTATATGCACCTACCTGTATTTTTCACGCCTCATCAAATTTTACGGACTCCGTGTAATGGCTGCTAAGTTTTGGCTGCTGTCAGACACCTCCCTGATTCACTGTAGCAGCAACTGTCAAAAAGATGGGGAACCTCTCTAATAACTGCGGTCGTTTTCAGGCATTAAATCATCGAGATGAACATTTATTTGAATGAGGTAATGTATAATCCTTTTAAATGTGCACGGAACCTACAAACTGGGCAAGATTTCTCTGTCTGACAGGTTTCATTTCGCTTACAAGGCTGTACGTTGGATGATTAATCCCCACAAAACACCTGTCTGTTACAGGAACAATAATCAACGTTTGCTCCTACCTTTTGCATCAGTTGACGACTTCAACCCAATGTTACTGAACGAATTAATTGCTCCTTATCAGAAATTTATTCTGTAAGGAAAATGTCTTTGGTAATAGTTTCCATTAGTCTCAATAATGATACGTGAACACAGCTTTTTTCAACATTTGGACATTAATTGTGCTTGCTACATCTCAATGTCATCATGATTTTTATGTTTCAAAAGTTCTGAACGACCAACTGAGTGATTTAACTTGAGATTTTCCATGTTAAAAGTAAATAAATGGAAATATCCTGGAAGGACCGAATTCCGGTGATAAAGAATTTGATCACTTTAAAAAAAGACTAAATACAAATGCAGCACTTGCTTTTTATGCCTAACGTAATACAGCAATATTTTACCTTTGTTTCAAAGCCATTTTTTAATACAAATATGCTTATGTGATGGAGAATGGGTAGTTTAAACAAACCCTGGTTAAAGCTAGCCACTGTTTGAAAAAGTGACCTAAATCCTGTGACGTCATACAAGGGAAGCTTCCCATACACATTTTCAAGGGAAACTACCCAAACAAAATCGATAAGGCAAAGGAATTTAATACTGATAGTTTTTTTTTTTTTGGGAAGTTTTACGCTTTTTATTTCTTTTAACTTGCACTGTACAACACACACATGTATATCGGACTTATTTCCAATTCATATGCACATTTATGCTTTTAAAAAGTCTTATCCGCGTGGGTTCAAATCCTGAGAGGGATATGGATTTTCATGAGAGGCAGTCTCCCGACTGACTTACGGAATGCCGATGGTTCTACCCGCCTTGACCAGCCCTTATGGGCAGTTGAGTATGGGGTCTTCCTCCATCATTAAGAGTCGGGCATCGCTACATAACTGAAATAATGTTAATGTGATGTAAAACGCATATAAAAAAAGAAAAAAAAAGTCTTAGATTTTTCTTCTCTATAACAACATTGAAGAAAGAAATTTCCCCCTTCCTTCTAAGAAAGTTTTACTACGGAATACAACACCATATAGCACCAATGGTGGAAGACATTGTCCTCAGTTGAGATGTAGAAGAAGTGTTAAAGATGACCACATATCAGACTTAGTTTTGCTTGTCATTTTAAAAAAATGTGGATAAAGTTGTGTAAGGGATAAGACTAGATATTGTTTTAAAATCTTGGGTTGGCCTTCGAAAGAAAACTATACTTTCGGTTTACTTTTAGAGGGTAAAGGTCAGCCGACACTGCAGACAATCTGAAAATCCAAAAATCTTTGTTTGTGGCTAGGAAAACGAGTTTGAAGGGGCCAATAATTTGGTATTAGTAGAAAACATGAAAAAACACTTATGCAAACAATTTTATAAGAGCATTAGCAAGCTAGGTCTCAATTTGACCATTTTTGGTTGTTAAAAGATGTGTCCAGGATCTGGTATTATTTACTGAAGTTTTGGCAAACCAACTCTCACAATAGGAGATAGAACCAAAGGTCACCGGAATTAGGACCCTCACGAAATTAGGGCCTTCGATGATATGAAATACATGTATACATTGATAAATCAATGAATCGTCACAACCCATTCAAGTATCCGATTCTCCTCTTATAAGGAAGTTATCTATCATTTAACATCAACGAAACTCCAAATTAAGCCTTCGCTAGCCATGTTCTTTACAACTGGCGGGTAATTTCCCGCGGGATATACATCATCACATTACGTAGAACATTGTGGGGATGATGTACACGTCTTATCCAAGATTGAGTTGTACTTAATAATACAGGACAGACAAGCGTAGTATGTACTTCAAATTGTCTCGTAATAAAATGGATAAAATATTGACTGAGAGTGAAAATGGGTCGAGTGAGGAGGAAAACAAATAAGTTCAACTTTGCTTGATTAGATTATAATAGTAGTTTGTCAGTTAACCCTCACCACTTGGACTTTTGTCATTCAGTGAGCAAAAAAAATCAGTATATTTTATGTAAATAGGATGTTTAGATAAACCTTCCCAGAGGTTGCCAATTCCACTCGTCTGTTCGTATTGACGAGTAGAAATTGGTGCAGGACGAGCAATAAATTCCCTGACACTCGCCCTGCAGGACGACCAAACTTCCAATATAATTCACAGTTGTTTTTGTAATATTAAATAAACAAACAACTGCTGACTACTTCAATACTTGTCCTCTCAATTTTCTCGTGCACAAACTTCCCCTTTACTTATCGGCATCAATGAAAGATGAAATAAACCCCTTCCCGCTTTCATTCTCCTGGCAGTTTCCTCATCAAAAGGATTTTAAAAATCTTGCAAAGAGTTTCTTAAAAGAGAAAACTTCAAAGGGCACAATTTTCTCCTGTGTTCTTAGGATTTTATATAACTTGACTGTTTTTTATTCTAAAGACAACAAAACAATTGATATTTGGAATGCAGAAAGAGCAGACATTTTGTTGGTGACCGTTTTTTTTACAAGTTTAATCTGTGGTTCATTTAGAGCATTGTGGAATAACAATGCAAATGAAAATATAAAAGTAAGAAAAAAACAAGATTTTCTCTAATTATTTTTCAGTTTTGCAATACACTCAGGAACTTTCTCAATTGTTTTGGGCGACACATGCATGATGGTATTGGTGTAATATGGACTTTATGCCAATTTTAACATGAACTTATTCAACAGAATTAGCTCCTTTCCATAAAATTTGCCCATTCTTTTTATTGCATCTTTTATGTAATGGGCATGGGTAGATAGGCAGAAACAAACATTTTCCAAAACATTTTTTAAAACTGGTGAATTAGATGAAAAAAATGTCTTCCTTTTTTTTTTTATTGTTCTGATAAAATATTATGAAATTCCAAGCACTTAGAAATTGATACATTTACTTGCTTTTATAAGCTATTAGAGAATATTTTAGCTTATAACAAACCTATAATATAAATTATGCAGGACGGGCAAAAATTTGCAGGACGGGTATATTTTGTAAAGTTACTCGCCCTGCAGGATGAATGGCTTTCAAAAAACTTGGCAACCTATGCTAAGGGTTAAAATTCAATATAGGTATTGGAAAGAAAAAGATTAAAGATTTATCAGAACAAATGCCATTTTAGAATTAAGTTTTATCTAAAAAAAATCTTTTGGATTGGAATTTTTATTTGCCATTTGCATAATTATACATATATGCAATTTAAATTTCAATGTACAAATTAAAAAATCAAGTGGAGGTAATTAATATGACATTATTTTGAGTTGTCATGTGACAAAAGCAATACTCGCGAAAAAGAATTACTCCATTTATTTATAAACCAGCTTACAGACAGATGCAAAAACAAATATATTACTATCAGTCAACTACTGAATGCATATGGCGTAGCATTGCTGTAAGAAAAGTGACTGATTTCCAGGTCTCCAAAGCTACTCATTGAACTGGTTATAGTTGTAGCGGTGTAATCTCGAGGAACGTGCACGGTTACTGGTGTATTGCCCAGGAACCATCATTTAAAGATTGATTTCATAATCAATTATGGAGGATAGTGGTCCAGGAGTAGAGCGTCTGCTTCTGGACACGAGGGTCGTGGGTTCGAATCCTGTGAAAAGCGGGATCTGCCTTTGGAACTTTCATTAATCCACATTCGGCGCGAGTACTGGTTATGTATCCAGGAAGCAGAATCGAGAGGGATTAATCTGAGTTGCAAGAACTTGTTTCACAATCCATGTAAAATAAATAAGTTTGTACAAAAAAACAAACAAATATTTGATTATTTCAAATGAAAATTTGTTATACCCATACACTATTTTAAGAGTAACAATAAAAATATTTTTGTCTTTTTAAAATACTTAAAAAGTGGTTGTGCTTTGAATATTTCTCAATGATTTACATCAGATGAAGCTACAAGCATTAAAGATACTCAGAGAGGCTTTACATAGTTGGTCCTTAGTTACAACAACAAGAGACAGCTGCCAAGAGAATGCCTTACAGCAATTCTGAGTGTAGCAGCAGTAATATGTTGGGTTATAGCCTTAAACTTGTTCTTCAATTCACTTTATTTACATTTATATCGAAATAAAAGGAAATTTCAACCATTATTATTCCATTCTTGGTGGGTATGGAATTATGCACTGAATAGTAATTAATTCTAATTTATAGTTTCCTATCAAGGGGGATGTGTTTGTTAGTAATCTATTAGCTCTTTTTGGAGATGATGATGACATTTGGTGAATATGTTTGGCCACAACTTTTGAGAAACTAGGAAGAAGCCTGCCAAGACATCTTATAGGTTATGGTCCTTTCCCATCCTTATAATATACTATCTCTTACTAGATTGTATATTCCATGTCATTTTGAATTATCTTTCTGGAAAACAATGTTATGTTAAACAATGAAGAAAGTTTATATCTAAGTATCCATGGAATCCGTTAGTTGGCAAAGTTATAAACTTTCATATAGATATTGCTCTCACACAAAATTCTATCAGAAAGTGACCCAAGTAGTTAAATTGGGGGAATACTTTAACAGGCAACAGTTCCTTGACTGTGTTGAACCTAGAGCTATAGGTACTGCCCTCTGACAAGGTAATTTGTGAAGCCTTGCTTTCGCAAACTTTCTACAACAGACTATGTGCAGCTCAAGGTACTTCCAAAATGAGACAGAACTATATTGTGCTCTATACATATATATTGTGACTATAGGACTTGAGCTGTAAAGTCCAGAAACAGAAGCAGAATGAAGCTATAACAGCATCACTTTGAGGCCTGTGTTTCCAAAATGTAGCTGTAAAACATGGTATCCAGAAGGGAGAGCGATAAGGTGTATAGGTACCTTCAATAGCTTAAGCATGAAAACATAATAATGTAAAAGACTAAAAAGCATAATAACTGCAATCATAACGCTTCACTAGCTTTAATGGGCTTCAAATGCAGATCTTACAAGTTTGAACCAATCTTTTAAGATGGGGAAGCATTCATTGGCTTTGAAATGATATTGTGCTGTACTGGTAAAGAAAATCCAGCAAAATAGATAGGCAAATAGGCAATAACTAGTATAAATGAAAACTTGTTCAAAATGGCATTCAAATTGAATCCAAATCCTTTTCCTTGTTTTCCTACTGATAATTATTTTGTAGAAAGTCAACTTAAAAATCAGCGTTGAAAAATACATTTGCCATGTCAAACACAATCAGCTCCATTATTCATGCTTTAAAATGTTATTTGCTGAAATCATGTTTGATACTGTCTTAACCTCTAAAACAGCTGAACACAAATATAGATTTGTTTAAACTTCTTTTGACATTTTTGATGTTTTTATACTTTCACTTCATTTGTGTTTTTGCATGTCTTTGTGATGAATGAAATGAGTATTTATTTATATAAAGACTAGCCTTCTCCTTTTCTGTCTAGCACTACCAGTGAATGAGAATGGCAACACAGGGAGGTGAGATAAGAGAAGGGTTCTTGTGTCCCATGTGTATGAAGGACCTCGGAACTGTCACACAGCTTCAGTCTCATTTCGAGGAGGCTCACAGCACAGAGGATAAAGTTGTACTTAACCAACTCCGAGGTATTTGTGGAATTCTCAGCCTTTGTTCTTGTCCTGGTCAATTATTTAAGAATAAAATATTTCAATTTAAAAGCAAATGATTTAAATGATTGGATTTGATTGTTGACCAAGAGAGTTTCGGGGTGAATATAATCCCCATGTATTTGTAAAACGAGGAGACCCTAATTAATTTGTCTTTAAATCTTTTGTTTATAATGTTGCAATTTTTTTATAGGAGCACCATTCCTAAAAACCATTATGTCATTTTTTAATCGCCTCACGCATGCGCAGCAGCCATTCTTGTGATCGGTCAGAATCCTTCTTTACCTATAGCGGGTCAATTACCGCCGAAAGAAAGCATGTAGTTCCAACTTCTACTATCCATCCATCCACCTCATCATAATGCGCGCTAAATGACCTTAGCTGTCGATGCGCCTTAAAACACCATTCATTCATTCATTCATTCCAACTTCTATGTTGATTATAAACTGTCTATAACTTCGTGAATTCTTATCAAATTAAAGAATTTTAATTTTGTAATGTTTTAGATGTGTCACATACTGTTGATTTTGTTAATATCTTTAAACTTAATGAACATTTTCATTTAAGTCATTCACATTTTCTTTGTTTATGTTGTTTCAGGCCTTTTTGACCGTGCCAAAAAAAGGTTTTTAGGTGACAAGGAAGATGATGTTAGTTTTGATGGTGGGCGGGGTTCTAGTGCCAACTCGGTCATGCCCCATTCTTATAGCCTTTTTGATGTGGACTACTGGCAACTACAGGAAATGGGTAGGTTTATGTCTTTACTTATCAGAAAAAGTAGATATTGAATGGAGTAAGTCCTGACATGTTTTTTCCCCACCCTGTCTAATTTATACCCATATCCCCATTATAAACGTCATCCATAAGGTCAGTCACAGAGAAGATATGCTCCTTATTTGTACTTCATTGTGACCTTATTTTATGTTTGCTATCTCGATACAATCAATTTAGAGCATTAAATGTGTCTTGTGAATGATTTGTGCTTTTTCTGTATACAACAGTTGTAGGACCACTAAACTGTCTATAGAAATGGAGTTTTGGTAGAGTATTGAACAGATAGGAAGATTGATTATCATTAAATCAATCTTGTGTCTTATAGGACAGACAAGGAGCGTAACAGATCAGTTTCGGGGAGTTCGAGATGCAAGGGTAGATAAATACGTTGTTGAGACAAATAAGTTGTTAATTCGCCTTGACAAACTTGTTAGTTCAGATGTCCCAACAGACTCCAGTAAACGAAAAGGTTAGTAATGCTCATCTATCGTTATTTCATACTGAAATTCAGCTGTTTTGAAAACTGGTGCTAATTCATATGTCAGTTCAGTTGTTTGAACAGACTCAAGCAAACGAAAGGATCAATTATTCTCAACTGTTTGCTTTTGGGATAAGGGTGAGTTGAAATAGGGCCAAATGATTCTGTTTCAATAACATCTTTTTGATGACCTATTTGATGTGTCACGATACAAGATATTACTGCTGACCTATTGGATGTGTCACGATACAAGATATTACTGTTGATTGGTCAAACAATTGATGAGTTAACTTTTGGATCATTGTGACTAAAGTGGAATTCTTAGTCATTATGGTTATTATCAAACTTTGTGTTGCTTCAATGTGTTTTACCCTATTCCCTCATATGTATTTTGTGAATTTTCAAATTGAAATTGACTGCAATGATAAAATGATAATAGGAAGAACAAGATGTTTATTTTTATTCAGGATTGAAGCCATTATGACTCCAAGATTATTGCAAACTATGATATATTTTAGTTTTTGTGACATTCGTTACTTGTGTTGTTGCTAAAGAAACATCATTCTGTGAATGTAACTTATGGAATGGTCTGAATTGTATGTATCATGTATGTAGACAAAAGTGGTAGATTGTTCTTCTGCACTTAAAAAGGAATTTATCTTACATGTCTTAAACATCTTTCTTCCTTATTCTTGCTTAACTGTATGCTAGTTTTTTCTTAAACCTTTTTTTCTTTAAAGTAATAATAAAACCTTTGCATGTTATAAAAGCAATGCAATTTTTTTCATCACAACAAAGTTAAGACTTTCCCAATAGTATCTTCTATAAGCATATTAAGGTGTTAACACTTTTAGATTGATGTGGTAGTTGCCCTCAATTACAGTAAAACTTTGGAGCTATTTTAGAAATAAATCAAAACTTCACATTGTATATTTCAAATTATATTGAATTTGAAAATTTAATTAATTTGCTTTTTAACAAATAACTTGAATGCTAACACTGCCAAATGATATAGTATGAAG
Source organism: Cerastoderma edule (assembly GCA_947846245.1). Lineage (NCBI taxonomy): Eukaryota > Metazoa > Mollusca > Bivalvia > Cardiida > Cardiidae > Cerastoderma > Cerastoderma edule. Next base: position 38,213,404 of record OX401413.1, on the reverse strand, counting down.
TGTTAAGTCTATAAGGTTTATTTACACAAGTGAAAAAATAAAATTGGCAAAAAATCACAAAATAAATCATCCTTGATCATCCTGACCCAATGAAATCTGGGAAATATGTGACCAATGAAATAGAAGAAATAAAAGATATGAAAACAAATGAATGAGCTTGTGCTTGAGGAGAGTAAATGACATAAACAGTTTCTTTTTTCATTTCACACTGCTTCTAGTAATTCTCATTCTTAAGATGCCAAATCATCTTTTTTTTTCTTCAGTTTTTGAGAAGTCAGTTGTTATGTGGGTGCCTGATAATGAAGTTAAAAAGTGCCGTTTCTGTGAGCGTTCATTCAATATAACAAGACGTAGACATCACTGCCGCTTATGTGGAAGAATCATGTGTGATAGATGTTCCCAGTTCCTTACCTATGCATATGCAAGTAAGTGTAAAGATTGTGTGTTAAAGTTCCTAGTTCCCTGATATTGGGTGAAAAAGATTATCACAAAAAAAGATATTGCTAATCCTGAGAAATGTGACCTTTTGTCATATAAATATCTTGATTTATCTCCCACAGATGTGTTTTAAGAAGCGAAATATTAGTATTAAGGCCATTAAACAAAGTGTCAAGTGAACTTTTAAAGTGGCTTGTTCACATACTGAAGTGAAAACATTTGGAAGTTGAAAATTGATGTCTTTAAAACTGCAAAACAGATGTACTGTTGTATGATAGGCGCTGAACAAAAATCTATGTAAGCAAAATTATATTGTTTTTAATTACATTTATTATGAATATAGTAAACTATCATGTAGTCTTTTTTAATCCAAAAGCATGACATGTCTTTTGAGATCTACTGCATAAACTGAAGCTTCCTGAATTAATTGTGCTTTCAATAGCTTCTTTTAACTGTATAACAATACAAAAACTGTATTGTTTCAATAACATTTTTTTTTTTACTTTCAAATTCCCTCTTCTGTGAACAAGCCCTTTTAAAGAAATGAAAGGTATTGGATGGATGTTGCTCTAAAATCTAATTGAGAAACATTAAACTGAGTATGTTTTTGAAGTTGTTTTAGTAGTATTTGATTTATATGATTTCAATGAATTCTAACAAAAACCTATCCTTTTTGAGCTGAATCATTTGTCAGGTAAGGCAGAAACTTTTGTCATAGTTACTTGTAGTTTGTGTCATTGTGAATATTTGATCAAGAATTGTAATACCAGATGAAATCTTATAAGTTTTACTGAATATAACATGTACTCATGTAAATAAATCCAAAATATTTACAGGATCAGCTGTTGGTAAACTCTTTTATTGCTTCATTTATCTACCAATAATTATAAATCCTTCCCTTTGTACAAGGCGAATTATCACCAGTTATCAATACAAAAAAATGTCCTTTTCCATACTTCTTTGAATTCCTGTCCTCATTCACATAGATGATGTTCTAGGTTGCAACAACATAGGATTTTTTATAATTCTAAGACTTTAATACCCTACTTTCAAAAGGTACAATGATAATTCATATGGTACTGGAGTAATAAATAGATAAGTTAACTTATATATTTTCTTTATGATGCGGAGTAGGCTCCACTGTGACAAAAGGATAATTTTCTCATAAAAATCAATTTATCATTTACTAAAGACTTCTGAAGTAAATGGTTCAGTGATGTATTATGGAGTAACATATTAAGTTAACTTCTGATTTGATAACCCAAAAGCAATAAGTGATCAGCACTTTTCTGTTTGATATTGGTAAGGTAGGAATATTGACCAAAGGATAGATTACTCTTTAGGTGCAATTTATTCTTTTTCACAATAGTTTGAGAAGTTGTCTGCTGCAGATTCAGTTTAGTAAGGTATAATGGAGTGAGTGTTGAACCACTTAGGTTTAGTGGTAACCATAGACTACTATAGTATAAAAATGTGTACATGAAGATGATCGTTTATTAAAATATTAGTTGAGATAAGAGGGACTTGGATATTTCTTTGATTCATTACTAAAGGCTATGTTGTTAATACTCATTAGAATAAACTCATTTGGGCATTCTTATAAATACCTACAGCATAAGGGTTTGGTCAGAAACAGTAAAGGAAGTTGGGGAGATATCCTTCTTATATAGAGCTCACCATTGTGTTTTAATGTTGGTTAATCTTGGGCTTAAGGGGAATGAACTAGTAAATCTTATCCAAACTCTAAAGATTTTTCTTGTTTTAAGATACTTATATTTATCTCACCTTTCCCCCTGTCTTTTACATTTTTCAGGCCATAACAAATGCAGTTAAACAGATCAAAACATTTCAATCAATTTCAATGTCCTGTATATTTTTTGGCTTCAAAGAAATCTAATAAGGACTGTACAGTGAAAAGTTCAAATCTTTAACTTTCAATCAATTAACCTTAACCTATAAAGTATCCCCTTGTCTGTTATTTCAGATATTTTGTCTTGTGATAAGAAAGCAATTTGAAAAGAACACATTTATTTCACACACACAGTTTCTTATTGACAAGAATTGTTCAGGTTAAACCATCTTTCTTTTTATTGTTTAAGAGACACTCTATTATCACATACAATAAAAAAAAAATGTATTTGTAATGGGTTTTTAGCTCACCTGAGCACGTAGTGCTCAAGGTGAGCTTTTGTGATACCGAGATGTCCGTCGTCCGTGCGTCCGTGTGTCCGTGCGTCCGTGCGTGTGTCAACAATTGCTTGTGAACACTCTAGAGGCTACATTTATGATCCAATTTTTATCAAAATTGGTCAGAATGATTGTCTCAATAAAATCTTGGCCAAGTTCGAAACTGGGTCATGTGGGGTCAAAAACTAGGTCACTAGGTCAAATAATTTAAAAAGTTTGTGAACACTCTAGAGGCCACATTTTTGGTCCAATTTTGATGAAAGTTGGTCAGAATGATTGTCTCAATAAAATCTTGGCCAAGTTCGAAACTGGGTCATGTGGGGTCAAAAACTAGGTCACTAGGTCAAATGATTTAAAAAGTTTGTGAACACTCTAGAGGCCACATTTTTGGTCCAATTTTGATGAAAGTTGGTCAGAATGATTGTCTCAATAAAGTCTTGGCCAAGTTCGAAACTGGGTCATTTGGGGTCAAAAACTAGGTCACTAGGTCAAATAATTTAAGAAGTTTGTGAACACTCTAGAGGCCACATTTATGGTCCAATTTTGATGAAAGTTGGTCAGAATGATTGTCTCAATAAAATCTTGGCCAAGTTCGAAACTGGGTCATGTGGGGTCAATAACTAGGTCACTAGGTCAAATAATTTAAAAAGCTTGTGAACACTCTAGAGACCACAATTATGGTCCAATTTTTATCAAAATTGGTCAGAATGATTGTCTCAATAAAATCTTGGCCAAGTTCGAGCTGGGTCATGTGGGGTCAAAAACTAGGTCACTAGGTCAAATAATTTAAAAAGTTTGTGAACACTCTAGAGGCCACATTACACTCAATGGCTAAAGCAAGACTAAATTTCCTTCATCTGAATTCTCTTTGTCTTGGTGAACATTAACTCAAGAAGACAAATACAATACACATAAAGAAATGTTAACAAGCAAGAGCATTGGCTTAGAGTATTCAATGCAATTAGCACTTAGAAGAGTTTGAAACATACCAACCACTCTGTCTTAAATATACCTCTTTTTCAAACAGAACTCAGGTGAGCGATAAAGGGCCATTATGGCCCTCTTGTTTTTTTTTGTCCAGACAGGTATTTGTAAAATTAAAAGAATATATACTAAATTGACAGGTATTTGTAAAATTAAAAGAATATATACTAAATTGTAAGTTGTATGAAAGGTATAGCGATGAAAAGGAAAATCCAACGTGACTTAGAGCTAGCCTAGATTATTTATTGTGTATCTTGTATTATGGGCAGACGGTCGGTAATATGGACAAAATTTGTCATGTTATGGAGAGAACATACATGTACATACATACATACATACATACATGCGTACATACGTACATACATACATACGCATACATAGGTACACAAGTACATACATGCACACATACATACATACACAAGTACATACGTATATATATATACATACCATTTCCTCATACAAACATTTAGTATTCCCTCATAAATATATGTACCATTCCCTCATACATACATGTACCTATTCCTCACACATGCATAACCCGGTATCATTCCCTTATACATACACATACCATTTTCTGATAAATACATTAATCATTCCCTAATTAAAACATGTATCATCGTGTCATAAAAGAACAGTTCCCTCATACATACATGAATGATCCATTCTCTCAAACATGAATGTGCATTGCCGTATACATACATGTACCATTTCCTTAAAAATACATGTACCATTCCTTCATAAATTAACCATTCCCTTTTACATACATGCACCATACCCTCAAACATGAACCGTTCCATTGTATATATTTATATATAACATATCTACATAAATAAATTTACTTACCGTATACCTCATACATATTATGTACAATTCATTCATACATTTGCTTTTCCCTCATATGTACATTTACCATTCTCTCATACATTCATATGAGTGTAAGTATGTACAGACATATATATGAATATATGTACCTATTTATAGATGTACATAAGAACATACAAACATACATATGGGCGGGGGTTTATTCCGGCGGGGGTTTATTCCGTACACTGTATGTACATACATACATACATATGCACTACATGCATACATTTAAAGAGATATGCCAATATTTTACCAAAAAAAAGTTAATTTTGCAGAATAACTAAAGATTTCTAATGTTGATCTTGTCTGCATTTAGGATTCTTTCGTTCCAATTCAGGCTGTTTTGTCTAATTTGCAGACTTTAAAGTATTATTGTGTTTTAAGAAAAAATTATCATGTAAAGAAAATGAGTAAGTCCTTTGTTTCAATCAGATACATAATCCCTATTCACAGAGAAACTGACAGACCCAGCCTTCAGTTTTGATAAGAGGGAGGAGGGTTTTTTGAAGCGGGGAGGCAGCAATTCCAGCCTCAACTCCATGTTTAGTATGGATGGTGACCCACACATACGTTCCTGTAACGACTGTAGAGGTCTACTAGAGCGACGTGATCAATTGATGGACCAGCGGAATAATAAATCAACAATCATACTTATGTATGAGGTAAAATTACCTTTTTAGTAGTTTGTATTGCAGACATGGATTACACGAGCATACATTTCTTTGTATCATGTATACAGTGAATGCACTGAAAAGAATGAAGCTGATATTCCTATTCTGCAGAAGTGAAAATTGACTAGTCTTAAAGGCACATCAAAGGAGAGAAGTAAAAATTAAATTACTAAAAAAATATAAGGAGTTCTTTTATTATGTTAATAAAAGTCATGATAATTAGTTTAGGAATGCATTGATACCCTATTAAATAGACTCATTTAAAATAAGTTATTTTGTGCTTGAAATATAGTTGTCTCCAATTCAATCATGTTTATCAACAACCTGTTTACATATTCAAAATAACGAATTCTGATTGGTCGGTTCAAAAATGTGTGTATCAACTGTCCAGGTCAGAGGTGAAGAATCAGGAAATCTGAATTATAAAACTTGCTAATCTGGGTTATTTCTGGCTTACTTTCACATTTAAATTGTGCTGATGGTGTTTTTTGGTGAAACCTATTTGAATCTGTCCAAAAGTTTGCCAAATAATATAGTTTGATATAGCATTTATCTCCTTTTATGGGCCTTTAAGGGATAATGTTAAATATCTTAACTCATACAATTATAATATCCCCTTTTTACACATTTTACTTTTTCAAATCAATTACTTAAAAGTTTTAATTCATGCAATTTCATCTTAAAATACCATCATACTATAGGAATGGATGGTTCCTACCTCAAATAACCTTTGAGGAATTCCTTATCTGGTCTATGTACAGTGTACAGAAAATTTGTCATTTTTGGATATTTTCATAAAAGTTGAGAAACAATGGTTTACATCACTGGAAAAATATGACATGTCTTTTGAGATCTGCAAGTTTTCTTCTTTTAAAAGCTCATTTCAGAAAATTATAATCCATTATCATTGAAAATCAATTGAAAATGAAAAATTTATTTATTTCAATTTTTTATTTTTGTAAGGAATAATTAAAGCCATTCTTGCGCTCATTTACACTTAATTGTGAAAGTTCTAGAATAATCATAAATGGACTTAAAAATACTTTGAATTCTCTTTTACGGAGAAATTGAGACTGTAACATGTTTGCATGATGCTTATTCTGCCTTAAGGGTGCCGTGCATAACAAACAACGCAGAAGAGTTAACCATCTTTAATATTCCTTGTATTGAATATTGTCTGTGTGTGTGTGTGTGTGTGTGGTAAAAGACTGAAATTACAAAGAAAGCAATCCTAAATACATGTTAAAGATATACAGACTCGCTTTCTATAAAAGTGACTTATTTACTGCCTTTGCATTATTAAAATACACTGCAGACTCATTATAACGCGGTCGTCGGGAGCCATGATGCTAGATCCGCGTTAATAGTGGGGTTGACAAATATAACGCGGGGTCCCTTACGCACTACATGCCAGACCATAACCACTTAAGAAACAATAAGATTCAAGAAGTAGTCTATTCATATTTCAAGATTGTGTTGAGTTACAGACTTATCATTGAATTTATTGTGAATAAAAGAAAAGCAAATAAAAAACATAATCAAAACTTACATGTTTAACTATATATTCCTTTTTATTTGTTTCATTACGATTCAAGTTAAGGATCATTGATAGAGGCACGTGCAGTTTAAATACACACTACAGAAAAAGGAGGGTGGATTCAGTTAACCCATGTTCTATTTATAGATTTAAACTCCAAGTGAGGAGTGAGTAAATTTTATCGACAGTTCTCCCAGCATGTGTACCTAATGCTTTACCATTTAAACTGGGTGTAAATCACTCCCCTGAATAAGCGTGTACAAACTAATGATATTATGCAATTTATCAACACTATGTACACATAGATTTAAATCTTCCCTCTGGTCACGGATTGTGTATGTATAAAGGCCACGCGCTTTGTTTAAAAGACCGTGACAAACAATGGGGATTACCCAGGGAGTTATTGATTTTCACGCCTTCGGAGTGCAATTTGTAGGTAGACTTTCTATTGAGGATGCCGACCGCGTCATTTTGCAGAAAGGGGGAGATTTAGGCTATTGTTTAAGCCCTAATGTGCTTGAAATTTTGGGAGCCATAGGAGACCCGCGTTATAATGAGTATCGCGGTATAACGAGTCGCGGTATAATGAGTCTGCAGTGTACATCTTGAAGCTTTAAACTTTGTTGATTATGATATTCCTAAGACGTTTACTACTAAGAAATACCTGTATGTAAGTATCGAACGGAAAACAACAATATAAGCGTAGTACGAAGTGACTAGGGTGCGAATACACATTCTAGAATTAAATCGAGCGTAGCTCGTCTAACAGAACGTAATATTATAAACCGAAACATTTATGACACAATATACATCGTAAATCATGTATGCCAAACGATTTAAAAGATTAGACTTACACTGTGATTCAGAAAGACTAGGTTTTCGAATAATTTTCATCAATGGACGATCTGTCTCGTGTTGGAAACATAGCGTGTTTGGTTGGAGCATCTCGACTACGCCAAACGGACGCACTCGATTTGTACCTTCAGAACATGAGACAGAACACTCCCCGGCTGATATAGAAATATATCACAATCCTAAAGATACTTAACATTGATTAAACACTTATTTGACACATTGCTTTGTTCTTAATATGTCCTTTGATACTGATTAAACCGAAGCGGTATATAATCACATCAATTCGAGTCTCTGTGAAACAATAAATAAGGCTGACTATAGTTAGTTCGAAAGTTTTGAAGTTCACACTTCACATAGAGATTTACTGTCCATCAACTAAGAGCACAATCTCAGATATCGGTCGCGTATATGTAACAGAATGTCCGTCTTTACGAATGCGCACGCTGAGTTTTCGCACTTTTCCATCATCGCTTGGGAATGTTTGATCCACTACTCCGACTGGCCAATAGTTCCTGCACACATCACTGTCCTTTAAAAGAACTACATCGCCTTGCTTTATGTCATGACATTGTTTAGTCCACTTTCTTCTGGTTTGAAGAGTGTGTAGGTATTCTTCGCGCCATCGCTTCCAAAATAACTCTGCGAGAGTCTGGACTCTTTTCCACTCTGCCCTGTAGATGTCTTTGAGGTCGAACTGGTAAAAGTCTGCAGTGTGATCACATTTCTGGGTTAACAATATGTTTGGCGACAATATTTCTGGTGCTTCAGCATCTGTAGACACCGGTACTATTGGTCTCGAGTTGACGATGTTACACACTTCTGCCATGAATGTTGTGAGAACATCATGTGTTAATGTTTTGTGTCCATGATCTATAATCAGCACATCTAGGATCCGTCTTACAATACCAATCATACGTTCCCAGACACCACCGAAATGGGACGCATGAGGGGGATTGAAAATCCACGAGGTCCCTTTTTCTCGCAGTAGACCTTTCACAGGATCCTCCTCTACATTTATAGCGTTGATTTCCAAATCCCTGATTGACCCAATGAAATTGGTACCACGGTCGGAGCGGAATTCCTTCACAGGTCCTCTGAAGGAGGTGAATCGTCTTAGCGCGTTAATAAAGGCTGAAGAGCTCATCTCTTCTACTATTTCAATGTGGATAGCTCTAGTAACGAGACACGTAAAAAGGATAGCCCATCGCTTATGGTTGGCTTGACCACCGCGGGTCTTCCTGACGACGATTGACCAGGGTCCGAAGGTGTCAACTCCAACATAGGTGAATGGGACAGCTGGCGTTAGACGATTCTCAGGAAGATCAGCCATGATTTGGGTTTGAAATTTGCCTCTTAATTTTCTACAAGTGATGCAATTGTAGATTGAGGATGTCACAAGACGTTTTCCTCCAGTAATCCAGAAACCATTTGACCGGATTGCACCTTCTGTAAAGTGACGACCTTGGTGTTTCACTTCAATGTGGTAATAGTGGACCAATAACGACGCGATGTGACTTCGGCCTGGAATAATCACTGGATTTGTTTGTTCTTGAGGTAAAACAGAGTGATTGAGACGACCTCCAACTCTAAGAACGCCGTTTTCATCTAGAAATGGGTTCAAGGTTCGTATTGGGCTGTTTTTGTTCAAAGGTTTATGAGATAGTAGATTCTCTATCTCACACTGGTAATGGTCTCGCTGCACAGTTCGAATGATGAAATTCCTCGCTTTGGCAGTTTGGTGAACAGACGTGGACTCTGTACATACATGCCATCCGTTACAGCCTGCATCTTTGTGACGAGATTGGCAAACATGCTGCAATACACTGATAGCTCTAATCAAAGTTTGCCAGTCTGAGAATCTCTCAAATCGATGACAACCAAATGTTACAGGGGCTTCAAGAGTTAATTTCGTTGTCATGGTGTTGACCTGTGGTCTGATCTCGACATCATTTTCGGGATCTACTAAGTAGTGTTCTGCACTTTGGTCACAGCTGGTTGCTAATTTAGGGGGACCCTTCAACCAGGGACATTCTGACATTTCACTCAATGGTACCGACCTGGTTGCACAGTCAGCTGGGTTAAGATGTGTGGATACATAGTGCCACTGAGAAGGTTCTGTCGACTGAAGTATGCGATCAACCCTGTTACTCACATAAACATAAAACCGACGGCACTGGTTTTTTATGTAGCCGAGAACTACTTTACTGTCTGTGAAAAACATAACACTATCTATTTCGATGTCCAGTTCATCCCTCGCGATTTCACAGAGCTGCACAGCAAGAACAGCACCACATAGTTCTAGTCTAGGAATTGTGTGCCCATGAGTCGGCGCGACTTTGCTTTTGCCTAACACGAATCCGACATCGTATGTTTGGTCACACTTTATGGTTTTAATGTACACTACGGCAGCGATTGCCTTTTCTGATGCATCCGAATACACGATAAGCTCTCTTCTTATCACATTTGATGCACAAATCGAGGTATATGGTCTCTTCACTTTCACTTTCTTCAAGTCGCACAGTGTCGAGTTCCATTCGTTAAAGCTACGAAGCTCAGAATCTGGAATGGGTTCATCCCAGTTCGTGGTTTTGGCATTCACATCTCGAAGTAGAACTTTTCCTTGAATGGTAAATGGTGCCAGGAAGCCAAGTGGGTCGTATATACCATTTACGACAGACAGAATGTCTCGTTTGGTTTTTGGTTCTCTCCTATGGCCTTCACTGAATGTAAACAAATCCGAATTTAAGTCCCAGACGAGACCTAAACATGACTGAACAGGCAACTGAGCTTGACCGGAAATGGTTTCTGGTATCCCATTTGCGAGATCTTCAGATGGAAAGGCGCTTACAACTTCGAGAGAATTCGAAACGATCTTGTGCAGTCGAACATTGCCGATGACCCTTAAGGCCTCTTGTGTCCTTTTCATCAACGATACTGCCTCGGAACTTGTGCTGGTAGTGACGAGTCCGTCATCAACGTAGAAATCTCTCTCTATGAATCGTCGTACATCTTTTCCATACTTTTCCTCGCTTCTTCTCGCTATCTCTTTTAATGCATAATTCGCTACTGACGGAGATGGACTATTGCCGAAGACGTGTACAGTCATGCGATACTCGATTAAGTCTTTATCGGGGTCGTTGTCTCGGTACCACATAAAGCGCAGGTAGTTTCTATGGTGTTTAGCGACCTTGAAACAATAGAACATGTGTTGTATGTCCCCTGCAATGGCTACACTATTTTCGCGAAATCTCACCAGCACACCTAATAAACTATTGGTTAGATCAGGTCCTTGCAGGAGAACACTGTTAAGCGATACACCTTTATACTGAGCTGACGAATCGAACACGCCTCGAATCTTGTTCGGTTTCTGTGGATGGTATACACCGAAGATGGGGAGATACCAACGCTCCTCACCTGGTGCACAATCTGGCGCGATTTCTGCGTTTCCATCCTCTATAATTGTCTTCATGAACTCCACAAAATGAGATTTCTTGGTGGGATTTCGCTGAAGATTCTTGTCGAGAATATGAGCTCTTTTTAACGCCTGTTCACGGTTGTTAGGAAGCCTGGGGCGGTTCGGCTTAAACGGTAAAGGGGCTGTCCAAAAACCGGCTTTGTCCCTGAAAACTTCTTGGTCCATTACTTCAATGAACTTGTGATCTTCTCTTGACAATCCAATCTTGTTGTCTTGAGGGGTTCGCTCGAAAACAAACATATCGCTGCTAAATGGTTTGAACAACGTAGGTCTACCATCCCGTAAAATGAAAGTTTTCTTCACATTGACATTTGGACGATGCACTTTATCTAGGCACGTTTCACCAACTATCACCCAGCCAAGCGACAATTTCTGGGCATATGGACATCCTGCATCGCCAGTTCTTTGGTCATACACATGGTGCGCTTCTGGAAGGTCTCTTCCTATAAGCAAACAGATTTGAGAATCACCACTGAGAGGAGACATTTCTCGAGCAATGTCTTGAAGATGTGGAAACGATCTCGCAATCTCAGGTGTTGGGATCTCTTCTCGTGTGTTAGGGATTTCGTTGCATTCAAGGACCGGAGGCAAATCTAGTTGCGAAGAACCATCCATAGACTCGATGATTAACCCTTCAGCAGTCCTGCCTGATGTAACGTGTGTTCCTGAACAAGACGATAGTGAATATTCAATCTCTGTTCCTTGGATTCGGAAAAGCTCGAAGAAATCATGGTTAGCCAGTGTGCGATTACTTTGATCATCGATGATGGCGTAAACCGTTTTTGCTTCTTCCGGACAACCTTTCCTATACACTTTGACTAAAATGGTTTTAGCACACGATTTTCCGCCAAATTGTTGTTTGCATATCTTGGTACACATATTACCAACTTCCATTTTATCTGACTTAAAACCCTCCCCGGCATTATATTTCCCAGGTTGTTCCTGTTTCTCAATGTGAAGTAGGGTGTTATGTGGTTTTTGACAAATGTCACACTTAATGTCCTTCTTACAATCCTTTGATTGGTGGTTATCCTTAAAACACTTAAAACACAGTTTTTGATCTTTTATAAATTGTTTCTTGTCTGCAAATGATTTGGATTTGAATGACCGACATGTCTCCAAACTGAGGGTGTTTGTTTTGTGTAATGTACACAGTTGCGACGAGTCATCAATGTCCGTTTTCCTTGCTCTCACACTTGTCTTGTTTTGGGTTTTAAACTTGGCCTCGCCGAGAGACGGTGACTTTAACTGCTCTGTTGCGGCTGTAAATAATCCAGGATCATTTCTTATTTTTGCCTGTCTTTCTATAAACTTGGAAAATTCCGAGAAAGGTGGGAAAACTACATTGTGTTTACTTTTATACGCACTTGCTGTGGATACCCATTTTTCCTGAAGGTTATATGGCAATTTGCTAACGATAGGTCCAACGCCCACACTAGAGTCAAAGTATGATAAGGCGGCAGTAAACTTAGGATCTTCTTTCAAGGATTCCACTTGAGCCAACATGTCTGAGAGTTCATATAGTCTAATGCTCTCATTATTGTTAATTTTGGGAAACCTGTTTATGTTCTGTAAAATTGACTGGTGAACATTTTCGATCGTGCCATATCTGTCTTCCAAACGCTCCCATATCCGATCAAGAGCCGTTGCGGGAGTGCGCGCAAATGCAGATCTAATGCTGATAGCGAAACGCCTTGACTCAGGACCCAGCCACTTGATGAGCAAATCACACTCTTCCGATGGCGATACCCCCATTTCCGTACACACTATGCGAAAACTTCCTTTCCACGCTGGAAATGTTTCAGGTTTATCGTCAAAATAGCTCAGCCTAGACATCGCTAAGTCTTTTCTGAGAAGAAACTTTGTTATTTGGTTGTATGGTTGTTCCAAATAAGGGTTAGGCTGAATCAGTAAAGATGGGGGATACATGGTTGGCTGTGAGACTGACTGATCGTTGAAATGAGGTCTATATAAGGGTACATAGGAGTTGGTCGGTGGACAGGGATAATGTTGAAACTGTGGCTGCTGATTGAAATTTGGATGAGCCGAGGTCTGTTGGACAGTATCCATAACCGGATGTTCATCTGGTGACACTACCACATGCTGTTGCTCGAACTTAGGTTGAGTCGAAGTCTGTCGAACTGTATCAAAAGGGATATCCAGCTGGTGGTACCGATGTGACAGTCTGCCGCTCAGACTTTTGTTGATTGGTAGTGCGATTTTCGAATTGTTGCATAAGAGGGTCAATGGGTAAATTTTGAGTCAGCTGCGTTGACTGAAAAACTAAGGCCTGTTTGTTCAGGAAGTCTTGAACGCGCTCCTTTGAATCACTTACTGGTATGTGTCTGACAGTAGGTGATGGAGATGATTTATCGGATAATCTGGAGTAGGTTTCGGCTTCAGCGATCAGTGCTGCAGTTTCTTTTTCTTGCTGCAGCAGCATCAGATCAGTTTCTATGTTGGCCTTTTGTCGAGCAGCAGTTGCTTGGGCGATAAGTTGCCTTTCCTCAAACTCCGCATGCTGGCGTCTAAGTTCAGCTTCTTTTTGTATGAAGGCAATTTTCGCTTTTGCAGCTTCAGCCTTAGCATGTGAGCGTGATGACGCTTTACTGGCTTTTGATGAAGAACATCTCAGAGACATATTCTCACAATTGGACGCTGCGGGTTCGAACTGTGTCCTTCGTGCTAGAAGCTGTTCCAAATAACTGCCAACTTTTGACTGCACATCAGAGGTATTTCGTCCTAAAGAAATACTTTCTAAATTGCTTTCTATAGAGCAGGTTCTTGTTAAGTATTCTTGAAATTCTTTCTCAACAGAGTTTGTTTGTTCAAGAATAAATTTTAAGCTTTGTTCAAGTGACTGTAATTCTTCTTGGTTGGAGTCATTTATGTTGGTTTCTATAATTGATAGCAGTCTATTCCATAATGGAGAGAGTTTGCCGTAAGATGTTTTAACTCGCTCTTCATAAGCTTCCATGGCCTTGGGTGTGAGTCTCTTTACCCTCGACATTAAAGGTTGTGATCTTTATTTTCATTACAATAAAGTACAGCTTCTTACTATTCTTAAATCATAGTATTGAGGTGTCGTCTCCTTGACATCATGGCCTCGGAGAATGGTACCCTTCTTACAGGTCCGTACGAAGAGAGGAAGTTACAATTGCACGAATCCGGATTGGTCATTCATACATTACACACTCCTGGCTCTTGGCTAAGGAAGATGCACCTGAATGCATTCCATGCAATGCACCCTTTACCATCAAACATATATTGCTAGATTGCATTGATTTTCAAAGAATTCGTGCAAAATATTTCAATGTCAACACTATTTTTGAGCTTTTTGAGACTGTAAGGATTGAATTAATTCTTTCCTTTCTCAAAGAGGTTGGGATTTACAATAAATTGTGATTCCTTACACATTCTAAATATATATACATTTATCAATATCATTTTTCATCACACACTATTTATTTCATATCACACATTCATTACAAACAATCTATCAACAATCATTAATTTTTACAAATCTTATATCTACTTTTGTTCATTAATTACAAATTCTTATTTATTTTATTTATTTATTAACCTGTTAATATTTTTAATATCCATTCATCCACATCATCATAATGTGCGCTAAATGACCTTAGTTGTCGATGCGCCTTAAAACACCATTCATTCATTCATTCATTCTTGACATCATGGCTTGGGTGAGGTACACCACATTGATTTCTTGAAGAGATTGTTCGTAGTTGAAGTGTTGAGTGGACTTCTTGAACTTCTTTTAGTCTGTTATCTGTAGTTCTTTTACTATTCTGCCTTAAGGGTGCCGTGCATAACAAACAACGCAGAAGAGTTAACCATCTTTAATATTCCTTGTATTGAATATTGTCTGTGTGTGTGTGTGTGTGTGTGGTAAAAGACTGTAATTACAAAGAAAGCAATCCTAAATACATGTTAAAGATATACAGACTCGCTTTCTATAAAAGTGACTTATTTACTGCCTTTGCATTATTAAAATACATCTTGAAGCTTTAAACTTTGTTGATTATGATATTCCTAAGACGTTTACTACTAAGAAATACGTGTATGTAAGTATCGAATGGAAAACAACAATATAAGCGTAGTACGAAGTGACTAGGGTGCGAATACACATTCTAGAATTAAATCGAGCGTAGCTCGTCTAACAGAACGTAATATTATAAACCGAAACATTTATGACACAATATACATCGTAAATCATGTATGCCAAACGATTTAAAAGATTAGACTTACACTGTGATTCAGAAAGACTAGGTTTTCGAATAATTTTCATCAATGGACGATCTGTCTCGTGTTGGAAACATAGCGTGTTTGGTTGGAGCATCTCGACTACGCCAAACGGACGCACTCGATTTGTACCTTCAGAACATGAGACAGAACAATGCTTTTAAAAGAGTGAATATGATATGTTTTTTTTTATAATTAGAGATAAAACAAGGTCATACAAGAAACGTCGGGAACCAACAAAACGCCAGGAATTTTCCATTTTTAATTTTCACATTGTTCTTATTGGATAAATGACAGTATTTTTATGTGTTTCGCATGATTCTAATAACCAGATGATCACCACTTGTTTGTCCGAGCGCACCTTGCTGTCTTAGAAGTTACACAAATGTAAACAATGATGTTTAATTGGTTGGCACCAAATTTGTGAAAATTGCATTTTGAAAGATAGATTATAAAAAGTGCAGGCGTTATATTGTCATGATCATGTGGTGTTTCCCTATGTATCAATATATTCTATCATAATTTATATCTCATATTACCCAGTTTGCAGTTTTCCTGAGGGCTAATTTGCTTTTAAGATAAAGAAATCAATATAAACAAAATAGGAATATCAAGAACTTTTAACCAAAGCATTAGTAAAGAAATGTGTGCCATAAATAAGTTAATAACAGTAAATTTGATCTATGCCCTTGTACATTGTATATGGAGAGAGTTGTTTGCTACTCTTCCCAAATCATTGCTAATTATAGAGATTTTCACAATTTAGGAAGTTTTGTTCCTTCATAATGCACACAATGTATGTCTTTTTGACATGTTATTCCACTTACTTATATATGATATGGATCAGAATTATAATCATTAGTAGACAAACATTGAAAAAGGTGAAAAATCTAATTCCCCTTTTTTTTGTGGTATTGGATAGAACTTTTATGCAAAACCAAACAAATTCGCCAAAGAAATCAGCCTTTCTTGACGAACACATCTGTTGATAGCCAAATGTTAATTAAGTCCATCTTAAATAGGAAACTTAGTTTACAAATCATTCAAGATATTTTAAGTTTTGATATTATAGATAAAATGGTGTCAATCATATCCATACCACACCGTTTCACTGGGATAAAATGCAGAATAAGGCAAAAACAAACTGACTAAAATGATTGTATTTAATGGAATATTCCATCAGACATTCTGTGAAGTATGAAATGATTTACTAATGCAATTTAGTTTTTAACTATTCTGCCTTCTCATTGTTCCCTTCAAGTAATTCAAAGGACACTAAGTCTTGTGTATTATTCAATTCTCTTCAGTGAAGTATAATGGAACATCCTCTGTGTATTTACTGTTATTTTACAGAAAATGAAGGCATGCATTTATGAATGTGATAAGCTACTGGACACTTATCTTCCAATGGTGGAATCTTTAAGGTAAAGTCAATATCTCTTTGATTTGTGTAGCATTTATGATACTACAATGCTGAAAAACCAACAATTTTAAAAAAGACACATATTTGCAACAGGGGAAAATCGAAATGGTGAAACAAAATGTGTAAGGTAACAACAAGTTGCTTTTCCCTAGGCCTGTTATTGGTACACACTCCATGGAGTATTATCTCCTAAAGACTGGTTTCCCTAGGCCTGTTATTGATAAAAACTCAATGAAGTATAATCTATGCAAGACCCATTTCCCTAGGCCTGTTATTGGTAAACACTCCATGAAGTATAAGCTATGAAAAAACATTTCCCTAGGCCTGCTATTGGTAAATACTCCTTGAAGTATAATCTATGAAAGACCCATTTCCCTAGGCCTGTTATTGGTAAACACTCCATGAAGTATAAGCTATGAAAAAAACATTTCCCTAGGCCTGGTATTGGTAATCACTCAATAAAGTATAATTTATTAAGACCCATTTCCTTAGGCCTGGTATTGGTAAATACTCAATGAAGTATAATCTATGCAAGACCCACTAGCTATTGCCTGGTATTGGTAAATACTCAATGAAGTATGATCTTTGAAAGACCCATTTTCCAAGGCCTGGTATTGGTAATCACTCAATAAAGTATAATTTATGAATGACCCATTTCCCTAGGCCTGTTATTGGTAAATACTCCATGAAGTATAATCTATGCAAGACCCATTTCCTTAGGTATTGGTAAATACTCAATGAAGTATGATCTTTGAAGGCCCATTTCCCTAGGCCTGGTATTGGTGATTACTCAATAAAGTATAATTTATGAAAGACCCATTTCCCTAGGCCTGGTATTGGTAATCACTCAATAAAGTGTAATCTATGCAAGACCAATTTCTCTAGGTCTGTTATTGGTAAATACTCCATGAAGTATAATCTATGCAAGACCCATTTCCCCAGGCCTGTTATTGGTAAATACTCCATGAAGTATAATCTATGCAAGATCCATTTTCCTAGGCCTGTTATTGGTAAATACAATGTACTCCATGAAGTATAATCTATGCAAGAGCCATTTCCCTAGGCCTGTTATTGGTAAATTCTCAATGAAGTATAACCTTTGAAAGACCCATTTCCCTAGGCCTGTTATTAGTAAATTCTCAATGAAGTATAACCTTTGAAAGACCCATTTCCCTAGGCCTGTTATTAGTAAATACTCCATGAAATATAATCTATGAAAGACCAATTTCTCTAGGCCTGTTATTAATGAACACTCCATGAAGTATAAGCTATGAAAGACCCATTTTCCTAGGCCTGTTATTGTTTAACACTCCATGAAGTATTATCCTTGAGAGACCCATTTCCCTAGGTTGATATTGATGAACACATCATGAAGTATTATCTATGAAAAAACAATTTCCCTAGGACTGTTTTTGATGAACATTCCATGAAGTAATATCTTTGAAAGTCCCATTTCGCTAGGCCTGTAATTGATAAACACTCCATGATGTAAAATCTATGAAATACCTATTTCCTTAGGCCTGTTATTGATGAACACTCCATGAAGTATTATCTATGAATATTATCTATGAAAGTCCCATTTCCTTAGGCCTGTTATTAGTAAATACTTCATGAAATATAACCTTTGAAAGACCCATTTCCCTAGGCCTGTTATTGGTAAACACGCCATGAAATATATTCTATGAAAGATGTAGTATTTTCTATGAAAGTCCGTTTCTAGGCCTGTTATTTATGAACACTCCGCAAGGTTTAATCTATGAAAGACCCATTTCCCTAGGCCTGTTATAAGTACATGACATTTTAAGTCCTTTAGAATCATTCTCCTAGTCCATATTGAAAGTAACAGACAGAAATTAATTACATGAAGGGGGAATATTATAGTATTTTCTGTTTTATTGTAGAAACAATTGTGACAAAGTGAAAATGAATTACTATTTTGTCGTAACTATTTGTTTAACTGTCAGCAATAGGTTTATTGAACATGTTTTTATAAAGGCAAATGTTCACAGTTAATATTTTAAATTTCAGGTTAGAAAAAAAACATTTACAGAATAACTTTTCCTTTTTAAATTATTTCCTTTTACCAACCCCTTAAATTCCTTAAGGACGTTCTCGGTAGTTTTTACTGCGCACTTCATATGCGCATCCACGGGAGTAAATACATCTGTTACCGAAGAGGTACTTGCGTAGAATTCGGATAAACATTTGTATTCAGATGAAATTTACTGTATGCATTTTTTTTTCAAAGAATAATCATATTATCCATAAAATTATAGTAGGTTATTAACATTATTATATATTTCTCTAGCATAGTAAGCCCCCAGCTTCTATTTTTCAAGTTTAAAGTTATTTTTGTCGTTTTTATAAAAGTTTTTCAAATACAGTTACCATGGAAGCTGTCATTTTACAGAAAAACTAACTCGTCAACATATACTTTTTTTTGCATTTTGTATTTCAAGATTGAATTTTACTTCACATACTGAAAAAAAGAAAATTCTATGAAAGGAATTTTGAAATATCTTCATTTCTTTGTAATATACATACCAATTTTCATTGATTTTTATTGAATACAAAAATTTGAAAAACTGATTTGGATTTCAAAAATTGTTCAGATTGTAATAATTCAAAACAACATTGAACAATAAAGTATTCAATGTATGAATTCATGTTTTTTGTGCTTTAAAACCTTCCAGAATTGTTTTTATTACCTTTGAAGATGGTAATGGTCAATTTGACATTTTTGCCCCAAACGGTTACCATGGAAACTCTCATTTAAAGAGAAAACTAACTCGTTGATCTCCATTTTTCTTTTCATTTTTGCATTCACAATAGAATACTAAATAACATATCAAAAATTCAGAAAATTCTATGAAAGGATTATTTTGTTATAAAACTGTAGAACATGTCCTTAAGAGATGCTGACATCCAAAATGTTTGTCACTGTGCAATGATAAACGGAGATGTTACTTGTATGATCATTTATAAATAATCAAGTTACTAAATGTTTTAAGACAGGTCAAATTTTTAGACAGACACTTTTGAATGCCTTTTGAAGCAGAAGACAAATTAAGTCAGAAAATTTGCTAACATTTTGAATTTCATTTCAACTGTAAGTTGTAATTTATAATTTCTTTTCTGACTTATGAACCTATGTCTTTTATCAAAACCATACCTTCTTATCATGTCTCTTATCAAAACCATATTTTCTTCTTACATTTTTATGTCACAACCATATGTTTTTCTCATATCTCTTATCAAAACCACATTTTCTCCTCATATCTCTTGTCACAACCATATATTTTTCTCATATCTCTTATCAAAACCATATATCATCTCATATCTCTTGTCACAACCATATTTTTTTCTATTTTCTCTGGTATGCAGTTCTGGAGAAGCTACCCATAACCTATACAGTGCCCAGAGGTTGAGAGGAGAACTGATTAGACAGTATGAAACCATAGACAAAATAAGGTGAGCCTGCTTGTATTCAATATTGCTTTTTGTAAACTTATTTAAGCCACTCTTAGGTCTAGTGCAATTGCCATTCCTAACTTTGGACCAATCTAAAAAAAACTATCACAAACTCCAACATGATGGAAAAGGTTAATCTGTTAACCTTTCTGTTATTTATCATTATTAAAAACCATGTACACAAATACTCTCTATATTTGTCTGCAAATCATATCAAGGAATGGTGGAACAAAGCCATCAGGATGAAAGGTCCTTCTTTAAAAATGACAGGATGGAATAAAGCCCATATTCTGTTGGAAATTACAGAATAAAACCCTGTCCTGTGTTACAAATTTGGAATAAAGCCCTTTCCCATTTTGGAAATAAAGCACTCTTCCAGTGTTGTAAGTACAGAATAAAGCCCTGTCCTATATTGCAAGTGTGGAATAAAGCCTTTTTCTTGTCTTGCATATGGGGAATAAAACCCCTTTCATGTGTTGCAAGTGCAGAATTAAGCCCCTTTCATGTGTTGCAAGTGCAGAATTAAGCTCTTTTCATGTTTGCAAGTGCAGAATAAAGCCCCTTTCATGTGTTGCATGCGGAAAAAGTCCGGGAATCAATTTCATCAAATGTGTTGAGTGCAGTTAGCTAAGAGCAATTAAAATCACTTGACATTTCTTTGGACCCTTGCTTGGCACATTTTAAATTTTTTAGAGGTGAACGAATATATTTTGTTTGCACAAGTATATATTGTTTGCGCGTCTCACTGTTTAAAATAGATAATGTACACATGCAAATGCAATAATCTGTGTGAAACCTAGGTAATTTATAAACAGTATATATATCTCATTCTGAATGAAATAAAATCTTTCAAATCTTAGAAAAATGGTCGCCATTCCTAGATGTCATTGCACTTAGGAGAGAATTAAGAGCATTTTTTGTTCTTAACATCTAAGAGTGAACATTGATTAAACATTCTTAGGAGAAAAAATCTTTTATTGCATTATAAATGGGGCTTTGTTCTCCAACTGCAAAAGCGGAAAAGGGCTTATTCTGCACTTGTAAAATGGGAAAAGGGCTTTCTTCTTGCATAATGGGAAATGGGCATTATTCCACCCTGTCATTTTGACCGAAGGTGCCTTCTTCTAAAGGAGCTTTCTTCTATACAGAGTTAACAAGAGCATCATCTTGTGGGTGCTAACCGTTTTTTTTTCTATTATCATTATTCAATATGAAAAAAGAAGCTTTTATAATTTGGGAGAAAAATTGATCTCAATTCAAAAGTTATTTAAGTTCAAAAGGGTCAATAATTCTGTTTAAACAATACCCAGTGATTTGTTGTTTGGTACACAGTTCCTTTAAGTACCCGGATGTCAAAGACTTATATTTTTGGAACTCATGAAACTGTATGCACATTAATTTAATATTTCAACAGAGAAACCAATGAAATATTAGATGAAGTTGGGCTTTTTCATTTTATACAAATCTGGCAAGGTGGATGGCAAGACGACAGAAGACGCTTATAGGTCAAACTATAAATAACCGGCCTACTCAGAATACACATTGAAAAATAACACACACTGAAGTGTTTTAAACATAAAACTAGCCAGAATAACATACAGTTTGGCAATGTAGAACTTAAAGAGAAAGAACACCAGGATTAACGGGCTTGATAATTTACAATTCTAAGTTTGGTGTGCACCATCACATGGCAGCCTATATTTTGTAACTTATTACCATTTATCCTATGTTTCATCCAGTAGGTGATACTGTGGGGTTTTCTGTCAGGATCTATATTTTATAAAGTGTTTTAAATGACTTTATTTCTATGTTTGTTTTAAGCAAAGCTGAATACTATATGTCAATTTCACTTTTTACATATATATTTTTAGTGTATGACGTCCCAGAACTTTAATCGATGTTTATAAGTGCATTAAGTTTGAAAACAATACTTTTGGTACTCAAGAAGTGTACCTTAACGGTTTATTTAACAAAATGCAGACAATGCCTAGGTGATGACAATAACTCATTGCTTTTCAAGAAATCCATGAGTTCACAATGAATACCTATGAAGCCGGGCAAAAATGGAAGTGAATATAGAAATAATTTTGAACTATGAAACATGGCATTTTGAATATTTATCAAGTGCCTGATATCTATATTTTCTTAATTGGATTACTGTATGTTTGAGATGAAGTGAATATTTATCAAGTGCCTGATATCTATATTTTCTGAATTAGATTACTGTATGTTTGAGATGAAGTGAATATTGGTCATTCGACCGGTATCTTTATTTTCTGAAGTAGATTACTGTAGGTTTGAGATGAAGTGAATCTTGGTCATTTGCGCGGTATCTTTATTTCTGAAGTAGATTACTGTATGTTTGAGATGAAGTGAATATTGGTCATTTGCGCGGTATCTTTATTTCTGAAGTAGATTACTGTAGGTTTGAGATGAAGTGAATATTGGTCATTTGCCCGGTATCTTTATTTTTGAAGTAGATTACTGTAGGTTTGAGATGAAGTGAATATTGGTCATTTGCGCGGTATCTTTATTTCTGAAGTAGATTACTGTAGGTTTGAGATGAAGTGAATATTGGTCATTTGCCCGGTACCTTTATTTTCTGAAGTGGATTACTGTAGGTTTGAGATGAAGTGAATATTGGTCATTTGCCCGGTATCTTTATTTCTGAAGTAGATTACTGTAGGTTTGAGATGAAGTGAATCTTAATCAAGAGCATGGTATCAAATATTTATCAAGTGCCTGGTATCTATATTTTCTGATGAAGCTTACTGTATTTGTGAGATGAAGTGAATATTTATCAAGTGCCTGGTATCTATTTTTTTAGTAAGCGAATTGCAAGTCTAGGAATGGATACAGAGGAGGGACCCTCGGCTAAACAAGCTTTACTTCAGAAATCTGTACGCGCATATGCCTCCAACTATATGCAGGAGAACATGATTGGACTCCAAAACTTACCAACAGAGGAGCAATATGCCAAACTTCAGACTAAACGATCAGAACAAATACAAAAACAGATCGCTCTTGAACGCCAGCAGATGATGCTGGCTCAGGAGGCGGAGAAAAAAAAGGTTGAAAAGGAGGCTACTGTGCATTCATTGGACGAGAAAAAAGAGACTGCTGGTTCCCATAGGAAGACTAATAGTGTTGGGAGCATGAAAGGATGGAAACCAGCAGAGAATACAATGAAGCCAAGTACCAGTGATCCAATGTTGCAGCAGATAGAAATAATCAAAGGTTATATTAGACAAGCTAAAGATGCAAAGAAATGGGATGAGGTGAAAATGTTGGAGCAGAACTTGAAAGATTTACAGATGGAATATTCTAGTCAACAGAAACAAATCTGGTCCTAAATTGTTCAATTAATTTCTACAGATTTTAAGCAGGTTTGTTCAACATATTACCCTCAATGTAGTTTTGAGCATTGCTCAATTTGAAAAGCTATGCCAACAAAGGTTCTTAAGTATGAAATTTGAGAGCTTAATAGAAATTGGGACAAAAGAAGATGGTCATGTAATAAGCAATTTCTCCATTTGTCCCAAGAGTGTCTTAAAGGTACTCTCTCAGAGATAGGGATTTAACTTTTTGAAATAAATCATGTACTCTAAAAAGGACAATTAATATTTCTAAAGTAACACAGAACTAGGTTATTGACAGCTTCTTAATGCTGCTAGTATCCATACAAAGAACATCTAGAACATTAAAATCGTAGGTATCTAAGGGTGTTTAAACAGGTTTATTTTGTAAACAATGATCTTAACTAAGAGAGGAAGTTGGTATTTTTAGACAGCATGGTCAATTTGATAAGAAATATGAAAAAATAGTCACACTTTCTACATTGAATTTGAGGATTTTGCGCAGGATTACTTCCCTTTGCTACTATATTGTTGTTGTTGCTGTGTCGTTGAATATTTTTAAATGCCATGTGATAGCAGGGCGCACGAGAAAGAATCCCCCAGTTGATTTATAAACTGGGTTTCCCAAAGGAGAACAGACAGGCGTGATGGCACACTTCACATGAATTTACGAAAAAAAAGGGTTTTAGCAACTTAAAGGTAAAGAACTTGAAAAGGGTCTTTAGTGATGGATTGTGGACATAAAATTTTTAGCATTTATTTACTCCCAAAGGAAGGTTACAAAAAACCCATCTTTACAAGAGATTAAGTAAAAGATTATAATTCTTAAGAATATTGTCATGTTAAAAAAATCCATCTCCAAACCTACTTTTCCTATTTACATACAACTTAATTGTGTACATTATGAAAAGAAGAATTTGCATGGTGACAAACAAGAAAGCTGCTTAAGACATGAAATTATTGATTTTGTGACAATCAAATTCATGTAATCAAATTCCAAAATATCATATGTTCTCTTTTATGCCAGGTGACAAAAGCCTGTAAGTGATAAGTTCAAAAATTGAGTGTCAGTGCAATACTAAAGTAAGTGCTTTATGTTTGTAAAGTTCCTTGTATAGTTTAACATTGAACCCTCGACATAGTTGGTATTGAGTGAGGGTGAAATATTTGTATAGGTCTAGATACGGAGGCCTTTTTATTTCACAAACAATTAAGAGACCCCTCATTTGTTTGGTACTCATTTAAATTGTCCAAACAATTAAGCTTTCACTGAAGAAATATGATTAAATTGGAGAATCAGCTTTATATCTATCTGTTTTTAAATCAGCAATAAGAAATAAATGTATAAAGAAATGTTACATTTATTAGTGTTAAGATGAAGTAGAATTGCTTCAATATTTGATTGTGTGTGTAAATGTTTTCCTAAATGCTTTATACAACTTATACAGAAATCATATATATCTGGTCAGTATGTTCAATACAAAGGTACATAATTCTGACATTCTTGTTAGTATTCAGTGTATCCTATTAAAAATTTACAGATTCTTAAATGCAACACCATACCAAATTTTATCGATCAAGCCTTCTTTTGTACTTAATATTCAAACATTTTTATCTTTAGCTTGGCTATTTTAAAAACAAGGAAAGCTTTGCTATTCACCCTGTTGGTGTCACACATTTAGGCATACCAATTAGTATCTCACAAACTACACAGGAAATGGAAACTTCACGCATATAGTAAGGGTCATAGTGTCATAGTGTTGGGTCTCACAAATCTGGCTGTGAAACTTTAATTATTCCTTTTTTTGAGCTTTTACTTTTCTTTGCATGCAAGTTGGTAGTTTATACTGAAAAGAATAGAATTAAACTTCACACATGTATTTTGTGTCATTATTTAAGGTCACTGAACAAGCTCCAAAAATCTGACATGGGTTATAAGCAAGATATGCCATTTTAAGATTTTTTCAGGTATTTACTATGTACATATGTACTGGGATTACATACCATTCTTAGCCTAAGCAAAAGTTTGCTGTACTTGTGAATTAACAACTTATCCCATATTTAACCACCTTTACTCTCTTGCTGCAGAAAACATTTGTAACTACTATGAAAAAAAGAGGAAGGGTTTATAGCAAGCAGTTTCCCCTTGTGTAACAATGATCTCATTCCATATTCTCAAAAGAAGCTAATTTTACAAACCTGTAAATTTTCATCTGTTATTTCTTTAATTTAGAAATGTTACATAATCAGATATTGGTGTATATTGGTTGTTAATAACTACTATTTGACTGCAATTTGTTGGCATTTCTCTCAATAAAATGCACATTTTATACCTAATTCCAGGTTTCTTGTAAGGTTTTTTTTTATGTTTTGCATACTAAGAACAGAATTTTGGCATTACATGTTGTGAAAGCTGAGTTTTCAAAAAGGCCTGCTTTTTTTAAAGCTTAATTTGTGATGGGACTTATAGACTTGTTTGATACAGATGAAAAAGAAAACATTTTGGTGAACTAACTTAACGTTTTCAAATCTGAAAGTGATCCTTTTGACAAAAGGAAAAACTGGTTATTATAAGTTTTCTTCCATTTCTTGCAAAGATTTTTAATAATGTTGCTTTATTATGAATTAAAGGTTAAATACTGGTATATCTAGTTATATACTGGTATATCCAAAAGTGATTAAGATTTACCTGTAGAACCCTAAGCCTCGTCAATGACATGACAGTTTTAATTGATTCAGTATTCAAAGGTAAAGTTATCGTAGCAAATATATATTTGATAATATTCAAACATTATTCAATAATTACTGATTTATATATTCTCATGCAATAAGAACTAAGTGTTGTACATGAAGTACCTTACCTACTTTCTTGTGTAAAATTGTATGTATGATGAAAATGTATTTAGAAAATAAATAGTTCTCATATCTTATAGGGTTTCGTCAAGAATGTATTGGATAGGCAAACAAGAGGATATTGAGACTGAAATTCCCTCTAATATAATGTTATTATTGGATCCATAAACTTTTCCAAATAATAAAGTAATGCTTTTATAGTCAAGAAGGTTGTATTTAAAAGATATGTAAACCAAGCAAAGACTCTTGTTTAAGTAGTTTTAAGTTAAGTAACAAGCCTGGGCTTAACAAAACATCTCAATATTAGGCCTATATGAAAACATTTTTAACCCCAGTTGTTCACTAAGGTGAAATTTCTTTTGTTTTTCGTCAAGTTCGTATCTAAAATCTATTGTAAGGAACTATTTGAATCCTGGCACCTGAATTCAGAGTCAGTATGTAAGGTCTCTTACCAAGTACCATTTTTTTTTTTATTTCTTGTCATGCCCCCTTTTGTTCTTAAATCTTAGTTAAGATTTTATTTTAACAACTACTACAGTGATCAAATTGAAACTTCACCTAATGTGTATGGGATCAAAATCTAAGGTCACTGACAAAATCTCTAAACTCTGGTTTTCATTGTGAGTAATTATTGGCCTTTTTTGTCCTTAGAAAATCGTTGTTTAAGTTTTGCTTGAAAGTTTTTTCCTCATTAAATACTAAAGGAAGTTGATTGAAACATCGACTAAGGGTTATTATGTTTGGTTATAGACCAAGTGCAATAACTTTGGTATTGATTTAAAGCAAATTATACTGGTTTCTGTTCTTAGAAAACCTGGTTAAAAAGCATACTAGCGCTCAGAAAAACTGCAAAACTGGGTAATATGAGTTATGAATTATGATAGAATATGTTGAAACATGGCGAAAAACCACAGGATCATGACAATATAACACCTGCACTAATTGTTGTCAATTTTTGAAAGTGCTATTTTTCACAAATTTGGTGCTTACCAATTTACCTTCATTGTTTACATTTGAGAAACATCTAAAACAGAAAGGAGCACTCAGATTAATGAGTGGCAATCACCTGGTTAGAAAAATTACAGGAAACACATAAAAACACTGTTATTTATCCAATATTAACAAAGTGAACATTCAAAATGGAGAATCTCTTAGGCCTTATTGGTTCCCAAAGTTTCTCGGCTGACCTTGTTTTATCGCTAATTGAAAACAAAGCTTATAGTGTTCACTCTTTTAAAAGCATCATGTGAATGTGTTACAGTCAAAAATGCTCTGTAAAAGGGAATTTAAACATTCAAGAACTTAAACATTTTAAGTGTGAATGAGGACCAAGCATGGCTTTAAATTTTGTGTGCATTCTCATATTTAAAAAGCAAATTATATTTCACTGACCTATAACCCTCTTGGACATTATTGAATAGTAGAGCATGAGTTCTTGTTTTTATGGTCCTAAATAGGTATAATTGTTTTAAACTACAAACAGGTTATCTTTGAAACTAGAACAATTCTAATAATAATATTATTCTAATAATGTTTTTTTTTTTTTATAAATACCCATATTATGATGTAAATTGAAACCCTAACCTGGTGCAAACCCTAAACGCATGTGCAATACTCATCTTACATAACCACTGAGCAACTAATACTGACCATATTTTGATACATTTATTTGTTACATTTTCATAAAAAATTATCTTTCTTTTTATGGGAGATTAGTTTTTAACAAGTTTGTCTCAAACTATAAGTTAATGTCATTATTACTGAAAGGAACCTGAAATTGAATATATTGACCTCCTTGATTTAAGGAAAAACATCTCAGGCATCCCCAATCAATCATGTTGTAATATCTATTTGATGGTTTTCAAGTGTGTTTTACCAGACGCTTAAAATTTGCTCGGCTTTTCCATTCACTCCCCCATCTGTATTTATTACCATATAAGAAGTTGAGGAACAATTTGAGGTAGGTACCTTTCTGCCTCAAATTTGAGGAAAAATGTCACAATTTTACTTGAGGAAAATGTTTTGTGATTGGAATTGAGGTTAAGGAAGGATTTGAGATGTTTCCTGGCCAGGTTGTGGTTGTATGAAGATAGGGATTTTAGTATAAAAAATTAATAGATAATGCACAATTATGTGATTACATGCACAAGAAGTGATTGCTTTTCTTGTGTATGGGATTTGTGACTGGTTCAGCTTAAAAATTGTCCAAATACACCAACAGCACAGTATGAAAATCATATTAAACTTGTGATAATGGGGAGTACCTTTATTGTTTATATGGGGTTTTACATCACATCAACTTTGTCCAAATAGACTATATTTAATTCCTATTTAAAATGCAAATTTAAGAATTTTTCTTTTATTTGTTTCTTTTTTTCTTTGAGTTGGACCAGTCAAAAAGTTACGGACAAATGGTTATATGTTTTTTTTTTATGCTGTGTTTTCTTTATTATGCCAAGCTGTCTTTTATTAAATGTATCATTAAAATGAGAAATAACACATACATGTGTTGATGTTTTGTTGTATAACCTTTTCTCCACAACTTTGTGAATCTTCTTATTTGCTTGAATCAATATTTATCTACTAGAAACCACTCCCTTCCTAGTTTGTCATTACAATGGATGGACAAACTAGTGTCATACTAAAGGGTGTACTACATCGGAAATTAGCTGTTATCAGGTATCAGTCCTGAGTTATTCGGTCACAAGATCCTGTCACTAACCATAACACCACCGCACATTGAACAGTATGTAGGGACTATTCACTTGGTTTGTGACGGGTCCAAGTTGAAGCAACAGCAGAATGATGCAAATCATTTAGTATGAATTCTGTGTTTTCCGTTTGATATTGGGTAGAACCATTGTGACAAAGGAAGATATACGTATCAAGCATTTTTTATCACAATTGTTTATTGAGTTATCTGCTACATTTGCAAGTGCTCCAGATGTGAACTAGAGACCATTGTTACAAAAGGAGGAATTGCTCCATACGGGCGATTCATTCATTGGTCTTAATGATTTCTGCCCAACAATGGTGTTTGTCATGCTATTTTTGTTATCAGCTGTT
Organism: Cerastoderma edule; assembly: GCA_947846245.1. Lineage (NCBI taxonomy): Eukaryota > Metazoa > Mollusca > Bivalvia > Cardiida > Cardiidae > Cerastoderma > Cerastoderma edule. The sequence goes on along the minus strand of OX401413.1, from coordinate 38,183,961 downwards.
TTCTTCAGTTTGAACCAGTCACATATTTCCTCTTGGGTAGAGGGTTAGAATGTGCCTTTAAGAGAGGAAAGTTTTATGTATGGGATTTCTTCCCTGGAAAACTGCCGCCGATGATGTTGAGAGATCTTAAATGCTTTTGGGTAATGTAAAACTGGATTCTGGTTGATCATCTATAGGACAAACTTCCGCCTGATTTGCTGCTGTATAATCTTCAGTTAATTGTGCAACTTCGCCTATCACTTGCCATCAAACTTTTACATCTAGTCATTTATTTGGCCTGTTTCCATGTAAGACAGTTCTTGGAAATCAATAGCTTCCACAGAGAAGGATTGAACAAGTTTGTTGGTATTTAATAAAGTTTGGTTTCCTAATGTATATTTAACAGATGTATGTGAAGGAGTTGTTTCCAGAAGCCTGCTCAATCATCCACATGGGTCAGGCTCGCTTGAATTGCTATATAGTCTTTTGATAATTAACCATTCTAATTTCTTACAATGGAATATAGCAGTGATCATTTGGTAATCATTTATTTAAAGTCTCTGTAGATCACAATTCTAAAATGAACAAAATGTTTCAATTTGAGAATGGGAAAACTTAGCCTGTATGTTTGAATAAGTTAAATTGAAAAAGAAATTAACCTGAATTATACATAGGCCATGAGCCAAGAACACTTTTGCTCCCCCCAGGGGGAATTTTGAAGGTTATGTTTTTCTTGAACCTTGGGCTATAGGGCATAAGCAGACGAAAGATTGCAAAGTTCAGTTGGGGCTTTATGGAGTTATGGGACTTTGAAGATGGGCTTATCAGTAAATTATGGCCGATATCAGAAAATCTTTAAAATAATGTTCCTCTCTATCCATAAGTCCTAGAGCTTTGATATTTGGTATGTAGCATCGTATACTAATCCTCTACCAAGTTTGTTAAAATCATGACCAGTGCGCCAAAAATGGCCCCGCCCTAGAGGCTTATCAGTTTTACATTGCCATAATTATGTATAAAAAGGTTTAAATATCTTCGTTTTCTCAAGATCCATGTGACCTAGAGTTTTAATATTTGGTATGTACCATTATCTATTGGTCCTCTTCAAATTTTGATAAAATGATAACCTTTGGGCCTTAAATGGCTCCGCCCTAGGGGCTTATCAGTTTAACATAGCCTTATATAGGAAAATATTTAAAAAAAAAATTCTTTAGAGCCATAAGGCCTAGAGCTTTGATATTTGGTCTGAAACATCATCTACTGATCTTCTACCAAGCTTGTTGAAATCATGACCGATGGGCCCAAAATGGCCCCACCCTAGGGGCTTATCAGTTTTACATTGCCTTAATTATATAGAAATAGGTTTAAACATCTTATTCTTAAGGTTGACCTAGAGTTTTGATATTTGGTATGTAGAATCATCGATTGATACTCTGCAAATTTTTATAAGATGAAGAGCTTTCGGCCTTAAGTAGCCCTGCCCCTTGGGCTTATCAGTTTAACAAAGCATTATATAGGACATTATTTTAAAATCTTCTTTTCTGGAGCCATAAGGCCTTAAGCTTTGGTATTTGGTATGTAGCATCACTTTCTGATCCTCTGCCAAAGTTGTTTATATCATGACCACGGGGTTTAAAATGGCCCTGCCCTAGGTGGCTTATCAGTTTTACATAGACTTATATAATAAAATATTTAGAAAATCCTACAGCCACATTGCCTAGGGCTTTGATATTTGGTATGAAGCATCATCTACTGGTCCTCTACCAATTTTGTTCATGACCTCTTGGTCGACAATGTTCACACCCTATGGGCTTATCAGTTATACATGGCAGTATGTAAGAAATCTTTAATAATCTTCTTCTCTGGAGCAATATTGCCCAGAGCTTTGATAATTTGTATGTAGCATCCTCTACTGGTCCTCTACTTAGATTAATTCAATCATGACCGCTTTGTCTTTAATGGCCTACCCAAGGGGCTTATTACTTATACATAGCAGTTCAAGAGAAAGACTTTAATTATCTTCACGTCGACACTCTTAAGACAGCTTTTTGAGACTGTCTGTATAATTATTTAATTGAGTATTTCCTTTCTGAGAGAGATTGGAATTTACAATTTAAAGCATGGCCCACCCCTCATGTAGCTGCATATCAGTTTGACATAGCAGTATATAACAAAAACTTTATAAATCTTCATCTCTCTTGTTGTCCTCTATCAATATTGTTCAAGTCATGACACCTGGGGATAAAAAGTCCCCCCCAGGCAATCAGTTTTACATAAATGTAAGTAAGAAAATACTAAAAATCTTCTCAGCAGTCAAAAATTTAACTGAACAACTGGCATCATCACCTGTTTGTTCCGTAATTTTCAACATCCAGGTTTTTGGGCAGGTAACATGTCAAACCGTCTAGACTGTATTGAGTAAATGCAAATCACTATCTTTTTTCTGGTTCTTTGCTTGAAATAATTTCGCATTTTGGTGATATTGGCTTGGATAAAGGATAAAAGTAACTTCATAATTATCCCACATTCGCAGATAATGATGGAGCGTGCTTGCAAAATTCAGGAAGGCCCTTTTCCTAGCCATATAATTGTTTTTTTTCAACCCTGGACCTATAGAATCAATTGTTGCTGTATTTTAACTGAATGACTGTTAAATGGCAAAAAAACGTTGTAATATATACAAACAAAACATTTATCTGGGCACTTGTATTAAACTAGTATTAATAATTAATTATTATTAAAATAGGGAGGGACAATGGGTCATGAATGAATAACATATTGAAGATTTTCAAACATTTCTTTTTGGACTGTTTTTAGCCTGGCTGTCTGTTGAACAAATTTAGTGGAAGACCACAAAAGCATGCTACACTATACTAAATTTAAAATCAAAACTAATTGGCTGCAGAGGAGAAGACTTTTAAAGATTTTCTTATATACATTTACGTTAAATTGATATGTCCCTGGGGTGGGGTGGGGAGCCATTTTATGCCCATGTGTCATACTTTGATCAATGTTGATAGAGAACAACAAGAGAGATGATGACTTTTTTAATATTTTCTTATATCTGCTATGTTAAACTGATATATGCAGCTAGGGCGGGGCCATGTTAGGCCAGGGGGTCATGATTTATATAAACTTTATGGAGGACCAATAGATGATGCTACACACCAAACAGTAAAGCTCTAGGCAATATGGCTCCAGAGAAGAAGATTATTAAATATTTTCTTACATACTACTATGTATAACTGATAAGCCCCTAGGACATAAACATTATAGGCCCAGGGGGTCATGATTAAAACAAACTTGGTGGAGGACCAGTAGATGATGCTACATACCAAATATCAAAGCTCTAGCCCTGGTAGCTCCGGAGAAGAATATTATTGAAAATATTCTTATAAACTGCTATGTATAACTGATAAGCCCATAGGGCATGATAACTGAAGGCCCAGTGGTCATGATTTGAATAAAACACTTTGTATAGGAACAGTAGATGATGCTACATACCAAATATCAAAGCTCTAGGCAGTATGGCTCCAGCAAATTGTAAAGACTTTTTTATATAAGCGTATGCAAAACTGATAAGCCCCTAGGGCGGCACAATTTTAAATCCGAGGGTCATGATTTGAACAGATTTGGCAGAAGACCTTAATGTGATGCTGAATACCAAATATCAAAGCTTTAGACTTTATGACTCCAGAAAAGAGGATCTTTAAATATGTTCCTATATAAGGCTATATTAAACTGATAAGCCCCCAAGGCAGGGCCATTAAAGGCCAAAAGGTCATCATCTTATCAAAATTTAAAGAGGACCAATAGATAATGCTACTTACCAAAAATCAAAATTCTAGGTCAAATGGATCTTAAGAAAACAAAGATGAAACAAAACAAATCAACATATTTAAGGCAATAAAAAACTGATAAGCCCCTAGGGTGGGGTCATTTTTGGCCCATCGGTCATGATTTTAACAAGCTTGGTGGAAGACCAGCAGATGATGTTTCATACCAAATATCAAAGCTCTAGGCCTCATGGCTCTAGAGAAAAGAAAAAGATTTTTAGATATTTTCCTATATAAGGCTATATTAAACTGATAAGCCCCTAGGGCGGGGCCATTTAAGGCTTAAAGGTTATCATCTTATCAAAATTGGAAGAGGACCAATAGATAATGCTACATACCAAAAATTAAAACTCTAGGTCAAATGGATCCTTAGAAAACGAAGATTTTTAAACCTTTTTCTACATAATTAACGCAATGTAAAACTGATAAGCCCTAGGTGGGGACATTTTTGGCCAAGCGGTCATGATTTTAACCAACTTGGTAGAGGACCAGTAGATGATGTTACATACCAAATATCAAAGCCCTAGAATTTATGGATCAAAAGGAGAAGATTTTTTAAAAATTTTCTCATATAGGTTATATATTGCTGATAAGCCCATTTTCAAAGTCCCATAACTCCATAAAGCCCCAACGGAACTTTGCAATCTTTCGTCTGCTTGTGCCCCATAGCTAGAGGGTCAAGAAAAACATAACCTTCAAAATTCCCCCTGGGGGGTGGAGCAGGGCCTTTTGTGGCTCAAGGTCTAACATGTATATTAAGTACATTCCTAAGACTGATATTATCTAATTAAATTAAATTTTATGTTTACAATTGGTTGTATAGGAAACTTTCTTACTTACTAAGGGTTGGTTCCAAACGCAGGTCCTCTTAAGTCCTCTTCGCCAGGCTCGTTATTCTCATTAAATGGTAACCGTGGTCCAGTGGTTGGACGTTGGCTTCGTGATCGGATGGTCCCGGGTTTGTATCCCGGCCGGATCATTGGAATTTTCCTGAGCAAAAAATGCACCCCCCACTTTCCTCCTCTCAACCCAGGTGTATAAATGGATACATGTTAGGGAATAAACCAATGACTGTGTCTAAGTGAGCAATTGTCCCAAAGTTATATTAAGTTGGTAACCCAAACATCATATAATTTATGTAGCAATTGGCATGTTTTTATCATGTCACCTAGATATCTTCTGTAGGATAGGTTTTGTAGTTTTATTTGTCTAAGTCTTACGTAACTGTTTCATGTAATTACTGAACAATAGTTACCGGCTTGACATGCATCTCCTTTCTTATAGATAGCTGAAACAGTTGCTTTCTTCTAATCATTTGGTAGACTTGACTGTTTTAAGGATTGTTGAAATAGGAGACTAAGTGGTCTATTCAGTTCAACAGCTGCCTCCCTAAAAGGTTTTGGTGCATTTGATCATCTCCTTGGGTCTTGTTACCATATAGTTGATTGAGTAGCTTAAATATGGCATTTTCTGTTATATTGAATTCACCTACTGTGTTGGTTTGTGACCTGTCATGGAACATCGGAATCTTGCAATAAGGTTCTTTCACAAAAACGCTTCCAAAAGAATGTAGCAGAACTTCTGACTTTTCCCTGTCAGTTTCTACTTTATCAGAATGTTTATCATTTAGATTTGTATGTAACTCCCCGAAAGGTTCCTTTGTTTTTTATTTTGATTTAACATATTTCCATATAACTTTAGGGTTTGTCTTTGATTCCTTTGCCAAACAGGTTTCAAAGTTTTTACGCAAATTACGTGTTTTCTTCCTAAGTTTATTTGTGATTTTTCATCGGCCTGTCTCTTTAGACAATGGATTGTGCTTGTTGTTTGTTATTGTCGAACACCTTCTGCTGTGGCTGTGGAGGCCAATTCCTGAATGCCAGTTCCTCGCACAGACTGTGCAGATGAAGTCGGAGTCATCGCTTGTAGGTGCATTTCGGAGTGTCCCGCTTTTCAGAACGTCTCACTTCAGCTTGCTTCACTCCACGCTTAACGGTGCCGCGCCAGTGGTTGCGGTCTGGTGCAAGGCTTTCAGCCAGGTGTCGGCATTGATGTCAGATGACTTGAGGTCTCTCTTGCAGACGTCTTCAAAACGGAGAAATGGACGACTGGTTGGTCTGGTACCAGCTTCAAGTTGTCCATACAGCAAGTCTTTGGGAATACGACTGTTGTCCATTCGATGTACATGTCCTAGCCAACAAAGGCGTCTTCCAGTAAGTATAAGATGATGTAAGACAGATGTTGTCAAAGCTTTACTGAAGACGTATGTATTTGTGACCTGGTCCTTTCATGATATACCGAGGAGTCTTCGAAGACATCTCATGTGGAATGCATTCAGCTTGGATTCTTGACACGAGTTTGTGGTCCATGTCTCGCGTTTTTAAAGAAGAGTACTAACACGCTTCTATCTTTGTAAGCAGAGCCAAATTCATGTTTTCCCATACTCTCTATGTTTGAACTTGGTGTTCTTTTAAAACCCATTTATTCCGTCATGCAATTTGTATACCATCCACACAGACATTCCATGCATTTGGTGAAAATTGGATCAAAACCGTGTCTGCTTGAAGTGAAAGATGTTACTAAGACTTGACCACCTCTTTAACCTAACTCACATATGATCATAATTGACCTAAAATCTTCTTGACAAAAAATTTCCTGCAATATCCTCTTAAATTGTTTGAATGAATTAATGACTTGAAAAACGTCCGTAGGAGAATAAAACAGACCAGTAGATGTGATGGGGGACAGTATTACATCTGGAAGGCCCATTTAAAACGAATTGTATCTATCATTTAACAGAGTTTTACATTGTGTCAACACTTTTTCAGAGATGTTGCAATACCATAATGATGTAGGAAACCCCAAATTAACTGCCCATAAGGACTGTTAAAGCCAGAGAGAACCATCAGCATTCTGTATGTCAACTATAAGACACCCTCACATGTCAATCTAAATGCCTTAACCAGGATTCGAACCCCTGAGGAAAGGGGTCATGTGATTTCCAGTTCTGTACTCTACCACAGAGGCCCCCAATTTAAATTCGTTCTGCTTTGATTCAAGAGATCACTATTATTTAACTACCCCTACCATGTGAAACATCTGTCTACTGGTAGGGATAGACAGAGGGCTATGCTGAAACTGAGCCAACTGACAGAACGTTCATCTAGCTGGCTGTGGCCGAGACAAGAAGAAAAGAGCTGAAAGAAGTAAAGCTATTGACATTCACACCATTGCTACTGTGGCCCTACCCTCATTCATTTGTACATAGTTCCATGAGAACAGGACTCCATGCTGCCATCGCCGCGCTCGAGTCTACAATAGATTCACACTAGGTGCATTTAAGACTGTTTATTACTCAGCTGAGGTTCTTGCAAACAGGGTGTAACCACAAACACAACAAACACAATCATATATCTAATCTCATCTTTATTAACAGAGATTTGTTCCTAATATCTGGTTCAATTGTCCAGGTTACACACTGGGACAATATACCTCTATGAACACAAAGCAGGCTTGGGAAGCATGAACAAAAATCACACTTTTATAACAATCCTTATGATAAAACCCTTTACCAAACAACTTCTTCATAATAGGATTCTGTTCTTAACACTCTAAAAGCCCTTATTCTATAAATTTATGGTAAACAACCATTCCTTTTTACCTGGAAACCCCATTATGACAAATAGAGACATTGCTCAATTTGAGCAATTCCTTGCATTTTCACAATATTGCTATAAAGCTGTTGGCAGCAGGTCCTGTAAACGGTGTATATACAAAAGGAAAGGGCTGAAACCAAAATGATCAATGAGAAATAGCAGTTTCAAGGCATTTCTTACTCGAGGACCATCGTTAAGTTACATCACACTTTCAATACGCATCAGCAAATAATCTCTCATTATCTACTAGGTTTTTTTTGGTATTCCTTGAATCAAAATGGTTGAATGACTGCAGCAAAAAATATAAGAAATCACATCAAATTTTAATCTACTTAAAATGACTATCAAACAGATTTCGTTCTGTGAGTAACAAAAGTAAACAAAAAGTTGATTTTGAGACTCATCATCACTAAATGAATGACCATTTTCCATTTCTTTAAAGATGCGGAAATCCGGTGTTTTATTATAAACTGTGATAATAAGCATATTTTAGTACTTTGATGGTTTGTAAATAGTAATGGGTTGCTCTCAAATGCACCTTGCTGGTTTTGCGTGATTAGAGTGTCTGGGTCCCTGATCTCTCGGGGATCATGATGAGTTTATTAAAAATCAAAGAGGAATGTAACCATGAAGATATAAAATCCATTCACATATAGATGAGCAAATTTTCTTTCTGTATGCTATAAAAGCCTCCCAATCTTTTATTTTCTAATTACTAAACAATCCTGGATTACTTTATTTATGATTTTGTAGTGGAATAGTCAAAATTGTAAGAAGTGATTCACTAAAAGATGAACTAACTATTGCAGGTTCAGTGCTAGACTTTAGTAAGTCAATTATGTGAAGCTCTTCCTATAGTATTGCAATCAAACATCAATATGTGAAATGTAACATGCAATACAGGATTACATCATGAAGACAATTCTAGATTCTGAATCATTTTCTGTGTCATAATATTTTTTTTTTCTTCTACAGATTATGCTATTACTTGTTCTTTTTTCATCTACAAATTAATAGCCCCATATGTTATATTTTTATTGATCTGAAGCGCATGTCTCTGGAAATAAGAAACAAACCACCCTGCTCTGCTGCAGACTAAAGGAACATTATTTAGGGTAAAGGAAAAACTACTCCACTAATCATATCAAAACAAAGGAATATTATTAAATTTTGATAATCAACTCTTGCCTCCTAAGCCTTGGAACTTGAGACAAGATTTTTGGAAAGCATATAAAACAGTTGAAAAAAAACTTTTTCACAAACCTGATTGACAATATTCTCCTGAAGGTCTAAAAGAAAACATATTCATCTATGTGAGAAAGGATCTTGGAATTCAAAAAAATAAAACAAGCAAAAATATAAAAAATGCAGCAAAAAGTCTAGAATCCACTGAAAAATGGAGGATTACTCATGATGAGCAGACTCTCCTGTGATCAATAATAACTTCCATGATGAAAACAAAGAGCTATGGTTTCTTTTTCCAGAGTTGATCATTTCTGTGTGCATTTACTCTCTAATTCGACTAGTAATAAACTCCCTGATACATGATAGGTTAAACTCAATATAATAAGGAAACCAGTGTTACATAAGGAGATAAATTGCTCAAAATGAGCAGTTTATCCTTTTTCACAATTACCTCTACCCAATTCCAGTTATAAAATGTATTTTTTTTCTTAATAGATTTAATGTCTGTTTGTCTTTCAATATGGACCTGTCACCAGTTCCCACACGAACGACACATTATACCAAATGTTTGTGGTAGTTCCTAGTTAAAATCATAATGCAGATTATGAAACTAATAAATAAAAAGGGCTGATGTTACTTTGAAACTTAAAAACATTGTGACAAAATAAACATTTTCAGATACATGGGACAATGTGGTTTTTTTTTCACCAAGATTTTTCAAGTGGGCTATTGCTGGTGTTTTCAGATGAGCATATATGATGCCCTTGTTGAAAAGAAATTGAACTGCATGTATAAACAAAATAAAGTGAAAATCACAATGGTAACAAAATAAAACAAATGACATTGAACAGATAAATCATTAAAAACAGGTAAACAGTTACAATTCAAAAAGAACAGAAAAAACAACGATGAAGTATGAAGTCAAAGAAAATATATAGCAAAAGTTATTGATAAAGAACCCCTCCCCCCATACAAAAAACCCACAAAAACTTAAAAAAAAGCAAGTGGTGAACAGATAACTAGATTTGTTCTCTTTTTTATATCCTATCCTAAGACAAAGTCTGGTTTGTAACAATATGTATCTCATAATGAAAAGTATCTAGGTAATAGTTTTATTTCAACCAACCCATTCCATGCAATCTTTAAGAATGGTCTAATTTGAAAACATCACCAGACACCATACAATGATTTGGTCAAACTAGAGTTAAATGCTATTTTCAGCATTATTTCTGTCACATCACTATGGTCAGGGCACAGTCCCTGCTCCTTCTATTCCCTAGCAAGCACAGCTTTCCTACATGAATGCAGCTGCTCAGTGATGACAAACAGCTGCATTGACTTAATAACCTGAACCTTAAAAAGAATAATAAGTGTAGCATGGTTTAGATCTAGGGATCACATCCAGGCAGTCAGTCTCCCTACCCACTCAGTTATAAGTGCAGACAAAGAAGATAAATGTACAAAACTTCCATAAAGGAGAAATCAATCACTCTGACACACAAGCAGCAGAAAACTTAATTATCACTATGACAAAACAACAAGTTACTTGAAAAAACACTTATCAACCGCTTTGACAAAAAATGAGAAATTACTTCATATGCATCACAATGAAAATACATTTTTCTATACTTTATAATTGCCCCATGATCTTACAACCAATTTGATCTTGTCAATTTGAGGTACTCCTATGAACAGACTCATTTACCAAACATGCTATTTGGGACAGATGTGTATGCCATGAGGCTGCTTTTCTATTTCTTAATAGTAACTGAGCTTTTAGGCAAGAGTTTAAGGCAGGGTAAACATACCAACAGACACACAAACAGGACACACATATCACAGGTTCACTGCAATATCATAGTAAGTGCTTCACATATAAACTTGTATAAATGACTAACCATAGTCTTCCATTGAACCCTCAGTATAGACAAACGCATACATGTATACTTACTGACAAATGAGGAATTTTACAAATTTCTTTTTCTTAGCAAATTTATGCTAGAAAGAAATGTATGGAATCAAAGTTACAAAAAATGATATTTTTTTTTTACACAAGCATGTTGTTGTTGACTTTTCTCCAACATATGTGTATCAAATTATGAAATTAGAAAGAATTTATTCCTCAAACGCTTATTTTCTTTTGTCCGTTCTCAAATTTTGAACTAGCAATTTCTTTTTCAATGTTTTCTTCTAAATTTCAAAACAGAAATGGCTTTTTATTTGAATTTTAAATGTCATCTGCCATTTTAGTATTTTTGGAGAAGTGTTAAAGGGTTAAGATAAAAGCCACTCATCTATTACAACTCATTCAAACCTTGCATAATTAGTGAATATTACAAATAACATAACTGTAAATACATCATACAAATAGCAATACCATTTAACAACTTGCTATTATTAATACTTTTGAACTTGAAGAAACCACTGTAAGCAAAGCAAGAATCACACAACAATAGTGATTTTGTGTTGAAAGGGTAGGTCACACATATTAAGTGCTTACTACAGTAATTCATGGAACCCTTAAGTTGTTGTTTAATCTAACACCATCACAAGAAAAAATCAACATTTGTTACCTTATATTGGCAAGGTATATCAGATTCCCAGCAAAAAATGAAAGACAATTCATTCTTCTAATGAGCAAATATGCGTTTTGACATATGATGTATATTTTGATTTCCTTTAGTGCTTTACAGACATTATAAAAACTTTGCCAACATGTTGTTACCTCCTGCTGCTTCATTGTATGAGGATCATTGGTTAAAAGGAGAATTTGCTAACAATAAGCGTTTATTCCTTTACCAGTGTTTTAAGTATTGTTTCATGTATTGTCTATCAGCCAAGAGCTTGGATGTTTTCTGAACTATGGATAAATCTTGGAGTACAGTCTTGGGCCTTACCCTCATAGACATACATTTACATCATACATTTGAAACAAATGAGAAAAATTCATTGAGACACTTGTTCTATCTTATGACTTCTTACTGCAAGGTTTAAGGGGTGTAATCCTAGTGTCTGTTTCATTTGGTAAATAAACAAGAGCTGTCCATAAGACAGCATGCTTGACTATTCAATAATGTTGGAGAGAGGTAAAGGTCAGTAAAATATTTGTTTCTAAAATATGAGGATGCACACAATGATTCTTTACAAAAGTTGTTGAGATAGGAACATTCACACAAAACTTTTAACAAGTTTTTTTAGTACAAAGACTGCAAAAGGTGCTTAAATTCAAAACAAGAGATCTGAAACTTGGTCTGGGATCTAATATAATGACACTGAACACATGTGTGTAGAACCAACCCATTCCATATAGTAGTTCATGAGATACAAGCTTACACATAAAAACTTAAGCAAGTACAAAAGGCATCATGATTTGCTTAAATTCAAACAAGAGATATAAAAGCTGGTAAAGGACTTTAGATAATGACCCTGAACACATGTGTGAAGAATCAACATACAGTAGTTCTTAAGATTGCGTGTAAAAACTTAACCAAGATTTCCTAAGTACATAAAGCAGCAAAATTTGCTTAAATTCAAACAAGAGATATAAAACTTGGTCAAGGGCCTTAGATAATGACCGTGAACACGTAGTTCATGAGATACAAACTTACATGTAAAAACTTAACCAAGATTTTCTAAATACTAAAAGCCACATAATTTGCTTAAATTTATAACAAGAGACATGAAACTTGGTCAGGAACCTTAGAGTATTACCCTGAACACATTTGTGAAGTATCAACCCATTCTATACAGCATACAGTAGTTCATGATATACAAGCTTGCATGAAAAAACTTAACCAAGTATTTTCTTAGTAGAAAAAGTTGCATAATTTGCTTAAGTTCAAAACAAGAGATATGCAACTTGTTGAGGGGCCTTAGATAATGAGCCTGAACACATGTGTGAAGTTTTAACTTATTCCATACAGTAATTAATGAGATACAAACTTGCACATAAAAACTTAAACAACATGTGATGCCGACGCCCGGATGAGTGGTATTGCTCTCCTTGTTCTTTGAATAGTCAAGCTTAAAATGGAAAGAAACATGATATTCCTCCTGCTAAGTGAAAGAAGCATTCTTCAGAAAGATTCTATTGCTTATTTGCCACTGATGCAGTTTTTACCATCATATTAAGTCTCTTTGATAGTTGGTTTTCATACAGTCTGCTTAAATATCTCAAAACAAGGAAACTGAACGAAGATCACAGACTAAGTGACATGAACTCCTGAATTTTTATTTATTTTGTTTTCATGCACCTACAGAAGATGAAATAAACCAATGTTAAAAAAGGAAAAACAGCTTGTACCACACAGTTTCTCCTGTTATAACAATAGTTTCTAACTAGTTATGTACCATGTCTGAAAATGGTTTTCTGATGAAGATTTTAATTTAATCAGTCTGTCAATTATAAAATTAACAACAGGTAGTCACAAAAACAATCTAACAAGGAATGATAGTAATTAACACACTCATGAGCGCTTTGGTGTAAAAAAAAAGATAAAGCAGTATACAGATAATAACATTCCAACAATTAACATACAAGTAACATAATAATTGCATATTCATTTTATACATTTGTCATTTTATACATTTGTCATATCTCCTATGACAGTAAAACAGTACAAATAAAAAAATATATCAAAACAGGTCCTTCAACCTATCTACCCTGGTAAAACTGCAATAACCACTCGGTCAATCGCTTAATTGATAATGGTATTTCCACACCTATCTTTAACCTTTGAACTCATAACTGTAGCCCTGGAATTCATAAGAAGTCCTTTGAGTTTGTTTGTCAGGGTTTTACCATTCGGTCAACATTATTTCAGGAAATCCTTTGAGAGAAGACTGAAGATTGTATAAAAGAATCTAAATCTATTCAAACAAAATAGTGAACAGAATTTTTTTAACCTTATAAAGCATCTCTAAGTAAAAATAGTAAATGATAAGAATTTCTTTAAAAATCTAAGAAAAATAATCTTTAATAAAAAAGGAAAATAAGCTCATTGAAATCAATTCTCCTCGTGACGGAATGGTTTCATGCAAAGGTGTGTGTGGGTAGATTGGTATCATCAAATCCATCTTATACGTCAAGGTGTGTTGAATTGTTTTATGCCAAAATGCATGTTTTATGCATGGTCTGTCCATGATATGAAGTTTAAGTCAATTTGTAAGTTATTTCTCATAACGATAAAAACATTCCACAAAGGAGGTAGTAAAGGAAAATCACATGTAATGGGTAGTTAGTCAGCATCATTCTATAATACATTCACAATCAAAATGATATGGTCACAGTAAAATTATACACTACAAATTATCTGGGTAATCTGTACATCAAACACAAAGCACTTTGATAATAATATAAGAAGAATATATTCATTGACACATACAGATGATCTTTTGACTATCTATGTTAAAATAAAGATACTGTATGTTGACAAAATGGTTTCTTATTTCTACAAAATCTTCAAATACGAGTCAAAAAACATAAAAAAATATTCTGAAAATTTGTTGTGTTCTGATAGGTCATCTACTTTTTCAGAATATTTCTAGATGTTTATGAACCAAAAGAAGCATGTCCATTTAGATTTCTTAGACTTCACTCAGGTATTTTACCACCAGAAGAACTCCGTATTCGCTGTCAAAAGCTAATGATCAGGCCAAAACTAAACAGCACATTTGGCTTGGTTAATACAAGCATGCACTTAGAAAACAGCATTTGCAAGATTAGGAATATTTTTCATAAGCTTTTAATTTTACCCGACTAGGTTCTAGGGGAACACCAATAATGACATATACCCACTAATGTACAGTATTTCTTTTTGTCTATTCTAGTCCCTTGATACATCTTGAAATTTCTTGAAAGAATCTTCCTATATGTTTTTACCATTACAGGTTTCCTTAGCTTCAATTTTCTAAGGACCTTTCATCTTTTAAATATATTCTAATAAAATAAATTTGATGAGCTCAGCAGTATATGCAGTATACCCAGTATATGGTGCAGACCAATTTGAAGTATTTGTCATTAAAGTAGAAAACGATCAGACAGGGATTTCCATTCAGTCCTCTTTTGATTAATATTAATATCTGGAAAGTCTTAGAAAAAAAAAAAAAATATTGGTTGGTACAATGGAAAATAGCATATGTCGAAAGTTCCCAATAACTATTTACATGCAATTCTGTATTCCAGACCTTTCCCAGTTAACGAACCAATTATTTAGGTATAAAGTGATTCAAATCTATCTAGCTCACTTTAAATAACTATAAACTCTGATAGCAGTGTTTTTGATTTCAGTGTTGGTGTGTTTACATAGGAGAAATGCCTTGTTCTTCAAGCTTCCTACAGAGTTGACTCCCATCAGTGCTGTGTACATGGTTTCTGGAGAGGCCGCTTTATCCAGTGGGGGGAGGGAGGCAGGTGTGATATCTTTCTCCTTAACGATATGCAGTATGTTGGCAAGAAGTGTTAAAAATCGTAAAACAATCGACTCTGGGTTCAAGGATGGCTGTAGATAATCCAACATCTGATCAGGGGCCTGGCAAAAATCACAAAATATTAAATCTTTAAACGGAACAAATCACAAAACATTAAACATCTAAACAGAATTTCTGTAATACATCATCTTAAGTCTTTTATTCAAAACTGAGGTTTGCATCACTGTCTTTTAGTGATGAGTTATTCCTGTAGTATAACAAGCAATACTTAAAAGTATGGCATTGCTTAATAATTGGTGCAAAGATGTTTGATGAGAATTGTAAAATATATACTCCTTTAATAAACAATCATGGGACTGAGTTTTAGGGCATAAGGATTAAATTGTGCTGTTTGAACAGTAATACATTGTTAAGTGTTTGATGAGCAACTTTGTTGATTTCTGTAGTATTGACAGAAGTAGCTAGGAGATATATCCCTTCTATAGTTCTGCCTCAATTTTTTTCTTTGAACATTATACTATGGGTAATCTTTAGAATTATCTAAATGAAATATTCAAATAAGACCAACAGTAGGTTTAAGCAAACAGCTGTTGAAATATTGCATGCAAAAATCTCAGGTGAGCCTCCTTATCTAGACTTTTGAATATTCAAGTGCCATCAAATAGGTCTTTAGAAACAGAACTAATTTTTTACCTTAGCAGCCAAAAGGTGTGGTACCATGTCAGAGTTACACGAAAGATTGATGAGAATTTTTAACGACTGTAGTCGTATCCCTGTAGTGCCGACCCCGAGAAACTCGTACAGTCGTTGTACGAGTCGTGTATACTGGCTGTGATGGACAGCAGTCACAGAAAGGTTGGTTAGGGCTTGAAGTGATGACAGACACACAGAGTCTCCTGTCTCCTTGTCCAACGAAACATCCACAAGTGTAGGGACACAGTCCTGAATAATCAGATGTTTTATCATCAATATCATCTCTCAAACTATTAAGTATAGCAAAAATTCTTAAAATTTCTTTGAGTAGTCTATAATTGCATAAACCTGTTTTGTCAAACTGCATAATACTAATTGGGTATGAATAAGTTATTTAAAGTTATAGTTTTGGAGGTAATGTTATAAATTGATGCATTACTAAAGTTAATCACTCATTTACAAAAGAATATTGAGCTAACTATTTTCTTATATGGGGTTTAACAGGGTGTTAACAGTTTTCCAGTTATGTTACAGCTTTCTGTGATACGCTGGTACTAGGCTAGCGCTGTCAAATTTCTTACAAACGGACACTTTCACAAAATCAGAGGCACGGGTTGGGCTTTAAACTGGCACCCTTGAATTCCAAAAACACAACCTTTACCAATAGGCATAAATCATTGCACAAAACATTGAAATTGAATAAAAAATAAAAACATCTTTAAGGAAAAACCAATATTTGATTTCAAGTATTTTAAAATACTCAATCATATTCATACCATGATAGGAAAGATAAATCTTCAAACATAACTTATCCATACCTGCATAGCCTGGTTGTTTTCTTCGTTAGCAGCTAGGTTGGTTATTGCGTTCAATGTTGAGGAGATGGATGTTGGAGCACCAGAATGTCGAAGCCACATTGCCATTCTCTGGATCTCAAGCAACTTGGCAAGTCTGGGCAAACATCCTTTCTCTCGTAAAATATTCTGCAATATCAATGTCACATAATAGTATTTGAAAGACATACTTAAAGCATTTCACCATTTAAGCATCTGTGTTGGTTTAACCCTTTAAGGTATAGAGATAGACTTATCAGTGACACCATATTATTGCAGACCATCAACGCATACATAATCAGTCACCCTAGGTATCTATTTGCACAGGATTAACTCCGATAATTGGCACTGATTGAGGTATTATTAATCAAACCAAAATTAATGCAATTTACCTTAATCTAATAGATTTTCACAAAGGATAAAAGACACCAAGAACAATATTTCCTTAGAGTTGATGGGGTTTACTTTATTAAGTGATACATACATATCAAGATTAAGGTGTAGAAAGCATACAAACAATGGAGCTGTATGTTGCAGTGTGAATTATTCAAAATCCAAAGTAATAAAAATGACTTATGTGTTCTCCCTGAGAGATCCTTAATTTGTTTTTTTGTTTACGGTAATCATTAATTGCAGGGAAGTTTGTTGACAAAAATGCCATTATTGACTCGAGATACAAGCTCTGTCTTTGTATATTTCTCATCAAAACTGAATCGTTTTAATTTCCTTTCAAGTTTTTTCAACTCAAAAGTGCTTCGTAAAGTAGACATAACTGATCCTCTAATACATGTCAAACGGATGACCATTATCAAAAGATTCTCTCTAGAGCAAAGGTTTAACGTTTGACCCAATGATTTTATCATTGGAAAAGAAAGAAAAAATATTTATTTACAAGGAAAGCGATATTTGGAGAAAGTGACGATGGTGTTCATGTGGGTAATGAAGGATTAAAGTTGAATCAATTTTCAGTCCTATGTGGATTAAAGTTGAATCAATTTTTCAGTCCTATGTGGTCATCGATAGGGCCTCTTAAGGCTTTTATACGGTAGTAGGTAATTCGACAAAAAGGGTTTTATACTGTAATCAATCAGGTGGCATTCGGCGCTATATACCATAAGGGTTAAAATAATCTGAAAACAACCTCAGAGGTTCAGATGACAATTAGAAAGAATGAAAGTAATGTTTTCTTTATCATATTGGGGGGAAACAATTGTGACAGAAGAACAAACAGCTCATCTTAAGCACTTTCTTCTTTTGTCACAATAGTTTCTAGTATTTTCAGAAACTGTGGCAAAATGAGGTAGGAAAGATTTACAGCTAGCTTATGTTGGTCTTTTTACCACATAAAGTTATATGAAGTTAACCTTAAAGGAACACTCTTTCAGAAATGTGTGCCCTGAAAGTAATAAACATTGAAATTTTGATATTAATAATTCTGGTCATTAAAACAAAGACCATTTTCAAAATGTTTTGTTTCTAAGATGCAGAAATCCCAAGTTTTGGTAAATAATAATAAAAAAGTTATGTGAGACTTTACGCCTGTCAATGCTTCTATAGGAAAGATGGTCTGTAAATAAACGCAGAAAATTCTTCTTGCAAGCGTCACATGACATGACCAGTTAAATATTTCTGAAGACTCATGTGTTGTTAAAAAAAAAAGCATTTACTCAGTTCACAATAACTGCAATGTGAATGTTTTATGTCTCTTCTGTACGGTTGCAAACAGAGTTGGAAAACTGTTAAAAATCTAGTATTGTTTCTTAAGATTCTATGATTTCACTTTATCTGTAGAGGACAATTTAAAGTTGAAATCCCAAAGTGTGAGAAAGTCCATTTAAGGAAACTGTTATCCTGCGAAGCTTATAAGCTTACCTTTTACATAGAAAGATTACTTAGGAACGAAAGAACAACTATTTCCCATTAAACAACAATTTATGGTCCACAAATAACATAGCACAAATAAGCCATGGCAATCACAGGAGATGCCTTAACTTGACTGATATACAAAATAAATCAAGTCAGACACGTAAACATGCAGGGTTAAATACAGGGCACAGATCAATAGTGGATATTGTACCCTGGACTAATTAAGTTGTACCCTTCAATGGATGAGAGCATTGTGGATGTCTTTCCTGCAGGAAACATTAAAAGTTCCTACACAAACATAAATAACAAATATCGGTAGTATATATACTGTCTTAATCAATACTAAATCAGACAAATCTTCCCTCTTATACAAGATTACATCATCTTTCATCCCCTCGCAAATGTTTTAAACACAATAACATTCAACACAAAGACTTTAAAACATAACTTTGTTGGAAAAAGACAATAGTCTGATCAAATATTTTCTTCTTTTGCTATAATTGTTTCATATTCAATTCCAGAAGTTTTATTTTCATCCTTTTTTCCATCTACTAATTGTGTTCACTTGGACCACCAGTCCTGTATGTATTGATGATTGATTTCAACAGATAACCTTTGCTGCAGTCTACTTTGAGTCTATGAGATATATACAATATTTATTACAGTGGAGATGAAACCCTCTTTTCTCTGCTGGTCACCTACAATAGATTATTTAATGAAAAATGTTTCTGCACAACTGAGTTAGGATTAGGTATATAAGGAACCAATATGATCCTTTAAATAGTTTCTATTCATCCAGTTAGGATTTAAATTATTCACCTATTGCAATTTGTAACAAGAGCTGTCCATAAGACAACTTGCTTTCAGACTACGTGTGTATTTGATAATGTTGGAGAGGGGGTATAGGTCAGTGAAATATCATTTGTTTCTAAAATAATACTTAATTTACTAACATTCAGAACTAGAGGTATGTAACTTGGTCAGAGACCTTAAATCATGACCCTGAACAGATGTGTGAAGTATCAACCAATTCCATAAAGTAGTTCATGAGATACAAACTTGCACGTAAAAACTTAAACAAGATTTCTTAGTACAACAAGAGCTGTATGTAAGACAGCATGTTTGACTATTCGGTAATGTCGTAGACGGGTAAACCGTAAAGGTCAGTGAAATATTATTGTTTCTAAAATATGAGGGTGCAAAGTACAAAGGACCGCATATTTAGCTTAAATTCAAAACAAGAGATTTGAAACTTGGTCAGGGACCTTCAATAATGACCCTGAACACATGTGTACCAACCCATTTTATACAGTGATTCGTGAGATACAAACTTGCACGCAAAGACTTAACCAAGATAATTCTAAGTACAAAAGGCTGCATAATTTGCTTCAATTGGATACAAGAGAACTTGGTCAGGGACTTTACGTTATGACCCTGAACACAAGTGTGAAATATCAATCCATTCACTATAGTAGTTCATGAGGTACAAACTTGCACGCAAACCTAAACCAAAGTTTTTCTAAATACAAAAGCGCTGCAAAATTTGCTTTATTTCAAAACTAAAGATTTGAAACTTGGTCAGGGACCTTCAATAATGACCCTGAACACATGTGTGAAGTATCAACCCATTCATTATAGTAGTTCATGAGGTACAAACTTGCACGCAAAAACTTACCCAAAGTTTTTCTAAATATTAAAACGCCAATTTAATTCAAAACTAAAGATTTGAAACTTGGTCAGGGACCTTCAATAATGACCCTGAACACATGTGTGAAGTATCAACCCATTCATTATAGTAGTTCATGAGGTACAAACTTGCACGCAAAAACTTACCCAAAGTTTTTCTAAATATTAAAACGCCACTTTTATTCAAAACTAAAGATTTGAAACTTGGTCAGGGACCTTCAATAATGACCCTGAACACATGTGTGAAGTATCAACCCATTCACTATAGTAGTTCATGAGGTACAAACGTGCACGCAAAAACTTTACCAAGATTTTTCTAAGTACAAAAAGCTGAAACAATTGCTTAAATTTAGAACTAAAGATTTGAAACTTGGTCAGGGACCTTAAATTTTGACCCTGAACACATGTGTGAAGTATCAATCCATTCCCTATAGTAGTTCATGAGATACAAACTTGCATGCAAAAACTTAACAAATATTTTATAAGTACAAAAAGCCGCAAAATTTGCTTAAATTTAAAACTAGAGGTTTGAAACTTGGCCTGGGACCTTAGATTATTACCTTGAACACATCTGTGAAGCTTTAACTCATTTCATACTGTAGTTCATGAGATACAAACTTGCATGTAAAAACTTAGCAAAGATTTTCTAAGTACGAAAAGCTGTATGATTTGCTTAAATTCAAAATAAGAGTTTATAAAATGTGGCCAGGGACCTTGAAGTATGACCTTGAACACATGTGTTAAGTATCAACCCATTCCATACAGTAGTTAATGAGATACAAACTTGCATGTAAAAACTTTACCAAGGTATGACGCCGACAGCGACGCCCGGCTGAGTAGTATATCTCTCCTTATTCTTTGAATGGTCTAGCTAAAAAGCCACATAATTTGCTTAAATGTAAAAAAATAACCAAGATGTGACACCGACAGCGACGCCAACACCCTGGTAAGTAGTATAGCTCTCCTTATTCTTCAAATAGTTAAGCTAAAAGGGGCAGAAAATTACTCAAAATCGGAATTTAGGGAGTTTTTGTCAGTGACCTAATATTATGATCCAAAAACATGTCTGATCACTGCAGTAGTTGATGAGATACCAACTTGCATGTAAAAACTTAACCAAGATTGTTTCAGTACAACATGTGTCATAATTTGGTTTAATTCAAAACAAGAGTTATGGAACTTGGCCAGGGACCTTACAAAATGACGCTAAACATGTATGTGAAGTATCAACTCATTCCATAGAGTAGTTGTTGAGATACAAACTTGCATGTAAAAAACTTTAAGTGAAATGGTCTACAATGGAAGGTCCCTATTAGTCAATATAATCGTGTCTGTGCTTTTAAGTGTCATATATAATTACCAACAATGAAAGAATAACTCCTGGAGTGTGCATGTAGTGTTCATAATAGTCTCCTTATATAGATGATGACAAGAATGATATTCTATTTGAATATTCAACGGATATACCCAACAATATTTGGAGTAAGTGATGATGGTGTTCATGTGTGTAATTAAGGGTGAATCAATTTTTTAGACGTGAAAAGTCGTTCAATGCGGACATCCATAGGGGATCTTAAGGGGTTTTATATGTTAGTAGGTAATACGACAAAAAAGGTTTCATACAGTAATCGATGAGGCAGCGCTCAGCGCTATATACCATTAAGGGTTGACCTTTAGCAAAACTTAAGATTTTTGATGGTCTAAAGCAAGAAATTGCAGAAAACCATATTATATTTTGAAATCTTGGTTAAGGACATTTTCTAGTTTTATAAATTAATAATCCTTTCATAGAATTTTCTAAATTTTGGATATGTTCTTTAAAATTTTATTGTGAATTCAAGAATGAAAAGAAAAATGCTGGTCGACGAGTTAGTTTTTTTTTAAAATGGCAATTTCCATGGTATTCATTTGGGGCAAAAATGTCAAAATGACCATAACATCTTCAAAGGTAATAAAATAATTTCTGGAATATCTATTAACACATTCATACATACAATACGCTATCATTCAATGTTCCTTTGAATCATAACAATCTTAACATTTCAGAGTTAGTTTTTCTGTAAAATGACATTTTCTATGGCAACCATATTTGAAAACATTTATAAAAACAACTAATATAACTTTAATCTTGAAAAATGGAAGCTGGGGGCTTAAAATGCATGAGAAATATGTAATATCATTGATAACTTTTTTAAGTTTTTGGATAATATGATTATTCTTTGAAGAAATCGCATACAGTAAACTTCATCCGAATAAAAATGTTAATCCGACTACTATGCAAATACCTCTTCGGTGCCAGATTATTATCTCCTTTGTCTGCGCAGATGAAGAGCGCAGAAAAAACTACCGAGAACGTTCTCAAAGTGAGGGGCATATAACGTTTAAACTAGTTATAAAAATGACACTAAATATTCATGATCATTTTGATGCATTGAACATGATATACTCTCTTTTGATACCAATTGTTTAAAACACTGACTGCATAAAATGTATAAAATCATTTGCATTATGTTAATGATATAGTCATTAAAATATCACCCTTTAATACACCTACTTGATTTTTGGTGAAGGTAGCACAGTTAGCAATTCCTTTCACAGCTGTATGCTTTAATTGGTCATCATTATGGGAAAGCAGCCATACAAGGACTTCTGCATTTCGCTCAGAGAGACCATACGCTGGTTTTTGGGTTGCCATTAGAGCTTCAGTAATCTCGTCTGATGTGTATTTCTGTGGTCCCACAGCTTTATGCTCCTTGAGCAGTTCTTCATAATGCACATGGACTTCCTCCATGTCCACCACTTCCCTCTCTAATGTAGACATAATAGAGGATTGCGGCACTGAAACCCAAAAATAAATTGCTCATTCTAGGTTTTTAATTGAGTCAAATTTTAAATTTTAATTCAAAGCAAAAGGACAGTGAAAGGACAATGAGAAAAAGAATAATAGCTATTACATGATACATGACTCATAATTGTAATGAAAATAACAGTTGATAAGATATCTATTTTATCTAAATAATTGTCTTATTGGTTTCTGCTAAAATGTTGCAAAAGCACGCTGTAGAAGATGTTAGAAACTACCAAGGAAAGGATAAATTGCATGAAATGAGCAATTCAATATTTTGCCATAATTGATTCCTCATAAAAGTCACAGGAAAAATATTCCATAATTGTCCTATGTGTTTGCTTTTAATTTGGACCCATAACAAATGTCCAACAAATTTGAGAGGTGACCTATACAATATGTGAAATGTTTAGTAGGATTTAGAATGAAATGGTTTGAAGTCATGTATAAATGTTTTACACAATTACAGGCAAAGTTCTCCATCAAAATAAAACAAAACAGATCTCCTAGCACAAGTTTGAGTAGAAACTGGGAGAAAAGATGAAACTTTAAATTTCAGCCATTATTCTTTTTTCCCTCAGATTCTTCACCCGTTTCTTAAAAAAATTGTTATCCAACTGTTAAGAATCTAATGTTTTTGAAAACCAAGTATGCATTTCTTCATGATATTTTTGTAATTTTGATAATTGATTTTGATGTTTTGTGCTGCCAAGTAAGCACCCCCCTCATTGGATTATTGAGTTGGTCAAAGTTGAAAGCATCAGTAGACAACAAAAGTAAGCATGAACAAAATACATTTTCTCTTATCATATGAAGAAGAAACTCAGGTGTCCAAAGGACAAATTGCTTATAAGAAGAATTTAATCCTCATGTCACAGTGGTTTCTTTTAAAGTCTTTTTCATCACAATATGATTAAGTGAGGTATCATTAAGTAGAGGCTTTAATGGTTATCATGTTCCCTAAAGGTGATATAAATTTTAGTATCAATAGTGTAAAAGATAAAGTATCATTGCATGCAAGGATAAACTATATCATAACTTTTCATGCATCCAACCTGTATCCCTCAGCACAGATCATTACTATTTGCATAAATTGCAATAAAACTTATTTTTAGCAGCTATCTCGACATAGAAACATGCAATGCTTGTACATTCAGGAACACTTTATTATCTCTTTTTATCATTTCTACTATTTAAATGCACCTCTATTAGAAAATTAAAAAATTGACAGATATAAGAATGGCTTGTGACTATCACTTTCTCCTTATGTTTGTTCTCCTGTTTTATAGTGCTTCAAATTTGGACAGTCTATAAATTATGTAGGAAAGATGCTAAATATCTGCTGTTCTTTGTTCTTTCTTTGTGTAATGGCTTGAATCTTTAATTCTTACTGGTATCAAGGGTATTTCAATTTTCATCAAGTTCCTCATGTTATTCATACTAATTGTAATGGCTTCTTATGTATACCAACCACATAAAGTTTTAATTCCTTGTTTATCATTTATCGTTTCTTGATCTTGATGTCCATCTGTATTTGGAATCTTTGGTAGATGTATATTATCTTTAATGTTTCATGCTGACTTTAAAGTTGTGTTTTTTTGCATTTGTTTCCAAATTTATTATTTATATGAATTTGTTAAATGTTGAGAATAACGCTCATACAGACCTGCTAGAACATTTAGCAACCAACTATTCTCACGATTTTTACATGCTTTTGAATGAAGATCATCATGTTGTCATTAATTTGTTCCATGTATTATAGCTTATTTTCTGTTAATTGTATTGATTTTCATCAATGTACCTTAAAAGCTTACTAGCCTAATGAAATCATGTAAACAAAATAAACTAAACATCTTTTAAAAAGCTTTAAGCATGCACAAGACATAAACTCAGGGAACATTAACCAACCCTTTTCTAGGAGAATTGTACTTTCACTCTGTGACACCTCAAGTACTGTTGTTTGTTGTGTATCATCAAGTTCACTGCTCAGATTGCCAAGGTCCTCCACCTCGCTCTCCTCTGTGTTTACAGGGGACAGGTGGGGACTGTTGTTCTCTGAGGTGTTGTTTAATATAGCCCAGGAGGTGGAGATAGATAGTCCAGAAATCGGTGGGCCGTTTTCATCATCTCTTGGCACAACCAGACCTTCATCTTCCTGTGGTACCGCATTCAACGAAAAGTTTGGATCTTTGTTTGGTACTGACTTTGGTTTAACAGGTTCATCTGAGTACAAAAAGGAAGCAACTCAAACAATCTATTTTTTCTCCTTTAGACCATTCATGATTAAACCATACTTTTAAACTTTTTTCAAAAATAGGCTTGTTAAATACTCTCTAGTTCTTAAAAGCCCAAACTCACAATTTCTATAAATAAACAAGGGACCATTCAATTACTCATTCATTCATTACTAAAGATTTCTTAAGAGCTTTTGCCACTTTCTGAGAATAAAATGACAAGAGTTCTTTGGTTTAACAATTCAAAAAAAAGAAATCAGTGATAGTTCTTCTCTACACCAACTAGCTAAGACCTCTTCCTTATAAACACAATCTACAAATGATCAGAAAAGAGGCACATCAGAATTCTTTGCATGGATTTTTTAATATAGCAGTTAACTCAACCTGCTAAACTAGTAGTCTTGTCTATTAGAAGTCTCAATTGTGCAGTGTTTCCTAACATCAATCAAGGCACTTAATGAATCACACATGATATTTCTTATTTATAACCAATTACTAGCATCAACAGCGGCAAATTATTTGAAGTGCATCCAATCAACATACTGATTAGATATATTAAAATGTATAACAGCCAGTCTGCGGCACTTTTTTTAAGTCCATTCACTCTTTATATTGATCATGTAAGTTGTTTCAGCAACTATGCTATCTTTAATTTCACCTTCTACTCATATATAGTGAAAGTAAACAATTTGTTTTGGTTTCTTTTTTTTAATTTTGGTGGCGATTCTTTTATTTACCCAATTATTCATTAATATCATTACATGGATAATGATTTAACCAGGAATAGAAAAAGAAATACTCTGATATTTCTCAATAATCAAGATGCCCAATGCCAATATTTCCTTTTTCATCTTTATGCCTTCTTTGCAAAACTTCCTTGTGTATATAGTCAAGATTTCTGGTCTTTAAGGCTATTGCTATATTGACTGACGCCTTCAAGTCCAGAGTCCATTGTGATTTTGTGACAGAAATAGGGTTTACGTATAAATACTACTTCTACAGTCTTGCTGTGGAAGCCGGCTTTCATGGGTGATTTAGTAGAGTGGTTGGCTTTCTCTTGAAGTTAAGCAACATACTAAGTGATTTGTACCTGGATGGGTGACCCACGATGGCTTAACTCCAAGAGAAACCCGATACATGTTACAAAATTGACATATCTTGTCATATCAATTGACTTTGAATGGCCATTTGTGCTTTAAATCCGAAAATTAGAATAAAAAAAGTCCGACATTATTTGGATCCTTCGAAATTTCGATGTTTGATTGCCCCATCAGAATATAGAAAGCAATCTTCATGTCAAATTATTTTGACTAGCGTACTGTAACGAACCGAGCAAATGAACCTCTCAAAGACACAAACACATCCGATCAGTGAAAAACACTGTCATTCACTGAGCGGTTGTGTTGTCTATATATAATCCCTAATTTGCATAAACATTCAACCAACCTTACTCCCACTTCCGAGAAGACTCATCCCACGTCTTGGTCCTTGGGAGATACGTAGGGAAGGCAACTCCGATAGAAGGAGAAGTCTTAATCCCAACGCTGCCACCAATGTATCGAACCGAGGAAATGGACCTCTCAAAAATGCAAACACATCCGATCAGTGAAAAACACTGTTGTTCACTGAACGGTTGTGTTGTCTATATAAATACCAGCATGTTCTCTCAAACAATACATTAGGTCCCTTATTTGCATAAACGTTCAACCAACCTTACATAACTCCCACTTCCGAGAAGACTCGTCCTGAGTCTTAGCCCTTGGGAAACACTTGGGGAAGACGACTCTGATAGAAGGAGAAGTCTTAATCCCAACGCTGCCACCAATATAACGAACCGAGCACTCAAAGACACAAACACATTCGACCAGTGATAAACACTGTCATTCACTGAGAAGTTGTGTTGTCTATATATATACCAGCATGTTCTCTCAAACATTAGGTCCCTCATTTGCATAAACGTTCAACGAACGTTACAGTACAACTGAAGTTCAATATTTGTGAGCATTTTATACTAAACTTCGACTAAAATAATTTGCTCCATAATTTTCTTATCTGATTGATTAACCCAAGGCCAAGCAAACCACAAGTCGATTCAACCCTACATAGTTACACCAGGTGAAGGAGGAGGAAGGATTTTGGAACAGGGCACATGCATGTCATGGTCAACTTCAACATCACAAACATTCAACATCTATTCTAAAATGATGGAACATAAATACAAAACAATTTGCTAGACAATCGATTCGATTAAAATTTAAAAAGACTTGTATAATTGGTGAAAAGGTTAACTTTTAAAACTTGTCATGCAATGTCCACAGTTTTAGTACGAACACTTCTGTGTGCGAAAAAGTTTGTTTTTTCTGTTCCGTTTATTTTCGACGGAAATATGAACGACTGTTACCTTTTTTAGAAATCTTCTGACTTCTTTTCCTCACTAGATACAGCATGAAAACGACACCGAAAGCTAATGCTGTCCCCGCAGCAACGGTAATTACTTGACTTTGAGAAGGAGCCATTTGAAGTCGTCTGCATTGTCGTAAACAATACTGATGCAAACTTTGGATGCAAACTCACCTTGACGTTTTTTTTTAAGGAAATATTCCATTGAAAAATATTATAAGATTAAAACAAAGTAATAAAAGTCATAAATTTATCTTATTTTTATTGTCGTCAGCTCACCAATCACTTTACGGTAATAAAGTCATGATCTCCTGGAAGTATTAATTCAGATTTAAAAAAGGAATCAGAGCGTCTATACGTCAAGGTCAATCTCATGTCGAATTACGTTAACACATTTGGAGAAACCAAAATACAAAATTTCTTTAAAACTTGGTTTTCTAAATCGACTAGATCAAATCCAAACCCTGTCACACATTGACTGAAAGCGTTCTATTGTCAATGCCGTTTAAAAAGGGTATTGCGCCAATAAGGCGAACCTTAGATTATCTTAACGCCGGAAGATTGAAGCTGAAGCCACAGGTTGCAGTGTTGGCGACAAATTACAATGTTGACCAAAAGGCATCCTCTGGGGCGTAGTAAGTAATCTGAGAGTTACGTTGATGGAATTGTTTCTGCCTATTCACCACTAAATGTAATATGAAAATAGGCAAAGCCTAAATCGGGCGGAAGAGTTTTTCATTCAATGTATGAACAGTGCTAATTCTCAGTCATTATTCCACATATTTCCTTTGTAATGTTATCTATAGGCAAGGAACAGTGTCTTGTCAGAATGCACTCCACTGTCAAAAGATAGCTATTGTCTAGTCAAACTAATTTGACGCGATCTGAAAATATTGAGACATTTTTGTATAGCGCAAATTTCCCGTCACGTAAATTTGTTTAACAATTCATTTAATGAAGGACAAATGCGACAAAAATTAAAATCTTGTCACAACGTTTGAAGACCCATATTGCCATTGTTTTTGAAAATTATCAAATTCTTTACACACAGTTGTGAATTGATCCTTTCTTAATCAATCAATCAATGCACCTTACATGTCTGTATTCCGCATATCAACTTTGTAAGTACGGTTAGTTGATGATTTTTTGCTCCCCAGAATTCTTTTTTCTGCGCATGTACACCATAATTTGAAAAACTATTACACATTATTTTTAATTGTTTAACAGCAATTGATGCCATTGTTTGGTGTTATATAAGTTTAATTTACTTATCTTGTCTTTTCAATTGACTTTGAATGGCCATTTGTGCATTAAATCCGAAAATCAGAATTCAAAAAGTCCGACACTATTTTGATCATTCGAAATTTCGACGTTAGATTGCCCCATCAGAAAATAGAATACAATCTTCACGTCGTTGTTTTGACACCAACCGCTGTAATTTACCACTATGAAAGTTGCAAGTTAGTATGAATGATACATCTTCATTGGACAGAACAAAGACCTAATTAACACGTTTATTAGGTCTTTGGACAGAAGTATAGTTGGTATCAAGGTTGATCTATAGATTTTGATTTGATACCTCAGCTTTGACGATTTTTTTTCGAAATTGATTGGACAACGATTATTGATTTTTAACAACAGAGCAACAATATTCGTATGGGTTAAGCAATCAGTGGCTTGGAATATTGGCTGGGACTGGTGAGGAAACAATAGGAGTAGGAATATGTTCATTGATACAATTGAAACTCTCTGTTGCAATTGTTGTTAAACCAGCATCCAACAATAGCATCCAAGACTCACTACCATTTATGTATGATTGGATGCTATCATCGATACTTCATAACCATATTTTAGCTGTGACACAGGTCCTTCCCAAAACTTTCCCAATTAAAAACGCTGTTTCACGTAAGATTATTTTGACTAAAGCACAGAGTAATGGGTTAAGTGGTCAGTTTCTTGGAAAGTATATCTGTCGAAAATGTTGTTAAACCATTGTGCAACAATAGCATCTAAGACTAATTATCATGTATGTATGAATGGCGATACTCTCATGTCATAGCAGTAATGTAATGGGAAGTAGAAGACACTGTTCAAGCCATATCAAAACCACTAATCAAACTCTAGAATTTGAATCTCTAAATGATCTCTGCATGCAAATTGAGGATTCAAGGCAAGACTTAATTAAGTGCTTCACAGAATTAATGTGAACACTTACTATATGTCTAGTATTGAAGCTTTGATATGTAGAATTTACACTTCACCAAATTCTGGTGTAAGTTGTGTTTTCCTCTTAACCATTCAAGATTATAACCGTTCAAAACATTTTATTTAATGTTGAAATATAGGAGAAATTTGTAAACTATTACTATTATGAATTTAATCTACCATTGTCAAAATTCTTTGAAAATATGTACTGCTGAAAAGGATTTGTTGATAGACCTTTAACAATTATTTCAATCGAACAGCACAAAAAGTCCTTCAATAAAAAGTTGGAAAAAAAAAGAAGCCAATTCTATAGATAAACAATTGACAATGTTTATTCATATCAATAATCAGTTTACATCATCATTATTGTTTATTATTACTTTATCAGCCATTCTTATGATTTCAAGTTTTAAATATGCCTTGAATTCAATAGCTAGAGAATTTAAAGTATATTATACAAGCCAGAGAGTCCAACTGGGATTCGAACCCAGAACCTCCTCAGAAAAACTAAGATGCTCTAACCAGTTGAGCTATCAGACTTAATTCTGGCATTGTATATTTTTTATCAAATTCAATATGGTCAATTTCTAAATTAGTTGGAATAGGGTTCATACTGACAGCCATCCTTTCCTCTTACAACACAAAAACAAATAACTAATACTAATGTGTTTATGGGTAGTCACAATTATTTTTAGTAGGAATTGGTAACAGTCATTTAATGTTGTTTCCATATTGGACCAATCACAACTGCACAAGTGTCTAAATGGGATTAGATGATTCTCCTTTTTCAAAACTAGTTTCATACTTTCAAAAGCGTTATAAGTACGCGATATGAAACCAATTAGCAAAAAAGAAGAGGAAAATGTCCATACTAAAAAACTTTCTACACAATATCATATGGTATCAATTTGGTAAAAGGTAAACCCATTTATTTAGATATATATCAGTACTACCTCGTTTTAATAAATCTGCTTCATAAATCAATATAAAAATCTCTGTGACAAAATGACAAGTCATTGCTTTTTTTACCGTATATAACAGGGGCCCATAAAAGGCACCTTCCCAATTTGAAATTTCTTTAAAATCATGCAGTTTTCCCAAAAATCTAAAGTCATACCAGCTTATGAGCTTCTCAATTCAGCAATTTCAGCTATAAAATTTTCCAAATTCAACAGGCTTGGGCCTCTTTCCAATTCAAGGGGGAAAACGCCCTGTTAGTAATGTGCTGATGAGCAATTTCCAGTATTGCAACAACAATCTCTACTTTGAAAGATGAAAACTTAAATATCTTTTTTCCTTTTAACATTTAATTTGGACCAGTTTCATGGCTGATGCATAGCAACTTGTCTATGCTGCCTATATATGAAACATGGTTACATAGTGGCTATGACAGGAGGAGGTCAAAGATAACAAAACTAACAAAGCAGACTAGAGGCCTCTCAAAAAGGCAATCACTATTCTATTCCCCGGTTGTATGTGGATATGAATAGTGCAAGTCTCTTCCTTTGTAACAATGCACAGAGTTTTAATTTGCATATTAAACAATATTCAAATGTTACAGACTCATTAAAATATTATTGGAATCAAGAATAGAACTGTAAATAAAATTACCCACCAGCTGAGAAATTCCTGTGTTCTTCATTGGGTTTTGTGGTATTTCAAAGCAAACCATGGTGTAATCTACCAACATTCTAAAAATAAACACATGTTTACGGTGAACATTAAACAGTCTCAAATGCGTGCATACATGTAGATATGTACATCCTGTACCCTTGTATGGTCATTTCATATTGGAAAGAATCTAATGCCAAATACAATCAAAATCAATAAAAACCGACTTATTCTATCACTTTTATTTAACATAAAATACAGCTGAACTAGGCTGTCATTTACCTTGTTGACATAATAACACTGGATTAACATTTAAGTGTCTCCCGTTGTTAGATTTATTGTTGACGGAGATCATTCATTGTTGTAACAGTCTGTGAAATAATTTGCAAAACTATCTGGGTTCGATAGATAGATATTGAAAATGTGACGCTCCAATGGACATATGTTCTTCAAACGAGTTTTTTCTTCCTGATAACAGCCAATTCGAGCGTCACATTTTCGATATCAAATCCCGTCGTTTATGATTTAAGATTGACGGGAGTTTACTAAATACAATCTCGACACATAGATGCGGTTACATAAAATCAATATTCAGAGTGAGAGTGAACGTATGCGGCGCACCGTGTTTACATTAGACTAGAGAATGGCTGTCCTGACCTTGCCAGAGCTTCGATTTATTTATGTCGCTTTTTATGGGGAAAAAGGCTAAATAAATTATGCTTAAGTTAGATGAAAATGAAAGTGTACAAAAAGTTTTCTAACCTGATATCATCGATGATGGTGTTCTTTCAACAGGGTGACCAATTTATTTGATTTTAGATTTGAAGCGGTGACCTGATATTTTTGTAAATCCTGACTTGTCACGTGATATACAAAAGCAACAACAACAACAAATAACTACAGTGTAACACGTCACAGTTCTTGGTGTATGCATCATGTAAACATGTGTAGAATTGACTGGTTTTAGGATGAGAGACGTTAACTTCACCAAAGAAACGGAAAGGAACGCAATGCAGACTAAATTTTACAAAATCATTATTT
Source organism: Cerastoderma edule (assembly GCA_947846245.1). NCBI lineage: Eukaryota > Metazoa > Mollusca > Bivalvia > Cardiida > Cardiidae > Cerastoderma > Cerastoderma edule. Next base: position 38,151,462 of record OX401413.1, on the reverse strand, counting down.
GATTTAGATTTTTTAGAAAATATGTGGATGAAATTTCTTCTATCATTTTTTTTTAAACTTTGATTTTCCACACCATTGCTTCCAAAAAAGCCCAATAAAAAAAACGTTTGAGGCTACATGAAATTGAAAAAAAAATACAAAACAGACATGGCCGAAAAAAGTCTTATGGGGTTTGGAGTCATTCGGAATATCCTTTGTTTTGTAGGTATATTCTTTGGTTTCGTGTACGTGTAACATATAGGCGGTCTCCAGACTGTGCCTTCGGCACGGTCTTCCGCCCGTAATACATTAATTTCTTGATTGAGGCTCTGTGCAGGTAGTCAAAATAGTTGGACGGGAAATTTGCCTTTAATTCTCTGATGGGTCTATCTAGTCAAACTAATTTGACGCGACCGGAAAATATTGAGAAATTTTGGCAGAGGGCAATATCTCCTGTTAGGTCAAATTTTCGAGCGATTCATTTAATGGGGGACAAATGCGACAAAAATTCTGTCACTACATTTGAGGATAATCCTGTCAGATTGCCAGTCAGCTGTGGGAATTCTGACCATAGGCTGGGAGTCGATCACATACAAGCAAACAACAGATGCCACCTTGTTGCTTATGCAGAAACTTTCAGATGCAGGAGTTGAGATCGATATATCCAATGGACACCTGGTCATGCTGACACAAACGGTAATGAGACAACAGACTATCTTGCCAAAGAGGCAGCAAAGCAGGCTGCAGATCTTAATCCAACCCAAAGTGTCATCTCCATAAATGATGTAAAGGCAGCAGCACACAAAACTGCATCCCGTAAATGGCAACATCAGTGGAGTGGGACATTTCAGACAGAGGCAAACACTTCTATTATCTCAAGCCCAAAGCCAACAAAAAGAGCAACTGACAGTTGCTGAATATCTACAGAAACGCCTACCACTTCAGAGCAATCTGATGAAAGGAGTTCATTGTCTTAATCCTGGTATACAAGAAAAGTCTACATGGCACAAATAATAGGGTTTTGAATTAAGAATGCCTCCTCAGATAAATTACTTGTCATGATTTATTGACAATTTAACTAAAAATATTTCTACTATTTCCTACTTTTCTGTCAGAAAACCTCCTACTTTTTCCTACTTTTTAGTAAGTGGCTACTGGAAGGCCTGAGTGTTCTAACATTTTGACTTGTGGCCACCATTAAATGAATGGTTCTAAAGTTTGATGTGACGGGAGATACTGCCCAATGCGAAAGTTTCTCAATATTTCCAGATCGCTTTAAATTAGTTAAACTACTGTGTAGTTAACTGATTGGGATTCAGACCAGTAAGCCAAGGTTCGATTCCAATGGACACAAATTATATCACTATAGAGTTTGTCGTATGTATTTCCATTGATGTACTGGCCTCATTATTGAGTGTTCACTGGACAAATTACCAGTCATATGCTTAGAAATAGGCATTGCCAATTGCCCAAAGTACACTCCACCAGGAAATAGTTGATGGCCATCAGGTATTGACAGGTTCTTCTTCAGGCTTGATATTTAGTCTGTGGGGCCCCATCACCTGAATTAGTTCTACAGGTAGTTTTCTTGATCATGGAATTGTTTGATACATTTGATTTGGTTTAAAAAACTGTATACCTAGAAACTCACCCCTTTTGGTTTGCATATTTAAAAAGAAAGTGGTATCCCCTCCCACACCCCCACATCAAGCACCCCAGTGAGCGCCTGACAAAAAATCTTGGGAAAGACGCTGATTGAACACAAGTTGGCCAGTCTCTAGTCCCCAATATCAACCATTACCCCACCACAGATGTCTTACAGACAAAAATGATTTTCAATCAGGCATGCATATGTTACCTTTCTAAGTAAACCACTAATGTAGAATAAAGCAGCCTCCAGATGCATGATTGATACACAGGCTATTCACAAGTAACTTTTCAATGAATTTGGGAAGAAGTAAAAACCGTTATGTTTGTGTCAATACCTAAATACAAGCATAATAATTATTGTATCTCTGTATGAAAATATTAGTGACATTAAAAATCTCTATATTCATATTAATTTAAACTTTTGGACTTAATCTGGACTAATTTCCTCCTATTTCCATCATGCTATATATCCTTTTGAGCAATCACACTGAAATATTGTTTCCAATTCATACATTCCTTATATCTTTGGATTTGCTGTTAGTCTTTATGGATAAAGTTGATAAAAGTCTCAACTCTTTTATGCTTTTATCTTTTCAGTGAATTCATATTTTGGCATTATCCACAGATAAGTTACCATAACAAAGATGTACAAGTTTTGAAATTTAAGAACATGACGCCAACACCTTTCATCCAGATATTATTTTGTAAGTATGTGTATGTCAGTTTAATTGTTAACCATAACATAACATAAACCATTGCCTACGTGGAATATGTGACTCAATAATACAAACACCAATATACAGTTTCTTCAACAAATTTTATGTTTGTTATAGGTTTTCTGTAACAAATTGCCTTGGACATGTTATTTTATCACTGTCAAAACATTATCCCCCAAAACAAATAAAAGGAGAAAAAATGATGAATTGTCGTGGTTCTTACATATACCTTATTCTATGCCAAGTATAGACAAATGGTTCAAATTCATAGCAACAAAACACATAGAAAATGTAAAGAAAATTGCAATATTGAGTAGAAATTGCTGTAACAAAAGAATGAATTGCTCATTAGGAGCAATGCATCCTTTTGACACTGTGGTTTCTTTAGTCTTCTGCAGATGGGGAGAAGTGAGTCTTAAATGAAGTAAAGGGAAAATTTGATTTTGTTAATAATTTTCAGTTGATGGCCAAAAGTTTGTGATAGACGTCTTTGACAGAAGTAGAGAAGAAATACATGATCATATTTTGGAAACATTTTGTTTGGAAAATTAGTAAGTATTGCATGATGTTAAGGGTTAATACCATTTCACTATCTTTTTCCACACAAGCTTGTAAACCTCTGGTGCTAAATTCAATAAAAAGAAGAAGAAAACAGTTGTATGAATATTTCCATGGACACTCGTCTACCATATCAATCAATGCCATTCACCCTCAATTTTTAGCTCGACTATTCAAAGAATAAGGAGATCTATACTACTCATTGGGCGTCGCTGTCAGCGTCACAACTTAGTTAAGTTTTTATGTGCAAGTTTGTATCTCATGAACTACTGTATGGAATGTGTTGATACTTCAAACATGTGTTCAGGGTCATACTTTAAGGTCCCTGGCCAAGTTCCATATCTCTACTTCTGAATTTAAGCAAATTATGCAGCTTTTTGCACTAAGAAAATCTTGGTTAAGTTGTTACATGCAAGTTTGTATCTCATGAACTACTGTATGGAATGTGTTGATACTTCAAACATGTGTTCAGGGTCATACTTTAAGGTCCCAGACCAAGTTCCATATCTCTAATTCTGAATTTAAGCAAATTATGCAGCTTTTTGTACTAAGAAAATCTTGGTTAAGTTGTTACATGCAAGTTTGTATCTCATGAACTACTATATGGAATGGGTTGATACTTCACACATGTGTTCAACGTAATAATCTTAAGTCCTAGGTCATGTTTCAAATTTCTTGTATTAAATTTATGCAAAATTTGCGACTTTTTGTACATAGAAAATATTGGTTAAGTTTTTATGTGCAAGTTTGTGTCTCATGAACTGCTATAGTGTATTGGTTGATACTTTACACATGTGTTCAGGGTCATAATTCAAGGTCCCTGACCAAGTTTCAAATTTAAGTAAATAATGTGGCTTTTTGTACTTAGAATTATCTTGGTTAAGTTTTTGCATGCACGTTTCTATCTCATGAACCACTTTATGAAATGGGTTGATGCTTCACACATGTGTTAAGGGTAATAATTTGAGGCCCCTGACCAAGTTTCAAAACTCTTGTATCCAATCTAAGGAAATTATGCAGCCTTTGTACTTAGAATTGTCTTGGTTAAGTTTTTGCGTGCAAGTTTGTATCTCATGAAATACTGGTTTGTTCCTGGAACGTCCACTCGAATTTTACCATTTATTATGTGGTGTAATGGAGAACACAGAAGAATGTGTTCAGTGTCATTATGTAAGGTCCCTGACCACGTTTCATATCTCTTGTATTGAATTTAAGTTAATTATGCGGCCTTTTGTATTTAAAAAAAATCTTGGTTAAGTTTTTACATGCATGTTCGTTTCTCAACAATATAAAGGCATCATTTCGTGCACCTTCAGCTTTTAGAAACAAATAATATTTCACTGACCTATACCCCTCTCTGACATTATCGAATAGTCGAGCATGCTGTCTTATGGACAGCTCTTGTCTCGTTTAAAACTAGTAGACCTGTGCACATCTTATATTGATGAAAGCATTTCACCCTTTGAGAACCCCTGGCATCTCCTAGTTTGAAGCCTTTTCCTTGTCTGTGCCAGTTCCAAGAAGTCAAAGGTATTGGAATTCAGACTTGAGATTTTGATGAGGCACATCCCTGACTTGTAATTTCAGCATTTGGTCTTCATATTTATCTCTTCCAAACAACCTCTCACCTGGATTTCACTGGTTTATTGGTCATGACTTTCAAAGTTATTGTTGAAAAATGAGTAAGTGCTCAATTTAACATGTAACCGATTTCAAATTGATACTTTTACTAAATGTTTATTGAATAAATTGCATGCTTAGTTATTTTAGTTATACCTGCCATAGACATATTTGTTATAGTGGTATATATAAGAGATGTTTATGGATATCAGTATATCTTGGTATCGTGATACAATGATTGGAATCCAAATATCCGCATAAATTGTTTTTATAGTACAAGGGTTACTTGGAAAGTAAGTTCTTAAAGTTTGATATATTTCCATATATGGTATTCATTGCCAGTTTTGAATGAAGATAAGGGTTTATGATGATCCATGTTTTATTGGATGATGACTTGATGTATGTACACAGCATCTCCTTATTTGTGTGGAGATGACTGGATGATAAGCAATGAAGTTACAACTGTCAACTTAGTCCAGTTGGCTTCCTTTTATGCTTAGTATGGAACTTAGAAATGAAGAGTACAATGAGGCAATATTTAATATCCAATCCAATCAAAATGATGAGTGTACGCTGACAACAAGTGAAAATGAACAATGGGAAGAAAAACACTTGTAAAGATTGGTCAAAAGCGGCTTATCGACCTAGAACCATAGTTTGCGTATGGACTCATTGCTGTGTCATGTGCATAGATAAGAAGTAATTTGCTTTTCATTTGCACAAATCAAGTAGGTTGGCCCTTGTCAAACGCTGGAGTTGTAGACATTTCAACATGGGCTGCAAGTACAATAATGGTTAATATGTCACTATTCTTCTACCACGTTGTTTGGCCAAATGGTGGAAGTCCTCGTAGACCTGATTGAAAAGATACTTGTGTTTGACAAGTACAAAACCATGTCGGCAAAAGACCATGAGAGAATGCAATCTTCTGGAGAAGTCGTTCTTGATTATGACCTCCTGATTGCTGATCCCTTGCCAAAAAGAGAGGCGATCAAGAAAAGTAAGAAAAACAGACAACGTCTCCTTCGTATACTTGGTACATTCACCCTTGGGAGAATGGTTAAATGGTAACACCAGATGATGGACTCTTTGATCATGATGCGGCGGGTGTCATAATTGACTTTCAGTGTGTTTGAATAGAGGTGGAGAAAACCAATGAAGAATCGATCAAAGCATCCAAGCCTACCATAAATGCCCTCTATGACCAGCCTGCAGAGAATGACATGAAAATAGCCCGCTTCAAACTCTTCACAATGAAAAAATAAAATCCGAAAGTACAGTCACTACCACCAAAAGAACCAAGCATACATCATCACATTCTACGGGCGTATCTACAGAGCATGTTGTGGAAGGCAGCAAACTGCTAAACACCCTTAGTGATTCATATGACATACCATAATATGGTTGGGTGATTGAAGATGGGATACCTGTACACAAGGTTGTAGAAAGATCCCCTTACTACCCCACACAACCAGAACTGATCAATGTTATCCGCTGCCAGTGCAAAACAATAAAGCAATGGACAACACATGCAGCAAAGAAGTATATGGGCGTCCAAAGCAACTGCTGTCGTGTATATCATACTGTTTATGAAATATTGCCTCATTGTACTCTTCATTTCTAGGTTCCAAAAAATCTGACTGGACTACAATGTAGAAGGCCTGAAACACAGCTTGCAAGACAGGGATACGGTTTGTGTGATAATTCACACCTATCTCTGATTGATTTTTCTAATAATTTAACTCCTATATCTAACTAGTCAAGATAGATTCTTTTCCATGACAGTAAGATAAGAATGATAATATTTTTTTAAGCACACATTCTGTTCCTTCATCAAGTTTACAAATCAAATTCATTAGAATTGAAAAGTAGGATTGCCAAACTGAATTAGTTTTCATACTTATATATGATGAACTATTTTATATTCATTAGAATATGGCTGATATACTATCTTTCTTTTGTTTTCTTTATGGATATCTGAATATACGGATAACTATGTTGTGTTTTGTGTACATCCCTATCCCTTGTATGTATAGATTACACAAAGATACTGCTAGGTTTTATGGTTCTTTCAGATAGCAAATTGATTTATTTTATCACAATTTTAAGACAATATTTACAATGAGGCCTTACAGAGACTGTTTTCAGTGCTCCCAAACTGCAGTACAAGGGTTCAATGCAAGACTATAGTAAGTGTATGTTTGTGAAGCACTTACTATAGTCTTGCATTGAACCCTCGAATAGTCTCAACCTTTCAAATTTTTCTTCCTGTAACTGTTTGGATGAAAAAAAATGCATATTTTAATTGGGCTTTTAATTTTTAAATTTCCAGGAGTATAACAGTTACTAGAAGTTGTGTCCTATAAATGGATACATTGTTGGTTTACCACAGTGTCGGGTATGAATGTTATCAATGAGGAGTAGTACATCATGTATCCATGTGCTTTACATTATTATAGATGTTTTAACTTTTAATAACTTGAGATTTTATTTTCCCTGCTCTAAATGGGTATATGTGACCTTTCCAAATTGAAAGCAACAGTGCATGCCAATAGATTGCCTTGAAAGATACATTTTCTTTATGATATTTTGTAAAAACCATTGTGAAAAAAGGATAATTTTATTTAGGAGCATTCTATCCATTTTTCACAATGGTTTCTAAAGCCTTCGGGAGGAAACTGAAGTTTGATGGAGTATGCAATTAAATCTTGTCATTTCTTATTTGCAGTCGAGGTATAAAAGACAAAGGGAAGATCTTTAATCCAGGCAATTTTGGCCATCACTGTAGACAATGGTGCATGTGTGAGTTTCCTGGACAGGTGCCTTGTCCCAACTACATGGAATTGCCCAAACACATGCGAGGGAAATACAAAAAACAGATGAGAGAAGAGGCAGCGGAGGCCTCATGATGATATGTGTGATAAACCTGTGTTTGTGAAAATCTGTGTGACCAACCAGGGTCTATTTGGACAGTCCTACTGAAGAACAACAACAGAGGAGTTTGGAATCGAAAATGTATGAATGACCATGTTTCCAATGTTTCAAGTTCTGATCAAACTCTGCCTTGTTGGTATCAAGGGAATCAACAAAACTGATATTGATAGGTCCAGGCAAATGCCGTATTTCCGTGGTTAATTTCTTTATTTTTTGTTGCAAACCCTATGTTGTGGGTACCCATAAGACTAATTTTATGGAGAATGTTATAATGTGTACCCACAGTTTATGTATTATCATGAATTTATATCCTGCATCGAAATTACCTTTATATGCCAATCTGTACCCAAAGAAAATGACGACATATGAAATTGGGTGTAATATCCACATCATGCTATCTGTTATTGTTTTATAACCAGTAAATCCAGTTTTTTTGGTAGTTCTAAGAAGAATGATCATAGATAATACAAATAAAACAATTTTATTGAGTACCTGAACCTTTTATGTTTATGAAACCACTATGACAAAAGAAATAAAAGCTTGTAACACAAACAATTTCTCCTTTTTCAGACAATGGTTTAGAGCCAAAATGATACAGAAAATATCTTTCTCCTTCTTCGTAATTTTCTTGTATTGTTACTTTAATTTTAGAACTGACACATAATCCATCAACTTGATCATTTTGTTTGCTGTCACTTTTATTTTGGAACAGTCCTAGAAATATATAAAGGATTGGGAAGGCAGTGCGTCTCGAAAGTCAATTGTTATCAAGGGTAATACCTTAATCATCCTGACTCCTAAATATGCTTTTATTAGCGCTCAACACTCATTTTAAATAGATGCGAAAATGTACATGACCATTGATTAGTTTTGTACTCAATATATTTACAAATGCAGTATCACTGACACCTGTTAAACAAGGTGACATGAGATGAAGCAGCTTATGAATAACAATGTAATTTGTTTAATATATATAATTATACTTGAACTAAATAGGATTGTAAACTGATGCATCAATGATTATTGAAGTATTTGTCCCACAGATCACAAATTGAAATAGAACAAGTTTTTTGCTGTTCTCCAACATTGGTTAAGTTATACAACCGTGTATCTATCCAAGCTGTCTGTATCCCAACATTGGTTAAGTTAGTCAACAATGCATCTATCCAAGCTGACTGAATCCCAACATTGGTTAAGTTAGTAAACAAGTTATCTTTCCATGCTGCCTGTGTCACAACTTTGGTTCAGTTAGTCAACAAAGTATCCATGCTGACTGTATCCTAACATTGGTTCAGTTAGTCAACAATGTATTTATTCATGCTGCCTGTATCCTAACATTAGTTCAGTTAATCGACAATGTATCTATTCATGCTGACTGTATCTCAACATTGGTTCAGTTAGTCAACAATGTATCTATCCATGCTTCCTGTATCCCAACATTAGTTCAGTTAGTCAACGATGTATCTAACCATGCTGCCTGTGTCCCAACATTGGTTCAGTAAGTCAACAATATATCTATCCAAGCTGTCTGTATTCCAACACTGGTTCTGTTAGTCAACAATGTATCTATCTATGATGCCTGTATCCTAACCGGTTCAGTTAGTCAACAATGTATCTTTCCATGCTGCCTGTATCCCAACATTGGATCAGTTAGTCAATAATGTATCTATCAATGCTGCCTGTCTCCCAACATTGGTTCAGTTAGCCAACAATGTATCTATCAATGCTGCCTGTGTCCCAACATTGGTTCAGTTAGTCAACGATGTATCTATTCATGCTGCCTGTGAACCAACATTGGTTCAGTTAGTCAACGATGTATCTATCCATGCTGCCTGTATTCCAACATTGGTTCAAAGCCAACAATGTATCTTTCCATGCTGCCTGTATCCCAACATTGGTTCAGTTAGTCAATAATGTATCTATCAATGCTGCCTGTCTCCCAACATTGGTTCAGTTAGCCAACAATGTATCTATCAATGCTGCCTGTGTCCCAACATTGGTTCAGTTAGTCAACGATGTATCTATTCATGCTGCCTGTGAACCAACATTGGTTCAGTTAGTCAACGATGTATCTATTCATGCTGCCTGTGAACCAACATTGGTTCAGTTAGTCAACAATGTATCTATCCATGCTGCCTGTATCCCAACATTGGTTCAGTTAGTCAATAATGTATCTATCAATGCTGCCTGTGTCCCAACATTGGTTCAGTTAGTCAACGATGTATCTATCCATGTTGCCTGTATCTCAACATTGGTTCAGTTAGTCAACGATGTATATTTCCATGCTGCCTGTATCCCAACATTGGTTCAGTAAGTCAACAATGTATCTATCCAAGCTGTCTGTATTCCAACATTGGTTCAGTAAGTCAAAGATGTATCTATCCATGTTGCCTGTATTCCAACATTGGTTCAGTTAGTCAACAATGCATCTATCCATGCTGCCTGTATCTCAACATTGGTTCAGTTAGTCAACAATGTATCTATCCATGCTGACTGTATCTCAACATTGGTCAGTTAGTCAACAATGTATCTATTCATGCTGCCTGTATCCCAACATTGGTTGAGTTAATCAACAATGTATCTATCCAAGCTGTCTGTATTCACACATTGGTTCAGTAAGTCAAAGATGTATCTATCCAAGCTGTCTGTATTCCAACATTGGTTCAGTTAGCCAACAATGTATTTATCCGTGCTGCCTGTATCCCAACATTGGTTCAGTTAGTCAAAAATGTATCAATTCATGCTGATACTCTCAACATTGGTTCAGTTAGTCAACAATGTAACTATCGATGCTGACTGTATCCCAACATTGGTTCAGTAAGTCAACAATGTATCTATCCATGCTGACTGTATCCTAACATTAGTTGAGTTAGTCAACAATGTATCTATCAATGCTGCCTGTATCCCAACAGTGGTTCAGTTAGTCAACAATGTATCTATCCATCTTGCCTGTATCCAAACATTGGTTCAGTTAGTCAACAATGTATCTATCCATGCTGACTGTATCCTAATATTGGTTCAGTTAGTCAACAATGTAACCATCCATGCTGACTGTATCCCAACATTGGTTCAGTTTGTCAACAATGTATCTATCCATGCTGCCTGTATCCTACCATTGGTTCAGTTAGTCAACAATGTATCTATCCATGCTGCCTGTATCCCAACATTGGTTCAGTTAGTCAACAATGTAACTATCCAATTTGACTGTATCCCAACATTGGTTCAGTAAGTCAACAATGTATCTATCCATGCTGACTGTATCCCAACATTAGTTCAGTTAGTCAACAATGTATCTATCCATGCTGCCTGTATCCCAACATTGGTTCAGTTAGTCAACAATGTATCTATCCATGCTGACTGTATCCTAACATTGGTTCAGTTAGTCAACAATGTATTTATCCATGCTGCCTGTATCCTACCATTGGTTCAGTTAGTCAACAATGTATCTATTCATGCTGCCTATATCCTAATATTGGTTCAGTTAGTCAACAATGTAACTATTCATGCTGCCTGTATCCTAATATTGGTTCAGTTTGTCAACAACGTAACTATCCATGCTGACTGTATCCCAACATTGGTTCAGTGAGTCAACAATGTATTTATCTATGCTGACTGTATCCTAATATTAGTTCAGTTAGTCAACAATGTATCTATCTATGTTGACTGTATCCCAACATTGGTTCAGTTAGTCAACAACGTGTATCCATGCTGACTGTATCCCAACATTGGTTCAGTGAGTCAACAATGTATCTATCTATGCTGACTGTATCCTAATATTAGTTCAGTTAGTCAACAATGTATCTATCTATGTTGACTGTATCCCAACATTGGTTCAGTTAGTCAACAACGTGTATCCATGCTGACTGTATCCCAACATTGGTTCAGTGAGTCAACAATGTATCTATCTATGCTGACTGTATCCTAATATTAGTTCAGTTAGTCAACAATGTATCTATCTATGTTGACTGTATCCCAACATTGGTTCAGTTAGTCAACAACGTGTATCCATGCTGACTGTATCCCAACATTGGTTCAGTGAGTCAACAATGTATCTATCTATGCTGACTGTATCCTAATATTAGTTCAGTTAGTCAACAATGTATCTATCTATGTTGACTGTATCCCAACATTGGTTCAGATAGTCAACAATGTATCTATCCATACTGACTGTATCCTAATATTGGTTCAGTTAGTCAACAATGTATCTATCCATGCTGCCTGTCTTCCAACATTGGTTCAGTAAGTCAACAATGTATCTATCCATGCTGCCTGTGTCCCAACATTGGTTCAGTAAGTCAATAATGTATCTATCTATCCATGCTGCCTGTATCCTAATATTGGTTCAGTTAGTCAACAATGTATCAATTCATGCTGACTATCTCAACATTGGTTCAGTTAGTCAACAATGTATCTATCCAAGCTGACTGTATCTCAACATTGGTTCAGTTTGTCAACAATGTATCTATCCATGCTGCCTGTATCCCAATATTGGTTGAGTTAGTCAACAATGTATTTATCCATGCTGCCTGTATCCCAACATTGGTTCAGTTAGTCAGCAATGTATCTATCCATGCTGACACTATTCCAACATTGGTTTAGTTAGTCAACAATGTATCAATTCATGCTGCCTGTATCCTAACATTAGTTAAGTAAGTTGACAATGTATCTATCCATGCTGCCTTTATCCCAACATTGGTTCAGTTAGTCAACAATGTATCTATCCATGCTGGCTGTATACCAACATTGGTTCAGTTAGTCAACAATGTATCTATCCAAGCTGTCTGTATTCCAATATTGGTTCAGTTAGTCAACAATGTATCTATCCAAGCTGTCTGTATTCCAACATTGGTTCAGTTAGCCAACAATGTATTTATCCGTGCTGACTGTATCCCAACATTGGTTCAGTTAGTCAAAAATGTATCAATTCATGCTGACACTCTCAACATTGGTTCAGTTAATCAACAATGTAACTATCGATGCTGACTGTATCCCAACATTGGTTCAGTAAGTCAACAATGTATCTATCCATGCTGACTGTATCCTAACATTAGTTGAGTTAGTCAACAATGTATCTATCCATGCTGCCTGTATCCCAACATTGATCCAGTTAGTCAATGATGTATCTATCCATGCCGACTGTTTCCTAACATTAGTTGAGGTAGTCAACAATGTATCTATCCATGCTGCCTTTATCCCAACAGTGGTTCAGTTAGTCAACAATGTATCTATCCATGCTGCCTGTATCCAAACATTGGTTCAGTTAGTCAACAATGTATCTATCCATGCTGACTGTATCCAATATTGGTTCAGTTAACAACAATGTATTATCCATGCTGCTGTATCCCAACATTGGTCAGTGTGTCAACAATGTATCTATCCATGCTGACTGTATCCCAACATTTGTTGAGTTAGTCAACAATGTAACTATCCATGCTGACTGTATCCTTACATTGGTTCAGTGAGTCAACAATGTATCTATCCATGCTGACTGTATCCTAACATTAGTTGAGTTAGTCGACAATGTATCTATCCATGCTGCCTGTATCCTAACATTGGTTGAGTTAGTCAACAATGTATTTATCCATGCTGCCTGTATTCCAACATTGGTTCAGTTAGTCAACAATGTATCTATCCATGCTGACTGTATCCTTACATTGGTTAAGTTAGTCAACAATGTATCTATCCATGCTGACTCTATCCTAACATTGGTTCAGTTAGTCAACAATGTATCTATCCATGCTGACTGTATCCTTACATTGGTTAAGTTAGTCAACAATGTAACTATCCATGCTGACTTTATCCTAATATTGGTTCAGTGAGTCAACAATGTAACTATCCATGTTGACTGTATCCTAACATTGGTTCAGTTAGTCAACAATGTATCTATCCAAGCTGACTGTATTCCAACATTGGTTCAGTGAGTCAACAATGTATTTATCCATGCTGACTGTATCCTAACATTGGTTCAGTTAGTCATCAATGTATCTATCCAAGCTGACTGTATTCCAACATTGGTTCAGTGAGTCAACAATGTATTTATCCATGCTGACTGTATCCTAACATTGGTTCAGTTAGTGGACAATGTATTTATCCATGCTGCCTGTATTCCAACATTAGTTCAGTTAGTCATCAATGTATCTATCTATGCTGACTGTATTCCAACATTGGTTTAGTGAGTCAACAATGTATTTATCCATGCTGACTGTATCCTAACATTGGTTCAGTTAGTGGACAATGTATTTATCCATGCTGCCTGTATTCCAACATTAGTTCAGTTAGTCATCAATGTATCTATCTATGCTGACTGTATTCCAACATTGGTTCAGTTAGTCATCAATGTATCTATCTATGCTGACTGTATTCCAACATTGGTTCAGTTAGTCAACAATGTATCTATTCATGATGCCTGTATCCTAACATTAGTTCAGTTAGTCAACAATGTATTTATCCATGCTGCCTGTATTCCAACATTAGTTCAGTTAGTCAACAATGTATCTATTCATGCTGCCTGTATCCTAACATTAGTTCAGTTAGTCGACAATGTTTCTATCCATGCTGACTGTATCTCAACCTTGGTTCAGTTTGTCAACGATGTATCAATTCATGCTGACTATCTCAACATTGGTTCAGTTAGTCAACAATGTATCTATCCATGCTAACTGTATCCTTATATTGGTTCAGTTAGTCAACAATGTATGTCCATGCCGTCTGTATCCCAACATGCGAAGTCCAAGTTTAGTTCACGTCACACACCATGTTGACCTATCCAAAATGTCAATCAGAAACGCACAGCCCGTCCGCTAAGTTCTGTATCCTAACATTAAGTTCAGTTAATCAACAATGGCTTCCATCCATGTTGACTGTATCCCAAATATTGATTCAGTTAGTCATCAATGTATCTATCCATGCTGCCTGTATCCTAAATATTGGTTCAGTTAGTGGACAATGTATTACCCATGCTGCCTGTATTCCAACATTAGTTCAGTTAGTCATCAATGTATCTACCATGCCACCGTACAACATTGGTTCAGTTAGTCATCAATGTATCTATTCATGCTGCCTGTATCCCAACATAATTCAGTTAGTGGACAATGTATTTATCCATGCCTGTATCCTAACATTAGTTCAGTTAGTCGACAATGTTTCTATCCATGCTGACTGTATCTCAACCTTGGTTCAGTTTGTCAACGATGTATCAATTCATGCTGACTATCTCAACATTGGTTCAGTTAGTCAACAATGTATCTATCCATGCTAACTGTATCCTTATATTGGTTCAGTTAGTCAACAATGTATATATCCATGCTGACTGTATCTTAACATTGGGTCAGTTTGTCAACAATGTATCTATCCATGCTGCCTGTATCCCAATATTAGTTCAGTTCGTCAACAATGTATCTATCCATGCTACCTGTATCCTAACATTAGTTTAGTAAGTCAACAATGTATCTATCCATGCTGCCTTTATCCCAACATTGGTTCAGTTAGTCAACAATGTATCTATCCATGCTGGCTGTATACCAACATTGGTTCAGTTAGTCAACAATGTATCTATCCAAGCTGTCTGTATTCCAATATTGGTTCAGTTAGTCAACAATGTATCTATCCAAGCTGTCTGTATTCCAACATTGGTTCAGTTAGCCAACAATGTATTTATCCGTGCTGACTGTATCCCAACATTGGTTCAGTTAGTCAAAAATGTATCAATTCATGCTGACACTCTCAACATTGGTTCAGTTAATCAACAATGTAACTATCGATGCTGACTGTATCCCAACATTGGTTCAGTAAGTCAACAATGTATCTATCCATGCTGACTGTATCCTAACATTAGTTGAGTTAGTCAACAATGTATCTATCCATGCTGCCTGTATCCCAACATTGATCCAGTTAGTCAATGATGTATCTATCCATGCCGACTGTTTCCTAACATTAGTTGAGGTAGTCAACAATGTATCTATCCATGCTGCCTTTATCCCAACAGTGGTTCAGTTAGTCAACAATGTATCTATCCATGCTGCCTGTATCCAAACATTGGTTCAGTTAGTCAACAATGTATCTATCCATGCTGACTGTATCCTAATATTGGTTCAGTTAATCAACAATGTAACTATCCATGCTGACTGTATCCCAACATTGTGTCAGTGTGTCAACAATGTATCTATCCATGCTGACTGTATCCCAACATTTGTTGAGTTAGTCAACAATGTAACTATCCATGCTGACTGTATCCTTACATTGGTTCAGTGAGTCAACAATGTATCTATCCATGCTGACTGTATCCTTACATTGGTTAAGTTAGTCAACAATGTAACTATCCATGCTGACTGTATCCTAACATTGGTTCAGTTAGTCAACAATGTATCTATCCATGCTGACTGTATCCTTACATTGGTTAAGTTAGTCAACAATGTATCTATCCATGCTGACTCTATCCTAACATTGGTTCAGTTAGTCAACAATGTATCTATCCATGCTGACTGTATCCTTACATTGGTTAAGTTAGTCAACAATGTAACTATCCATGCTGACTTTATCCTAATATTGGTTCAGTGAGTCAACAATGTAACTATCCATGTTGACTGTATCCTAACATTGGTTCAGTTAGTCAACAATGTATCTATCCAAGCTGACTGTATTCCAACATTGGTTCAGTGAGTCAACAATGTATTTATCCATGCTGACTGTATCCTAACATTGGTTCAGTTAGTCATCAATGTATCTATCCAAGCTGACTGTATTCCAACATTGGTTCAGTGAGTCAACAATGTATTTATCCATGCTGACTGTATCCTAACATTGGTTCAGTTAGTGGACAATGTATATATCCATGCTGCCTGTATTCCAACATTAGTTCAGTTAGTCATCAATGTATCTATCTATGCTGACTGTATTCCAACATTGGTTTAGTGAGTCAACAATGTATTTATCCATGCTGACTGTATCCTAACATTGGTTCAGTTAGTGGACAATGTATTTATCCATGCTGCCTGTATTCCAACATTAGTTCAGTTAGTCATCAATGTATCTATCTATGCTGACTGTATTCCAACATTGGTTCAGTTAGTCATCAATGTATCTATCTATGCTGACTGTATTCCAACATTGGTTCAGTTAGTCAACAATGTATCTATTCATGATGCCTGTATCCTAACATTAGTTCAGTTAGTCAACAATGTATTTATCCATGCTGCCTGTATTCCAACATTAGTTCAGTTAGTCAACAATGTATCTATTCATGCTGCCTGTATCCTAACATTAGTTCAGTTAGTCGACAATGTTTCTATCCATGCTGACTGTATCTCAACCTTGGTTCAGTTTGTCAACGATGTATCAATTTATGCTGACTATCTCAACATTGGTTCAGTTAGTCAACAATGTATCTATCCATGCTGACTGTATCCTAATATTGGTTCAGTTAGTCAACAATGTATATATCCATGCCGTCTGTATCCCAACATGAGTTCAGTTAGTCAACAATGTATCTATCTATGCTGACTGTATCCCAACATTGGTTCAGTGAGTCAACAATGTATCTATCCAAGCTGTCTGTATCCTAACATTAGTTCAGTTAATCAACAATGTATCTATCCATGCTGACTGTATCCCAACATTGATTCAGTTAGTCATCAATGTATCTATCCATGCTGCCTGTATCCTAACATTGGTTCAGTTAGTGGACAATGTATTTACCCATGCTGCCTGTATTCCAACATTAGTTCAGTTAGTCATCAATGTATCTATCCATGCTGACTGTATTTCAACATTGGTTCAGTTAGTCATCAATGTATCTATTCATGCTGCCTGTATCCTAACATTAGTTCAGTTAGTGGACAATGTATTTATCCATGCTGCCTGTATTCCAACATTGGTTCAGTTAGTCGACAATGTATCTATTCATGCTGCCTGTATCTCAACCTTGGTTCAGTTTGTCAACGATGTATCAATTCATGCTGACTATCTCAACATTGGTTCAGTTAGTCAACAATGTATCTATCCATGCTAACTGTATCCTTATATTGGTTCAGTTAGTCAACCATGTATATATCCATGCTGACTGTATCT
This sequence comes from Cerastoderma edule, assembly GCA_947846245.1. Lineage (NCBI taxonomy): Eukaryota > Metazoa > Mollusca > Bivalvia > Cardiida > Cardiidae > Cerastoderma > Cerastoderma edule. Next base: position 38,133,940 of record OX401413.1, on the reverse strand, counting down.
TAACATTGGGTCAGTTTGTCAACAATGTATCTATCCATGCTGCCTGTATCCCAATATTAGTTCAGTTCGTCAACAATGTATCTATCCATGCTGCCTGTATCCTAACATTAGTTTAGTAAGTCAACAATGTATCTATCCATGCTGACTGTATCCCAACATTGATTCAGTTAGTCAACGACGTATCTATCCATGCTGCCTGTATCCTAACATTGGTTCAGTTAGTCAACAATGTATTTATTCATGCTGACTATCCAAACATTGGTTCAGTTTGTCAACAATGTATCTATCCATGCTGCCTGTATCTCAACATTGGTTCAGTAAGTCAACAATGTATCTATTCATGCTGCCTGTATTCCAACATTGGTTCAGTTAGTCAACAATGTATCTATCCATGCTGCCTGTATCCTTTCATTGGTTCAGTTAGTCAGCAACGTATTCATCCATGCTGCCTGAATCCCAACATTGGTTCAGTTAGTCATCATTGTATCTATCCATGCTGACTGTATTCCAGCATTGGTTCAGTTCATCAACAATGTATCTATTCATACTGCCTGTATCCCAACATTAGTTCAGTTTGTCGACAATGTATCTATCTATGCTGACTGTATCTCAACCTTGGTTCAGTTTGTCAACAATGTATCAATTCATGCTGACTATCTCAACATTGGTTCAGTTAGTCAACAATGTATCTATCCATGCTGACTGTATCCAAATATTGGTTCATTTAGTCAACAATGTATCTATTCATGCTGCCTGTATCCTAACATAAGTTCAGTTAGTCAACAGTATATCTATTCATGCTGCCTGTATCCCAACATTAATTCAGTTAGTCAACAATGTATCTATCCATGCTGACTGTATCATAAAATTGGTTCAGTTTGTCAACAATGTATCTCTCCATGCTGACTGTTTTCCAACATTGGTTCAGTTAATCAACAATGTATCTATTGATGCTGACTGTATCTCAACATTGGTTCAGTTTGTCAACAATGTATCTATCCATGCTGCCTGTATCCCAACATTTATGCCGTATTGCATTTTGAATAGGACATTTTCGCTCTATGGGTTAAAAAAAGCAACGTTAATGTTTTCAAAATTTTACTCCCTAATTATCAGGTTGTTTTCAGTAATCAGTGGAGAATTAAATAAACATCACAGTGAAGGCGATAAAGACATGCAGACATACTAGGTTTTGAACATGGGACCTCTGAAAGCGTGTTAATACTCTACCAATTTACCTATCCGGACTGCACAAATCAAACCCTTTATCTTAGCCCCAACCTTATATTCCACTCACACACGTTGACATGGTCTCAACTCTCCACAGTAACCATTTTGTTTGTGAAACTTATCTATATCATCTTATACCTTGCAGATCCTCTTTGCCATTTCAGCTTAGAACCAAAGTTAGGAATATGCTGCACGACTGGGACAGGTCTCTGCAAACCATGGCAGTGCTCTACTTATTAATTGAGCTATCTTGCGCGCTGAAACATCCAACTTTACCTTCTTGCAAATCATAAACCATACTAGTCTACTACTAGATAGTTATGTACATTTACTTAAAAGGAGAGAGATTAGTTACCCAGTGATTAAGTTGGTGCAGACTTGTTACATGAGATCCAAGATTGGATCCCTAACAATGTCGCTGGTCATGTGGGAATGTCCTTTGGAAAGACTCTTCAGCTGAACCATTTCCTAGTACTGGTGAATCCATGGAACACCAGAATATGACAGAAAAATTGTTGGAAGGCCCTTACATCCGCTTAAACATTTATTTCAAGATGAAAAGTTGGCAGAGAAAGGAATTTAACCTGTATTCACTGTGTTCTAATTCAGCACAATCAACGGAGTGTCTGGAGACAGATGCATGCAATTAGTTAAACACTTTCAGCCCTTTATTTTATGATTCACTTTCAGGTATATGCAATTTCCAATTTATATGGGTTTAACATCACATCAACATTATTTCAGTTATGTAGCGATGCCCAACTCTTAATGATGGAGGACGACCCCATACTCAACTGCCAATAAGGGCTGGTCGTCAAAGCGGATAGAACCATCGGCTTCCTTAAGTCAGTCGGGAGACTGCCTCTCATGAAAATCCATATCCCTCATCGGGATTTGAACCCACCCGGAGAGGGGCTCAGGTATATGCAGGAGAATCCTTCAGAATTAACTGTCATAAACAGGGAAATTGCTTATGGTCAGTAATCTATTTTGTCACAATAGTGTTTCACTCAGAATTAAAATGGTTGTTTTCATTGTTTATAATCAGTCTGGTCCATTGTACCTTTCGTTTCAGTAACTGGGTATAAAGCATGTTTTGCAAAAGTATTGAAACCTAATAATACCTTTATTGCATTATTATCCTTTTTGATAATGGGGGAGTAATTTTTGGAAACATGGGGAGGGGTGGTGTTGTTGGGGTGGGGTTGTGTAATAACTGTTGTTTGGCCATGGGTTTAAAAGCATTTCATAGAGATTTCCCAATCAAAACCATCGTCTTTTACAGCATAACAAATGAATATTGGGATAAAGAAATGAAAAGAAACTAAAGAATTGAATATAAAACAATAATTTATTGAAGTTTTTTTGTTACCTCCCAATTTTACCAAGTAGTCAACATGATGTGTGAATAAATACCTTCTATATTATACAATAATATAAAACTTGACAATACAAATCTACCTCTCAGTCATCATTTGGACTTGTGAGAAGCAGACATTATTATCTCTTTTCCAATGGTTCTTTTCGAACACAAAGTTTGCAGAGGCCATTTGAAATAAAAAGAATGAAAAATACAATGTATTCTTCAAGTTTTAATGTTGGATTGGTGTTTAACACTGATTTCAACTGTATGTCAGTGGTGTAACTACAGGAGTAAGCCCTCCTATCTATGCTCCTGGTATGTCCCCCACCTCTACTACACAATATTTATTACAAGCCCTTATAATGGTTTCCAACACAATCATTGATCAGTGGGGAGCAATTGCATTTAAAAAGTGGGAAATTACTCATACAACACAGCCATCTGAGGCAGATCTGTAAAGAATAAGGAATTGACAAGAAAGACACAAATGTTTTCCCTTTTCCAGTAATATGTGAAACAAATCAGCGTCTGTAACGAATCTGCAGTAGCATGGTCACATGATGACGAGACAACCTCTGTATTCTTGATGGAAAATGTATTTCAACAAATTTGTGACAAAAGGAAAATTTGCATATCATGAGCAAATTCACATTTAAGTACAATGATTTATTAGATAATTCCTTAAATGCACAGCATTATAGAATAGCATTTTTTTTCCTTTCTTTTGAATTTTCATCAAAATCATGTCTTCTCTAAACTTGTAGCAGAAATGGCCTAACATTAAATTTTGACGATGCAGTTAATCTTACAAATGCATTGTTAAATGATGGGAAATTTCCTCATGATGATTTTAACTTTTTCCAAAATAATTACAACACCAGATAAGCTTCTAGACAATTTTTGTAAAGATTTCTTTATTTTTGAATTATGTTGATTCAGCTTAATTTGATTACTTTGCTGACATTTCCCATTATTAGAAAGAGGGTGTTTTGTTAATGGAGGGTGATTTGCTCAATTTAACCAACTATATCTTGTGTTGGAAAGTTGTTAACAGAGACATTTATTATTTATAGGGCAACAAAACCTGTTTATCTGACATCAGTTTAAGATGGCACTGAAATAAAAAAGGAGAATGTTTGATATATTAAGCCATGTTGTATCACTTTGAAGCATCTGCCGGAAAGAATTTCTCTAAACTGATGTGATATGAAGAGCAATTTCTACTTTTGCCACAAAGGTTTTTACAGATCAGGAAAAAGTAATTTGTCAAGGATAATAGTCTTTGACTGTAGCTGCTTTCAATTTGGAAAAACCTTGAAATTCTATAAAAACGTTTGTTATAAATCTGTGTAATAATCCATACATTACAGACACATAACTTTAACTTTGGTGTTGCTGACACTTGACTAGGGTTTTCTCATATGCTTATCAGACAAATACTGTCTCTCTAACATCTTTTATGTCTCATCATTAACAAAAGAACCCATTTCCTGATATTTGATTAAGTCTTGTCTAATTTTGCAATAAACCAACTCCGTATCTGCATTGTAAATGATTGTATACCGGTAATTGCTTTATTCAAACAAAAATGTATATATTTTGACAAAAGAGTACTTGCTCATCATAGGTCAATTATTCTTTTATCGAACAGGTTTCAACACTGTGACAGTGAAACAGACTTCATGAGAAAATATAAACAAAATGGGCACAATCTACAGACTACCAATATTGCACAGGTTCAAAATGCTAAAGTTATCAAGTATATATCAACAAACATGTAATTTACACATATTCAACAATTCTTAATAATGTACATCCACATTCCTATATACATCATAATGGTTCCATTTATACAATCTTCAATTTGTCACTATTCAACCAAGTCCTATTTATAAACCAGTCTCTTACAACCCTTTGATACCTTTGGTGTTATACAAAACAGTCTGCAGCAGGCAACTTATATGGCTTACGATGAAATAATTCCTTCAAATACAGTCTATTACAAGCATTCTCACTGATTGACATCCAGGCCAAAAGACTTGGTATAGCAAATATACATAAAAGCTTAACTCTTTATCTTACAAAACATCCTAAATTATCCCTAATAGAAATAATTTGTAGAGAAAGAGAAGAGAATTTGGGATAAAATTTCAAACTATTTCTCTGAAAGGTTTTGCACAAAATTATTAAAGCAGAATTTGCACTGAAAAATTCTCTGTGATTTCTATTTTTCCAACATAAATATCAAACTGTCATTAACTGAGGATAGAAATATGTTGTTTGGGAAAGGCCAATAGCACATTGTGTGTCAGTATCACAATACAAAGGAACTACAAATATACAATAAATAGATTTCTGTGTTCATCTTCCACTTAAACTGACATAAGGTGACCATTGCTCTTATCCGCTTCTTTTGCTTCCCATTCCATTCGACATTCATCTTTTAAATCACTGGGATAAACACATCCTGTGAATCAAAACTCCTAAATCTCTGAGACTTGGCCAGGCTACATGAAGTGGGGACAATAATGATACATCTTTTGATGTTCTTGATTTTACTGGTACCTAATGTCTTCTACAAATTCCTTTAAAGACAAATGTACTAACATTGTTAATTAAAGAGAAATTACTCATCATAAATAATTTCTATTTATTGTCCTTCAACTGAGTTACCAAGTAAAATGGGATTGATTAATGACATTGGAGCAGAGAATTATTGATACTTTTCCCTTATCATTTTGGTCTTATGCCTTCACAGAAATATTAATGCTATCTATATGACTATGTAATTCACACGGTGGTCACAGAGAGCAGTGGGTTATAAGTCTTTCCATCTGCTGACTTACTGCCATGTGCCAACATCTCTTGTACTGTTGTAAAGTCATCTAACACTTTCTTCCCCTTGTGCTTCATCATCTTTCTATGGCTAAGCTCTACAATGTCTTTTTTCTCATCAGCCTCTTTCAAAGTCTCCATTTTTGCCCGTACCATAAGTTCCCGACGTTTCTTATAGTCCCTTGCCTTTTCAAGGTGCCGTTTTCGTTCTTCTTTAGTCCAGTATCGACCAGTTTTTAACTCACTCATAGCATCATCATCTGTGGTCATTCCACATCTCTCCTCGGATATCTTTTTGGCTCGTTCCTTTAACATTTTACTCTTGACTTGTCTCCGTGTGATATAGCGGGTACCGTCTGGTCGACGTTTAACGACCCACTCCATTTGTCCGCTGTCGGGTGGGGTCTGCTGGGAGTGTTGCGGAGAGTCGCTGGGAGACTGGTTTCCGTTTAAGGTGCTGGTACTCCTTCTTGAGGATGGTGAACTGCTCTTCTTCCGGCGATGACTGGTACCTCTCTGATCAAGTTGCTGTTGAAAGAGTTTTTGCTGTACTTGTATAGTATGCTCGAGGTTTGCATGGTTTGTGTACATGACATCTGCATACTGCATGTACAGATCCTGAAGAGACTCTCCAGCGTTAATCTGACACTTCTCTTTCTCTTTGTTATTATTATCCAGAGCTTTACTCAAATTGTTCGCATCTGCTATTGTCATGTAATTACTGTCATCACTCGAACAATCATGTGACGGGGCCGGGGTTTGAGTTTGTTTCTCTGTATCACTTACTGCAGGGAGAGGAGGTGTTGTCACATGGCTTGTCGGTGCCAAACAAAGCATAGAATTTTTAAATCCCTTATCACCCTCATCAGAGGCAAAATTGAGTTCAAGAGTAAGTGGAGTACTTCTACAACTCTCCCCTGTGTTGTAAGCACTTGTGGATACACTACCATCTTTATCTATATTCTTGCAGATCCTTGTCTGACCCATCTTTGGTGTTGTAGGCGTATCCCTACGCCCAGAACTGTCTGATGATTCGGGCCCTGGGCTGGTCCCTATTTTCACTTTATCAAGTCTGGTTCCCATTCTAGGCACACTGCGTGGTGTTTTATACACATCTACACCTTTAACACTCTTATTAGGGTCTATGTTTTCTATATGCATACCATCAACATCCTTATTCAAATGAGCAAGTTCTCTATCAACACTCCCCTCTGTACTTTCTGAATATTTCCGTAAATTATTTTTACGCGGAGAGGACACACGGTTCAAGTTATTCATATCACAGCGATGTTCGAGTACTTCACGAAATTTGTCACTTCTTGTGTCGGGTATTTCATACGACCCATCAGCGTTTTCATTGGATACGAAACTATCATTACTGTAGAGCTGGTCCCCAGTATCACCACTGTTGGTGCCTTTAGAGGACACAGACTTTCTGGTTCCCATCATGCTCTCATTGTCAAACACATCCTGAAAAAAATAAAAATATTGGTACACTTCCTACTCCATCATATCTCATATTGGCACGTCTGCTGCAGAAGAGAGTTTAATGCAAGGCTATAGTATAAAACATTAACTAAAGTCTTCTTGTGTTTTGAACTGAATTATTTACAAATTTAGTGTGTACATTAAATTCATCAAAATATTCAACCTTCCATATGAATGTGTAGACAATAAATATATCTTTATTACCTGCTCAGAGCTCTCATCATTTTTGGTACTTTCGTCGGTCCTGCCAACACCGCTGTCTTTTTCATGTTTATTTGATGAGTTTTCAGTTGTCCCAGTATCAGTCGTTCCACCTTCCTCATCAAAATGATGACCCTACAAAAAAAAATACACAAAGCTAATAAAAAAATAAAGGCTTTAACATCTCCTTCAAATACATGCACACTCACTTTAATGTACCAGTAACACATAATTCAAGGAGAAAAGAAAAGGGACAAAAGAATCTAAACAATATGACAATAAAAGCAATTTACTTTTTTAAATAAAGGTTTCATCTCAATATTTGATAAAATGTGTTTTCTCTGACATTTTTGTTGACAACTATATTTCTTTCAATTTGGATCTGTTATAAAAACCTGGTATGAGGTTAAGGCTGAAACTTTTCCAAACACTCCCAGAAATCTATATGTCTGATATAGATGTTGTCATTGTTTAACCCTTTCCAAAACAATAACAACATTTGATCACTTTGTTGCAGAAGACTTAAGAAATCATTGTGGGAAAAGGAGAAATTGCTCATGACGAGCAATTTCTCCTTTTCCCACAATGTTTTCTGCCCTATTAGAAGATTATTTTCCAATTTCATCATATTTTGAAATGTCATCTGCAAACTCTTTTAATTTGGGACAGTCAAAAATGTGTTGTTTGGGAAAGGGTTAAAGCAGCTCATTCACAGATGAGAGGTAGTTGGATAACATACATTATATTTCTTTAAAATTGTAAAGCATCTGTACATTAATAAAATGAGTTAATTTTGAAATCCATTGCATAAACCATCATAGTGGTAAACTTACCCTTGCTAACATGGATGCCATGATTTGCATGTTGTCATGGTGATGTTTTTCTAGAATGTCCATCTGTAGGGCATCCAACACCACATTCTGTTCATCCATAAAACCATCATCAATCTGAAAATATAACAAATAGCTTTTTATAGTTTATCAGAATATCTTATATATACATCCATTTCACAAGGCTTCAGCAATATATTCCTTTTTATCTATTTTCTAATATTATTTTGCTTCCTATATCAGTTATTTAGGCAACCAAAAGCAACATTTATTTGTATACCTTTAGATATGGAATACAAAGCATCTTTATTTGCATTTTACAAAGGGCAGTAATTCATAACTTCATCATATTAGCTTTATGTGATTATTTCCCTTGCATCAAGTGATGAGGCCCTCCCTCTCTTCTTTAACCATTGTAGTCATAGATATTTAACACCGCTGCAGCAGGCAATATGATAAAACATTGTAGCAAAAGTAAAATAAGAAGTGATGCTTGTTCATTTTTCATTATTTCTCCTTGACTTCTGTTTTGATGCCATCTTCACGATTTACATTTAAACAGATATGGTTTTCATGAAATCTGTTTTAACTCCACTTTCTTTACAGATCTAGAAATGAGAGTAATTTTCCGGCTTGATAATTTTCTTTTTTAATCAACTCCCCGAAAGAAGCATCTAAAAGATGAAACTTCCATTGATACCAACCACCCAAATCTAGAAGAATTTACTGGATCTTTGTGGAAAGCCGTTGTTACTACAAGACCCAATCTGGACTACAGAGGTTGAGTATCAAATTGACATAAACCAACAGATGCTACCTATCCATATTACATGAAGGCATTTCCACCAATTAGTTTTATCAATCAGCTGCCAGTCTTTGATACAGGATAACTTTGAACATGAGCTTCCCCCATAGGTCAAAAGCTTACAACCTCTCATTTCTATTCTAAAACTTGTCATTTAATAGACAGCTTTGTTAAAATGTTTCATTCCTTCCTTCATCTGAGATTGATCCAAATTGAAAGCTGATGCAAGTAACAATTATGAAGTAAAAAAAAAAAGAAAAAATTGAAGTAATCATGAAAACTGCTCATGTCTTGATTAAAAAAGAAGTGTCTTCTTTATTCACCTTCAGCCATTGTGGTTTCTTTAAAACTTCCAAGCTTCAAATAAAGGTAGTCAAAGTTCTTTGTACCAAGAGACTGGGCGATCACGTTACCAATGTTTACAAAAAATGTCCCAACAAAATGGCCGCGCCACAGGTATATTTGCTTTTTTCAGCAGTTTTCTTTTGATTTCCACTCACCCAAATTGATTGTCAGAACATGGTGTATATAAAATAGTGGAAACAAAAAGTAATCTGCTGAAAAAAATGCATAAATACCTGCTCATTCATGAGCGCCGCCATTTGCAATCTGTTTTATATTGTAAAGGTTGATAACATGATCACCCCAGGATGTTAAAAGAAAAATTAGAATAGGTATTTGATGAAAAGATACACTCATTTTCTATGTATGTACACATATCTTAAGGTTTTATATTCCTTTATAAATGTAATCTACTCAAAATCTACTGCTCAACTCAAACTATTTTCTGCTAGATGAAACTTTGTCTTTAGTGCATTTGAGAGTAAAAGATTTATCTTCAGTGGTATGAAAATGTGTTTAAATAGATAACAATGGTTGGTGAAAAAAAAAGAATATTTAATATCCTTTCCAATCTCTCGATACTGCACTTTTCCATGGTAATATTTGATATAGAATATAACTTTAAAAGCATTCTGAAATTAAATTGAAAAAAACCCTGAGAAGTGGCTCATTTTTTGTTAACTTGCATGGTATCCATGGCAACAGGAATTTTCTGTAAATCTTATCAAAGCTTCTATTAATGAGGGAATAAGAGGAATAAAACAGATGTAAAAACTAAAACAGATCCGCTAGTTAACTCTCTATCTGCCAAACACAAGTATCTATGCTCTACCAACTGGATCAATCCCAGCAAACCAACTCCATCAATGCTCTAATCCATTCCCTCTTGTGGAAAATAGGCTGGTCATTGATAGCACCACATTTTAAGAAAGTTCCTTAGAGAATTTCGCAATACAATATCATACACAGTAAGGTTATTTTGTTTTCCTAAAATCCATTGCAAATGTCAATGATTTAAACTAGTGGTTCTGTTATGAGTTTTACTGGGTTTTACATCATATCCACAATTTCTCAGTTATATATTGCTATGATGGCTCATCATGGAACAAGGTACTTCCGACTAAACTGCCCATAAAAACTAATTAAGACTTTAAACATTTAAATTCTCCATGGGTTGAAAAATGGGCTTTTTTCTCATGACAATTCCGATTTACCACTCCAGTGACAAGAATCCTGATGGGGCTTTCTTCAGTTCAGTACACAAACCTAAAGGCAATGTCAGCCACCCAATTAGCAGTGGTAGTATACTGCTCCTATTAATGTAGACCAATCCTAATACTCAAACGAGGTAAACTTTCAGAATTGAGAATTTCTGCTGCTATTGATTTGTCCCTGCTATTTAAATTTTGCAATGACAAATGCAGAATTGGTGTAAGAGAAAATCATAGCAAGGGAAAGATATAAAGAAAGAACCATTGTGCTCAACAGCAATAAAATAATAATATCTTAGAAAAACTTGTGATGTATCTGCTACATAAAGCTCCCTTGCCTAACCCATTCCATCTTATAAACAAATAACTGGAAAGAAAGTCCGTAGTGGATTTAAACGTTTCTCTCTTTTTGAATATGTTCTATAAGACGCCTTAAAATCATGTGAAACAAAACATATACAATCAAACCCCCATGTAAAATATACCATTGAAATTAAATATTTGAAGCATTATGTTAAAGGGCTTAAGACCTTCTTTTGTTTCAATATTTTCTAATACTTTTTCCTGAGGTGTTTAAGGTGATTTGTGTGCACGGGTCAAGTTGTCTGCATCAGAGATATTGAAAGTCGAAAGAAAATGGATTGAAGGGGACAAAGAAATATATTGTTCCTACCACTTCAATAGACACATTAAAAGGATGTGCCAGAATGTAAAAGCTTTTTGTAAGAAAAGAACCATTATATATAATATATACCATCATAAATTAATTGCTGAAGTCTTTCAATGACCCCTTCAATGCATTGTAATGCACTTATGAGCATTCTACTACCAAACTGCCAAAACAGAAGTGGGAAATATTGGTACAAAAATATGAAAGGTGTGTAACAAACATAACTTCTTTAGTTGAACTTAGGGTTAGAATTTGATACGAATGTTTTAAAAGCTTAGATAAGAAAGGTTTAATAAGGATTCAACTCTTTCTTTAATCCCGGATTGTCTTATTATATATATACATTGCAACAGATGTAACAAAAGAGTAAAAACAAAACAATGTGACAAAAGGAGAAATTGCTTTGGACAGACATTCTTTTTATAATAATTGTGTCTGTCCAATATCATCATTAAAGAATTCATCAAATTCAAGTTGTCATCTGCTCACAATCTAAATTTAGACCAGTCATAAAGTTTTTCATGGTGCAAGGGGTTAACTCTTGAGAGTTATTTCCATAAAATTCTTATTTTTTTTGTAAAAAAAGAGCATCAGGAACTGCAAAACATCTTTTCGCAAAAAGAGATCAATATCAATTTTCTTAATTTGTTTCCCAACTCTTTCTGAAACAAAATTCCTTCATACACAATGAAATTGGCGATGAAATACCTTGTCCTTGGAATAAATGTTAGTGTATCTTTGTGATAAAAGGAACTCATCTTTCATGGTTGGTTATTTTATATTTATATTCCAGCTGAACTCTTATTTAATCCTATCAAAATGGAAACAAAACAACTTTGAGCATTCTAATTCTGTCCTTAAAGTTTGGTTTCCTTCAACCAATGTGAAATTATAAGTAATAAGGGAAACTTCCATGAGATGAAAAAGCAAGTTGCAATTAGATTAATGGAGGAAACACTACATAAAATCCCATCCTCTCTGTTTCTCCACATTTCAGATCTAAATTCAAAGCAAAAGCAGATGACAAAAAAAACGTCTTCTTTTTATCTAAAAATCATTTTGACAAGAGAAAGAAAAGGCTTGGTATAATCAAAGCTTCCTTTCTTAACCCTTTCCCAAACAATAACGACATTTCACTAGTTTGTTCCAGACAACTTAGAAAGCATTGTGGGAAAAGAAAATTGCTTGTAATGAGCAATTTCTTTTTTCCACAATATTTCTACCCTATCAGAAGATAATTTTCCAATTTTATCACATTTTGAAATGTTGTCTGCAAACTCTTTCAATTTGGAACAGTCGGAAATTTGGCGTTTTGTAAAGGGTTGTTTCTTAAATGTTTTGCTGCTGTTGGATTACAATGTTACACCCAATAGTTCTAATGTGTATGCTACACACAATAGTTCTGATCAGAAAGTTTTCTTTTATAATCTGTTCTTCACAATATCAAAAAGAGAAGGCATTTTGCATGTTATAACAATTACGTATGCTGTTGCTTTCATATTGGACTGGTAACAAATTTGCATAATGAAGAAATGGTTTATTTGAGAAAAAGTGAAGACTGACCTGTATCTGGGGTCTAGCCACCAATAGAGAGATGTCTGTACCCTTCTCAGAGAACAACTTGATGGCTTGCTCTCTTGAATGAACATCCATTCCATTAATCTGAAAATTAACAAATAACATAAAGGTTAAAATAAATGGCAAAAAAGAATGTCTGAACATAAGTGAAGTATATGAATATACAACATAAAAAATTATGATGAACAAGAGACACAAAATAACACAAGAAGGAAAACAAATAACAGAAATTTACAACAGAAAGTGAACTCGTAACTTATTATATTAACGCCTACAGAAAACAATAACAAATCATTGTATAATTGATGAACAGTAATAAACAAAGCTGTGATTTGTTTTCAATTAAACAACAGCATAAAAAGAAAACATGTTCTTCGCTGAATTTGGAATAAACCATTATGGCAAAAGGGATCTACCCATTAGGAAAAAGTACCTTTAGTCACAATGGCAGCAGATATCACAAAATGAGGTATTTGGGGTTAAGTGTTTATTTGACAAGTTAAAACTAAGACCATTCCTAAAGAAAAAAGTCCTACCATCATCATTTGTTACTATTTAGTTAGATCTTTGAAAGGACAATCTGCATGGGACAGCTTGGGAATATAATAAGTGAGGTAACTTGTTAATAGAAAACAATTTCCCACAGCGCTCGGGTGAACTGTAGCTGTCCAAATCAACATCAACAACAGATGATGGTTGTATACTATAAAGACTCAATCTTTTGTGAAGCTAAGTAGAAAAGATGCCAATATGGTAAAACAGTTGCTTGTTGCAAACCGAGTGATTTCATCTTTTGCTACAAAACTATCGACAAAGATTTGGATTTTGGATTAAGGTTTGATAAATTGCATGAATTCATGGAGTTATGGATTAAGTTTAGGCAGTACGCTTTACATTGGTACAAGATGTCACTTTTGTTTAGGATTTACAGTAGATCATGATTCATGTAATTTACCCTGTACTAAACTGATATCTTCATAATGACCACCTGAAGCAGAATGCTTTAGAAACCATTGAGACAAAAGAAGAAATTGCTGAAAAAAACTATTGCTCTTTTTTTTTTCAATAGTTTCTCATTCAAATCAGAAAAGACATTTTCATTTCCATAATTAAAAAACTATTGTCTGCTATGTCCTTCATTTTTGATCACCTAAAATCTCTGGTTATGGAAAAGAGCAGCTATAAAAGGACTGAATTCTCCAAACAATATCTTTCCCTATATTACAACCTGTTACAACTCGTTGCAATGAAATGAGAAACACTGAAAATATTTTGGTAAGAGTTGTCTCCTCCAGAGGTTCCAATATGAAGAGAACTTTCCTAGCTAACTGTTTTATTTCGTCTCTACAGTTTCTATTGTGAAATCAGATAACCATCAAAATAAACGTATAAAACAGTTTTATAGAGAAACTGTGTGGTAAGAATGATCTGATCGAACAATTTATCTGAATCTCTTTATTACTGTATCATTGATTAAAAGACTACACTTCTAACCTAAACAGCATATGTTGACTTTCTAAATTGTCAGAACCTAGAAATATAGGTTTCATGAAAAAGGTTTGCAAAAGAACAGATATGAACGCAGCTGAATCTTTTTTTTACACCCATTTGTAAAAACCATTCAACTATAAAATGTGAGAGCAATAATTCCCTAATGCACATCCGGTGCAACATCGTGCTCCCACAAATCACACAATCAGGGCTAAACAAATCAATGGTGCAGTAATGCAAGTGGATCTGTAAACATCTAAATATTGTCTTTCTCAGAAGCCAGGCCTTTTGTATGACATGTTGTTATCTGAGAAAAGTTTAATTGGGCATCTTCCACATAACATGGATCTTCATGCATGTTTCCTTTATTCACTTAGAACAAATACAAGATTACCATTATAAGCATAAAAGCATACACACGTTAGCATGACACCCTGTTAAAAAGTACAGTTAGAAAATAATCATGTAATTTGAAAAAAATTGTATAAAAATCTACTTTTGTCATATTGTTTACCAGTCATAATTCCTTATTTGAGGGAAAAGCTTAAATCAAGCTGCCAGCTACAACAATACAAGATTATCTCCAAAATGAGACAATCTGTTTGATATAATGGCAGCTGCATACACTTGGGTATACCACCTAATACTGATTCTGAACATTGATGTTGAAGTAATATGCAGTTAGTTGATGACGTTTGATGAATCTGTAAAACTTTAGAGGTACATTAACAAGATTTCCCTAAAATAGACAAATACTTTGACTGTGAAAGCTTTTTTATTTCTGTGTTTGCAACATAATGCTTCCACTTTAAGTTCATTGAAAAAGTATCTATGAAAAATGAATTAAATAGAGAAAGTAGTTTGTGGTGGCTAAAATCAATCATACAGAATTTCAATTGACATTCTTGAACAAGGTTGCACAGTTCAATCTAACAATTCAAACATCTAAAAGTGTTTTCCCGTTAAATGTCAATCATTCCTCTTTGAGTTTGTACATCGAATTTCATATTTTAGTCTGTCAATATTACAAACAAAGTTTTGTAAAGAAGCTGGATCAATTTGACGAAGTATTGTTTGAGTAACATGCAAAACAAATTGAAAGCAAATTGATCCAAAAATCTTTAGAAACCTTACAAAAGAATGAAAAGAGATTTTGCGTAAGAAATTATGTGTATAGAGAAAAACATCTTATCTAAATACAAAAGCATTAGAAACAAGTGCACCATGATGACAAATTGCTCCTAAATACCAATGCATCTTTGCAATGGTTTCTACAGAATGTCTCACAAATTTCTTTTCTCTTGCTTATTCTGGTCGTCTGATGTTGATTCAAATTCTAATCAGTCGGAAATTACCAAATGGAGGAGTGTTTTTTCATATTGAAGCTGTCTTCTAATAATCTATATTTGTACAGTGAACAACTCACCTGAATAATTTGATCATTTTCCCTTAACCGACCATCTTTGGCTGCTATACTGTAGGGATCAATCTGAAAATAGACAAGTGTTCATCTTATAAAACAGAGCAACTATACATACCTTAATGTAGGTAGGGTTCAAAGCCTTTTTCGTTATTTTTCTCTCATTGCATTTTTAGTTACAGTCAATCTTGATTTAAGAAAACTCTCTTTTAAACATTGTCTGAAATGTTGTTTATAAAGCTAATCATAAAATAATGTGTTGCCCCCATTCGTTTTCAAAGTACACTTAGATAGGTTGTTTTTTTCCAGTTTATAGCGAAAAAGGAGAAGTGACCTATAAGAAAATGAGTTGAAGATGATTATGTTGCCTAGCTAAGAAACAATCAGCCTAGCTAAGAGACAATCATATGAAAAATACAGTAAAAGAAAGAAACCAAAGGTAGGAGGCAGGTGGGTGGGGTAGTATCACACCAACAATACTATCACATTATACTCATTAATCAGCCAAGTTTTGTATACACAGGTAACTTGGCCGCCTTTGTTCTACAGCCCAGCAGCACTTGCCAGCGGGGCCAATTTTCGGTGATACTGCAGAGAAAATCTGTCTTGAGAACCCATTACTGGTGATAGAGTACTCCTTTGAAGTTTCTGATAAGCCGTGTGATAAATAGGTAAAACTGGAGTGATTTGTTCCATACCTGAATACGTGAAAAAATACTGTTTTGACCAAACAAATCACAAAAAAAAACTGCTATCAGACTATTCAATTATCATGAAATCATTGAAAACAAAGCACAGAGAACCTATAGCAAGCAAACGATTGTACAAGGATTCGGAAGAAATCAACAATATACAAAATATCTCTGTAGAGGTTATATCTTATACTAAACAAAAATGTGTTCAACATATGGTCAATAAACTCTAAAGAAACAGTTATTAATCCATTCGATCACAAACAGTTTTGTGGCTGGTCTAAATTAAAACCAACAGCAGGTGAATAATGATATTCTCTATATGATATTGGGTAGAAACCATTGACAAACAGTAAAGAATAGCTCATATGGAGCCCTTTCTTCTTTTCGCACAATTCAAAGTCTTCTACAGCAGTTGGGTAAAGTTAAGACAATTTAGTGTTAGTGTAAAGAGCATTTGGGTGATGCAAATGTTTTAAGTTTGTTTGTTTAAAGCTGTATCACCAATTGTTCAGTTATGTAGAGGCTTTCTAGGATCCACCAGTACTAGGCTAGGGCTCTGAAGTCACTTGCCAAAGGTCACAACCACGAAACCAAAGGTTTCAATGGGGCTTGAACTTGGTACACCTGTGTTCTCAGTCCACCTCAACGACTGGGCTATGCATCAATGTTTTAAGATGTTATCTATCTTATAAACTGTGTAAGTCTTCTTAATGGTAGCCACTTAAGACAAAGTTCACTGTATACAAACATGAATGAACAATCCTGCAATAAGATTGATCTATGCTTTGATCTAGATTCAAACTCATTATTACATAATTCAAAGTTCTACGCAAAAAGTATTGTGGCAGAAGGAAAGGATGGTTTATAAAAGCCATTTCTCCTCAAGTCACTATGGATTTGTTCAATTATCACTGACAAGTGCTTTAGAAAGAGTTTAAGTGAAGTAATGGGTTAAGACCGGTCAGTGAATCACCAAAATCTGGTATAACTGCGTACATATGATGGCAATATGCCCCTGATTACCAATAACTAACTCAAGTAACATAATTAATGGGACTCTGTTTGAAGTGAGAAGAGAGTTGTGCTAGCCTATCAGATATAGGCAATGGTTGGTACCTTGGCCATGGCAAATGACCAATTAACACATCCCAATATGGAAATTTGTGACTGATCCAAATCCAGAGCCACGACATTTGCCTAGAAAGGGACATTTGTTCATGATATTGGGTAGAAATCATTGTGACAAAAAAATGAATTGCTGAAGCAGAAGTACCAGTGGAGTCTTATCTCTAAAATCTTAAACTCAAGAATAGACTCTTAGAGAATAAATGTTAGCGATTTGAACTGATTGAATTTATTAACTTTACACAGGTGTAATAGAAATGAGAAAATTGCCTTCTTCAGTGGCAATAAGTGGTCCCTAAATGTGGTTAACATATTGAAATGTTACAGATCGGAGCAAAAATGAAGCGCAACTCAGTTATAATAATAGGTAATACACCATTTTGTAGGACAAATTGAAACTAAATGCCAAATAAAAAATTACACCAAAAAACACATAAAAAAACTTAGTATGAAAATTAGTAAACATTCTCTAAGATAGTCATAATAGCTGCATCCTTTTGTTATTTCGTATTTTCAAGCCCTTTAAAAGTCTTCAAAGAACTTAAAAGGGAAATGGCTGCCAGTATATAAGTGCAGAGAAGCTAAAAAAAACTGTGAATTGGAAACCAGTTTGTTGCAAGTTGAAGCATTATGAGAGAGTCTGAAGGATGAATATTGGCAGGCTGTCAGACATGGCATTAAATAAAATTACTTGAAGGATGATGGGAGTCAATATTCATATAATGCCCAATTTCCTTGTCACCACCACTAAACATAACTAGCAACATTCATGAACATGAGCTTCAATAGGACAAAAGGTGATACTTCAGTATCTGATAAAAGAATCAGTCAAGATGGAGTTTGTCAGTTTCTGCTCACTAAATGTTGCCTATGTGTTACTTAGATCGTGCTCTTTAAATCCTCTGCAGAAAAGGTTTGAGAACAATGTTGTTAAATAAGAGGAAAAAAGCTTTTAACAAGCAGTTTCTTTTTATTTCTCAACAATTTCTTCTCATTGCGATAATAAATGTGAGAGCGTTCTTGATTTACAACAGTAACTGTAGTCTGCAGACCCAATTGAATTGTACTGTGACAAAATCAACATGGGGGAATGAGTTAAATCCAAAATTTGTTATTTTTGTTTCAACACTTCCATTTTGAGTATGGCAGTAGATGTGATTTCAGATATGGTTCCACATTAAGCTCGACAAACCTTTAGATAAGACATTGTCTCTGATTTTAGTTTCCCTAAGTGTGATTTATTTCTTTTATCCCTTTATCAAGCCAGCGATGCAAAAACATTGGAAAACACTCTAACAAATTTACTTATTTATCCTCAGAAGTACTTTATCTTTATGTCTAAACAGTTTCTTTCCATCATCATATATCAATTATTCACTCATTATTTTTTATTGTCGACCTTGAGTTTCAATACATACATGTCACAATTCCCATGTAGGGGAATGGGTAAATGACTGGAATTGGATGTTTTTCATACTCTTTATGCCCAATATGAACATTCTTGCAATACTAGATATCATCGAACGTTTTCCCACACAAACACTTCCTGCAATTATTAATTAACATGGCTTTCTTCCATCTTATGGGCTAAAATATTTCTGTCTCCCATGTCTAGATTACTATGTCTGCCTGTAAACACGCATTTCTCCAGCTTTTCATGTGACAGATTCATCACACCATAAACATGGTTGTGTTATGGTGGCCTTCGACAACACATTTTGATGTCATCATCAAGCAAAGAAAACTGTCATAATAAACAAGGATTCTAACTTTGTAGCATCCTATGAATACCCTTCTACATATTCACTCACTGTGATGCACCTGCATCCCGAAAATAAGAGAAACTATTGTGACAAAAATACAATTGTCCCTTTTATCACAATGATACACGGTAATTATCATGAGGTAATGGTTATTTTTCATGCTTAATATCATTTGAGGAAATGATTTATTCAGAGTTTATAACAATGTTTAAGCTTTAAAAAATTCATTCAAAACATTACTTTAATATTCCGTAACATCGATGGAGGCTTGTACAGAGGGATTCATGAGGATTTTTCCAACTTTAATCAAGGTGTAATGGGAGGAAGAATGCATCTGCATCATTACCATGTCATTTGGCAGAAAACACCATGGTTAGAGTGTTAACACCCATATCCATTTGTAAACCTTTTTGCATGACAAAAAATGTGTAATAGAACAGTGGGTGGTTAACAAATAATTGATAAAAAATGGTTAATAAAGAAATGGTCAACTTTTAAAATGATGAAAGCGGAAATATTGTGGAAACACTACGGATGTTGGGAATTACATTAAAAGCTTCCTACCCTTAAATGTGTAAAGAGAAATGCCAAATTTGAAGAGCCTCAGCAAACAATCTTTGTTAAGAATCTAAAATGATATTTCCACAACAGTAGAATACAGTAGCAGAATTAGTTGTGAAAGTAATTGCTTGCTGCAATTGTGTGCTTAAAAACATTTTAACAAAAGGAGACATTACACAGGTTACAAATGGCTTTCTACTTGATATCAAACATGAGCATGGTGTAAACAATGATAAATAACTGTCATTGGCTAATGTTTCCTATTTAAAGCCGTCACAAAAATGTTAATGGGACAATGGGTTAATCTAATATAGAAGCAGAAATCTTTCCCCTTTGTTGGATGAGCCTGTTAAACTGTGAATAGATTAACTGAATGGACCATCTGGCAAGGTGGAAGGGGTTCAATTACTTTTCACACATGAGAATGGCTACAGAAACCACCAATCCATTTACTCCTGATCAACTGCTTCCTCTTATATCAATTTCCAAAACAGATACAACAAGTGAGTTATGGTGGGAGAGGGGGTGTGGTGGGAGAGGGGGTGTGGGGGCATTTCTAGTGAAGGGCCAAGTTATGTTAATAGCATTGATCAATGATAGCCTTTTCTCAGGATGTTTTGTCCATATTAAAATAATGGAGGAACTAGGAAAGTGTTAATTTTTTCCATGATAGCTGTCCTAGCTATCAAAAGCTTTGGTTCTGACATAACAGCAGCGTTCCTCAACTCTGTCACCAGCCTTCCCCAACCATGGGCAACCTTGGTTGTTGAATCATACTGATCTTATCTTAAACAAAATGCAAGTTTCAAAATTCAAACTTGGGTTTGTGACTGTTCCAAATGGACAGTAACAGCTGGGACTATAAGAAACCAGGAATAAATCATATTTTCTCTCAGATACAGATACTGGGTAGAAAACATTGTGGTAAAAGGATAGATTGCTCATCAGGTGTATCATTTTATAACAGTGGTTTCTAAAGACCTTTGCAGCAGATATATCTAGATATGGTAAAGGAGTAAGGGGCTAAGAGGAAATATCTAACAATGAATTTTATGTAGAAAATATTTTAGACAAAAAGAAGAAATACAGCAAAAGTCTTCCCATGACAGGCAGTTGTTTTTATGTTTCTATAATGGGTAATTTTGGAGTAATTGATTAAAAGCGAACACAACAAAGTGAAATACATCATAAAGGATTTCCTTTATAACAACCCATGTAACAGCCCATGTATCGAGGGTAATGTTCTTGTCTGGGCATGGCTATCTCTTACCCGTCATTATAATTAGAGATAGGTACTTAATTGTAAAATATGACCCAGTGAGGAATCTTACAGATAAACAAAATTATGTTAATCACTGGGCTTTAGACATCGTGGTGGGTGGTATGTAATAATGGTAACATTTCCATCCCATACAAGCCCTCAATTCCTTGATATGATGGTCTCTCTCATTATCCCATGATAAATCTTGAAACCATCAGTAGATGGAATTCTTCAGAATATAACTTATTTTCATTGAAAACTCTGGTAAAATTGAGAGCATCAAATGCAGAAGATGTTGATTAGAATAATTATTTATAAATGCAGAAGATGTTGATCAGAATAATTATTTATTAGAAAAATACTGTTTTCATTTTTAAAGCATGTTAAACAATTAGCATTTTGATGCATCATTCCAAAATGAGAGTTTACAAACATAAAATGCTTGGTAAATATTTCATTCAAAAATGAAGACGCAAGTAGGAAAAGGAAAAATACTTCTTAATTACAACTATCCATTTTATGAATGGTCTTTAACAAAATTAGAAAACTATTCCCAAAATGATATTTTCAATAGCTCCAAATTAAAAGCAACAACACACATCAAATTAGCAAGAAAAAAGAAAATATTTGGGTTGGAATTTTTGTGTTGCTAGGACTTATTGCTCAATAGGAGCATATTGCATATTGTCACAGTGATTTTTTATGATCCCTCTTCAGCAGATGGATCAGAGTGAGATATCATGGAGTATGAGGTTGTATCCCTGGAAGATCCATAAAGGGTCAACTAATCCCTGAATGTACAAGCTTTAATGTTTGTGGGTGGGCTTGCATGCATGATTATCTAAATAAGGACTCTGTATTATGTCATAATAACAGTTCATTATACAGATAATGAATTCATTAGACCTCTGAAAATGGAGCCAGCATCTGCTGCATTCGTGTGACAATCCAATCTCCGGAAATCTGCCAACCCTGCAGCCCTTTTAATGAAATTTTCGTGTTGATAGTAATTAAATTGAAAATAAATTTGCTATTAAGAGCTATAAACAGAACATTAACTATGCTTGAACCTAGAAAAAAGTAATGCAATGAAACTCAATATCACAACTCACACAGGTTTCATTTTTTAGCCAAATGAACAAAAGCACAGCCCAAATAGACGTCTTCTGACTGACATATTGTATGAAAATAATGTGATGAAAGGACATATTTTTACTATGAGCAATTTGTTCTTTTTGCCACAGTGGTTCATTACCTACATATGAAGGAAATGGTTAACCCTTTCCCAAACAATAACAAAATTTGACCACTTTGTTGCAGGTGACTTTAGAAAACAATGTTGGAAAAGGAGAAATTGCTCGTAATGAGCAATTTTTCCTTTCACCACAAGGATTTCTGTTCTTTCTGAAGATTATTTTCGAATTTCATCACATTTTGAAATGTCTACTGGAAACTCTTTCAATTTGGGACAGTTGAAAATTTGTTGATTGGGAAAGGGTTAAACAAGTATGTCATTCCCACACAAACGGACCATTCTATATCATCCAGTAGACAATATAATAGCTATAAGTCAGATGCTTCACACATTTGTTAGCAATAACGACCTATCTTCTGGTCACTATATATCAGTAGTTGTTTTTTCTAGTATGTGTCTTATCCTATTAAATTCATTTTCAGCCATTCAAAAGAAAAGGATTATGTATGCCTGGCAATGATGGAAAATGACCTCTCAAAATGACTTTCTCCTTTTGTTAAAATGTTTTATGTTCAATCAAAAATCAAATGTTACCTAAACCATAATAATGATAGAGGATGACATAATGTGTTATGGCAGTCAATCTGAGGGATTAAGAATGTGATAACTTATCCTTTAGTCACAACAATTTCTAACCAATATTATTTATGTTTTTGTCCATGCTTTCAATTGCCTATGTGCCGTTGCTTTGGATTTGGAGGGTCACAAATTCCAAAAATGGACAATAGTAAAACCTCATTCAATAAATATCATAGCATCTTCTGATAACTACATAGGAACCAGATTTATTGCAATAATGCAATTTAGAGAAAAATTCAATTTTAATCTATGTATATAGTAGGCAATATCAGGTAAAATACACAGGGTTTATATCAGGTAAAATACACAGGGTTTATTCATGTTGTTTATTTTTAGTCTGACATTGCTCTTTATTTTGACCAGTTACAAATTCCCATGTGAGGAAACGGGTTTCCTATAAGCCAATGACCTGTGGGAAAAAAATGACACCCCAAAATGACCAATAAACCATTTATTTTCCAGCAACTTGATTCTGTACCCCACCCTGTATTGGTAGTTTGGACCCAGATTTATCGTTTCTTGTTTCATCTAAATCAATCTTCTATGATCAGAAGGCCACAGTAAATAGGTCATTGCTCCCATTGAGCAGAGTCCTTGTTGGTGATACCCCGAGTTCAGGAGTATTCATCAATGGATTCATTTTTATAAAACAGTGTTCTATCTATCTGATGAAGTCAAACTTTATTAACTTTAATGAGTTGAAATGCCAAGAAAAGAAACTCATAAATGAAAAAAGAGGAGTTGTTTCTTAGAATAAATATTTCTTCCTTTTCCCACCAAGTTTAAAACAGTTGTCGTCTATGGATTTGTCACCCATCACCTGTATGGTAAGGATTGATCAATTCGCCACCTACCATGTACCCACTTATTCTGGCCATTATCCTTGATTTATTAACTGAAGCTTTCGGTCTTTATCATTAACTGTAAATGTCAGTGGATTTTTTTTGTCAGCCTTTGTTAAGCCGCCCAAAAAAACAGTAAGTACTAATTTGGGCTGTAAATGGACAGCTAAATGGCTATTTGATATCTAGGAGAGTCATTTCTCACTTCTGTTAATGTTTTTTAAAATTATTTTTTATACCATTATTTTTTTTTAATTTATATATTACAGTGGTAAAACAGACAATATCAAATTTAAGATTACATATCTCACTTGGTTTTATATCACAATGGTTCCAACCCAATCTCACAAAAAAGTGTAAGTTTTGATTTATGTTCATTATCTGCTTTTGCTCCCAATTTGGGTAATCCATGCAATGCCATGGATTTTGTGACTACTTCACTTTGAGTGTCAATGGCAGACAATGGCTATGGAGTTTGTGACTACTTCAATTTGAGTGCCAATGGCAGACGATGGCCATGGAGTTTGTGACTACTTCACTTTGAATGTCAATGGCAGATGATGGCCATGGAGTTTGTGACTACTTCACTTTGAATGTCAATGGCAGACGATGGCCATGGAGTTTGTGACTACTTCACTTTGAATGTCAATGGTAGACGATAGCCATGGATTTTGTGACTACATGTACTTCGCTTTAGTGTCAATGGTAGACAATGGCCATGGAGTTTGTGACTACTTCACTTTGAATGTCAATGGCAGACGATGGCCATGGATTTTGTGACTTCTTCACTTTGAATGTCAATGGTAGACGATAGCCATGGATTTTGTGACTACTTCACTTTAAACGTCAAAAGTAGACGATGACCACGGATTTTGTGACTACATGTACTTCACTTTGAATGTCAATGGCAGACGATGGCAATGGATTTTGTGACTACTTTACTTTGAATGTCAATGGTAGACGATGGCCATGGAGTTTGAAAAATAACATTTTCTTTCTGATATTGGCTAGAAACCATTGCAACAAAAGGGGGAAATTGCTTTATTGAGCACTTATTGTTTTTAATAACAAATGTTTCTTGGGTATTCTGCTGGATATATACAATAATTCATGTTGATCAGGGAAAGTGGGTTCAAAATGCTTAGCCCCCTTCCAATCGTACATACCTCTCCAATAAATATGTCTGTGATCCCATCCTCTGTTGTACCATAACACAAAGTGAGGCCAAGTTTCTCATCATTGATAGGTCTCTGTAAAATCACCTCCTGAAAGTAGAAAAGCCAGATATTATCTCTGTACTCCATAATACCTCACTTTGCCACACATGCTACAGAAAACTTTAGACACCATGAGTAGCAAAGTATACATTGCTCATAATAAGTAATTTATACCGTGGTAACAATGGTTTCTGTGCAACTATTGTTGTCTGATGTTTCTCTCAATTTGAACCATTCCCAAATTCTCAAAGATAAAAGACTAGTTTCCACTTTTTACTCACTTTATTGTTGCTCAAATTATAAAAGAAGACCTGCAATCTAGACTTGCACTTCATATTGAAAGCATTACTATGATAAGGGATAAACTGTACATAAAGAATGCTTTTCCTTTTGTTACAGTGGTTTGAAAACAGATATATTGCATGTGTGTGAAAACAAATACATGTATAATGAAAATGAGACACTAATAAAGGAAACATCGGCAATACAACTGCTTTCTATACTGATAGAATAACTTCATATACAGCTCTATTTTAGGCAGGGGCAAATGTTAACACATTTTACACAAGAAGATACTTCTATGTATTTTTTACTTTTACTATAATATTTAATTCAGGTTGTATGTTCAACAAAATCCCAAAAATGGTTTAAATCAATGAAAAAGTTACCCACTCCTGAAAGACCAATAAAAAACATTCACAGGTGATCGTTAAAAAACCGCCATCTGTACCGTAATCATGGGTTTTATCATAAAAAATAATTTTTTCCATATATCAATCCTATGAGATAGAATGATCTCCGTGCCATCACAACTACATCACACAGTTGGGTAGAATTTCAAAGGGAAAATGAGATAAGCTCTGAAACCAGTCCATTTTCCGTGAAGGTAATAATTCAAGATTCAGAAGATAAACTCAAACTACGGCTGTATTAAAAAGATTTACTGAACTTCATAATAATTGTATTAATATCCACCCATAAATCTCCCACACAATGCTCCAGCTCAATTTATTTTTCCAATTTTATAAGCGCAGGCTTCCATCACAAAGGACAAGCTCTACACTAGGCTTTACAGAATGCTAGCTTATCTAATATTATTACCAAATAAATAAAAGGTAAATGGAGTATATACACTGATTTACAGTGTTCAATAGAATCATACAAATTGATACACTGGATCATTTGTCTATAGCAGACAACCTTACAAGGTGGTACAACACTTCAGACAGCCTCATCCGTTACTCATTATCCAAACCACAGAAACCATGTGGTAACAGGTGACTCTAATTGATACAAGAAACTGCTTCTTTGTTAAACTTTTAAACTGAAAGTGGAGTATATGGGGAAGGGTTCAGAAATAAATACATATAAATACAATGCTTTAACGATATTAAAGAAATGAAGGGAGACAACCAAAGACAATTTTCATCCTTAAAAGGGAGACCATCTACCAGTGGTTCTAGAAAATGGGTTTTATTCTTACTCAATCTATTGTAGCATCATTACCTTAAGAAGCATTTAGAGATTTTACCCTCTAACAGTTACGAGTTCAGATAAACATTAAACTATAGGTCCAGATAAGGTAATACATCTGATGCAGATCCAACAGTGATAAAAAAAACCCCGTCCAATGGTATGGAGAAAAATAGTTTGTTAACTGTTGCTGTAAATGAGGACAAGCCATACACTCCCATATGAGGAATAGTATCAGATCTGAGTTTTTATGCATAAGATAAAGGTTTTAGATTGGAACACAGTTTTCAAGAGCTAATCATATCATACAATTCTAATATTTCTTCATTATTTGGTTCTATCAATGATGTGTAATGTAAAAATGCTATTAGAAAATTAATATTGCAATAACCACAAGAGAAAATAATAACAGTGGAATATGATTCTAGGAGCTATGGCACATGAATATGAGATAATGTAAAAATTATTCATGGATTTCATTATTAATTAGTCTCTAGACACCATACTCTGATCCCCTCGAAATGCCATTGGCCTATTGTTTTTAACTTGTTTTTCCCCCATATGGGAATTTGTGACTTGTCAACAATAGACATCAAAATATAGCATGGATAACATTGCTCTAAGCTATTGTTAAAAAACCCATTCTGAAAGAAGAATAAACTGGTTTCTTAAGATTTCTGCATCGGCCATATCAAAGTGAAGTATTATTGTTAACATAATTCTTTTCAAATCATTTTAAATAACACTTTCTTCATTTCAAGTAATTGGATGTTCTACAGGCTGTAGTTACTTCAAAATGAAAGGAATGAACTGGATTAGGTTCTATGCTATGCTGGAAAATGTAAAGCTTTTTAGGTCTGCTAAAAAAATGTGCAGGGATTCACAAGTATAATTCACATCACCATAAAGTGTCCTGGTCTGCCTGCCAACAACTCTGGCAAACTGTGCTTAAACATGTCTGCATGGGAAACTAATGTACATCAGGTAAGAGGTAGGTGTCAAAGGAAAACAAAAGGAAATAATGAAGTGCACATTGTCCAAAGATTTAACTAATTCTAAAAAATGAGACCACTTGATCAGGACCTTTGGCAACTCATCCCAGGAATTCATAATTACACATGTCAGTTAACCTTTGTAGTTTATGAAGGATTTCCCTTTGAAGTGAGGGGGAGGGATAAAATTGTCCAACTACAAGTGTTTTTATTTCTTTGTGTTTTAGCTGTAACCCATCATCACCACTTTATCTTTTGCCACCATCATCAGTTCAAGCAGGTACAGTGTACGTTACAGTCTAACAACCTTGTAACATAATCATAGCCTATTCCTTGATATAGAAATTTGTAAATAGTAAAATTGAAACCTATTGCAGACAACAACTAAGAAATGGAAAGGACAATTCGATATTGGGAAGCATCCTTTGTGCGAGAACAAAATTGGTCAGAAAGAATAACTAAGGAGCAATTTGTCTTTTAACCAGTGGTCTCTTCGGATTTCTAGCAGATGCATCAACACATGGTATTACAGTTTTACTGATGAAAAACACTCATCTTTTGGTTTAGTTGATCAAAGATTCATTTTTAAATTCACCTTTAATGAGAAGTCCATTCTAGGTAAGTATGCACCTTCTATCCTCACATATTTTATTATGATGTTAGTATCAAACCATCATGAACATTCACATCTTCTTTTAAGAATTTTATCTTTGCATCTTTAGCCCAAATGTTAATACCCTATTGCTTACAAAGCATCAAAAAAGGAAAAAGATCAAAGTTTTTTTCCTTGTCATAAAGTCAATAAAAACCCCATCCTAACTCATTCTGGCCCCTTTTTCTAGTATAAATACCTGTGAAATAGTCTGCTTTCTAAACATTGTAAAAAAAGGTTTTTCTATAAAATTGAAATTGAATTGTCAGTCTGTAATTCCAATCACTTTTATAAGTTTTCCAGCATTTCATAGAGCTTTAGTTGAATACTGTCTTATTAGTCTAGATGTTTGATATTAAATTTCTCCATAAATAGTCTTAATGATGGTTAATCTGATTAGACTTCAGAACATTAGTGATAAACGGAGAAAATGCTCTTTATGTTTCTACTTTATTCCAAACTGAACATTGTAATTTCCTATTGTTATCTACTGATTCTAACAATTTGGACCAGATTCTAAAGTCTGTACAGGGTGAAGGAATAATGGGCTTTTGTTATATCACCAAGTTCCATCAGAAAATAACAAGGGCGTTTGCACAAAGAAAAGGCTTTCATTGAATGACATCATTTTTAATTAACATATCATTTTCTCTCCTCTTCCCACAGACATAATATTTAATAAGTCCATAAATTAGTGAATAGAAAGCAACACGTCAGATTTAACGTGATAAAGATGAAAAAAGATCAGTTCACTCTTTTGAACTGTTCAAATTAGACACTGTCCTTGATTTTACATTCTACCAATCTTCTGTAATCTAATGCATTTCTTACTGGAGAGAATTGACGACAGAGTAAATAACTTCTGGTTAACTTTCATAAACATCACACATAAAGCAAGAAGTGCCTTGAATCTCAAATGTAGTTTGTTTCTACCACATCCTACAACTAGACTCATACCAATGTACTTTGAACGATAACTTTCACACAACATTATCATCATTTTTGGAAAGGGTTGAAAACAAGCTGTTCAAACTTAAGGGCAAGTAAAACACCTAAATCATCCAGTGTGAGGATTACAAATTGACAGCCTATAGGACATCATTGTGTCTGATTCAACCTCTTATGTTCTTAGTAGTGTACAGCAGTGAGCATTACCAAATGGTTCAAACAATAAAACATAACAGAGAATTACAAAGTACAGATTATTACAATAAGCACAATTTGTTCATGAATAATGAACAATTCTCTATAAGTCACAATAATTACTCTCTGCATCAAAGCTATTCAGTCTTCTGTATTTGAGTAAGGGTTCATAATTACAGTCAACATCAAAGCTTTGCAACTCATTACCTCATATTTAAACATTTGAAGCAGCTGCTGAAAGACTAAAGAAACCTTAGAGACATAAGTTGGAATTGCACAAAAGATGTTTTCTCTGTCTTAGTAACGAGCTGGCTTCTGTTCAATATAAGAAGGAAAATGCTGGATTTTACATTGTGATCCAACCAAATATCAGCCACAACACATTAGGACATCAAATCTACATTCAAACTGGGCAAGCAACAAAACCCCTTATGAGGGAACGGGTCAAAATAGAGGACTTAGGGAGAGAAACATAATGTCAATCAAATGATTGTAATCTCCATAAACCGTTTGGTAATATGGCTCACTGGTTAAGGTGGTGGACTCAAAACACAGGGGACCCGGTTCGAGCCCCATTGAGACCACTGGTTTCGTGGAAGTGGCCTTTGGCAAGTCACTTCAGATCCCTAGCCTAGTACTGGTGCATCCAGGATAGCCATTACAAAAACTAAAAAATGTTGGTACAGTACTGATGATGAGGACCTATATGGGACCTGTGTCAGAGACTTACAATAACTATAACATTGTGACATTAACGCCTGAGTCCATAATAATACACTTTGTTGTGAAGATCTTTAATTTTCCTTCACAATGATGACAGCCCTGCCAATTCTATTATCACTGACAAGTAACAGTGTATGAACTTTGTTTTTCTAGTGTTTCATGTTGAAATTGTTTTTCATGAGGAACCATTGCTGTTCAGCAAAACAGACTAGCGTTGAATATTTGAGTTTAGATGTTATGTTTAAGTATTATGTAAAAAAAAGTGTTATATGAAAGTATGTGTCCGTCTCAATTGTTCAATCCTCAATTGTCCAATGCAATAGGGAGAGCCTTCAGTCTTTTGAAGAATTTTCAACTCAAAGAATCTCAATCTCACTTTTTGACGCATTCCCTGTCAAAGTCTTTCTTGAAACCTCTGTCCTTTAATCACAAAGAGCAAAATAAACTTTAACTATTATACTTCACCATTGTAACCTACTGTTTCCTCCAATGCGGACCATTTACCAAATCTAGTATGAAGGAATGAGTTCTCTAACAAGGCATCACTATACAATCCAATCATTTTCTTTTCTGCCTTTAGTCTAAAGTTCTGATAAGCTGATTCTGAGTGACCTTTGCCATTTATGCGACCTTCATCTTTTCTTTTAACCAGAGGCCACATATCTATGTGAGTATTGCCAGGTTATGGTCAACAATTTTCAGGAATGCTTATGGTTTCCTGGTGAAGTTTTCATCAAGCAACATTATTCTTAAATGTTATTGGTCCAAATAAGCTGCAAAATTGATCCATGGCTATTGAAACCTAGAAATAAGCCATTATGAGTAATTTCTTTATTTTTCAAAAATAATTTGCTTCAAAGATATTTAATCAATGCCATCTACATAAGAGTAAGGGTTAATGTCACTTTCAACATGTAAAGTTCTACAGCCCTGAAATCCTGATCAATGAAACACTTCTATTCATCTACAATACTATTAATTGCAAGCATGTCATTTGAGTAAACAAATTATAGGCGCCATTTTACCTTAACTGTGTAATTAATCTGTACAATTTATGGGGTATCACCCTCAGGCAGGCCCCATATATGGCCTCATTTTTCATAAAACACATTTAGACTGAAATCTAGAAAGAAGGATTTGATTTTTGCTTTTAATCCCTGGCTTTTTTCTCCCCCATGCATTGTGAGGATGGTTTAGACTTGAATTTAACCCATTACATTCAGTACCACCCATCATCATTTTGTCTAAATTTAGATTCACAGCAGCTGACTCAAAACACTGTTGTGATGAACAGCAAAACTGCTCTCCTTTTGTGAAAACAGAAATCTTTTACAGCAAAAAAGAGATTTTTACAATCTTACAACATTCTTGACTGACTCCAATCACAAATTATCTTTTGGGCGACTAATTTGGCTCCTGAACTTTTGTGTATTTATTGAATAATTTGGACCTGAACTTTTTTTAAATGGGTATCGACCAATATGGCTCCTGTTTTTTTTTAATGGTTTATGGGCCAATTAAAATTGCTCCTGATTTTCTTAATGGTTTATCGACCAATTCGGCCCCTAGACTTTTTTCAAATTGTTTATTGGCAATGTTTGTATATGAAAAAAAATAGGACACGCTCAAATTCTGAGGCCCCACATGGCATTAAGTAACTTACAGATGTTAAATCAATATTTTGGGGATCAAACTGCTGGTGTTCTCTTGTTGTAAGTAATTGCAAAACTGGGTAAGTTGTTTAGTTGAATAAATTCTTTCACAGGTGATTTCTTACTGTACAAATGGATGACAGAAAGTTATTTTTTTTTTCACTCACTTATTGATAATTTTCACATGAAATAAAGCATGAAACATTCCTTGAGCCAACATTGTTTGGAACAATTTCAGCGCATTTGCTGTAAATTCATGTAAACCAAGAAATGGTTATGGCGTACCTCAAACACCTTATGAAGCAGACTCAGCAGACAAGCTATTTTCAGGGCTATATTTTCATATCTATTTCTAATCTCAACCCCATTTACCATGCTACTTTTTGTAACTTTGGGTAATTTAATAAAAACCTTTGTGTCTACAAAATTGTTAAGCTTGTTGAGTTTTTTTCTCATTTCAACATTACTAGTATTAACCACTTGAATGTTAACATGAGAATGGCAAATGCTTTAATTTCATTTCATGTCTTTTATCGGTTTCTATTTCCACATATCGGTATTATATTGCCTGATGGTTACAATCAAGGTACATTCCAAAGATT
The DNA here is from genome assembly GCA_947846245.1 of Cerastoderma edule. NCBI lineage: Eukaryota > Metazoa > Mollusca > Bivalvia > Cardiida > Cardiidae > Cerastoderma > Cerastoderma edule. The sequence goes on along the minus strand of OX401413.1, from coordinate 38,101,941 downwards.
TGTAAGTCTCGACTTTGATATTTAACACACAAGTATGTATGAAGACAAGAAAATGAGTAAAGATAAATAACTTGTGTCATGATCTTTAAAGAAGCTTTGTATACGTTTTTGTCACTTTACATTATATAATAGCAACAAGTTTAAGGGCACATCAACAGTGTCATTAAGCATAAAAATGTGAAGGATTTGCCATGTTAAATTAATCATGCCTATAACCATCAAATGATAAGGGTGCAGGTACAAATATACCAGGGGCATGGGTAGCTAATTGACCCAACTTCTTTATCCAGTGACATGATTATCTTTCAAGAATGCTTCAATGAATTCCAGCAATTTACAGGCTGAAAGAATCCAGAATCAAACAAAAATGCTTGTACCCTTACCTAATGTGATCTTAACTGTTTAGTGAATACATTTTAGATTAGGTGAGTGCTTGATTAGAGACCTTGAAGAGCTTGGTCAGACTAGGAAAAGGCTTCACCCTTTTTCAATAAATTCATAAGTATCTTCTGCAAACTATACATGTATAGAAAATATGGCACAATCTCTTTTTGTGAAGAAGTTTCCACTCAATTTTATAATGGAATTGCCACTCTCCACAATTCACGATTTTCTATGGCATGTGCGATCAGTTTTATCCAACAATCAGTTTTATCCAATGTCAACTAATTACAAAATAGGTTTTATATCATTCTAACTACATGGAGTCATTTACGAAGATATGTAAAGACAGAAAAGTCATTCATTGGACCAATGTTCCGAGTAACAAGAAACGAAAAAAGGCCATTGCTTGCTTCAACAGCAGTTGAAAATAATGTGATATAATGTTCAGCTTTGTAAATTACTGCTATCTGAGATTCACTTCTTACTTCACTCAATTTCAAGGTGGGAAAAGTCTGAAAACATCAATTACAGTTACTAACCCTTGAAGGGTTAACCATGATGAATCAGAATTCTTTCAGTGTGAAAATGTGTTGAGGAATAATTTATAGGAATCTTTGCCAGGCCAGATGTAATAATTCCTGATAAGCCTGGAAGAAAGATGTAAAAAATGGAAAAACCTTTCTTCATTAACAGAAAAATTCCCACAGTTTTTCTTTGAGCAAAATCAAATAACTTTTTTTCCAAATGAAGAAAAAAACACCTAAATGTTTTATGTAGACACAGGTTAGATTTAATAAAACAATAATGCAGCATTCATCTCTTGATAAGTTCCATACATTCCATCAAACTGACTTACCTCATAATCTACTTCATATTGCCTGTCATCGAAGTAGGCATCATCATATTCAAACTGGGCCATCTCTATATCTGTAAGGCCCATTTCGTTGTTGGAGAACACTACAGGCCGCCTGGAGGAAGGCTCTAACAATCTGAAAGTAAATAAAACCTATGTTTACCCCTATCATAATCATTGTACATACATATATATATATATTTCAATACCTCCATCAATATATATATATATATGGGTATTTCAATACCTCCATCAATATATATATATATATGGGTATTTCAATACCTCCATCAATATATATATATATATATATATGGGTATTTCAATACCTCCATCAAGGCCATATCAAGAAACAAACAAGGAATTGATATAAGCTATTTCTCCTTGTGCCACATGGTTACTGAATAGCATTAAGAAAATTTTCACAGATTTACAACTTTCTGTTGCTTTCAGATCAGACCAGTCACAAGATCTTACACTGGGGAATGGATAAACCATATCGATTGGGAGATAAAGATTGAAATTGTGCAACAAAGAGAGAAATCAAACATTGTAACAAAAAGAGAAATAAAACATGCAATGCACAAATTGTTCTAAAGCTAAATTTTCTCAAATCATTTAATGTTGCATAAGTCATATCTTTCGAAGTTGTCAGCAGAGTTATAATCTTTGTTTAAAGTAAGACACCACAGGTTTTAGGGAAATGTATTCCCCTGTGCAACAATAAGTCACCTGAGTCAGACAAATCATTATCTCTTTTTCCCCAGAAAGTAATCATCAGTTTACTCTACTGTGAACTGTGATAGAAGTGGGAAATTCCTAAGGCTAGCAATTTCACTGATCCTCTTATACAGTGTTATCCAATTTTCCAAAGTGGAATTTATTACAGGTCAAAATTGAAATCAAAAATAGATGATAACACTAGAACAAAAACAAAAACCCAAACATTTGCTTTATGATTGTAGGTAGAATGATTGATCTAAAACATATATTACTAATGAGAGTGATTGATCCTTTTGTCCCTCTGGATAAAAGGCCCTCTGCAGGAGATGCCCCAAACCGAGATGTAACAAAGTATGAGGGTGGAAACAAACCATGTAGAGAAAATGTTATTAAACGCTTCATTGTATCACTGTTAGTCCATTGGTAATCAATTCTTTTTCAACAGTATTTCATTTATTCTACTTTTACAGTCTACCTACAGCTTCGTAAGATGATCCATCAGTAGAAGAGCTGAAAAAGATCCCACATTTCCCAAACGCTGTCCAGACTGGTCAATAGGAATTGGTGATTTTGTGTTGGACATATACGCATCATATATTTGCTTGATCATCCAAGATACTACACCAAATAAGATCTTGAAAGTTCAATACAAGACTGTAGCAAGTCCATCATTTTTGTGAAGGAGATTCTATAATCTTGCGATGAGCCTTCGACCTGCTTTCAACAGACTCAAGATGAAAGAGAGGGTATCACAATAAGCAGAATTAAAGTCCAAATGACATGTCGAAATGTCAGAGTCACTTGTAAGGGCAACATGAAAGTAGCCTGATTGTTTTGTTTGTTATTGTCCGACCACAGTGTTGTTGTGTTTCAGGATAATACACTGCTGACATCCCACACACTCTGCTCAACCCAAACTAAATTGACCAACACTGACCACTAGGTTTTCACCTGTTATCTTTTCAATGATATTTAGAAACATGTGTGACTGAAGCTTCACTAACAAAACCATTATGACAAATAAAGGTATAAAATTGCTCTTCATGAACAATTCCTTCTTTTGCCAAGAAAGTTTTTGCTAAATCTAAAATTGAAATATCACTTCACTATTGATATATACAGGTTGGATATGTAGCAGTTACATAGTAACATGTGCAAGGGGTGGTAATGTGTTTCAATAGAAAAAAAAGCATGGAGGTTGGTCAGTTTCTTAAAACTCATTAGCAAACTCCGGCTACCGGTCAATGATTATCACCTGTAATCTAACCCCTTTGATGTCCCGCATATCAAAGGCTGGAAGATTGATGATGACCACTGTTGGTCAGGTGCTGGTCAATACCAGAGAGCCAATGGTCAGGCTACCCAATTACTGGGCTATTGAATCCCCTAATAGGCCCTTTAAATAAATCCCCCATGTGCATTTGTGTGACTCCCGAATTTAAAGCAATAGAAGATACAAAAAAGTATCTATATAATGCATTTTCTTCATAACATTGGGTAAAATCCTTTGGGACAATTGGGAGCAATTTTTCTTTTGTCTAAATAATTCTTCATAGGCGTAGGAGCCGGGGGGGCCCGGCCCCCCCAATATCCAGACCGGGGGGGGGCCAGACTATACTTTGGTCCCCCCAATATTCACAATGGCAAATGAAGATATTTGAAAAGAAAAAGAAAAAGAAAAGAAACGAAATTTAACAGCAGAATAAAAATAAATGTGTATTTTTGTGCTTTATCTAATTCCAATTCGCCTTCTGTAACGAACAATAACCAAAATCTTTTTGACGTCATCATCGCAAATGACAATCTGAACACATTGGGTTTATCCAATGAAAACTCATCTCACAAAAATACCCGGGAAGTATTGATTGACAAAATCAATGGTGTAATAGAATTTGTTCTAAGGAGTCAGACTCAATATTGTCTTCAATTGTTAGTTAAAGCTTGAACAATAATTTATTCTCGTTATCATATTAGATGAGTCCGTGGCTGTGACAGTCTGGTCGCTGCTACTTTTTGTTTAAATCAATACATTTGATTTCCGCGTGAGATCGAGACCTGGCATATCCCTTTTTATTTTATTTTTTTTTTTTATTATTAAAGATACACATTTTCATACGATTTCTTTTAATTCTCATAATGTTATTGAATTTGTAAATGCATGAAGAATCATTAAAAAGTTTAGGAACATTTATTCTTAGACCGGTCTTCATCTGAAGTTGGCCCCCCCCAATGTTGAAAACGCTCCTACGCCTATGTTCTTAGGTCTACTGCAATACGAGCATCAAACTGTGGTATAATGGAGCAAGGAGTGAAACACTCCTCTAATAAAAACAAATAATGGGTTTATAAAAAAAATCTGAACAATAAGAATTGCTGATTGATAAACAGGAGCATGAAACAGTTGTTTCATTTAAAGAAAATAAGAAATTGCCAGGAACAATAATTTTTGCTTCAGCTTTTCAGTGAGTCCAACAAGAGAAACTGCTCTCCTGTATGTGTTTGGGCAGTGTACACCCAACCTTAGAGGAGTGGTCAGCTTACCAATTACTGGGCTATTCATATCCCTAATTTGTTTTGTTGTTCTACAGTCACTTAGGGAAGGCAAAACAATTAAGTCCATGGTGCTCTCTTCTCAGACTGTGTGATCTCATCCATTTCTTATTTACCCTTGACCGGACACATATCAACATTACCCCCCTACATCATAATACCTCACCCTGATACATCGCCTGAAATCTTACTGACAACAGGAAAAAATGTTTGTTACAATTATTTCTACCTATTATCTCAAGGAAAATTCAGATTCTTTGGCTTTATAATTTTTGTCTGGTGTTGCTTTCAAATTTATTGGGCAAGAGAATCTCATAAGGTGGAACAGGTTGACCAATAAGGGGATTGGGCAACACTAGATCATCAAGCGATACACCACAACAATAAGTGGATTAGGCAACACTAAATCTTCAAGGGATACACCACAACAATAAGTGGATTAGGCAACACTAGATCATCAAGGGATACACCACAACAATAAATGGATTAGGCAACACTAGATCCTCAAGGGATACACCACCATAAGACTCTTACATTAGCTAGATTGGCTCTGCTTAACCTAAAAAAGGGCTTCAGTATTAATTATGGGTAAAATGATGTAATACATTGACTTAGGTTATTATCACTTACTATTTAGACTTTACACCCATTTCCAAAATCAGCTCTAACTGACTGGGAGGGTCTTTACAAATTTATGATTTATTCTGGGAAAGAAAGTGAGATCACACATATCCAAAGGAACATCATGTGTGTATGAAGCTATTATAGAAATTGCTTTAGCAGAAGTATTAATCCAAAGCCACCTTCATTAAGTGAAAATCTTGTGAGATGGATTGCATTTCTTTATTCCCTTGGAAAACACTCAATGAAATCTAATACAACAGGTGTCTTCTTGAAAGAAATCAATATGATGAAATTGTTGATGAGCTTTGCTTCTCTTCTTTACCTGATGAAATTGTTGATGAGCTTTGCTTCTCTTCTTTACCTGATGAAATTGTTGATGAGCTTTGCTTCTCTACTTTACCTAACTATTTATCACTGACAATAGCCATTTGTTGGCTCAGTACAAGACTAGCAAATTGAGGATTGAATAACCTTTACTTTGATCCTTTATAATTCTTTAGACATTACATTGTATTCCAAACATAGTGACCAAGATGTTCCAAGTATTGATAACTCATCTATTTCAAGATTTCAAATAAGAATAGAATTTATCTTTGTCTGTCATTCCATATTAACTAACTTTGCTGCATCTGCTCACAAAATGTGAGAAGCACAAGTGACAAAGGGATAAATAGTTTCCAATGAGCATTTTATCCATTTCACAATGGTTTCAACCCAGTATCATAGGGAAAATGTATTTTTGTTCTTTAGAATTTTTTTGAGCTGCTTTCAATTATGGAGTAGTAACAAGTTCACCTGTAGAGTAAGGTTCAACATCCAATGCAGTCAGTTAACCCATTACCAAACAATAACGACATTTGACCAGTTTGCTGCAGACGACTCTGGAAAACATTGATGAAAAAGAAGGAATTGCTTTTTATGAGCAATTTTTCCTTTTTTCACAATGTTTTCTGCCTTATCAGAAGATCGTTTTTCAGTTTCATCACATTTAGAAATGTCTTCTGCAATCTCTTTCAATTTGTGACAGTCAAACATTCGGTGTTTGGTAAAGGGTTAAGTAGGGTTCTGCAGTTTTATCACAGAAAAAAGTTTTAGATATCAGAAATAATGTGAGAAATGCATTAAACCCATTACCATTTAGATAATCATTTAGTTTATGCCTTTGCAGGAACTGAAATAAATAGATTTTCTTAGAGAGGGGAAAGATGCATAGATTCAAATTGAGGGATTCAAATTGAGAGCAGCTGCATTAAAGATTTATATTTTAAATGAGTCCATATACACAAAATATTGAGAGCAATTATTATAAAATGTCATAAGCAGTATCTATTCAAGATGTGTGTTACTAGTGATCATCATTATTTCGCTTCATTATTTTGTAATTGGTCCAAAATTGAAGAAAATCATAAACGGCAATAGAAAAGGATGTAAAATAGCAATTGAGTCAATTTTAAAACCATTGTGACTATACAAAAACATTATCAGAAATTTTACCCAAGTTAAACAGGCTAACTTAGGCAAGTATTTGAAGAAATATAACACTTTTATATAATGCTGTCCGAAAATTTGCTATAGATCATATTTTTAAAAATTCCCAAACATTTTGTGGCTGTTCCATAATAGAAGAAAAGGCTGATAACAATTACATATCATATGTAAGTGTTTTCTTGATTAAATAATGGACAAAAACCTGACTTTTGTTACAACTGTTTGCTAAAGAAAGTGTGGCAAAGTGAGGTATTATGAAGTGAGGAGTACCCCCACAAAAGACATATTATATTAAGCTTATATGGTTAAATAAACTCCATGAGGAAAGGGCAAGTTTCGGTCTAATGGATTAACTAGAAAAGCTGATGGATTCCGAACAATTTGCTTGCTGCTGCTTTTAATAAATATCTAGTTACCTGGCTTGCTTTTAGCCCAGTTACCAGCATGATAAAAGAGTAATTAGTGGGCATTAACAATAAAATAGAAGGCTTGGAAGTAATGCTGAACATCTGAGCCTAATTGATTAGTAGCAGCAGTGAGGGAAGTTATTTCATTTCTAAACACACCATAGGATATTCTCTAACAAGGTATAACAAATTGCCTAGATACTTGTCAATTTGTTTCACAGGTATTTTTACAACTACCCTCATAATATTATACATGTTGTTATCTTTACAAAGCGAGAACATCAGAAGTTGAAAATAGTGAATTCACAATTTCTAATTATAAATTTGGTACGAAAACGTGAATTCCAACCCAGTACCCTATAATTATGTTTTTTTTTCATAATCTGAACCAACGACAAAAAAGATTATGAAAAGTAAAAATTTTAAATGCTATTCATATGAAAAATCACTGTTTTAAAAGGATTACTTTCTCTTCACAGGCAGTGCCTGTCATGTTCAATGTTTTCATTATTTCACAAAACTAAAACTGGTAAGATCATGGTTAAATGATAATAACACAGACCTTGGAGCAAACTTCTCGGAATATCACCAAATCTGTGCAACTAGAGCCATTATGAGAAATTCACGTTCATGCAAGGAGTAATCTGCCTTTCAATCTTTCATGTCTTGTTGTGAGCTTGATTTTTTTTTTAATCAATCTTCTTTTAACAATCGCCATTACAAGATGAAAATGAGTGAATTGCAAATTTGTTTGATGTGCAAAAAACATCAAGTTTCATGGAAAACAACAATTCTGATGCAAAGATATAAGATTGATTTGCATGGGCTTAGAAATTGAATTTCAATTGTTTAACCCATAACCCCATTCAGCATTCAAAGACAGGTCTAAATTTAGTATAACAGCAAATGACACTGATAACTTTCAACAAATGGCATCTTCACATCAATAGAGTTAGATTCATAGGTAACATTTCATTAGTATTTTCTATACTTGTTTGCAAAGGGATTGTTTAAAAAAATCGAAGTCAACTTCTCCTTCGATTTATTTGGGATATTCAAGTTTTTCAATTGCAATTGCCAATAACAAATCTCACGATCTCCATCTATTTTTCCCCAAAACTTTTTTTCAAATGAAAGCCGGCTCCTTTCTTTACTTCAATGGTTATTAAAATAAATCCTTTCATTCACATATATACTTTTTGATATGATTGATACAGTAGAAGATATAGAACACCAACTTGACAAATTGCGTATTACAAATGATTCTACTTTTTGTCAGTCAATACACTAATTACTTTTAATCTGGACATGTAAAAACTGTAATTCCACAGCATCCACTGCAAAAAGCTTAAGAAAATATGAGACAAAAGGAACATTTCATCTTAAAAGCTATGTACCCTTTTGCTTATTGGTTTCTTACCAATATCATTAACAACATTCGCTTTGGTTTGTTACTATTTGTTGTTTGCTGAAATTTCAATAATCATTGGGACAGGTCACAACTTTCTACACACAATGGGTAGAGCTTTTCCCCTTTAACGGTTGATCATTTACATGACGGATTGGGTGAAGCTTGTCCTCTTTAATGGTTGTTCATTAGCATGCAGTTCATGCAACATCACTTTAACTTGTCTATTTTCATGAGATTTGGTCTTGTCAAATGAGATTGGTGACTTGTCGAAGTAGTCTTAAGATTGAATCAAATAAAAGCCAAGTTTTTTCTCTTTGCTAAATTAAAATTTAACGGTCTAATTTTATGCAACATCAATTTGCATTGTTTCGGGAAAATAAATATCTTCAAAATGTCAACATTTGATCCATTTAACCCAAGCCACTTGTTATTCCTTGAATATTTTTTACGACTTCTCTCAAAGTTTCTTAATCTCCAGTTTTTGAAAGATTTAAGATATTAGACCCTTATTTTATATGGCATTAAAACTCAAATTCTGCAAGGGATTTTATTGATCGAAACCAATATGAACATTTCATCTCAGAATGTCATTCACTAAAGAACAATAGTTGTGATTAAAGAAAACCTCACTTGTGATTTATTTACAGGGACTAAATAAGACTAAGACTAAGTCTACCTTGTTCCCTTATGGCAAAACCATTCAAAATCTTCATGTCCTATAGTAATTTAAGAGATCTTATTAAGAAAAAATAATGCACAAGTTAACAAAAAATAATGCACAAGTTAACAAAAAATAAGGCAACACTTATTATAGGTAAATGATTAATCCACTTTCTTATGAGAGAAGAATGAGAGAGAGATTTCTGATTTATTCTGATGGATAAATTGTTCTGATGTCTGGGTTGGCCGTAACCTGGAGACCTCTGCATAAATAGCATTCTTAACTCTCCAAAAGAATCATTTCAACCAGATGTAATTATTAAGTATGAAAACAAGTCAAAAGAATACTTCTGTCTCATTATTCATGGAAAGAGAAATATACTTGGAGAAGCATGAAAGAAGAAATTGGCAAGTGTCAGTTTTAGGCCATTCATTAATAGGGCTCTGGTATTATTTCTGTCTTGAGAGAAGGTTCTATATGCCAAAATGCAGCCAATAAAGCTCAGTCAGAATGTTGGGATCCATACTGAAACTGATCATATCCCCTCTCTCATACTTATGTATGTTAGGTATCAAAATAGTTTTGATCTAACAAATACTTACTTTTACTCGGTATATCAGTCACTATGCAGAAATATTTGATCTTTTAATTTTTATATAAATATTTGCACCTACATTTAACCCTTCATAAAGGTTTCTACCCATATTTGTTGCTGCTTTCAATTAAGTCACACAATCAAATATGAAGAAATGGGATTAATTGAGAACGAGCCAATGTTGATCTTCATAGAGTTAGCACCAAAGACAAACACCGCTACCCAGTGCTGGTGCATCCATAAACATGTGATGTTATGATGGGTCCCAGATGGTTTGGTGTGGTAACCAGGTAAATGGCTGCTAAGTGATTTTACATACAAACTCTTCAAAATCACAGTTTGCGGAGCCGGCTAGAGGAATTTAGCAAACATTTTTCTGTTAACACTTTCCCTTGTGAATACCCATTTGAACAAAACTGTAACAGAATATATAGGAAACCTGATTGACAAAGAGAGAAATAACTCATGACCAGGCCTGCTCATGACAATAAGCCAATACCACAAGAAAATAGCTTTTTACTCTCATACCTAGTAAAATCTGTCTGTTTTGTTATTTTAGATTGTGAGCTACTATTAAAGGCACATATTATGTTCATAAAAGTCATGACAATTAATCTACAAATGCATTTCGACCCTATCAAAAAGATTCCTTTAACATAAGTTATTTTGTTCTTGAAATATAGTTGTTTCCAATTCAATAATGTTTATCAACAACCTGTTTGTTTACATATTCAAAATAACAAATTCTGATTGGTCAGTTCAAATATTTGTGTATCAACTGTCAAGGTCAGAGGAGAAGAATGAGGCAATCTGAACTATTAAACTTTGCTAATCTGGGTTATTTCTGATTGACTTTCATATTCAAGTTTTGCTGATGGTTGTTTTTGGTGATAACTGATTGAATCTGATCAAAAGTTTACCAAATGAAATAGTTTGATATATCATTCATCTCCTTTTATGGGCCTTTAAGTAAAAAAAGCTCCTTCCCTAAATTATTCAAAATCTTTCTGCAGCACAAATAAAAATCTGTGAAATATTTAGTTAAGGTTAAACTAGTACTGCAAGTTACTTTTGCGAAGGGAAGGACATTCTTTAGCCTTGTATTAAAGTTTCTATAATGTACCTACTGATTCCCTGCATGTACATTATGGTACCCACCCAAATCCAGGTACATTATGGTACCCACCCAAATCCAGGTACATACTTTAATTTTTATGAGCTGATGAGCCTTTGCAACTGTTGCAGAGAGATCAAATCAAGGTTGATTCTCTTATCAAAAACATAGCTCAGAAACAGTGGAGAACAGCTGCTGGTATTTTTATTCGAATACATGGAACAGGCTGTGGTTAAATTGAAGACTTTTTCGTGGGTTACCTGTATAAACCATTTCCTTCATAACATATTTTTGGTCAGAATTGAAAGCAGCAACATCAAAAGAGTTAAAGCATGGGAGTCAAAAGCCTTTCTTTATTTCCATTGTTTGTATAATTAAAAGCAACACAAATTTTGTTAACAGGTACCCCATTCTACAGGTATCCTGTATTTACTGCTAATACCTCATTTCACTGATTGCTGCGGGAAAACTTTAGAAACCGTTTTGATATTTGTTTATACCTTATATCACAAAAGAAAATTTTGTCTGTAGCCACTTTGAATTTGGATAAGTCACAATGTCCTAATTGGGATAAATGAGTAAAAGATTTGTATAAAAATATTTGCCTTTATTACTATTGAAGATTGCTTTGGGATATTGTGGACTCCTACCAGTTATATAAGATAAACAAGTGAATTGCTGGGCTCTTCATTGGACCAAAATATTATGAGCCATTTTGGCTAAGCTACCCAAATTTTCTTTAGCCACTTGGATTTTTGCAAAGCCAAATTTGGCTAAGTCTTTTTAGCCATTTTAGAAGAAATATTAAATATAAATTACAGTTCATTTGCTCAATTTACAGACCAATTATTGAAATAGGCTAGAATGGTATTTATCACATAATAAAATAAATGATGTGTAAATTGAACAAATAAATAACAGTTCTTGTATCAGCCACTTCATTGTGTGGTTGTTCTTAGTAGAGTACTACATCCTATACCTCAATAAATGTTTACAGAACTTTGGGACAGGGTTAGAAAGACGACAGAAAATAATTAAACTTGCATGCATGCACCTGGCATGATTCATTTTTTAAAGAATATAAAATAACTTTTGATTGTAAATAAAACAAAATAAATTAAACATTTTAAAAAAGAATATCTAACCTTAAAGTTTGCAGGGTATGCAGCGTTTACGTGATCTGGGAGTCATTGAACTGGCAAGTTGACAGTACTTGTACAATAATGACGTTCTTTTTACTAAATGTGGGAGTTCCAATGCATTAAGATATGCTCATAAAAGGTTATATTTCCTTGAATGTTTGTTTTAATTACCATTTTTCACCGGGAGTCCCTTTCCCTCATGTTGTTGTTGTTGTTGTTTCGTTGTCCGTAAATTCCGTACCATGGAATTTCGTTCTAATATTGCATCGATGTAATCATTTAAAACGCTTGATATATTGAATGTGTTTACACACAAATAATGTTTTTTATTCGCATGCTTTTTATTGCAATAAGTCCCATATCACCTTTATGAGTATCTTTTTTTAACGCAGTGAGCTACAGAAATAAGTATCGAAAACGTTTTGGTGCGTTTTATTATTCTGGTACCGACTTGAGTGTGACACATAAACTGAAACCGGGAACCGGCCTGTTTAAACGTTTTCATTAGACGTTGCTATTGGAAATATACATAATGTCTGGTCTCCGGATTTTCTAAAAGAGCGCTTTCACTAGAAAATCGGCTAAGGAACCAAACACTTCTATTTATATTTAAGCTGTTCAACGTCAAACTATTCAATTTTAATTAATGATTACCACTCGTAGTGGCGAAAAGACTTTAGCCATTCTTCCCACTTTCGCCATTACAGACTCTATACAAAATGGGGTCAATTTTACTTTCGCCAAATTGACGAAAGGGTACATTTCTTTTTTCGCCAAACCAAGTTGACTTTCGCCTATGGCGAATGGCGAAGCTTTATGAATAGCCCAGAATTGTTTGTGCATGAAAGTCTTCAAGGTAGAATAATAAGATAAGCCAGAGATCTATCCATATTCAAATGCCTGAGAAAACAGGTAACCTTTTATCATCAGCGTAGCACCTTTCGCATGTTGAAGATTCATTATATAAGACTATTCTATAATTAGCGGAAAACATTTCAAATTGTCTGGAAAAGAAATTTCTTTTCTATTATATACTTATTTTTAACAAATCCTGTTATTGTCACAATGAATTTGGTGATCAATAATGCCGATTTTCATGGATTATTCTGTGTTCTTATTACGTGTGGAAGCTGTGACCTGTGAATACTGCTTCTGAACAATGAGAAGATTGGCTTCCTCCTAAAGTAACACTGAGATTAGCTGCCTCTGCTGCAGAAGACATGAAACAAACACTGTGATGAAATGCTTGATTGCCTCAATGAACAAAACCAACTAACTGAGTTAGAAAGATCATAACATCCCTAGAACTATATGCACACTTATCAAAATAATTGAACATGAAGATTGCTTTTTATTTTCTAATGGGGCAAATTAACATCCAAATTTCGAAAGATCAAAATAGTGGTGGACTACCAAATTCTGATTTTCGGATTTAAAGCACAAAATGTCCATTCAAATTCAGTTGATAAGACAAGACATGCAAAATAAACTTATATACCACCAAATAATGATGTAACGAACCAAGCAAATGAACCTCTCTATGACACAACAGTGAACAGTGAAAAAACACTGACGTCCACTGAGCAGTTGAGTTGTCTATATATATACCAGCATGTTCTCTACAACAATTTATTAGGTTCCCTAATTTGCATAAACATTCAATGTTAATGTTACAATGGCATCAAATGCCACTAAACAACTAAAAATGCTAAATTAGGTTTTTCACACTCCAGTGCGCATGTGCAGTTTATTGGGAGCAGAAAATCGTCACCTAGTGTCAATGAAACTGTTCTTACAAGGTAAATAATGTAAAAAACAGACATGTTGCGTGCATGGATTGATTAAAAAGGGATATATTTGTAATTGTGAGTGATGATCATTTGATATTTTACTGAAATAATAAAAATATTGGTGTTTAAATGTTGTAACAAAAAGGTTGTCCCACCGTCCACCATTTCCCGATTGTGTCAAATGAGTTTGACTAATATGTACACCAGAAAGGTTAAAAAGTCTGGGTTTATCACAGTTTTATCAGAAGACATTGGACTTGTTACACCATGGCTCCGAGAGACCACCCCAGTTATTCCCTTTCAACGGATAGGTCACCCCTATTCAAACAGGAGGAAAGAACATCATCCGTCAGATAAAAGGGACAATTAAATGCTTACCCCTCCCCCTTGAAATTTAACACAGAATAAATCAATGGTGAAAAGATCCATTGAAATTCACACTGTCTTTATAATTTTATCTTTCCTATGGTCAAATAAGCAACCTTAATAGGCGAAATCTATCCCTCAAATCTCTTCTCGTCTATTCAACAGCGTCTCAATGATATAGGCGTCCAGTTACTAGTCATTTGTCAATGATGTAAGGAACCTTGTTACCGTGACAATATGACTTCAATACAACTTCATATAACAGTACAATGAAACCTTTAGCTCCCAGCCCAAAACTTTGGTTGATTATTAATCTCACGACAGAGGACCATCTATTCTTTTGTTCCTGATTCAAAACTAATTTGTCTGGGTAATGACATTACGATTTCTACAATGAAAATCTACTCCTAAAAACCGGATGTGAAATCTTTAGGTTCCCTCACATTCCTTACAAAAGACTGATGTTACAATTAACAGCAGGGAGAATACAAAAGAATTAAAAATATGAGCAGCACGATGAATTGACGCTTTGCCTGATCTTTGGAAATAAATATCCTTTATGTAATGATCAAGTTTCAAATTTGTTGGGCGCCCCAGAATTCTGTCTGACAAAAATATGCAATTTTTCATCTACTGGGTGCAATTTGTGTAGAAAATTTCGAATTCCAACTTTTTAATAAAATTGAGACTGTGATATAGAGTATTATTCAAATGAGGTAAGATAATATTGCATGCAGAGGTATCTGCTTATGAAATTTCAGTATCATTTACACACATTACACAAGGTAAGAGAGAGTTGAATGATTTAACTCTTTCTATCATTTATGTGGTAATAGAAGGTGAAGACTTTTAAAATTTTGTTGCAAAAGTGACAAAGTCATCATAACTTTTTATAAAATTTGGCAATAATACAATAAAGCAATTAAAAAACGGCACTCAATGAACTATTTAACAAAAGTTGTTTATCAAAAATGAACAAAAATAAAAAATTGTCTTTCCAATGCAAAACCAAATTTTGGAAAAGGTTTAAACAGGAAAGTGTTGTAACAATAACTGCAGATGTTCTTTATAACACAACTTGAATAACTGAACTTTCCTGACATTAAAATCTTTTACCTCATTTATATACAACACAGACATCTTGCAAATATTTCTTTTGGCACATGCTATATAACATAAAAGTGTGGTTTATATGTATGGCTTGCTTCATACACCAATCATGTAATATAACTCGGTCTAAAACACACCTCAGATTCTTTTCATTTTAAACAATTGTAATCTGCTTACATCTTCACAATAACACCCTATTACAAGTTAATTCTGGTGGAAGGAATTAAGTCATTGACATACTATTGAGGCTTTTTTGAAGGCAAGTTAAATATTTAGTTTCGACAAGGACAATAACAATAGTTTATTGGATAATTTAGGCCTCTGGCCCATAATACACACATTTACAATTTATATGGTGCATTACATGCATACATACAATCATACAGTTCTACAAGTGATGTTTTCTTGAGTACATGCAATAAGGACACCATATATTTGTCAATCTAGAAGGTTCTTTTTTGAAAGATCAAAAATCATATAAATTCTATGATTTTCAGACGGTCATTTCTCAACTTTGAAGCAATACAGATAAATTTCGCTAGTGTACAATTAACACGTTCACTATCTAAAATATTGTAAAACGATTCTATTGATTTGTTTGTACATAAGTTTCTATAAATAGGAAAATAAAGTATTCTTAAACTTTTATAAATCACAAAATTGACATACTCTCAATGCATATGGTATTTTTGAGTGTCTTCCTGTTTCTACGAAAAGGTTGTGAACTGAACATCTCAATTTAGTAAGTGCTATTCTGAACTTCATAGGAATTCCAAATGATAAGTACTTTGCTGTGCGCAGTTCCGGCATAATATGGTAATTATAGTGTCGTCCTTTGCTAGACTCGCAAATTTGTTCAAGCCATTCTTGTTTTGATGAGTCAATTAATCAATGTTTGAAAATAGTCAAGAAAGTACTTTCATCCCCGACACCTTCATTAAGCCAAACATATCCAAAACCATATCTAAAAAGGAAGGCCTCAAATTTTCTGACCAATGTGCTACGTCCAGCCTCATCTAATCTTCTCAACACTTTGTAATATAGATATGGGTATCGGTTATTATTCTTTCATGTGGTATTAAGCCAGAATTTAACAGCTTTACAGTGATAATCAACATAGGATATCTTCCACACTCTCCTCTAGCTAGATTAGTGTATATGTGTGCATCGGTAATTTCAGAAAACATTTGCAAATTTGATCATGTGCAGTTTTTGCAATCATAGGTGATCTTAGAGATTATTGATGTGAATTTTAAGTTGGTAGGTCAATTAACAGGTGTTCCTACCCAATTTGATTAAGGGTGAATATTTGATATGACCTACACACTCAGATGTCTATTTTAAAAGTGAACATAATAAGCCCTAATGGTCATCAAATTGCATGCTATTAGTGTTGCATGTGTTCAATCAAGGAGATGTGGTATTAAGTTGTCCCCTTATAGATGAGATCCAGGGACTATAAACGGGTCCATAAATCTGTTTTACTTACAATGTTTTAAATATCTAATATTGGAAAGAGACAAAAGATAACATTTGACATATAATGTGGAGATATTCTTTTTAAATTATACAGAAATTTTTGTTCGGTGAAAAAGAAATTGCTTACAGTATCACCCCCTTACAGACCGGACAAAATTGGGAATGTTTACTGGGGTTTACTTGGGGATACTCTGACCAAAGTTCTATTGCTCCTACTTGAACAAGGTCAAACTGTATGGATTTATTTCAAGTGGATTTATTGAACATCTAGCAACTTGAAATGATTACCTAACATTTATTTCTTGTTCCAAAGCCAAACAAAGAAGAAATCTAAAACATATGAATCATTGCTGATATTGAAACTTTTTATTTGATCAATATTGGAAGCATCTTCCCAGCATGAAAAAACAAACAAACAAACAATTCCTATGTATTGTTAGATAGAAACCATTCAATATGCCAACTGTGTTGTAGAGGTTCATTTATTTCCCCACAGATCTGACTAAGTGACTTATTCACATTGAAACAAATAGAGACAGCACATAGAAAACACATGATAAGTACACATTCTGTGTGATAATGGGCAAAGCTAGTGTGATTAGAGTAAATTCCCTTCTAAAGACTTCTGCAGTAGATGTGTCAAAGTGTAGTGTTGTGAAATAAGGGATGCATGAAGAATCTTGCTGTCCAACAAAACAGGGTTGAAAGACTCACCATGGCAACTTCTTTTCTCTTAGTTTTTTAAATACTTTAAGTAAACATTTTAATTACAACCAAAGATAAAATCCCTTGAGAGACCTAACTTTTTCACACATGGCATGATACATTTTGATTTATAATCATCATCACCTATTTGAAACATTTATTTCTATGGTGCATTATTCAATGTTTATTATTGGGAAAAGTACATTTGAACATCAATTTGACCAAAGAGTATACCAAGGACACTTTATAATAGGTATCAATGGTGAAATGGGATAACACAGGAGCTGTTTATAAATGGGACAATACTGACCTCTCAGGTGATATAGTAAAGTAAATGATCAGCATTTAGGAACACAAGAAGACCAGCAAGTCATGATATGAAGGCAGGTTCTCATTCTGTTAAGCTGAATACAAGCTTTGTTCAGAAGTTTTTAAGATCTTCACAATTAGTAGAAAGCCAACATAATTTGCCCATTCATTTGAGTGCTATTGTCTGTTATTGATTTAGTTAAGATAAGAGACATTTACAAAAATTACCGGTCAAAGACCTTGATTTATATCTATAGAACAGATCTCATACAAAGAGATAGGACTTGTGGGGTCTTGTAAGACCAAAATTGTCCCACTAAGTCTGGGTACCCATTCCTTATGATTTGAAAGACCATTCTCAGATTTCTTCATGATAATATAGTTAGTTTAGTTTAATATTTTACAATGGTTGTCAAACCAGTTCATATAACTTTGATTTCAGCATCCCGGTAGCATAACCAGCCTTTAATGTGGAATAATGAAAACTGACAATGTGGACCCCACTACTCACAAGGTTCCTACAAACAGCTCTGGAGATTTAGGGCAATGTATCGGTCAAACTTTGTGATTGAAATTTGATTGTTATCACTAATTTACTTCCATTTTTTTCTCTTTTGAAATTGATCTTAGGCGCATGTGTATGTGCCTATCGCAGACTACACCCCTGTAAGGATACAAACTATCATTGCTGCTTATAAACAGAAATTACTTGATTGTTAACTTATTTGACATGAATTCAGCATATATTGTTATGGTGGAAAATATCTAGAAAAAAATGCAATTTTTTTTTATTCAATATCATCTACTAATTTTAATACCACTACAGCACAAGAAATGCAAAGTTATGTTACAAAAGAAGACATTCCTTAATATTATCCAATAACACAAAGGTATTAGTATTTGTTCAAATCTAATTGTTGTTCACACTTATTTCACCTGATACCTTATTTAGAATGATACAAGACAACACTTATTTATTGACAATACATTGAAAGACCCATTCTACTGTAACACTCTATGCAGACAAACAACCTTAATTGAAAGAAGACTTAATATTCGATCATTTCTGTTGTAAATTCAAATTAAACCTAATACCATATTCCCCTTGCCCTGTGTATAACACCTATATATTTCATTTCTCACCCCGACGTCTTCATTAAAATGTTTCTCCCCCAGTGATATATTAGTTTTGAATGGGTGAATGTTGCAGTTGGTTAGAAGGTCACTAGTATATTTGATATCTTCCACTCAAATGATATGTAGGAATGCGGGAGATGAAAATTATACCAGCCAAATGACTCTTTCCAGCCCAACTGCAATTTTCATCAAATCTCTCAGTTTCGCTTTATATCACTTTAGAACAAGCGCTTTACCTAGACACCAAGGAGAGCATTTAAAAAAAAAAATGCCAAAAAGACAATTTGCTCTCTATTTCAGTTTTACCCCAGTCGTTTTAAAGCTATACTGTTAGAAACATTTCTGTCCCTTTCAAATATTTAAAACTAAAAGCTTTTCAATAAATCTCTTGTTCATTAAAGCTTCATGTTAAGCATACCTTTACTTTCATAACATAATTATGAAAATAAAACAGTGTCCAAAGTGGAGAATTTGTTGCAGTGTTTACACATACCATCAGTTGTAAACTTTTTAATGTTGTATCCTCAAATGCAGAAAGAGTAGAATGAAGTACAGTGACTTTCCATAAACTTACCCGCTATTATAGATGGGGTAAAATCCTGGGGGAGGGGTGGGTGGTCGACCAAAACCATAAATGTCCTCGTCTGTCTGGGTGCCAACAGATACCATGGTGCTTGTTGGCCGAGTTTTCATTTTATTCTTGTTGACCCGACGCAGCACCTCGACCACTATGGGTTCCTCAGCAGTACGGAAGGCCTCGACGGCTTCCTCGTGTGTCGCATGCGATAAGTCCCGACCATTTACCTGCAAGTACAGAATAAGAGATCATGAACATACATGAATGGCTTGGATTTCAAACATTCTCTGCTCCAAATAAAAACCTCAGAATTATCTTAGATAAAATCATAAATAGACAATTATGACAAAAAAAACGAAATACATAGCATTTTCGTGAATTTGTTCTTTTGATACAAGTAGGAAGTTGTTGCTCTTCTTTTGCTCAAGTTCTTTTGAAATTATTTTCTATCATTTTTGATATCTTTCACAATGAAGAATGAATAACAGTTATCATTACATAGAGGATTCAGAGCAAGAATGCAGTAAGTGCTTTATGCTTGTGAAAGACTTACTATAGTCTTCCACTGGACCCTAAAAAAGTAATGAATACTTGTGAGAATCTATTTCTCTTTTATCCAAAATGTTTTCATGGATTTTTATCAGTAAATCTTCAAAACTCTGTCAGTTTCCCAATCTGGAATAAAAGTTTGTTAATTACTTTTTCAAAATGCTCTTGATCAAAATCCTCTTCTCCACAACCTGGTAACCCACAAGTAGGAAGACTCACAACCAATTATCTCAATGCTCATTTCTTAATTGATTTCATCAAATGTATATAGAATCCTTAACAACTTGCACAAACACCTCGGTACTAATCCAGTATCCCCTCCAAATAAACATTCAATGAATCGGGTAAGTCAGCTGTTTGCTCTATGGATACAGCCTCTATGGCCCTCTCAATCAAACTTTACCACATCTGACTAAGCCAAGGATAATATGCCATACCAAAAGGGTGTATCTCCCCCATTCAAATAGGCTTGAAACAGCGTTTTGGTGAAACAGAAACAAAATTTGGTTTGGGTACTGGAAGTCATTGCATTATTAAATGTGCACTCTATTCCGAAGTTTCTTGCAGCTTGACTTTTTCAAACTAATTATGAAATGTGCACTCTATTCCGAAGTTTTTTCATGCTTGACTTTTTCAAACTATTAAAACTTTTCGGGGCCTATTCAAGAAATTGTTCTCCTAGCTCCATATAACATAGTAACCTATCAAAAGATGATAATTCTTGAAAAGTAATTAGAATCCATTTTAAATAGATCAACAAATATAGTGCAGAATCACTAGACCAACATGAACACCATCAGAAAAAAGTTCCTTCAATCATTCACTTGTTCTACAATCTGAGTAAATCATAGTCTGATCAGCCTCTGTGTTAGATCATCATACATGTATCAATTTACCTGACAGTGTGTAGTCTATGAACTTTTCACACCTGTTAGACCCTTTCTTGTTACAATAAATCTGTAGCAGACAATAGTTATCAAGGTGAAAAAACAAGTTAACTTCTGGTGATTAGATTGAAGTCATTATGACAAAAGGAGAAAATGATGGCTGTAAGAAACAACCTCTTGTTACAGTGAACATTTTAACAAAATCTTCTGCTATGTGTGTGTTACAATAAGAATATACATTGTATAGTACAGAGCAGAAAAACAAAACAGCTGATATGGATAGGTTTGTGGTCAGCATTTGGCTGATCCCATCAAATCACAGTGATAAGAACCTTCAGAAATATTACTTAGAATCTTAAACGCTTTATGGAATTCATGTGTTTAACTTGTTGGTTGGTTGGATTAGAGATTAACACCATTTTCAACAGTTTTTAGTTATACACAGCAATTGGCACATAGGCCTATCAATGCTCCTGGTAATAACTTGCCAGAACTACACATATTCTTTTTTAACTTCTGACTGCTTTCTCACATGAACATGAAGTATCAGTGTTCAGACCAAATAAATCATGTTCCATTAACTTTATTAAAAGTTGGAAATAATATTTGTTGAGATAGTCTCACATGTGTGGCACATGTAATGTTCAAGGTGGGAGAACAACAGCATGTTTGGTAAACTTAAACTTTTTCTACATCAGATCATTGTTGAGAAATCCCTTTCTAACTTCCTCATTACTAAGCTACACTTTATGGTGTGAGTACTCATTAGAAACATCTTGATGAACCTATTCAAATGTTGAGACCATTCAAATGTTGAGACCATTCAAATGTTGAGACCATACTAATGTTGAGACCATTCTAATGAGGAGACCATTCTAATGAGGAGACTATTCTAATGTTGAGATCATTCTAATGAGGAGACCATTCTAATGTTGAGACCATTCTAATGAGGAGACCATTCTAATGAGGAGACCATTCTAATGTTGAGACCATTTTAATGAGGAGACCATTCTAATGAGGAGACCATTCTAATGTTGAGACCATTCTAATGAGGAGACCATTCTAATGAGGAGACCATTTTAATGTTGAGGCTATTCTAATGTTGAGACCATTATAATGTTGAGGCTATTCTAATGTTGAGACCATTCTAATGAGGAGACCATTTTAATGAGGAGACCATTCTAATGTTGAGACTATTCTAATGTTGAGATCATTCTAATGTTGAGACCATTCTAATGAGGAGACCATTTTAATGAGGAGACCATTCTAATGTTGAGACCATTCTAATGTTGAGACCATTCTAATGTTGAGACCATTCTAATGTTGAGGCTATTCTAATGTTGAGACCATTCTAATGAGGAGACCATTCTAATGAGGAGACCATTCTAATGTTGAGGCTATTCTAATGTTGAGACCATTCTAATGAGGAGACCATTTTAATGTTGAGGCTATTCTAATGTTGAGACCATTCTAATGTTGAGGCTATTCTAATGTTGAGACCATTCTAATGAGGAGACCATTTTAATGAGGAGACCATTCTAATGTTGAGACTATTCTAATGTTGAGACCATTCTAATGTTGAGACCATTCTAATGAGGAGACCATTTTAATGAGGAGACCATTCTAATGTTGAGACCATTCTAATGTTGAGACCATTCTAATGTTGAGACCATTCTAATGTTGAGGCTATTCTAATGTTGAGACCATTCTAATGAGGAGACCATTCTAATGTTGAGGCTATTCTAATGTTGAGACCATTCTAATGTTGAGACCATTCTAATGAGGAGACCATTTTAATGAGGAGACCATTCTAATGTTGAGACCATTCTAATGTTGAGACCATTCTAATGAGGAGACCATTCTAATGAGGAGACCATTCTAATGTTGAGACCATTTTAATGAGGAGACCATTCTAATGAGGAGACCATTCTAATGTTGAGACCATTCTAATGAGGAGACCATTCTAATGAGGAGACCATTTTAATGTTGAGGCTATTCTAATGTTGAGACCATTCTAATGTTGAGGCTATTCTAATGTTGAGACCATTCTAATGAGGAGACCATTTTAATGAGGAGACCATTCTAATGTTGAGACTATTCTAATGTTGAGACCATTCTAATGTTGAGACCATTCTTATGAGGAGACCATTTTAATGAGGAGACCATTCTAATGTTGAGACCATTCTAATGTTGAGACCATTCTAATGTTGAGACCATTCTAATGTTGAGGCTATTCTAATGTTGAGACCATTCTAATGAGGAGACCATTCTAATGAGGAGACCATTCTAATGTTGAGGCTATTCTAATGTTGAGACCATTCTAATGAGGAGACCATTTTAATGTTGAGGCTATTCTAATGTTGAGACCATTCTAATGTTGAGGCTATTCTAATGTTGAGACCATTCTAATGAGGAGACCATTTTAATGAGGAGACCATTCTAATGTTGAGACTATTCTAATGTTGAGACCATTCTAATGTTGAGACCATTCTAATGAGGAGACCATTTTAATGAGGAGACCATTTTAATGAGGAGACCATTCTAATGTTATGACCATTTTAATGAGGAGACCATTCTAATGTTGAGACCATTCTAATGTTGAGGCTATTCTAATGTTGAGACCATTCTAATGAGGAGACCATTCTAATGAGGAGACCATTCTAATGTTGAGGCTATTCTAATGTTGAGACCATTCTAATGTTGAGACCATTCTAATGAGGAGACCATTTTAATGAGGAGACCATTCTAATGTTGAGACCATTCTAATGTTGAGACCATTCTAATGAGGAGACCATTCTAATGTTGAGACCATTCTAATGTTGAGACCATTCTAATGAGGAGACCATTTTAATGAGGAGACCATTCTAATGTTGAGACCATTCTAATGAGGAGACGATCATAATGGGTACCAACAAGATGGGATGTCCTGACTGGTTAATTAGATGCTGTGTATAAAAGACCCAAATATACCCCCTTATCTCATCCATTGTTGGTGTGATTGATTCAATGAATCCAGTTACTAATTGTATGAAATTAAATATGATATCACATTTGTGGAAAGTTGTCGTTCCTAATTTTGAAACAAAACCTATAGAAATATATAAAGACCTCTGGTTTACCTTTCACAAACTGTTCTATCAGGTCAAAGATATTGTTAGCACTTACTTCACCTTTCCCCTGTTGTCTAAATCATGTCAGAATGCCGCAATGATAAAGAGTTGCAGTAGGCCAAGTGATCAAGAGAGACACACCCACATAATTTTCTTTTGTTGGGGATGAACATTTTAGTAAACATCACCATTACAAAAGCCTATATTCTTCTCAAAAATCTTCTTAAAGGGGGCATCCTGTATACATTTCTTCTAAGTAAGCAATGATGTTGCAATTTCAATTACTTTGATTAACAAGAGATCAAAATGCAGAAGGCACAGAATCAAATAAAAAGATAAACAGATAAAGCAATTAAATAAATATACCCTTAAGTTCCTTATATCAGTGTCTATTGATTGTGATAATTCTTTCCACAAGACCCATTTTGAGGTGCCAATATAATATTACCATTTGTAATGTTGAACCAATATTTACTAACAGGCTCAAATTGTTATGTCTCGTGTTTTGTTTTCCTATTGGTCTCCTAAGTCGGACATTTCTATTTAGTTTTCTTTTAAGCCCATAATTATACAAATCAGTCTCTATGGTAATTATGTAACCTGTTTCCTCTCATTTCATGTGTCATGAAGGTAAACAAACTAGTATTTGTCATCATCAGGATACTGCAGATTTAAATCAACACTTTACCACAGATGATAGAGAAGCTTGTATGACTCACAATAAAGGCTTCTTCATGACCCATTCTGATAAATTTACTGTCTGGGTAACTCAATCTATAATCTTCTCATTGTTCCTACGTCCATTAGCTCTTGTAATCTGTTAATACAATTGACCATTTCATAGAGAAGAGTACTTGGATACACCTACTGATTTTCATGAGGAAATGTTAAGACTCTCGCCTATGAGAAAAGCTGTGACAGGTCCAAATTAAGAGCACCAACAGATAAAAGAGGTGGACATGGATAAAACCAAACTAGTCTTAATGTTAGAGACAATATTTTTTTAAAATTTACATATCTTCATAAATGCTCAGGTAAGAGGCATATAAAAGCGTTCTTCATACATTATCTTTAATCCATCATGATAAATATTATTTTGTAACTCTTTGAATCAATCTTTATATATGAAAACTCTGGTAGTTCCATTAGTACAGATGTTGATGATGCAGTTTTAGTATCATACATCCTTACCTGGACATCTGTTTGCAATAATGGAACTTAATGCCAATTTGAACATAAATCTGTCTGCAGATACTTTCTGTTGTTGGTTCTTTTCTTGTAATCACCAGAGAAATGCTTAATTGAGAAATAATTGATGAAAGATTTGTCGAGGTAGATGGATATCTATGGTATGTAAATTAGCACTTAAATAGCTAGAAGCAATTGCCTTTTTAACTTGGCCCTAATTACAATTAACTGTTACTAGATCGGTCATTAGATTATCTTGACACCAATAATGTCTACCATGTCTGCTTTGATCATTGCAATGTAGAGTATTTCATTTTTACTGCCAAAGGCTGGTTAATATAGAGGCTATGTGAGCAATAATACTTGCACACAACAGCTAATATGATCAGTTATTACTCAAAATATATCAAATTGATCATAACTATTTAAACAATTGCAATCTTAAGTCTATTTCAGTCTGAGCAAAACTATACATGAAAAACAACATAATTTGTTTATAAGCTTTGAAAAAGTTACATAAAATATTGTTATTAAGAAAGTTTCATATTATTTTGAAAAAGCATAAATAATGTTAACTGGTATCAATATTTGCCTCCTGATACTTTTATTTTAAGTTGTGTCAACATTCCTACAAGGATGCAATGCGTTATGTAGGAGAGAATGACTGTTTATATCAGTTCATCAGATAACTGGATTTTACCCTAAAGGAGCAATACACAATTTCCCCTTCATTTGGTCTGGTATTATTTGAATGCAAAGAAATTTATACCATACTGATTCTGCATATTCATTTCTTTTAAAGAATAAATAACATTAAAACATATATGAAAGAATTCTCAAGAACATATGACTCAATTGAACACACTAAGTGACTAACGAAATGCTGTTAAACTTAAGTAAAACTTAAAGAAACCATTGTCACAAAAAGAAAATTTTTAATTACTAACCTATCTTACAATGATTCCAAGCCATTTCAAACATTTCAACAATTATATGCATTAAAGTTTGGCTATGGAATCCCTTCAATATGAATAAATAAATGTGTCATAACATTCATAAGGGAATGATGGGTTAAGTGTTGTCAAGGGATAAAGTGTCCCCTAACCAAAGTGATTATGCCCATATGATTATTAATTAAGTGGAAATGCTCTGGTAAATGTCAAAAATAGGGGAAGCCCAGTGGCAGGCACTTTCTTTGTTTACATTGCACTAAATAATATTATTGTTGATCCTTTTCAAATATTGCATAACAGGGATCATGCAGAGAGGAAGTCAATCTATTAACACAAGGATGACATAATACAGTTAGATATTCCCATTTAACCTCTAATTGAATCTCTTGCCCTTTAATGGGCATTTTAACCAGTAAGTGGTATTTCAACAAATTAACAAAACATGTCCTGTGGATCTGAAATCCATCTCCCCTCTTGAAATGCTATTTGAATTTTAACTTTTAAATGCCTGATTTGACTATACAACAGACAATATTTGAATTTGAAATAATTGTGACAAAAAGAGAACTCGTTGCTAATGAGCATTCTTTTTGATTTGTTGAAATGATATAGGGTTTCTAGTATATAGTTTCTCATTGATGTCCATTTTCTCTTTAATAAGTTTATTGTAATGTCATCTGCTGTATTTAAACTAGGAAAAGTGTTAAAGTGCACAGCCCCATAAGTGCATGACACCGAGTGTACAACAATTATCAAATTCATGAATGACATAACTGACTGACACTAGTCATCCTTTCTCAGCAATAAAAACATGTTTTTACAAAATAACAAAGTTGGTTAACAACTTGGCTTATTGGTTTCAATTAAAAACAACTACATTAAAATAGAAAATTTAGAATTGATCAGCCCATGAATTATTCTACAAAGGGCCTTTCATCTCGATACAGTGTGACTGTTTTGTAATGGATTGAACAACCAATGGGAATAAAGCTTTATCAATTATTTTCTCCCATTCAATACAAATCTGTATGACTCATTTAAAACAGTGTTTATTGTTTTATACAAATCACGCTGCTGTAATAAAGACCAGCATTATTCAATGCTAGGGAGACTTAAACTTAACATCCCTTATTTGGCTTAAAAAAACACAGTCCTAGTCTCTAATAAAATATTTACACCGCCCGGCTATAGAGCCGTGTCAATGATCAAAGGCATAATCTACAACTAGGATAGTGTGATTCACATCATTAACCCTTCCGTATCACAGGCAACCCAAAAACTTCTAATAGGTAAACCTAAATAATCATTACATCTCAACAAAAGAGTAGAGAACATACACAAAAATGTATTTTGCAATTGCTTAACATATGTTGACCAAATGGGTACTTGCCATTTTATGCACAAGGTTTTAAATCATAATTCTTCCAAAACTTGCTGTCTGCATGCAAAATATAACTGTGGTGTAGGGTTAATGACTTTGATATATAAATAATGGGGGACACAGACAATAAAACACATCCTATCATTTTAATATTACCACATAAAACAAAATCATTCAACAACAGAAACAATGTGGTTTAGGGGAGAATGGAGAAACTAATGTACCAAATAAACCTTTATTACTCCAATCTAGCTTTTTTTGCTAGTAATACTAAAAATAAACCCCTTAAAGAATCAACTTTCAACTCACTTTTAACTCAATGATTTCTTCCAAAAATCATTAAGAAGAAATTATTTTTCATACTTCTTAATTGTTGCGTCCCCAGCTACAATTTCTAGCAATCATAGATTTCTAATTACTAGGAAATGGGCTAAATGAAACTTTCAATGTATGCTGTGAACTGAAAGATGTTATGTTGGCTTATTCCCAATCATTGCTGGAAAAGGTAGATATTATGTTGGTTTATCCCCAATAATTGCTGGAAAAGTTAGATATTATGTTGGTGTATCCCCAATCATTGCTGGAAAAGGTAGATATTGTGTTGGTGTATCCCCAATCATTGCTGGAAAAGGTAGATATTATGTTGGTGTATCCCCTATCATTGCTGGAAAAGATAGATATTGTGTTGGTGTACCCCCAATCATTGCTGGAAAAGGTAGATATTGTGTTGGTTTGACTCCAATCATTGCTGGGAAAGGTAGATATTATGTTGGTTTATCCCCAATCATTGCTGGAAAAGGTAGATATTGTGTTGGTGTACCCCCAATCATTGCTGGAAAAGGTAGATATTGTGTTGGTTTGTCCCCAACCATTGCTGGATTATGTTGGTTTATCCCCAATCATTGCTGGAAAAGGTAGATATTAATGGCACCCCCTTACTTTTATATCAAGAAGTCTACCATTAGGTAAAAGGTCTATTAACTTTATCTTTAAATAAGAATCAAATATGCAGAGAGTAACATTTGATTCACCTCTTTAATTACATTATCACATCAAAGTTTAAATTGTCAATTAAAATTCAAACCCTTTGCATACTTTATATGAATAAGAGTAAACTTGATGAATCAGTTCAAAATCTGAATTGAGTTGAAATAACTCACATTAGCATTATTAATTGCAAAATAAATATTCAAGAAAAAGATGGTCCATTGAATAGAGAATCCATTTGACAAAAGCATCCAAGTTCTTATGTTTTCACACATGTTGGAACATTGTACAAAATCCTACTTTAACCCCATAATAATCATCTCTTTCGTATCCAATCAAACAAAACAAAAAAACTGAAAAAAGTTGTGAAAAGTAATTTTTTTTTTTTTCTCCTCAAAAACGATTTTTAAATCACAAAGATAACTTTATTATGATGCTTCATATTTGTCATCTGCCCTGCATTTAATGTCAACCAATCAAAAAGTTCTTAATGGGAGAACAAGTTTATCTCTTTTTACCTACACTTCGACTAATTTCAATATCTTTTAAAGACTCTTAGAATCAATCATTATCAAAGTCAAAAGCTTGATATTCCCTTAAATGGGAATTTATGACCTGTCCTAACTGAAAGCAACAGTAGACAACAATAAAATAAAACAAAAATAGTTATGCAGCAGATTAAGTATAGTAAGGAATTGATGATAAGTTAATGTAAATTAAAAACAACTAAAATATCTGTTAAAACAATTAGAATCAATTAAACTTAATAAGAATACCTGTTTCAAAGTCACTTCTAGATTAACGTGGTCTTTGTAGAGTAATATCCAACCTTTTGATCTGTTCACCATTTTATCACATAGTGTATTTAACAGTAACTCTAACATAATACAGTATATGTCCCTCTCTGATATCAGTTTGACAATTGGGTTTACTACCTCTCCAATACAAGTCACATTTATTTACTTTATCAATTGTCATTCATCATCAAATGCACCGATAGAATAATATTCCCACATATTTCACACCTTCCAGCAATTATTATCTGCCACACTAGTAAATATCACAAAATATTGACTTAATAGATAATAAAGTCCATTTATGTGGGTTTAAGACCTACATACACAATATTTGCATAACATATCCAATAAGTGCTTCTCCCCTATTTGAGAGGCATAAACTAAATGACTAGTTATTGAAATTTAAACCCCTCTGTTCGTTTGACCCCCACCAATATATAAACAGGTAAAAGTAATTGAACTAAAGTCCACCTTTTTACCGTGTCTTAACTCTTAATCGCTCCCAACTCATTAGACACTGTTAAAGGTGTACCTATCCAAATGTAAATCACTGAACAACTGTCGGGAAAACTTAAAACTAGGTAGTATGATTATCCCCATATCAATTTTACAGTTCATCCCCTTTGTATGTCTGATAGCTGAACCGTGACCCTGGCCTACAAAACCTTAAATTAATCTGCTCCTCATGGACTGCTCTTATTAAACCCATTCTCTCATCTGGGAATTATACGACTGGTCAAAATTGAATGTAACAGCAGATCTTCCCAAAATAACATGAATACAAAATATTTCCTTCATAATATAATTATGGAAGGGACCATTAAGGGTTCTTTAGAGTAAGGAGTCTAATATATTTCAGCTTTAAATTTAAATGATGTTCATGAAAATGACCTTACTTTGGCATATTGGGATTGTTTGAATTTTAAGTATTTGAGGAACATACGATTAACCCTATGGTTAATTAAAGAAATCTCAACTTGTCAAAACTTGTGGAATTCTGATCTAGTGAGAAATTGCAAAATAAATATTCAAACAGATAATTGATCAATTAATAAATAAATACCGATTCTTAAGAAGATTGATTAAGCTAATTGTGATAACCTTTCTTCAATTACCACTTTCCCATTCTTAAGTTCATATTAAATGAAAATCCATTTGAAGGTCCTTTAATTTCAAAACGTCTTGAGAAAATTAAAACAAGTAATTGTTTAATTAAAACAAATACCCCCAAAGAAACCTAACCATCTTTCATTAATCCCCCAAATAATCATATCCATTCTATACTTTATTTTCCTATAAAAGGCTTTCCATGATAAGTAATTCAACAGGCTGTAAGCTGGGGTATATAGATAACTGTAAAGAGAGACCAAATTTGATTGGCCTTTACCATGTTGACATCATTATGACAATGTGATCATGTCAATGATGATTTGACCAGATACACAAATTTCTGTCCTCTGCACCTTCATTCCCTAACAGATGGCAAGATAGTTTGTTTGCCCTTGATTTCAAGAAGATAATTATGTAAATCTGTATTTGTTTTATGTAATATGAAATATATATATATACCATAAAAAGATATATATATATAGTGGATACGATGAAAGGTCATCATAACCAGTAAATGTGACATTGACTTTAACAATATTCAATCATTCATTGATAATTCATTGTATATATCTTTAACCCATTACCATACAATAAAGACATTTAACCACCTTGTTGCAGACAACTCTGGAAAACATTGTTGAAAAGAAATTGCTTGTTACAAGCAATTTCACCTTTTCCCACAATGTTTTGTGCCCTATCAGATGATTATTTTCAAATTTTATCATATTTTGAAATGTCGTTTGCAAACTCTTTGAATTTGGGACAGTTGCAAATTTGGTGTTTGGTAAAGGGTTCTAGTGGTGTAATGCCCATCTTACTGCAATTTATGTGTCTAGAGAATTTCATTATTAGACCTAATTTCCTTTTTTATTTTAAACTATAAATGACAAAAGAATGTGAAAGAAATTCAATAAAAATAGAGAAAAAAGAATAATAGAAATCAACCTAATTTTGGTTTCAAAAAGACTATTGAAAGAGACATTTTCCAAAATAACTCATTCATCAACAAAAAATGATCAGAAATGGCATTGGAATGTATGTAGGCAATAAAGGTAACCATCTTTTTTTTTCAAAAGAGTATAATAATAATAACATAAATTGATTAATGTTAATTGAAGAAGTTTCCTGAATACTTTGTCATGATCATGTCCATTTTCAGTCTATTTGCGTTTATAATTATTTAACCATGTGGTTCCAAGAAATCAGCAAGACAGATCTTTGTTCATGTTGACAACTATCGGAACCTTTGTTTTTTTCTGATTTTACTGATGTAGACATATGAAAATAATATTTTGGAAGGTTATTATTTTGAACTCATGGAAGGCAGAGCTTGGAATAATTGATCATTAAGACATTATTTACCATAACTTTTATACAATTTTCTTTTTCTGCTTAATTCTACAGTTATTGGCATAACACCATTTTAAAAAAAAATATGTTTCAACACAAACATTTCATCATTTATACACATACATTCAAGTAAAGATCATCAATCAAAATTTTCATTTCTAAGCATGCATGGTTCAATTTGTAGGTGACAGGTAGGGGTCAGTTTCCTTTGATCTATGTCCCTGGGGTTCATGTCTTTAGTCAAAGTCACACCTTCAGTGGCACTGGGCCTGAGGGGACAAGTTCAATATGTCAATATTAATTAATTATTATTAACCTTTCCCTTAACACTACAAAGTTTTGTGAAATCATAAACAAATACCCTTCACAGAAAATAAAACAACACAAATAAGTTCTACTTTAACTATGATACAGCTGCAGAGGGTCATATTGTGTATACTTTATATCCTCTACTCCCTTGAGGTGCCTTCAAATCCTTTACCTGCTTTATCAACTATACAACAAATCATATCAAATATAATTAACAAATTAATAAAACAACCCCTAATGAATGCCATGATTACTTTTCAATCTTATAAAACAATATGGAAAAGGGGATCTTGCTCTTATTAACTTCTCATTACAGTGTTTTTGGAGGATTTCAATAGATAAGTGACCATGTTTTCTGTGATATATGGGAAAGTACCTCACCATCCAGACCAACACTGCACTGTCATAATGATGTTCAGCTGATCAACATGATAGGAATAGCAAATCAATGGAGGCAGCAATCCTAATTAAAATTTTATGGATTTGAAAATTAATTAAAATTTGTTGGTCTGTACTTGCAAACTTGGTTAATGCTATGCAGGTCTGGATATTGACTTTGAATTGAATTGACTACAGTAGGTAATTAGGCTTTGTTCAAGAATTTTATTCTTTAACAGTAAATAATGTTAAAATAACCATAAAGGAATTTGGAATTTTAATTCAAAATGAGACAAAATTCTTTCTTTTCTTATTAAGCAAGACTGACAATGGTGTTTGGAAATTATGTCGCAATAATAATTCTCTTGATATAATAATGTTTGAAGATGTTTATGACATGTGACATAGGTAATTGTACTTATCATAATGCTTTCATAATCTATTTGCTTTATCACAATGGATCAATCAAGTTTGTCTCCATGTGGATTAAACCCACATTTTTTCTACTAGGACTTCGGATACCATGATATAAACTGATTGGTCTCTGTGTTTTGGGGTGCTCAAAGTCATTTACTTCTACTTAAACCCTAACTTCATATATCAACACTTTGACACATCTGGTGCTGAAGATTTAAGAAAAACACTTTGATAAAAAGATTAATGCTGCCTTATGAGCAATAATTCCTTTGACCTCAATGGTTTCAAACTAATGTCATAGAAAGTTTTATGTAATTAATGCTACTTTTTGGCATGTTCTGTTGCGGCCAATTTGGACGAATCATAAAACCTCAAAAGTGAAAATGATCTAAACCTGTGCTGCATAAATAATAGGCAGGTGACAAGAATTACAAACTACCCACCATTAATGCTTTGAAGTCTCATAAAAACGACTTTTAACACATAAAAATCATGAAGTCCATTAATTGTTCTTTTTGTTGGAAAACTTGATTCATTACCTCATCTACCAATGTTTTAGAATTGAGCCCAATGAAATTCTTTATGAGCTAATGGGTGAAATCAGAAATGAAAGATAAACCTTTTTGTAATACAAGCATTACATTATGTGAATCTATCAAAAAATGTATTAAATAACTTCAAAATCTGCTGTAGGTAGGGCGTTATTAGCAGTATTTATCAGGTTACAGTCCCTCATACCTTATTTACCATATGGGACTTAGTATCTGGTCAAAATTCAAAGTAAAATCAGACAAAATAAAGTAATACGAGAAAAAGTTATTTTGTTTACCAGTTGGGGTAGAAACCATCATGTAAGAATAAAAGTGTTGTTCGGTTGAAGTAATGTATCCTTTTGTCACAGTGGTTTCTTACATCCACATCAACAGATCAGATGTATTATGAAGGTAGAGGTAAATATGATTAATGTACTACATGGGTTCTGTGCTTTACAGGGATCACATTTAATAGTCAATTCATGTTTATGAAATGTAAGAAGGTGATAATAAAGAACATGGTGTTATTCATTAGGGTGGATGTGTTACCCTGAAGACAGGGGGAGGGGGATCTAATTGTCACCGAGTTCCTGATGTAGCTGACATTTAACATGGTTACCATAATTACCCCATAATGTGTATTGACATTGTTTCAAATTGAAAGAATTGGCAGACAACAATTGATATTACTCAAAAGAACAGACATGAATAACCACTGTGACATAAGGAGAAAATGTTCATCACAAGATCAGTCTTCTTTTCTCATAATGGTTTTAACTGAACAGAACTATCAAAATGCTTTTTATAATACATCTAAATAGTCATCTGCTCCTGCCACTAATTAACAGCCACCACATCCCAGGTGATGCATTGACCTAACCCTTCAGCGAGGAATTTGTAACTAGATCCAATTGGAAGCAACAGCAGACGAAAATGCAAACAACAAATAATTTTTCATAATGAAGTTGGATAGTTATTTAGTAGGTTTACTAAAATAAAAGGGAATAAAGTTCTCCTTTCCCCCAGTAATTATGAGTCTCACTCTGGTATGTCACCATTTGTATGTGTGATGTAAAGTGTTTAGATGAGGACAAGTGGGAGGAGAACCTTTAATCATTAACCCTTCTCTTAACACTTTAACCCTCCACAACATTCTGAGATGGGTTCTAATTGATAAATATCATTTAACTGATTGTAAAATAGAACTAAAAATAGCTCATTCTACAGTTGAGTGGGTAAATAATCCATCTAAAGAAACTTTCTGTAAGTCAACAGTGATAATGTTTCCTATCTGAACACTTTTGCCAATTAAGGACCCATGAAACTAAGCTGGAAAAAAGTTTGGGGGCTAAAAATCCCATTGTTGGTCACAACCAAATTATCTCACACCGCCTCTCATGTTTGACTCTGTGGCCTTGTTGAAGGAAGAGGTAAGATTGCATTGTTATCTCAAACATGCATTCCCAAACAGACATCAAACAAAGTTCCCATATCACACCCAGCCCTTTTCCTACTCAGCTCAAAGAACAAACTACCCAAAGGGCAGCCAGTTGTGGGATTAAGATAGTAAGTAAGTAAGTAAGTAAGTAATTCTTTTATTCCTCCATACATGAAGAGTTATTAACATACACAAATTATCTCATATAGAAACACAAAACAGAACTAAATACGCTTACCACTTTCATGGTGAAAACGCATGCATGTATATACAATATTTACAAATGCTTACTGCGTGCTAATGAGTGGTGCTTAAACATGTAAGTGTGTGTCTATGTGTGTGTGTGTGCGTGCGTGTGGGTGTATGTGTGTGTGTGTGGCCGGGTGCGTGTATTTAGTATGAGTACTAAGGGCGGTATAGCACAAGATTTCCAGTGGCTGTTTGTTTGACATAACTTTGATTTCAACAATTTTCTTTTAACATGTCTCTAAAATGTTTTATCAAGTACCCCGTAATAACATGTAAAGATCTTTGCTCATATTCTTAAACTCATTGAAATCTTGTCACCTTCATGCCAGAGAGCTTTAGACACACCCTCACTGGTGGCAAGCAACAGTAACCAAGGATCAAGATTTCATTCATCCAATTCAGAATATTGTCCTGCCTTAGTCTTAAAGAGACTCTCTTATTTTCATTAGCCTGTTTAAACTGAACATGAAAGAAAACATTGCATAAAAGACATTGGTTGTCTGCTTGCTTTATAAAAATGACCAAGAATTTTATGGTAAAAAAGATTATAGCCTTATACAGATATCACTAGACAAGCTTCTTATTATTGTTAATTATTGTGACAAGAAATTGATACGCACAGTTAAATCATGATAAATTGAAAGCATTTTTTACATTGCAAAATCAATTACCAAATTAAAGGGATGTCAGTGGTTTTAAAAGACTTTCACATCAGTTATGTATTATTATGTATTGCGGAGTAAGGGTTGAAGAGCTTTGAATTTTCTAGACAGCATTTCCGGCTAGAAAGGGATTTTAGCACACCACTTTAAGCTTTGGTAGCGAAATAATATCAACACACTTCTATCAACAGAAGCGAACTCAACAAAAGCATGCCTTCAGAAATATGGGTTTGTTCATTTTCAATGAATTCAATGTAAAGAAAATGATTATTATGAGAATGAATTCAATACAAAGGAAAGGATTATTATGATTGGGTGGCAGATAGCTTTTCCACCCTTAGACCCTTCCATTTGAACATGCAAAGCATATTATACAAGTGACATCCTCAAATCAAACTTTTTCATTTTACACCAATTGAGTAACCAGATCAATTATCGTAGACTAATCACTCTAAATTCTGCTTCCTGGATACATAACCAGTACTTGCACCGAATGTGGATTATTAGAAGGGCTAAAAGTGGATCCTGCTGCTCACGGGGTTCAATCTCACAAACTTTGTGTCCAAAGGCAGACATTCTACCCCTAGACCACTGTCTTCCACATCCTTAAACCATTATTACATAAAGAACTTTCAGAATAATCAAATTATACCGGAAAATATCACAAGATAATCTGTTTGCAATTTGTCCTATCATGATCTTGCTAAGACAAACCAGCTATTTACCTCTAAGTTGTAATTTATGAACTGACAATTCAAGGGTTGAATGCATTACTGTGGTAAGTACTTCACATATTAAGGAAGAATTTACTGTAATCTTGCTCTGAACCTTGCATTTTCTTTTTCATACTAAAATGAGATAAGATGTTGCACCTTTTTGTCACAAAAACTTCACATTAAATGCGCCGTGTGAGAGAAACATTTAGTTGTGACCTCGAAGTATGATAAATAGCAAAGAATTTGAACCCCGCCAAATTTTGATCAGAAGTACATGTTATATTGTGTATCTGATTGAGACAAGAAGGCATACCTGTATTTTGAGCAAAATCTGATAAAGAAGAATCAACGTTTATGCTTCTCCCTTCATCTTTATCTCTTAATGCATTTGCTATAAAAAAATCTTAAAAATATAACATAAAACAGGTAAAATCTGGATACACAAATTGTGTAATTAAAGCATAAATAAAGTCAAATATCTAATTCTTTCTTTGTTAAACTGGTTTGTTACATTGCCTGATGTTGATTTGTATAAATGAGTATATATTTGAGGGTTCAAGACTTGAATCCCTTACTATAATCTTGTAATAAACCCTTGAAATGAAGTAAATGTTTCCATGTTAGACCACATGTTACACAAGGGTGCATACAGATTGTCAATGCTGAGTGCACCACCATATCAGATCTCATGGCCTTGTAATGTACTAGCATAGCTTCACAGATTAAATAACCCATTCATAAAATCTAAGTTTAGGGATTGCTTCACCCTTTAACATAACAGGTATTTAACCTTGACCCTCTCATGAAAGAGAGGACAAAACATCGATTTTAATACACATGCAGCACATTAACATTAACATTCCTCATTACGGGTAATTTCTCTCTTTGTCATGGTGGTTTCTACCCATTATCACAATAAAAATGAATATTTTCATCCTTACTATTTGTCATCTGTTGTTGCTTTCGGTTTCGACCAGTAACAAAATTCATTAAGATGGAAAAAGACTGTTAGAGGAGAAACTACTAGATTCAATACAGAGGTAAAGTTATATTCTCAGTTCTAGGAAAAGTGACATATAAAAGAGTCTTCTATCCTGCAATCAAAACAATAATTCAGTACAGACTTGTAATTAGCAATTTTCTTCCCTCTTGACAATTTCTTCGAAAATTGTGTAAAATCATAATTAAAAGCATCGAAAATCACTTTGAATTACGATATTGCGACCAAGAAGTTTCAAAACAAGAAAGATTTTCTTCTCATACCACAATGTTATTTTCAGTAAACCTATATATAAATAAGGCTTTATGGGTTGATTTAAAGTCAGCTCACTTAATTACAGTGGACCAGGTAAGATAAAAATAGATATGGTGCAATTTATCACCTTTTAATACTGGATTCCCGATCTTTGGTTGTTCCCAGCAGAAGACATCAAAACATAGTATCAAAGAGCCAGTAACAAGAAATATCAATGAAGGATGTCACACTTGATCATTATATTCGAAAATGAAATAAACATGTCAAAAAGGAGAGTAGCTCAGTATGAGCAAGTTTTCTTTTTGTCACAATGATTTCGACGTTTTCCTACAGTGGGTAAGGGATAAGTAAACAATGACAAAACATTGTTAAAGTTTACCAGGTACAGTAATCATAAAGCATTATGGGGAGAGAGAAGAACATTAATGTCTGAATGACAAATGTATGTGGTCAGAGATGATCCAAAATGAAGTCACCAATCTGTCTGGCGTCTGGCTGTACCAGATAGAAGGAGATGATCCAAAATGAAGTCACCAATCTGTCTGGCGTCTGGCTGTACCAGATAGAAGGAGATGATCCAAAATGAAGTCACCAATCTGTCTGGCGTCTGGCTGTACCAGATAGAAGTGATTAGTGTGCATGACCATAGAGTGCATGACCATGGAGAACCCTAGTATGGGACATACAGAAAGAAATGGTTGACACAATTCTCCCGTTATATGGCAGCGACAGTTTACTTATTCATGCATCTACAGTATACTAGGCTAGGAACTAGTGTCTTGCCACACAAATTAAACATGGGTTACAATTTGGGAACAAAACCAGGACAAACAATCTTATATCCTGACTCCTTAACCATTGCAAAATAAATCCTGCATGCATTATATACTGCTCCTTCCATGTAACAGAAATATCAATTACGAAATCTCTGTATGTCTGCAAACTTTGTATGTAATTTCATAAACTCAACCTCAATCTTCATGTTATGGAAAATTTACATTTTATCTTGATATCTTGCCAGATATAGAATCACTATGTCAAATAGATGATTGACTCACAGTCTCTCAAATAATAAAGTAGTCATTTTTTTTTCAAAGTTTAAATGACATGTTTAACCATCTTCAATTAAAAAATAACAAAGAAAAATGACAAAATGCATTCTTCATGGTTTTGCATGTTGCAAGAAAAATAAAAGGGGAAAAAATACTTATGCTGTTAAACTTCCATGTTTTCCCTTTGTCAGATTGTTAATGATGGATAAAACAGCATAGTGTTCAGATAAGCCAGGTAAAGCGCCCCAAACATGTTATATGTCTGTAGACTGAGATGATCCCCTCTCTATGATGCGCCCTAAACATGTTATATGTCTGTAGACTGAGATGATCCCCCTCTCTATGATGCAATAGGTATCATACTATTGGGATTTTTGTAGGAGTATCCATATTTTCCAGACCTCTTTACCTTCAATTAGGAGATGGCATGTGTCACATAAAAGGGTATTAACGGGAGAAATTACCTAGAAAATGGAAGTACAAGATAAGGTGGAGGCTCATTCACATGGAGAATACATCACTCCAGGGTTCAATGCATGACTAAAGTAAGTCCTTCACATAGGTGAGGCACAAACTACAGTATTGCACAAAACCCTCAACCTGCGTGTACAGCTTTAAAACATATGTGCCATACAGTTCTTTGATTACAGACTGTGGGTTCGGGGGTGTCATTGAAAATTTACTGGGGAAATACTAGGGAAATTCGAAAAAAATCTTTTGATGTAAACAGTTTCATCGAAACAATTATGATGGTTATCAACAATATAGGGATTGCTAAACAATTCAAGTCATACTAGTTAATGTTCAATGTATGTGTTTGAAGTGCAGTTACTCACAATTGCTAATTTTGTTACAAAACTATTTATATGATTCAATTTGTGCAATGTAATATAGGAATTGCTTTCACTGAATTTTTTTTATTTCATTCAGGGACAAAGAAACGGGCAGAAGGTTGGTAATAAATCATTCCCCTAGCAAGGTTAAAAGTAACTGATACCTGACCTTTATAATACGGACATTGCAACAATTGACATTTTAACATTATTATCGACACAAACAATGATAAATTGGTTACCTTTCTGGGGATACCCTTGATAAACTGCCACCCAAAACTTCTTCAACACTATCATGTAACCTGGGTTATAATATATCCATTACAGAGAATTATGTATTCACAATTTCTGATGAAAGGTGCTTGTCCCCCGGAAAGGTTGTATCAAAAAACAGGATCTCTGTCTACACTGAGACCTTTCTGTCTGATATTCTTCAGCAGAGTCAGTTGACTGACACCTTGTATTATCTAAAGCAGGCAATTTACAGAATGTAATTATCAACAAAGTACAAAAAATTAAAATACTTTAACTTTCCATGTGCCTTAAGGTTTCTTTATTAAGGCCATTCAATTCAAACATTTAGTTGCAGATGCCGTAACATTTTGAAGGATACAACCACTTTTCTAAATGTCAAGAACTTGCACTTTGTAATAGATGACAAGGCTAAGAAACAATGCAATACAAGTTTGCACACAATGATCATTTCATCACAACATTTTAAATATTTTAGCAATCCTGTTGCATCATTCCTTGCATGTATGTTAGAATGTTGAAAATGTTGGATGACCTCAGAGGCTTGAATTATCCATTAGCCAATAATGCTATATTATAACTACTTTGTAATTCAGATTGAACTCATCTCAAAACAGCAGGCATAAGTGATGAAATACTTTTTGAATCATCTAAATTTGGAAATTTCAAAGATACATGTACCTAGATAGTATCACAGGAGATCTGGCAATCAAATGAGCAGTTTTTCGCAATGTCACAAAAGGTTTTAATTCATACATTACTGAAATAATTAGCACTGCTCCTTATCCTTCCTAGGGGTATGGTAATATCTTATTAAGCAAAGAAAGACAGTGATGTTAATACTTGAGTCACTTTACTCTGTTCTAGCTTGTGAACAGCACAAATTGTCATGGAAGCCCTCCTTGCTTTAAAGCTGCCTATAGTTTGATTTGCTGACCATTTAAAAGGTCCAAGCACTGTTACCGGAATAAGGGGCCTACAACAATAGTGTTGCCACCAACAAGTAAAGTGATTTCCTGGTGGAAACCAATATCCCTGAGATCGAGTGCACAAGATGGCGTATCATTACTAGCGAATTGGGATCAATGCTGCACGGGAAATAATTGTTTCTAGTTCATCAAATTCTCCACAATATTGGTAAAAGTAGTCGACAGGAAGTGATTACAATTTTGACAAATGACTGAATATAAAAGGGAATCTGATTTGTCAGACTTTTGTAACCCAAACTACAAGAAAAATCCAACCCAGAGTGGATTATTTTCACCCTTTATGAGGCAATATTTGTGAACACATTTCTAACATTGGTTTATATCAATTATAGTTTAGATACTGATTGTAACTAAATTGATGGAGCTAGAGTCCAATTTAAACATCATATTTTGTAAAGCACAAAAAACAGGCACTTAAAACTTGAAACCTGTCACAAAACACACCAGCCTGAACATATGGTTTAAAATGCAAATCAGTTAGGCTAAGGGGTAAATTAGATGTTTTGAACCAGTTCAGGATTTTATTACAGCAATCCCATAATTCCAATTAGTAATATGGTCTAACCCCATTCCCACATGTTCTTCCTGCACATGAAACCAGCCATTTGTTTCCACAGAAGGACCGATAAGACAGATAATTTGGTTTTTTATTCAAATTATTTCAAAAACTTTTGGACAGATCCTACTCTGTAGGTACTTGTAAGGATTGTCTCGGAATGATGATTTGATTGAGTGTCCACAATACAAGGTCTAGAGGACGAATAATGAAGCAAACGGGGAGAATACGCATCTTATCTGGTACTCGGTTTCCAAATTTTAGTGTTCTGTGGGAAAAACCAGAAATGCTATAAATGGTGCGTATCATCCTAAGTTTTTATCAGCCTCTTTCTGGTAGTCTGGTATATGCAGATGGGAAACCCTGAGTGTTCTTCATTCTAACCTCAATAATAAATTAGATACTTGTTTAGGTGCATCTCTATTAGTTTCTTGTTTGAAAGGAAACATGAAGAAATACTTATTTCCAAGCATTGTTTTCAAAGTCACAGGAAAACACTGATCTCTAAAGATTTTGATGCTTGAATAATCAATTTTGCCTGCAGTATTGACAAATAAAAAATGTTTAAACCAGTTCTTTATCTTCAGCAATAATACTAACTTCAATCACGCCAATAAAGAGTTTTCATAAAAAAGTACAAAAAAGATCACCATAACTGACTAAAAAACACTAAAAACTTTTAAAAATAAGAAGAAATCACTTTTGATTATCTTATATTATTAGCTCTCTATTTCTGACAATGTTTCCAACTGAACTGTTTTCAAAGCCAGTTTATTTAACAACATAGTGAAATGCTTGCTATACCATTAATCTTCAGGACCATAAGATTAGTCAAAATTCACGCTTCAAATTGGAGCTTAATGTTCATCTATTATGGACCAAAAGCATCTCAAGAGTCACCATATATGCTTCAAGTAATGATAATTTGTAAAATTACATGTTTCCGCTACAACAGAACCATTAAGGCTGGTGATATATCTATGGATAAAGCTGGATGTTTTATGTGAATTTTACTTACATCTAACATAATGTTATACACAATCGATTCTACCAATTATCAGAAGGAAAACTTTTGTTTTTTCATGGCTTTTCATTGTCATCTTCTGTAGGTTTCAATTCAAACCAGTCAAAAACTAAATCGGAAAAGAGGAAAATGGTTTAATCATCAAAGAATATGTGATCACCAATTTCTCCATGGTTGCACTTTTTCTAAGGTCTATCAGATGAAAATACACAAACACTCATTTTATTCTCTTGAGGGTATCTAAAACACAGCTCAGCTGCCAGTGATAGAGATCTGATGAATCTTTTAAAATAGTCATTAAATTCCAAATACGGCCAACACTACAAAGCATTACAGCTTCAACAGCTTGAAAGCTGACACCATCCGCATATGTTAAAGGGAGAGTTAATTAATACATCATCCATTGGTAACTACCTCTTTGTACTCTACAAACTTTCCTCTGTTAAACTCCTTCTGGATTAAAAAACATTCTTCTGCAGTTTCTATCAAAAATATACTGAAGTGCAACCCTTGCAACAACATATATGAAGAGATGGGTTATATCAAAGTTTCTTGTCTGTTTGATGTAACATCAGCTTTTTACAAGCAACATCTGGTTTGATCTCTCTCAGCTTCTTTGATATCCTGTCACATGTAAAGGCAATATCACGTACCTCAGCCAGTTATGGGTGAAAACAACCTGTGACATTTGAAAACAGGGCTAAATTAGCTAGAACAACATGCTAGCTAGAACAACATGCAACACTAAATCGAAGTTCTTTGTGTAGATTTCTGCTTTTGTTATAAAGGTTACTTTCCACATCAGAATGTAAATGTTATTTGCCACACCAAATAAAGGCCAGCTGCTCATGTGTTCACTTAGATCTCATGTGAGATTGTCCATCTATGAGTTAAACTATTGCCTGATATGGATTTTGCAATTGTTTCAATTGGAATGTAGCATTATACAACTCATAAAAAGAAAACATAACATTGTCTTTGTAAAATTTTGTGACAAGAGGAGAAATTGCTTATTAACTCAAGCAACTTTTCCTTTTTTCACACTAGTGATTTGACTAATAATGATGAAGTCCTGACAATGTTTGTAGATAACAAAGATACTCTCTATATGGACCTGTCAGAAACTCCTATACATGTATATGTAGAATAAGTGAAGGAACATAATCCCTGTATCT
Organism: Cerastoderma edule; assembly: GCA_947846245.1. Lineage (NCBI taxonomy): Eukaryota > Metazoa > Mollusca > Bivalvia > Cardiida > Cardiidae > Cerastoderma > Cerastoderma edule. The sequence goes on along the minus strand of OX401413.1, from coordinate 38,058,366 downwards.
GGAACCAAGTGCAAAAGTACTTGGTGAACCATGTTCTTTCATAAACTGGCCTACAAATTGCAATTTAGGGTCTCACATCACTTTGCCTCCCAAGCAATGTCCTTAGTGCCCTGTTTAATTTGATTCTGAAGTCCTATCTTTATATGGATCTTGTAGAGCTAAACATTCTTGAAGCACTTGAAAGGCTGACAGACGTAAAACAACTGTTAATAATGTCAAAGCCCATTATGAAAATTATTGAATCATTCGTGAGTGCAATTCTTCATCTACTTACATGACAATTAAAATGAGAGGGAATCACAAATAAACCCCTTACTCCATAATACCTCACTTTGCTGTTTATGTTGCTGAAGGATAAAAGAATCCAATGTGGCAAAAGAATAGTTATTCTTAATGAAAATTTTATCTTTTCATGCAATGGATTGTACCCAATTTTTTTTTAATTCATGTCTTTCTTTTTTAATTTGATGCTCTCACTTTCAATCACTGACTGTTCAAAGATGACAGATGACACCTTTCCGAAACCTTTACAAAACAAGAAATATAAAATTTTGTCATTTATGTTTGCCTGTTAGCAATATGCTTGACTCAGGGGGGACTTTTTTTTCTAGTTAATGTATGAAAATGTTGCTAAATAGTTGCAGATTGGTTTCAATGACAACAACTCAAGGCAAGTAATGGAAAGGTAGAAGGTGGGTGAATAGAGACACATAATTGAAGTTGGAAATAGATACTAGGTATGTAAAATCTACAAATTGGGAAGTCAGTCCCCCTAGTGGACCTAATCATAGACCTAATTACTTAGAATTTTGAGGGATAACTGCCACTTCCAGAAATTTCAATTAGATCAGCCTTCACTAATGAGCTTTTCTCCACCCATAGTTACTGTATTGATCACCTCAAAACGTCTCAAGGGAAACAAAGTACTGCAACTACCTACTTTCTTGAACATAAAAGTTTCTTTCTTTATGTTTTAATCCAGGTTTCACAAAATATGCCCACTTTTAGACACCCTAAACAGAGCTTTCTTAAGACTACATAAGAGATTGTGTCATTTAGTAGCGTCATACAACATTTTTCTACTCAATCTGAAAAGAGAATTCCATTTATTTTTCTCTGAGCAGACCTGATATTTCTACATTGTTTGGAATGAGCTAAGAAAATGGTTTAATTGATCATTTTAATCAGCTTACAGTAGATATGTTACAAAATAGAGCTGTAATGAATGCATATCTAAATGACTCTAAGAAATATGTTTGAAGAAATTCAGGAGTCTTTAGTAATGGAAGTCATTTTGGATTAGTGACCATGTGCCTTGGGGTAGATCCATGTTAAGTTTAAAATTAAATATGCATCATGAAGAATGTGTTTTTAGAAAGACGACCAGGTGGTTTATAAAATTTAAAATGAAAACGTCTTTTTATTAAGTATATGGCAAAAAGAGAGTGCATGGCAATATAAAATCTTTAACTGAATTGATGCTTTTTTTGAACAACCAAAAATGGCCAATGACTCCTTTTTATATATCCTCTACAAACCAAGATATCTAACATTCTGCCATTTACATTTCGTATTTGTATGAAATACAACCTGACTAACTGCATTTTATGAACAACTGAATGAGATAGTAAAGTCCCTTGAGCTAAGCAATAATTCTAAATAACAGCCTAAGGAACCGCAAAACCTTTTCGCCAAACTGCCTTTTCATGTCTTGCGATGAAAACACTTTTTCTTGAAAGCAATATAAATATTCATTCCAAATTTTGTAAATGTAGATATTGAAGTTATGGCCATAACTCGATTATCCAGATTTTATGTGTTTATTCATCTCAGAATGAGAAGCCTTCAGTTTCCTTAGAAAAAGACATTTACATTAACACAGACAACATATAACACAGGGGATTTATGTTGAAAGCATTTTGTATGTGTGTATGAAGAGAATAACTTCAGCATGGATAAAAAGGTCTCTTCTCACCATCATCTGGATGTTCATTAACCCATCAAGTGTTTTTTCTTTAACCTTTATTGCAGTCTTTATATCGTCTTTGGCAAGCCTTTGAACAAGATGTATTTAAATGACAGAGCATGCTTTAATCCCTCTGTAGAGCACACTACTTTAAATCATTTAAAACTGCTGCATTTATTGTAAATCTAGGTTTCCACACAATTAATATTCAATTCATTAAGATTTAAAAAAATATATAATTGATTGGATATTAACTCCTGATCCTGCTGTATCTAATAACATCTTGTATATCTGTACATCTAAAAGTAATCATATTGCACCCAGCAGTTAAATCTGCAGATAATACCTCATAATTAAACCTCAAGACACATATAATAATTAATTAGTCCACTAATAAGTCTTTGATGATTAATTAGGTAAGAAGAAGTATTGATCTATGTCCTTGAAGGAGCCATTCTGAGTAGATATATGGGCTCTGTACTGGAGAAGAGGATTCTCTGGAAATCCAATAGACTTGTGCTGACAGCTGCTTTAACCCTTTCCCGGCTCATAAAAACAGCATGCGTTCAAACAGACATATCAGAAATCATTGTAATTAAAGAATTTGCTCTTCATGAGCAAACCATCCTATTGTAAAAATGGTTCCAACCCTTCAAAACTCATTCCCCTGCGAAGGATTCAAGAACTATGTTCATGAACAGACATGAACACAAAAAAGCCTTTCTTGAAAACTAAGTTGTTCTTACTTGTTTATGAATTTCAAAAACATGTTAATAAATGTTTTCATGGATATATCCATGGATATGTTCATGAACATGTTCTTGAAAGTCAATTCATGAAAAGGTTCACGAACAACATTGTATAATGAATGGATTTTTTCCCAGTTATTTCTGTTCATGAACACAATTTGTGAATATGTAGCAAAAACAGTTTGTGAGCTGTTGCAGGGGCTGCTATCTTTTGTTTGTCTTGTTCTTTATGGCTATGAGTTCCATCATCCCCTGCTGCAGACAACTCACAAGACCGAGCTCTAGAAGTGAAGCTATAGGATTAGTAGAGAAATCACCAAATACAGAAAGCATTAACAATAATTGTATCAATAACTTCAATACAGCCTACATGCATCAACCCAAGCTTCTTTAATCTCAAGATGACAAATACACTCCTAGAGATGGAAATGAAAATATGACAAAGAAGAAATCACAGTTTTGACACTTTCCCAAGAAGAGAGTTGGCTGACAGCAGTTTGAAGCATCTATAATAGAGATGGGGGACCATGAAATAAAAGATGGAGAAGGTCTAGATTCACAAGACCAAGAGCTAGGGTTTATAGAGTATTTTGGGTTTAATTTCCGTATGACAATAATTATTCATGATATTTATCTGCACTGGTTTCTACCAAATATTAGAGGGAAATGAAATTGTCCATACTTTTTTGCATTCCTTTCAGATTGGACCAGACACACATTCCTATTTGATGAATGGATTAAGCACCAAAAGTTATGCTTTCAATGTTTTTGGTCTATGACAGAAAATCCTTTTTTCATGTCATTTATTGGTTTTCGCATTAGTGATAGAACTCAGGCCTAAGACAATGACATGGGAACTGGTCCAACAATGGACTTTGTCCAGTAATACCATATCAAATCTCTTGACCATCATATTGATTTTACCCAGAATTCCAATAATAACAAACAAACTAGTCACAATAGGACTCCCCCCTCCTTCAACTGGGGTTTATCTTCAATCAAGTATTCACAGAGACAATTCTCACCCAATATCTCTTTGTGATCAGCAACTTGGACCCTTGGTGAAGCAGTTTGTTGGATTGGGGTTTAATGTGTTTCCAACATTGTTTCAGTTTAAGTGTGGTGACAGTTCACTTCTCCCTGCTCCTTGAGAAATCAACCAGAACAAACCTTGGGCATATTGCCTCATCTACGGACACTAAACAGTATGGAAATCAGGTAGGATTGAACAGGGATAGATCAACTAACATGCTATCAACTACACCCATATGGATCCCAACTTTAAACAGGAGTGATTTTGAAAGAAAGCAATTAAGGGACAATGGAGTTAAAACAAATGTGAGATAACAAACAAGAGCAGAATGTTTTATTCTTGGATACATTGTAGAGACCTTACAGGCTGATTGGAGACAGATCTTTCAGCAGATTCATTTGTCCATGCTTGATCATACAAAATAGCAATAGAAATGCGAATTTCTTGAATCATTTCACTAAACGGAAAAAAAAAACTATGGATAAAGTGGAATGATAATCCCCATATAGAAATTCATGTTGGGTCAAAAGTAAACGCAACACAAGAAAAAAAAAATGTCCATAAAAACAAACATTTTCTTTGTGAAATTGGGAAGAAACCATTGTGACAAAATGATTAATTTCTTACTAAAACTAATTCATCACATTTTCAGCATGGTTTCTTACGTCTTCTGCAGCATTCATGGAAAAGATATTTGGGAATAATTTGGAGTTACCAGGTAATATAATACTCAAACAACAATATGAAACTTAGTTCTTTCTCATTTCATTTAGTTTTTCTTTGTTTTGAGAATTTTCATTATGTAGTATCAAAATCATAAATTGAAATGAAAAAAAAAAATAGATATGAAAAGTTATTTGAAATCATTATCATAGAAGACAATGAGTCCATATATCACACAACATCCTAATAAAACCTATGCTTTTCAATACCATCTTCTTTAAATCATTTTATCCTGCTTTTTATTTAAGTCTGATGTTGCTTTAAAACTGTACAATTCACAAAATATCGTTAATGGAGAAGGGTTACAGTCCTCACGGGCATCATTAATAAGGATGTTTTTCCAATTAATTACACATAGAGAGACTTGTAAGTGTGAATTGTATTGAAGGTTACAAAAGCTGCAGACATCAAAATCCAATAATATTGATCAAACAGTTTATCTCTGATTGTTATAATACACAAATGATAACAATGTCACAAAGGGACTATCATTAGGTGGCACAATAAAATAACAACAAAGGATATCCCTCGGAGCATCCTATACTTTTGTCCTTTTTCATTTGTTAAAGGCCAATGATTATTTTTAGCAGTTTATCATGTTTCAATGTTGCTATATGATATATGATATTCCCAACAATGTGGTGGATGAAACACGATCAAATTCTAAATGTTATAACCATCAGAGCCCAAAAAGAGGCGTTAAAGAATCAGCATGTATAAAAGTATATTGAACTGCTACTGTTGGAAACAAAGAGTTTAGAACAAGCTAAAATCCAATCATCATAGAAAGATAGCCTTGCTTCCAAAAAAGTCAATAATCCTTTTCAAAAGAAATTAATATTTTGTTTTTTGAATGAAACAAAGAATGATAGTTAAGAGCAATGTTGTAACATTGCTTTGTATTTGTGACTATAATTGTTTCATGGTTAAATGTAAACAACCCTATCAATGGATAAATCTAATACTCCCTTTACTCACCCTTGGCAGCAGGTGATTTATGAAAAACGTGACAAAAGAAAGAATAACTTATTACAGAAATAATTTTTTTGGTTCCAATGCTTGGAAAAGGAGAGAGCTAGAACAGTAAATTAACAACTATTTGATTACGAAACCATGATGTCTCTGAAATCTATAAAAGAGACAGAGTATCCTCATAGACAATATCCATCTCTAAATTTGTAAGATGGTGAGTGTTTACCAAGTTACAAAATCCATGCACTTATTTCATATTTGCAATAATGTGTCCCTCGGCGCTTCTGCCCTGTCTGATAACAAGAAAACTCCCCAAATTATGTACCAGAGAAATATTCAATAACCATTCCTACAAATTACCCCCCAGAAAAAAATTAAGAATTGAATTAGACGGACTTTGTGACTCCTTGCTAGACATATAAAATCAGCCAAAGAGATGGTTCTATCTGTTTTACTGGCATATCCCTTCACTAGACTGGTTCCAAATTGAAAGCCTGGAGAAAAGGAAATGTCTCTTGTCTTCAATCCATCCGCTTTTTCTTTTCAAGTTTAAAAAGATGTGATTCCTTTGAAAACTCTGAAAGTCATCTGTTTCCATGGAAATTTGAAGGATAATCAAACCGCAATGGAAGGATGGTATTTATGGGCCCAAGACACTCATATTGGAGGAGCCTTGAACCAGAATACATTATAAACAAGTTTCAGACAGAACATCCAACTTCTCAATAACTTTCTCCAACCAAGGACTATCCTGCATTTTGCCTCAAAAACTCCTTATATGTTCAAATGTCATTGTTCGGAATTGTTAGAAAGGTTTTGTAGCAAAATTTTGAAGAGGTCAACATTTACTGTATGCATTTATATGTTGATTGTCAAAGGGTATAGAGTAATATGAGAGTATATAATACTTTATAGTATAACCTTCTACAAAGTCAGAAAAAAAAATATCAGAAAGAAGACCAACACATTAAACCTTGGTGTTCAGAATCATATCTAGGCAGATATTCCTCAAAGTCTGAGAGTACAAATTGCCTTTGAAAGTCGTATATCTTTCATAGGAGGTGTTATTCAGTTAGGGCCAATAAAGCATCTTAATGTCTCTGTTTGCTATGCCATATGCCTATATCTCTGTATAAGTCGGAATTTTATCTACAATACATGGAACTTCACTGATATCCTCTGGGATTTCCATTTCTTTTTGGAAAAGTTGCCTAATTCAGCTTTATTACTTGGTTTGAGGATGCTCTTTGGTTGAGCTCTGTATAATGGTGCCAACTTATTGCAACAAAAATAAAATTGGTCTGCCTAGAAAGCTCTTAATTTAATAGTTTTTTTTGAAGACTCTTCAAGTCATAAAATAAGGAAAGAACTAAACAATGGTATCACCCTGTAGCTGATTGATGCAGATGATGTTTGACAACTTAACACACATCTCATCAATTACAAAGTTTGCTGAGGTATCCCAAATGCATTCAAATACCTTTGTAAACTTTGTGAACAATGGTACATCCAAAATACTGTAGAATAAAAGCACAAGTTTAAGGGTCTGAATATGTGAGCCACTCATTTGGTAGTTTCTGATGGTGTTGAGTATTCACTAAGCATCGCATTTCTACTTTATATACCAAGCTTCTGATTACAGTACTAGTGTTGGAATCAATATCCCTCTATAATTACTAAACTCATGTGACACTGCTTTAAACACTTTCCTTATAATCGAAATTCTGACAGGTTCAATATCAACGCAAAACACGCCAAACCATTATTCAATTATAAAAAGTAAGGTTTTATTAATGATATTATGATATTCAGGAGAACCATTTTAACAAATAAAGAAACTTGTTCCTACGAGATTTTTATTTCCCTTTTATCCCACTGGTTTGGTAACCAATTTGCTGTCTTGCATAAAAAGATTTGATATGTAAACCATGGTTTCTGACCTGAAATGTGTGCAGTAGACAACCTTTATAGTACTATCAAAGGGACTGAATAACTAAATAAAAAACATTAATTATGTATTTAGGTTATTAAAAAGGTGATGTCAACATCTCTTATGTGGATTATTTAATTACTGGGCTAGCTAACTTCAAAGGTGTTACAAGGATGAGCTGTCAGAATGAGAAAACAACATGTCTTATTTCTTTCTATCTCCATATATTGCTTTCTTTTCCATCAACAATACACATTGTGACACTTAAACATTACCATTCAGTAGAAATATTAAGCATATCGAAAAGTGATATTTCTAACTGACCAATTGTCGTCTTAAATACTGGTGTAAAGAAACAACAGTAACAAAAGGAGAATCTGCTTTTGACAGGTGGCTTCTCCTTTTGTTACAATGTTTTTATCTCTCCAAATATCGTAAGGACTGTTGCATAATTTACAATTGCAATCTGCCTTCTATTTATGTTAGACTAAAACAAAATACTATGTGAGGCAATTGGCTAAGGAATGAGTTTATTTAGAGAACTATACCTTCTAAGTGTGCCATCAAATACCAGAAGTTATGACTTCAAAACACCATTAAAAGTGTCGGGTCAAAAACCTATCTCGTCTTCATTAAATATGTAGACTTATATGACCATCTCCACGAGTATAATCCCTGTAATGTATTTCCGTGCATGAATCACTTTATCTCTCCAAAGGCAAAAACTGCGATTTACACAAAATTGCCGTCATTTGACTACACGTAAAAACAATCTTCATTCTTAATGACAAAAAGTCAATACTAGGTCCTCCACAATCCTGGCGTCCTTACAGCCCACAAAGAATATCATTTTCATCCAATATGATTCATGAAACTACAATAGAACCAGGTCATTTCGCATTCATGATAATTCTTTTCTTTTTTATTCCACAGAAAATATCTTTTCCTGATGGGCAATTAATGGATCATGGCACAATGAGTATTGGGTACTGTGTGCGCCTCCCTTCCACCTTTATGTACCCTCTAAAATTACATGTTTGTTGGTACTGTCCTAGTAGCATTAAATCACTATTTCATCCCATTCCCTCATACAGAACTTTGTTGCTAATCAATATTGATTATTTGGGTACAATTAAAGTAGGAAAAACAAAATTTCCATAGCAATATCATGAAACAAACCATATTATTTGAGGAATTTCATCATCTCTTTATATGCTTACTTGATTTTAATACTAATGAATGTAAACTGCTGTTGATTTCAATTTAGACCATTCCACAATTACATATGGGAAAATTAGTGAATCATCAGCTGCAGATGATTTCTAATGAGTAGAAAGGACCACAGCACCTTTAGTGAAAGCTGATAGGAAATTCATTTAAAAGAGCATTGTCTGAGCAATTCATTGCAAAAGACTAAATCAGTTTAAAAAAAAATACAAAAAAGAGTGTTACTAAAAAGTAAGAACTAAAAATAATACATATACATAAGATGTACAAAGTCTCTCTACAACAAAATCATATCAATCTATAATGATTTTTTTTCATGAAAATATTTTGCCTTTCAAACAACTGGTTATAAATGTCTGCTTTGTCTGTCTGAAAGGTAAAGGTTAAGGAGAAAGATTTGTTAAATGTGTTTCCTTATACTTCAGGGTGGGCAGGTGTCAGCAGGCAAGACAACATAAAATACAGGATTGCTGATATTATTCCTTCCACAGGGCAATGATCTGGAAATAATGCCCATTTAGGCCCCCAGAAAAACAGAGAAATTTGAATGAAAGTGATCAAAATGCAAATACAATGGGTAAAAAAACAGTTTGGGGAGAAAGAAGTCCCATTGCATTTAAAGATTTGATGGTAAATCAACCTGATATCAGTGACTAAACAAGGGAGCATGGAAAAGGCATCCATAAAGCCAGCCTACATGGAGAGATCCATCATGATCATTAGCGGGTACCATTATGAATCGAAGAGACCCTACCTTCACGCTCCAACAAGCCCAACTCACTGCTTATTATTTATTATAAAGTCTCCTTAGGAAATACACTTATCATTAGCCACATGCTGGTCAAGCAACAAGGAAGTGGAGGTTACCTACTACTGGATATACCTTGAAAATGGTTGAAGAAAGCTTTAAACCCCATAAAAACAAACACTTCTCTAAGATGTCTGAATACAGATGTGTCCACCATGTTTTGTATGTATGTTGGTACCTTAAACATCTTCTTTTGTCACAATGGTCTTCAGTCTCACACTCTGTATTTCTTGATTAACGAGTTTATATGGAGTATTACGCAGTTTTGCATAAATACCTTTTGCAATATAACTTAGCATATAAGAATTAGAAACCAATATGCAAATATATTAAATTATCCTCCACAATCAATTTCGTCTTTAGGCAAAATTGTTTGGACAAATTCAAGAGCAAATTCAATTCAAACTAGTATTTATTTTACATCTTTAGTTTAATTTCATTTTGGGGGGGAAAATCAAAGGAATAAGATCTATGACTAAAAATATATATAAAAATTCATTCACCTTTTTTTCCTGTTATATAATATCACATCCAGTAGAAAACATGGATAACAACGTATCTGTCCATAAGGGGAGAGAGAGAGCGAGAAGAATGATCATTTCCCTTCAGTGACACAAGACTAAATGAGAACTTTTGCTACTAATTCATTCCATAAAGTCTTTTCAATACACCGTGGGAGACATGGGCAGAGCTCTGAGGCTGGGAAGAAACTTCAATATTTCATACAGTTTTCCAATATTTGTGACATTTTATAGCAAAACTGTTGCAGGATTCTGACAGGTCTGATCAATTTGCCCTAGAGAGTTTAAATCCTGGGAGATCATCTCATTGACTATAATAATCTTTTCTTAGCCTTCATGTTCACCCTCACCAGACACACTACTTTATGTAGCCAATGTTTAACCTTCTACAACAACATCAAATTTCAGCAGTCAGCAAGACAAGAACCTTAACAACCATGAAGCATCGCATAACCTGATGTCAAACTTTGAAAAGGTTTGCTCATGACTCTTTCTTTTTTGGTCAACTTTCTTTTTGTACCAATACTTTCACATGTCTTCCGCTTCATACATTTCTAAACTACCAGTAACTTGTATGAGGGTAAAAAATTAGAAACTATTCAAGCACTTTTCAATTAAATAGTACCAAATAACAGATAATACTGGTAAAACATTTAACTTGAAATAAAGTCAACACCTATCAGTTCAGTTGGTACCCTGTAGTGTGTCTGACTAGGAAAACAGGGGTTTCGAGTTGGAGACCTGACTTGGCCAGTATGGTTTCCAATCTTTGATGCAGCCATTAGGCATCACAATGTATTTGTCTCTCAATGCTGAACGATTGTGCCCATGTGGGAAAGCAGTTCTGCATGGTGAGGAAATACCATGGAATTATGCGGGGCAGGTTATTGCGATATGACAATTATATCTTTAAAAAAAAGCATAAATTCACATAAGTTCACAAACTATCATTCATAAACATTTTCTCATGATTCTAGGATGAAGAAGTCCATCAGCATTTTTCTACTTCATCAACAATAATGTTAGTCTAGTATAGATTACACCGTCAAACTTCCACCCATCATTCCACATCAAACAAACAAGTTGACGGACAAATCAATCAGTCAATATAAATATACTCGGAGCGGTCACATGTAAAAATCCGCTGGTCAAGCAATTGGTGGGGTTTAAGGAATGGCTTGATATTGACTCAACAATCAATACAATGTCATTGTTTTCCGAGCAGGAGAGGGAGTTAATGAAATATTTGGTTATCCCTGATTGCCCTGGATCCACATGAAAATAATCTGTGTTGGTGTAGTTATTGCTATATAAGAGAGTGTTTTATGAGAAACCATAAGTAGAGAGGAATCATTTATCAGGAATCACAAGGCAATTTCCATAGCCCCTTATCCTGGTTGAGACATGAACATTTCCATAACCCTTTCCTTTTTAAAAATAGAATTAACCATTGAGACAGAAGGAGTTGGCTGGTTGTTTCTTTAATATTGTTTGGAAGGTACCATGAAATGATTACATATGACGCCATGGGTTAATTTCTGTCCGCTCATACCACATGTTCCACAGCATATGATGAGCAAGCTGTTTCATCTCTCTTGTTCAGTGTTTCCCTTACAAGCAGAAAAATCTTTTTCATTAAACACTACTTTAACTGACCTATTGCTAACATTTTCATGAATTTGCAAAGGCATTTTTTAACATCTTCAACACTACAGAATCTGTATGACACAAAGTTGTAACAATTTGGTTTTATGTGGGGTTAAATGATATTTCAACAGTTATTCTACTCATATTTGACTTAGTATTTCTGTTTACATTAAGAAAGCTATCCAAAATATCACTAGTGGCTGTAAAGAAAAGAATTTCTCCTCCTGTGTAAAGAGCAGATTTAAAGGGGAGTTTATATCAAGGGCTCAATGGAAAACTATGTAAAGTTCTTCACTACAATGAAGGACTTGCTTTAGTTTTGCAAAGAGCCTTCAAAAATGGTGTTAAATATTCATCACCAGCAATGCAAGCCTTGGAGGTCTTCATTCAGTCGCCAGTAATGTACCTGCATTTGCAAGTAAAGGCAATTAATTACGCTCTAGTATTACATTTTTGGACTATGTAACAAGCTTGCAGTTAACATATTATGGAAATTTATCCAAACTTCAAACAAGCTAATTTGAATAAAAAATCAGAATCTGACACAATGGGTCATAAAAGATCGTTTGACCTGGTGCAGATTACCCACAAGATGTCTGTAAATAGTTATGAACATTTTCAGAAAGTTGAGTTGAGAAGCACTAATTTCATATCATTTCTATGTGTTTGACAATACATGTATTTGCAATGCTTATCAATTAAATTATTCATTAATTCATTCACAGCCTTTAATCTGTCATATCTACTTTCAATAACAATAATCTAACCAGCTCCTCCATATTCACCAATGTTTTCTGATCCCCACGCCTCGGGAGTCCATATTGTATCATTTATAGTTTATCAGAAAACCATGATAAGGGTTACATTGACACCCCATATTGGCCATAAGAAGCTGATATTGAGGTTAAAATGGGACTTCCATAATCATTGATTGGACAATCATCCAGGTTAATATCAAACAGTGCTCTATATTGTGGTCAACACTCTCTATCTCCCTGACTTTGAGAAAACAGATAGCGCATTTTGGATCAACTGATCTTTTATTCTCCTAATACCACAGATATAGGGATATGAAACTGGAATTCATTACAGCACTGCTTCACCTCAATAATGATTGGTTCCCTGTTAAAATTGACAACAGATAACAATGATTGCCAAAATGACACTATTATTTATTGATGTTGGATTTTGAAGATTATGTCAATTACCTTTTGCAAAAAAGCAAACTACTCTAAAATTCCTCATAATTATACAATATATATTTTTGATGTGAATTATCTATGAAGATAACTTAAGGTTTATGAATTTTGATAATCAAACATTTTCCAATGTTTCTATAAATGAAATGACTACATAATGCATCTTCCTACCAAGAGTTTTTTCCTCAAAAAACAAACAAACAGGGTTAATTATCATGGCAGAAAGATTAATTTTCCCATAGGCTTCAATGTTAATTTTTGCATTGATTATCACCCCTAATTGAAGTTATAATGGAAGTTTCTTGATTAAAACCTTTTCAATTGTGAAGATCTTCAATGTGACAAAGTTGCATAAAGTTGCTACCATTTAGCGTTGTGATATGCAACATTCTTATAAGGGGTGTCATCCTTAACAAAAAGTGATATGAAAAGCAATTTTATTTTGCAGCATGATGCATTTGATAATTCATGTACTGCAGACTGTAGCTTGTTTTATTTCAGATATTCAAAAACGCATTTAGCTGACAAAGCACTTTTATCACCAGCGAAGGCAGAATTTTGTCATTCTTTTGTTTATTTACGCCATAAATCACAAATTTGCTTTTGTTGGACAGGAAACAGGAAAACAAAATTCATGCAATCTAACAAAGCACTAATGTGCAGCTATGCTTTAGCTTGTATCAATTTGTTTAGGATGATTAAAATTACCTTTGTATTAAAAAAAGGAGGATCAAAATTGAAAGGGTACTACTTCAACCATCTTATTTCAACATGAAGGCCAAAAAATTATCACAATACCACAACATTCAGTTTTTACCATGAAAAGATTTATGAACGATTTTACTTGCTAATAAATCATGGAAATGGACCCTTTACTTACCCTGTACTCCTTAATTCCATAATAACTTCAACACAGAAAATCCTAATGAGAAATGCCCATAAGTTAATTTCACAAAGTTGGGACCTTTTACATGTACATGAATAAGTTCAAAAGCGAGTTCTTTTTCCTTTGTTTTGGGTTTAACTCTCTATATTTTCAATAATTTTTCAAATAAAAAAAAATTACCTTAAATTGAAAAAATCTTTCCCAATACCCAGAATTCCATGAAGGAAAGCCATTGATATCATCACCTTTCTGTTTTTGATATGACCTCCATGGCTTCACCCATTACTCCATCATACCTTTATCACATTTCTCTTAAAATCTTGTGCAGCAAATGTTAAGTTAATAGGGAGCGATTGTTTAGTATTCAAACTTGTCTCATATTTTCATGTGAAGCAATGGGTTCATGAATGACAATTTACTTGTGATACCAACATTCATGGCAAAGGTTAAAGGTAAGTGTCGGATTGTATGGTACCAGGCAGAGGTAGGGTAGGTAAAATGAGAAGAGAACGGATCATATTTCACCCAGTGAGTCATTAGTTCTGGTTGTGCACCTTATTTACATTTATACCCTTTCTTTAGATACAGAAATGCCAACAGTTTGGCTGTTTTGTAAGATAAGCTTTAGAATAATTGTGGTAAAAGAGAATTTTGCAGCATCATGAATATCATTCAACAAATTCTCTTTATGATTTATCATGTTATGTGATATTAGTTTTGTGTATATATTCATATTTGTTTGACTTAATGGTCTTTGTTATTTTCTTAATACTTGCATGAGAGAAAGGATAAATCAGTGAATTGGTTAATTTAGTGCAAAACAATTGCCCTTTTCCATGATATTTATAATCAGAGGAATATTGAAATACAATAGCCTGTGTTCATAAGAGATAATTGTTCCCATTTTGACCCTGAATGGCCTTGGAAAACTGACCTCAAAGTAATTGTATATATCCTAAACCTGTTAACTCCAATGGAAAATTTGAGGATGTTCTAAATTAAAAGTGAGAAATGACAACATAAGAATAACATATAAGATGTATTCATTATTTATGATAATGGCTTGAAACCACTGTGACCAACAGATGGAGTTCTAATTAGAAACCAAATATCTATAATACACTTCTGCAGCTTTTCAGTAAATGAGAGGATGTATGAAGTAAGGCATAAGAGCAATTTCCAATGCTGTGTTCTATATTTCCTTTCTAAACCCTATATTGTGGGTACGATTCATATCATTTGCTTGTTGAGTGTGCATCTATTCAATATCATAAGTTATACCTCATATTTTGTTCTTAAATTGCTTTTGAAGTGGATCTGTCACAAAATCTTATATGAGGGAATGTTTAAAATTGGAATTGGTTTGGAAGCAACATAAATTATATAAACAAAGCATAACTTGAAACGCTAAACTTTCTTGTCTATTCACAATATTCATGGAAGAATACTGTGTTACAGGCCTTTAAGATGATGGGTTAATGAATTCAGTCATTTGTCAAACTTTGAAATAAAACCTCCATTTTATAGCTACTTTGATCCTGTCACCGTTTTCTTGACACAACATAAATACCATATTCCCACTATAAATAAAAGTTGTCATAAATATCATTTACAAGAATACGCGGCTAATTTATGTTTAATTACTTTATTCCAAGCCAATAAAAGTCAACTTCTTGATGCTAGGATTCCACTTGGCCAGTGCCTGTTGGTGCCAATTTGTGCTGAAAATGTGATTAGCAAGAAGTGGCTCACTGTGAATGTCCCCTCGTCTTGTGTTACCAAGTGGAATAAACTGGATGCCATATGGCATACTCTGATGTGTCTGAGGTGCAGGTCATTATATTCCAGTCACTCCAATAGGTGGAATGTTTGAGCCAAAGTGCGATATGTTCCCACCATTTGATGCCACTTGGTTGATACTTGACCCTGATTGCTTGATGCAAGTGGCACATTGGAATTAAAAAAACTTTGAAATTTTCTTGCCGCTAAATTCAAATTTGGTGCCATTTACAGCCACCACAAGCTAGTAGGTAGGCAGTTTAAGACACTACATGGCATGTGGCACCTTATTGGCAATACTAGACGCCAATGCTCATTTCAAACTCACCCAGTGCAGTGGACTCCTCGCAAAACATTCCATTTTTTATTTACCATCATTCAGGATAAAGTGAAAAGAAAACAACAGTAGATAACAGTTATTAAGTGTCAAACATTTCACTAGGAGATAAGTTAGAATCAGCAGCACAAGGAATATCTCCAGTTGCCAAAATGAGTTTTGAACCTTCTACTAAAGCTGTGTTTGAACCAGTATAATCTATATGAAGTAATGGGGTACCCATACTTACCCTGTTTAAAATGCATTGCAAGAGGTAACATGTTTCATTCTATCAAAATGACAAGAACCTATCTATGAAGGAAATGTATGAAATGTAAAGGTGAACATTGTAATGATTGTGAATTGTAAAGGTGAACAGTAAAATGATTGTGAATTGTTAAGGTTAACAGTGTAATGATTGTGAATTGTACAGATGAACAGTGTAATGATTGTGAATTGTAAAGGTGAACAGTGAAATGATTGTGAATTGTAAAGATGAACATTGTAATTATTGTGAATTGTAAAGATGAACAGTGTAATGATTGTGAATTGTAAAGTTGAACATTGTAATGATTGTGAATTGTAAAGATGAACAGTGTAATGATTGTAAATTGTAAAGGTGAACAGTGTAATGATCGTGATTTGTAGAGATAAACAGTATAATGATTGTGAATTGTAAAGGTGAACAGTTTAATGATGGTGAATTGTGAAAGTGAACATTGTTATGATTGTGAATTGTAAAGCTGAACAGTGTAATGATTGTAAATTGAAAAGGTGAACAGTGAAATGATTGTAAATTGTAAAGGTGAACAGTGTAATGATCGTGATTTGTAGAGATAAACAGTATAATGATTGTAAATTGTAAAGGTGAACAGTGTAATGATCGTGATTTGTAGAGATAAACAGTATAATGATTGTGAATTGTAAAGATGAACAGTTTAATGATGGTGAATTGTGAAAGTGAACATTGTTATGATTGTGAATTGTAAAGCTAACCAGTGTAATGATTGTAAATTGAAAAGGTGAACAGTGTAATGATTGTGAATTGTAAAGGTGAACAGTGTAATGATCGTGATTTGTAGAGATAAACAGTATAATGATTGTGAATTGTAAAGGTGAACAGTGTAATGATTGTGAGTTGTAAAGATGAACAGTGTAAAGATTATGAATTGTAAAGATGAAAAGTTTAATGATGGTGAATTGTAAAAGTGAACATTGTAATGATTGTAATTTGTAAAAGTTAACAGTTATTATAAAGGAGAAAGTCAACTTTGGTCACAATCTTTTAACTAATATAGAGGAAAAGAAAGCGAGTAAATCCGGACTACATTCCTAGTTCCAAGAAGGTATTAGTCCGCACAGCGAAGGTGGACGTTTAATGAGTAATTGGGGTAAGACCATTGTTTGTGTATCGATTAAGTATCGTCCCTCAAAAAGTGGTATGTAAATTCAATGGACTAAGGTGCTGACACACCCTGAGTCCAAAAAGTTGTCTGTGGCAGACATTCACAACTGCATAAGAGGACTACATGCTACTGATGAAAAAAAAAAGAAAACCCATTCAATATTGACATTATGTGAATTGAGATCATTCCCTTAAAGCATTATAATTAAACCAATCCAAAGCCAGTTGTTAAATAGTTTTACAAAAAGTGAAATACGGATGACAAGCAGCTTTCTCATTATGTTGCACTCACTAAATCAATTATCTTTTTCATGTATGAAAATAATTTCTATGGACACATTTTTCTTTTGCCAGAGTGTGTTTTAGGTGTTCCTTGGGGCTGCAACATACCAAATCCTGCCTTGATTGTACAGGGTTCTCAAAGAAGGGAGAATTATTTTCAATCAATTCATTTCAGTGTAAAACGTGATTCTTTACAAGTTTGTGCGAAACAGGTAAAAGACTAGGAAACTTTATATATTTACATTGTGGCTGATTTCCAATGAAAACAGTATCCGATATCAAATTTAAAACATCAGTAAATATTGTAGCCCTAGGGAAGGGACAACATTCAAACACTTTGAAGGTGTAGAAATGGCAGAATTGGTGAGAAAATTGCATCCTGCTTAAACTGTTGACATATCTCCTTGGTGTCCTTGTCCATTTATGTTTAGACACTTTCTCCTTTTTAAGGAAGGGGATCCTGACTGACTTCTCTGGGATATACAGTGAAGTCTCAAACAGGAAGAAGGACGCAATAGGCACTCGACTATGATTACTACCTTATCCATATGAGCAAAGAGAGTCCTTATTATCTGGAATTAACGAACTATATAAGCTTTAATTTAACTAAATTAAAAACTAAAGTAATAATTAACGCTTTATCAACAAATACAAGGATATACAATTTTTCAGCAGACAACTTTTTAAACTCTTGCAGTAGTCTGATTAAAACCAATCACTCCTTTTTTTTCAATCAATGGTTTCATTACAATCAATAGAACTCCTCATATAAAGTTTGTCATCTTATGACATGTTATCTAAGGGAGCATTTAAAACTTGTTCATGTTTTGGTCAAGGGGTTACACAACTTACAATTTGGTGATCATGTGCATTGGGAAAATTGTTTCATCTCACAGAAAACAACTTGTAGCATTGTGTCAAAAAAAGCATAATTATGAACTGTATAAAAAGATTGATCTTTTGTTCAGTTTGACTATCATTTTTCTTTTCTTTCAACAGCCTATCTGTCTATTTTGTGTATTTTAGCGAACCATCAATCTAAGCTGCATGATTTTGCAAGATAACCAACAAAAAACATGAGCTTATCTTTAAGGCACTTTTGCACTGTTGCAGACATGCTTATAACAACAATAGAAGAATTCAAGATCTTTCATTTTTGGTCTTTATTTCAAACACACATCAAAAGTTGCCACAACATATAATTACCTTGTTGAATTGAATGATTTGAAAATCAAAGCCTTTTTAAAATTATTTAAAACAATCTGTGAATTGTCAATAAATGGAAACAAAATGAAGGAAACATCTGCATATTTACATTTGAAAATACTACATGGAACCCAATGAAGTAAAACATCAGACGTAGTGCCTTATTTCTGGTGGCAGTTTCACAGATAAAGAGAAAACTTTGACACAGACATGATGATAGCTCTGATAATTCAATAAAGTCAGGAAATAATCCTTTGAATTCACTTTACATCATTTCTACAATTCAATCTTTAACATCCTATCAAAATAAAAAGTGCAGTACAATCAAGCTTACTGAAAACATATAAGCGAAGTTAGAGGAATTGCAACATAAGCCAAATATGGCTTTATGCAAAATATATCATACCTTGTCTGTTCCTGATTATGTTCACTAAAAAGCAATTTGTTTTAGTATATATAAAAAGTAGCTGTTTTCGAATTTTCTTGAATCATGTTTGTCCGAAAAGAATTAAAGAAAGTCCTACCTTACAAACAAAAGCACATATTGTAATGGAAAAGATGTCATAAATGGTCTTTATATATGGGGGAAAATAAACATGAACAACTGCAAGATTATTGGCACTTATGATATTCTATGTTTATTGTTTGCATTAAAGATTTGCTAGATTTGTTTTATTTCAATGTGACTTTCACCTTTTGGTCTTTCTGGCCATAAAGTCTGCAAACTTGATAGCATGCCAATGACCATTCGACAGACTCGAAGATATTGATATTGGAATTGTAACTTTTAAAAGAACTATTCTTGAAATGTTGTTACTGATAACTTTCAACAACTCATACTTTTAAACCTTGAAAATCAATTCAAATCAAGGTGAATAAACAGACACAAATAAGCCTTTACTTTCTTGCAAGATGAAATAGAGGTTACCAACATTTTGCTAGCTTTTTACCCATGCACAATAGAAAAAGGTAGAGTAATTGAAGTTTTGGTTTGTAAAGCCACAAAAGGGGATACCAATGTAATTTCTATCATTTCAATCAAATCTCTAAACTATTGAGGAGCTTTGTTCGAAATACCTTGGCAATTCTTTAAAAAAAAAAAACCTACCTAGAAAGGAGCATTTGCAGATGACTTTTCACAGATGTGTAGGTTTAAGGAGGACTCAGGTTTAAGACATAGCCACTGAGACATTTTTTTTCTAATTCTTGCTAAGAATTTATAAAATCTTTCATTTTAATGATTGCTTATGCAGATATCTTTAATAGGGGAAAGGGCAAATAACAGGATAAAGGCCTATTTTTTTCCTATAATCCCTTTGCACATTAAAGAGTCACTTATAGGATGTCCATAAGTTCCTCAAGTGGTAACACATTTACCAAATAAGAGCTAGCACCAAATAATTGTTTAGCACCTACTTTATAAGGAAATTCTCACATCTTTAAAGTCTACCCTTTGCTTTTTATTAATCATAATGGATCACTTTCTAACAAAATGGTTAAGAATAATTAATAATACATAAAATTATTTCATATTTTAATCAATTATAAGCCGATGTTCTTCCTCATATTTTTTGCAATGTTAAGCGAATATTCGTAATCTACTCTGTATAATGAAGTAGATGGGTTTTTTCACTCATGTGTCTTTTATAGCATTTCTGGTTCATATTATTGGAAAGCATACTGGTAACCCCAATAAGCACAGCATACTCCTGACAACTATTCACAAATCACTAATAGTAGGAAACGAAAATGCACTATATAAGGCATTTACCTTTTTGTCACAATGGTTGCAGCCCAGTTAAAAAAAAAACAAGTTGCTACAATTTGAGTTCCTATTTTGTCTGAATTAAAACCGTATGGGGTAATTGGTTTGTATGTGTCAAGTAGGGGCCAGAGAAGCTTTACTAGTACACTTCACACTTCTTGAACATCACATCACCTTCAAACATACAGCTGCCCAAATGAATACATTTAGTAATATCAAAGTAATGGCAAACCTTAGTCATTTTTCCTGTGTTGAGTTGAAATCATTTAGGATAAAAAAAGGAACTGTATGATTGTTATAAAGTCAAGCCAAATATTGGAGTTCACACAACATACCAGTTGAATATCATCACAATTTTTTCTGCTGAAACTAAGCTGTTTTTTTTTTTCATTAAAAAGTCACACAAGTTTGCATACGGTAACAGTTAGTTTTACCTTTTAACAAATATTTCCTGCATTTTACAACAACTTAATTGCTGTCTGAAATCCCCTTCACTTTAGGACATTCATTTTTGGACTAAGGGTGCGTCAGCACCTTAGTCCACTGAATTTACACATCACTTTTTGAGGGACAGTACTTCATCAATACACAAACAGCGGTCTGACCCCAATTACCCATTAAACATCCGCCTTCACTCTGCGGACTAATACCTCCTTGGAACTAGGAATGTAGTCCGGATTTACTCGCTTTGTTTTGCTCTATATTGTTATAACTGTTGCCTCATGGGAAATTGTAAAATGTCCAGATGTTTGAAAAATAGACTATCGTTCAGTCTCTGTTCACAGAAATAATAATTATAGTAATAGTGTTAAAAGGTGCAGCTGTTTTCCTCGAGATGTTGCCCAAAGAAATGTTCAAATGTTTCCTCAATCGTCTTGCTTTAAACGCACCCTAGTCCTTCAGCGCTATCAGCGCTTTGATTCTAAAGAGTAAATGGATGAAGTGTAAGATGGGAAATATGAGGTTGTTTCTGGCTGCTATACTGAAGTGTGGTTCATACAGCCAATTTCTAAGTTCTATGATATCTGTTCTTTGGGATGTTTTTACAGACTGGAAATGGAGGGGTTACACCTGTTAAAACAATATCAGCGCCAATGTGCACACCCCAATGATGAGAAAAAGCTTTTACCGTTGCCATGGAGATAGAAAACATAGTATAAAAACAAACAAAGTACCCAATCATGATGACATGTGATTAAGCAGTATTAAGAGATCCCAATAGATTTGTCAGTATGTATGATAACCCATTCCCTGTTCTTTATGTTCAACAGTTAAAAAACAAAAAGAAACATTCATACCCAAGTAAAGCTTTGATGATTGACACCAATACTGAAATCATTAACACAGAAAGAGGATTCAATCTTATGTTTCCTTAAGCTCTATATCGTAATGGAAATCTTCATGATTGATTGTTCAAAAACATTTGCACTACTTTTAACTTTTATACTTGTTTCAATTGGTGTTAAAATAGTTTTTCACAAAATTAATAAGCATTGACAAACAGTTCACAACTTTGAATGTTATTGCATGCACTTATTTGTATCTCTATTATTTCATCATCATTGCTGATGTTTGTTAAGTGGTTAGAGAGAGAAACCCAAATGTATACCATTGTCTAGTACCGTTTGCTGATAGTACTTTTATATTAGGCGTGATTTATAAGTGGGTTGGGCTTCTTCGTGTCAGCTGTTGCCAGGTATTATGTATTCATACTAAATATAATTATTATCGAATAAAACATTCATAAAACATCGTATTACTCAAATTGTGGAGGAAACATTCACCAAAAAACACTGTTGTCTAAATGTCAGGCTTAATTAAGATAAAAAAAACTTACCAGAATGATTTCATATCCTCATTTATATACAAGACTTGTTAATTCGGTCAAGTTAGAAACCCATTAAGACAAGACTTTAATTCATTTGGGAATTTCAATAATAATATTGCAATCTTTTACTTTTTCATGTTTCCTCGTTAATGCTCAATTGACTCCATGATAAGTCACTTTGTCCACATCATCATCTTAAGAGCAATTTACCCTTTTCTTACACAGGATCTTACCCAGTGTCATAGAGAAAATATATGTAATTTTTTAATTCTAACTTCCTGTTATCTGCTGTTGTTTTGAGTGTTGACCATTCACAAATTCCCATAAGGGTGAATTGGTGAAGCAAGCTCATTGTCATGTTGAATTGTCAAGAAGCAGACAAACCATTGACTTGTAATTAGATGAGTCTAGACAATACTGGGGATATAGGGAATGTATATCACCAATAATACCATGGCTTCTAATGCATAGATGGGATCCCACCCTCACCATTTATAACCATCAAACCCCTTGATAAGAGCCTGTCCCTCATATACAGTCTCTAAAGGTATCTGTAGCTTAAATTACAAATAAAAAAAAAATATTTATGGATAAAGACACAACTTGAAACTTGCAGTACACAGTCTGTTATGAATATTTCATAATGATTATCAATTTTTGTTTGCAGATGCTATTTATGTTTGAGCAAGACTCATTTTCATTATTTTGGAGCTAACTAACACTAAGGCATTGAATTTCTTATTTCTCTTCAAAATGACAACATAAACTATGGGTTTTTATAAAAATTGGAGAATGCTTTTACTTTAAACTTGAACCAGTCATAAATTTCCAGATGGGGCAATGGGTTTAAAATTAAAAAGAACTCTTAACTCTATTTTACCTTTGAACTGATAACGTTAAGCATGATGAGGTAATAGGTTTATAGGTATGAGATGGGGCCTGATTACCTGCACACATGCTGGCTGATGGATAAACCAGAGACCTGTAAAGGTACTGGAAAACTGCCTCAAAACAAGCCCTCCTGGTACCATAAACAATTCCCATACTAACTTCTCCTTCCCTTACAATCCTGACCTGTAGGTACTCACATACAAGAACAAGACAAATCATCATCAAACAACCACAAAATGTTTGGGTTTGGAAAAGAACAATGGCACATACCCTGAGATCAGAATCCAATCTTCATGTTTTGTACCTGGAGCCCTACTGGGAATAGATTCCTATGGAGTGTTATATAACTTTGATTGAGAGGAGCAGCTGATGATACTTCAAATTGCTCATCTTTTATCTGTTCTTGAATCTACTAGAGGTGCCTGTGTAGTGTACTATACGTATCATCCCATATGTAACACCCTGTATGTGTAGAATTTGAGAGGTGTCCAAAGTGAACTTTATAACTTCAAAGAGAAATAATGAAGCAAGAAAATGGGCTTTATAATTGTGTTATTGTGTAAAACTCATATGGCAAATATATTTGTTATCTTTTCGTGATGATTTTGTCTGTCCATTCTGTGTAGATTATTGAAACAAGAGTTATAGCACAAGAGTTTACATGCTATAACACAAGTCCATAGAAAGGCCTAGAGGGATAAGGCCTCAGATGATTCACCAGATTCACAAGGATTTTTCCCTTCAAACAAATCACATGCTGTTGGTGCTCATTTTAAATGCCTTATCAATTTTCTAATATGGATTACATCTTTGTAGCACAGCACTCAAGTTAGTGGACTCGTAACCCTGGTTCTGGGTTTGAGCCCAATCAGCACTGCTGGTTTCGTGAGAATGTCCATTTGAAAGACACACAGAGCCCTTGCCAAGTACAGGAGGGTGTCAGAAAAAATTAAAATAAACAAAAAACTATTGATATTTAAATCAACCTTATACACAACACCAGATTGACTGAGTGCAACGCAAGTGTAAGCCCTGTACCATTGTGCAATGCACAGAGTCATATATAAGGTTTTTAATCAAGATAATTAGTTGGAAGTAGCAGATGCAGTTAATACGATCAGATCAATTCATCTCTATTATATATATGATATATAGTTTGTAGTATAATGAATATCTAAAACCAACTAAATCATTTTTGTTACAATTTGACCTACTAGATTCATAGCCATGTAAATTAATTAGTTATCATTCTATATAATAAATGAATTTATAACCATTTTCAATCTTATTCTTGTCCCCTATTTATAGCTCAAGAGGTCTTGTCAATAAGTCCATTAAGAACATTGATAGAGGTTCACTATTGAAGCATAAACAGTTAACAGTTAAATGAAAATCATAAGACATGAAAGTTTCATTTTAAAAATGAGTAGAAAACAATGTGCAAAAAAGATGGACTATAGGGTAGCAATGGTCTGCTTTACAAAGGATTATTTCTTCAACTTGAAGAGTTTCATCTGCTGCTGCTGCTGACTTGAATTTGGACCAGTTCCAAACTCCTCCATAAGGGAATGGGTACACATATAATGACTAAAATGTGAAGCTGACTTGAGAAAGTTGCTAATCACACCAAGTCCCATAGATCACTGCAGAGATAGAGCCACATTGGGTGGAGCACTCATAACAAATTCATTATGTTTCACTTAATGAATTTCTTCTGTCTATCTGTCCACTTCTCTAAGCAATATATAGCTTCAGGTTCACTGACCAAGTGGCAGCTATCCCTCCGAATGTTTGAGAACAGGAAAATATGAATATGCATTCTGTTCTGCCGTGATGTTACACCATGATTATGAGGTGATAAATAAACCCATAGGTTAGCAACCTTTCAACTCCTAAAATCTCAGAAAAGTGTAACATGTCTCAGGATCTTGTTCAAATATCTTACTAATTATATGCTCATGCTAACAGTACATGATAAAAAGAAAAACGTTTAATCTTCCATCGAAAATGGTATTACAAATCAACAAATAATTTTGATTGCAACATTGATTAATCTTTAATAACAAATGCTCCTTTGATCATTATGTTTTTGAAAACAGACTGCTATAATGATAATTTAAGTTTTCGGTTTTAGGCATATAGCTTTGTTTATAAAATTAAATGCCTTTTTATATTCATATTTTCATATCAATGCCCTAGCATCATAAGATTAATAAAACTGTCGAAAGAGGAAATTGCTAGCAATCAACTTTTGCTTTTTGACATAGTATTTTTTTATGTTATCTCAAAGACATCTTATTTAACACTGAATAGTTCTCATCTGTTGTTGGTTCAATTTTCCACTTGCTCAAAACATCTTCATAACGGATTTGGTTAAGATAAGCAAAATCACGCTTTTACCATTAAAAAAATGTCCACATCAGCTATTTACGGGACACCTCATTATTATCAAGTGTTAAAAAGGAACGATCAGGCGGTTTTTCATGGATCAAAGAAAGTTATGCTTGTTTGTTAAAATCCTTCAAAGGGGCCGGTTTTGTTTGGTCAAATTTATTGGCAACTTTGCCTACTCACACACATATAGCTAGTGATACTCTTATCAAGCCCAAATAAATAGCACAACCAGTGAATTAATTGTAAATTGATTACATTGTGAAAGCCTGTTGACCTGGTACCCCTATTCAACAGAGCCATTTTCAGTCCTAGATAAAGTCGTATTAAACCCTGTTACTCCATTGCACATCTGTTTGTCACATCTGTAGCATGAAACTTTAGAAATAATTGTAAAAAATGGATAAACTGTTCCTAAATAGCAATTCATTCTTAAAAACAATGGTTCCTAGCCAGTATCATAATGATTTTTTGTCCAGCTAAATTTTGTCAGTTCCTTTTGCTTTCAGTTTCAGCTTGTTTTGAAGTTCTATGTGGGAGAATGGATTTAACCTATAGTTGTTAACAAAATACACTTCTTTAAATTCTAATGAACAATTTATGGTATCGTCAAACTTTTTTGTTTTGTTTTTTTTCTTTTCAAAATAAGAGATATGATTCTCATAGCTAAATCCACTGCTGTTTTGGATGAAACCAGTAACTTGTAAAGCTCCAATGAAAAGATTCTTTAGGTCGTATAGACAGCTTGGGAGCAGAAGAAATTTTAATCAATCGTAACTAAAATGAAATTTGTTGATTATGATTAAAATCTCCTGTTGTCACATTGATTGTAAATCTTAATTACCTATCTATGCTGTTATTTATTCACGTTTCTGTAATTTTGGTAATTGGCTATAAGGCCGTCTGCTGTGAATTACTCAGGGTTATGGATTAAAAGGAGGTAAACACTCCTTCTGGTCCATGCAAGCTTTATTCAAAGTTATAGAAGATCAAAGGACCTTGGGGTTTACAGTGTTTGCTTATATATATACAAATCTATTGAGAAGAGAGACACATTTTCGACATGTTTGAAAGTAAGGGCAGGGCACTATTGGAACCACATGACCCATGCGTGGCTGAAAAGGGGTCTTCACCAGCATTACCCAATTTGGTTATAGATCAAGATAGCAGACAACATTTGTACATATCACAACAATACCTCACTTTACGGTATCTGTTGCAGAATACTGCAGAAACCCTCTGACAAACAGACTTATTGCTCATGATAACAAATTTATCTTTTGATTGCAGGTATTCATAAAAGAACCTAAAAGGGAAGTGTTTTTCTTTGTGTGTTAAGTCTTTGGCTATTGTTTTTAACTTAGACCAGTTACAAATTACATTAGGAGGAACATTATCACAACTCTTTCAATTACATAATTATTAACATTCATCACCTTCAAAGGTATTTTCATTGATAAATGAAACTTAATTAAAGATAAAGTGGTAAAATCTCCTGCAGCAAATAATCGATACTGACCTAAAACCCTAGGTAACTAAGAGTTCATTAAGGTGTTTGCTTACTTATGTGCAAAACCATTGTGGTTAGTTTTCGATAATCTTCTTTACCCAAAGCAAAGAGTATCTTTTACCGATTGAGGTTTCAGTGCACTGACCTCTGGACATGCCAACAGACCATCATAACAATTTTAGGCTCTCACTTCAATATTGGAGCACATCAATTTACAACCATTGTGACAACATGTAAAATTGCTTTATCTAAAAAGAAGCATTTTGCTACAGATATCAAGTAAATT
Source organism: Cerastoderma edule (assembly GCA_947846245.1). Lineage (NCBI taxonomy): Eukaryota > Metazoa > Mollusca > Bivalvia > Cardiida > Cardiidae > Cerastoderma > Cerastoderma edule. Next base: position 38,031,046 of record OX401413.1, on the reverse strand, counting down.
GTAAAGGGTCATATGACAGGTTTTTTTCTCCTCTGAATTTCAAGTAAAACCAAAATCAGACGATTATATCCATGAGAAAAGGCTTAACCCCAGTGTCCCTTGTTATCAAGAGTTCAGTGAAAGACTATAGTAAGTGCTTCAACCCTGTTATGGCAAGTTGTTAACTGTATCAAACTTTTAAGCAACAACAGATGACCAAAGATGCAATTAAATAATTACACTTTCTATATGAGGTCATTAGTTATTATTCTATATGTCATACAGACTCCCCTCCCCGATCAGCTTAACCAGCAATGTGTCCCAGTAAATCCTTCCTTATAATGCATAGCTTTTACACCTTCATCTGAGCAAACTTTTCTTCGTACACAATAATTTTAAAATGTTTATTGCTGTAATGGCTATTAAAGTTCCCTGCATAAGGAGACTGGTTCAGATTTCAAAACCTTCCATGTGAAAAGTTGAATGATTTGTCATGGGTTTCATGAAATGTTGAAAGTAATGTGTTTTGGGATTGGTAATGAAATCCAGTAGAGAACCATTGCGTTTTCATTTTATCAAGATGGGCTTCAAGCTCAGTAATTACTGCCTCGATAACTCAATTGTCCGGGAAATGTTTCAGCAAGTTACTGATATGTTTCCCATTTTCAATCATCAGTTGGAGAAATGATGACATTTTGAAATTTAATAGCCCGAACAAATAGGAAACTGTTCCTATTCCTAGACGCATCTCTAATGTTACCGGATACATCAGTCTGTGAATCCAGGTTTTATTGCCAGGAGCAGTTTCTAAATAATTACATAGATAAGACTGCTAACATGTAATACAGAGTTTAAAAACTTTGCCTTGCTGATATCGAATTCTAAATGGAGAAATGGCGAAGATTTTTGCCAGATAAGCTCTTCATCAGAACATAACAGTCATGTTGAAATTATCCCTACAGCATCATGCTTATGGCTCCAGGGAGAGAGGATGGGGGTGGAATTGTCTGTGTTTCTGACAACCTTCAAACCTATGCTTCTTCATAAAAACATATTTTAATGTTTCAATTCCTTTATATAGGACCCATGGCTGCAACAATTAACTTTAGAGTATAGAAATAGAACATGTTGTTGTATGCATACAATTGGCATGAATGATGAACTTCACCATCAAATTTAGTTTATACTTTTGTCAGAGTCCTATCAGTTTTCTTCTGTAGGAGATAATTTTAACTAATTGTTCATTAATTTAAACCACAAATCCATATCAACTGGCTAAATGTAACTTCTGAGACTTATATGTTGCAAAATGAGAAACTGCAAGTTAAGAACTTGATCTAATATTTTTTTATTTTGAATGTCAATATTTCAATTTGCTATAGTCAAAAGGATTCTTAAAGGGTGGTGCTTATGTTAAGTATCAGTATTTTGATTTACTCTTTAAGAACTAGATAACAAAGGCTATGGCATCTTCCATTCTATCCTCATACACCTGTCTTTCAATAAGATTCAGTGATGTCAACATTGAAACATACTTAGACTAAGAATTAGAATTTGGTTAATTGATGCTTCTAATACTTAGATATTTTCACATACCTGTAGCAGATGTCTGAAGAACATTTTGTGACAAAAGCAGAAATCATTCAAAACAAGCCATCTTCTCCTTATGTTGCAATTATTTTCCCCAGAATCACTAATGGTATTTAGCATTCCTAACAGTTATTATCTTGTGTTGTAAGTTAAATTTGGACCAGTGAAAAAATCCTATATGAAGTAAAGTATGAAGATAGGAGTTCATCATTTTAACACTTTACATAATCTCTATCACTTACACACATGCTGTAATATTACCCACTTCTGTAAGAAGATCCCCATCAAAAGATAATGTTTCTTGATAGGCAGTTGTATTACAAGTTTCATAATCAGTCTGGTGCTTCAACCTTTTAACAAAACTATGTTGTTGTTTTTTCAGCCCAAATTCAAAGAATTGAATTTAGGCATGATAGGAATTATCCGTAAAATCTCAAACTCCTGTCACTTGACAACACCACACTTAACCACATCTGCTGCAGACGAGCTGAGGAACCACTGTGACAAAGGAATAAGTTGCATAAGATGATCAATTTATCTTTTTGTCAGAATGGTTTCTTCCCAATATCCCACAGAAAATGCAATTATTCTTGCTATACCTTAGAACAAGTTTTGCTTTCAAAATAGAACGGTCAGAAAATCCCATGTTGGGGAATTTATTAAATGGCCTGATGTGTAGTTGTTGGTATCAAAAATATAATCATTTTAACAGTTATCAAGCAAGGACTCCATGTTAAAACCACTTATTTTCTCATGTTTTTTATCAGGTAAAGGCCAACCGGAACTATCAAGGCAGGTAGATAGATCCATCTGAGGAGCATGATGTGTAAGTTGCACCACAAGGCTATACCTATCCACTCTAAATATCTCCGTTTGCAGCTGTTACAGTGAAGATGACAAAAACAGACAGCAGTTTCAAGATTCAGAATCTTTACTATTCAATAAACCCAACATCCTTTTTGTTGAGAAAGTGATGGGCATTTAAGATGTTGCATATTTGAGGGTTCAATGCAAGACTATAGTAAGTACTTCATATACAGTCGACCCGCGATAGTCTGAACGTCGTTATTATGGATTATTCACCATCCGAACAGAATTTTTAGGGAACGGTCCTTACCTTCATTAATTTAACTGTTTAATACGGAAAGTCTGCGTTCCGGAACCGGACAAAAAAATTCCGGAACCAACAGTCACTTTTCATAGTATATGCGTATGGCTAGTTCGGAAACCATTAATTGTTTATTTTGCGGTTACAGTTGCGATGAAGGAATCGGTCTTCTGTTGTAAACGGCATTCACACGTTTTGCAAACTGGCATGTATGCTTCACCATAACATGTCAACTAGTGTAGTGTACTGGAAGGTGTTGATTGTTTGTTAATCGGTCATTCTGTCAGTTGATTGGTCCTACATAATTGTAATTACGGTCAAATGTTGATAGTTGAGTTTGTAAAAGGTGTTGATTGGCTGCTCAGACAGCGATCAGGAGAAAATGTCCGGCAATCATTTTCAATTATTACTCAATCGATATGCTCCTTCAGAGCTATCTTAAGGAAATTAAACTTCTCGAAAGACGTCGCTTCAAATTGTCATTTTTTTAAAATCCTTTTTAGCCAAATAAACACTTTATATTTCCCTTCAAAAAAAATAAGAATTGTGTACTTCTTACTTCATAGTAATTATCATGATACACCAACACCGTGTAAAGGTAAACATTTCGCTACTAACCACATTTTGCTGTAACTCGCATATTCTTTATTCCGGAAAATTCGTTATTACGAACATTTCTCCTAGGAACAAAAGTGTTCGGATAAACGAGGCTCGACTGTACATGAATAACTTACTATAGTCTTGCATTGAACCTTCAATAAATGAGCTTTGATATCTGAATACAGCGTTTATATGTTTATATTTAACACATATTCAGTCATATTGTGGTATCAGTTCAGGAGTACCCAGACTACCGTGATCTAAACGAGTGGTAAACTATTTGACCTGGAACTGACTCTCTGGTTGCTACATTGTACAGACTACCGTGATCTAAACGAGTGGTAAACTATTTGACCTGGAACTGACTCTCTGGTTGTTACATTGTATTAATCACTCTGAAAAGAGTCTTAAATGATTTATAAATATTGCTCTCATTGTTACAATACAAAAATGTGCACCCCATGCACAAAATCTTATTTTGTCACAATCTTAAGAAATGTCAGCTGCATATCTATTCAAAGTTGTAAGCATGATGTAAAGGCTTGCTTGGGAAAATGTGTTGAACTGAAACTGAAACATATTTTGCTTTATATTGCTTGATAAGCAAGTTTTTACTTGGACTAATCCCTCTTGTTGACGTTTTCTGGGTATAAAACCCAGTACTTACTCCCAATGTGGATCAATGACAGGTTACCAGATGGTCCATGCTATTCCTGAGATTGAATTCCACACCCTCATGGGCCATGGTCAACCCTCTAACCCTGACCTCCACACATTGAACAATGAGCGACCTGGTACAGAACTTTCTCCCGAATTTGGCATGAGGGAAGAGAAGAGGATGTGACTGATATATGTGTCAAATGAAATTAGCAGTGCACATTATCACCTCAATAAAATGATTGAAGTTTTCTTAAACGACAAGAAAAACAATTATTTGCCAGAGGGCATTGTAAAAAGTCTTACTAGAACATCTTTCTAATTACTGAAATACACATCCCATTATAAAACTGTATGAAACCATATAAAGATAGCCCTGGGCTGTTGATGAAAATTAAATTCAAATGTCCCTCTATTCTCCCACACTCAAGGATAGTGACATGATAGGTCTTGCAGGTTAATGAATCAATCATAAGAGGTTACACCCTTCACCTTAATGTCTAAACTTTTCTTAAACCATTTCCTCAAAATAGCTCAACTTGACCAATCAAAAACAACATCAGATGACAATCATTGATTATGAACTTTAACATTTTCTTTTAGATATTGTCTAGAACTCATTGTGACACTTGAAGAACAAGCTTAAATCAAGCATTTCCTCCTTCTGTCAGCCCAAATGTTTGAATCATTAGCCACGTTTGTTTTAAAATAAGTGAACATGAACTATTTAGAGGCTTCCAGTTTATTTCATATTGGGCTACTAAGAATCACCAACAACAGATCACTCAAGAAACAACTATGGCAAAAGCATAAATACTTTAAAACAAGGCATATCGCTTTATGTCAAAAAGGTTTCCATTCATAATCACACATTTTGTTTTATCAAACTCAATAATTGTCATCTGCTGTTGCTTTCAAATTAGACTTGTATAAAAGCTGCAGATGGAGGAAATGTTTAACCCATTCTCCTATACACAAATTTGTAACTTGTCTGAATTGAAAGTAACAAAAGATGACAAACAAGCATGCTAAACAATATTTTCCTTATGAATATTGGATAAAAACCGCTGTAAGCAAAGGATAAATTGTTAATTAAGAGCAATTAAAGACAGTGTCAGGTTGAGCATCATAGTGAGGTATGCTAGAGTAAGGGGTTGTGGGCTAACCACCCTGGCCTGACATGTTGGGGTAATAAAACTGTTCATTCCATGATAGAGTCCACTTGATAACTTCATGAGCGAATTATAGATGGTCAAGACAAGTCCAGTGGAGCCATTTCAACTTACAAGTATCTTAATCCATAAATCCATGAAACTTCATTTCACTTCATGTCTGGTACTGAAGAATTTAGATACCATGCAGTTTATTCTTATGTCACAATGGTTTCTTCCCAATGCCACATGTATTACAAAGAATGTAAATTCATCAGATATTGCTTAAACCTTCAGTGTTCAATTCATTTTGGAAAAGAAAAACCTAGTTATGCCAACCAAAAGACGCTTTGTTGCTTACAAAAAATATTTTCAAAAAAACATGGCTTTCAATACAAAGGTTTAGTACAGACTTTGTTAAAGGCCCATTAAAGGAGATTAATGCTATATCAAACTATATATTTTGGTAAACTTTTGGACAGATTCAAATAGTTATCACCAGAAAACACCATCACCGCATCTTAAATGTGAAAGTAAACCAGAAATATCCCAGATTAGCAAGTTTTATAATACAGATTTCCTGATTCTTCACCCCTGACCTTGACAGTTGATACACACATTTTTGAACCAACCAATCAGAATTCATTATTTTAAATATGTAAACAAACAGGTTGTTGATAAACATGATTGAATTGGAGACAACTTTATTTCAATCACAAAATAACTTATCTTAAATGAGTCTATTTAATAGGGTCTCAATGCATTCCTAAACTAATTCTCATGACTTTTATGAACATAGTAAAAGAACTCCATATATTTTTTCAGTAATTTATTTGTACTCCTCTCCTTTGATGTGCCTTTAAGTTCCACACAAAAGTGAAAGAGTTAAGGTAGTCTTGCACTGAACTCTTGACTGGAGCTTTATTTCTCACAAAACATCTAAACGTATCCCAGAATCCCAACTCTGGCTGGCTGTATGGGTAAAAGGCCTATACTTGTAATCTATTGTAATCATGGTGTTCCTCATTAAGGCTCTGCAGCAGACCCTTATTTCACCTGCCAACCAAAAGTGACTTCCTGCAGAGGCATGGGCTTATCAGCAAGGCCAATTATTGATTGAACCATTTCCTTTATTTAAGATTATGTCACTAGTCCATTTTGAAAACTAACACAGACTGGAGAAAAATCATAAAATATGAAAATCTTTTGTGACATACCTAATAACTATTGTGACAAAAGCAGAAATTGTTTGTTTGAGCAACTTCTATAGCTAAAGTGGGTCCCGGTGCCTTCTGGAACAGATGTGTTTAACATGCATTTGAGGGGTTGCGCCAAATTTTGTTGACCCAAATCAAATCCAATAAGAAAAAACATCATTTGAACAAATCCAATGAGAAGCTGCTTATCTTAAGTTATTTTCAGACACGATTTCAATGAATGCACATTCATCAAACATTCCTTCTTTGTAGACATATTTTGGTATCACATACCTATCATGACAATACTGCCAAAAGGTGAAAGCACAAGCTTTCTGAAAATTTCTTACTTGACAATTAGAAGTTTAAATATGACTATAAACTTGTTACAATGAAAGACCTGTCAATCTATTGTTCATAATGAACAGCATCTCTCGGCATCCTGTGAGGTGTAACATCATTCCTATGGCAGCTTGTAACACCCTAATTCTAATACCTTGTAACTCCATACATCAGATTTATTAATTACCCCAATTACAGTTTTCATCCCTCTGACAGACTGTTACACAGTCTTGAGGCTTTTTTTCTATCTGTTCTATCCCGTCACTAATTAGCAGCACCGCCCAAGTATTTATCATGTATCAATTTTATAGGACTTTAATAAGACCTTGATTGGTTTTCATTATCCTGGGGCTAAAGAATAAATAGAGGAATGCATACACACAGCTTGAAAGTAATTCCAGGCAATTTTCTGGGTAACACATGGGAACAGTTTATCCCTTTTATCCCGGAACAGCTGATGTTGATTTCCTACACTTCTTCAGCAGATGTCTTATTGAAATTCATTTTATGTAAGGAGGGAGAAAGTACTTTGAAAAAAAAACCCCAACTAAGTAGTCCTTTTCCCCTGCAGCAATGGACTTTTTGGAAATTCCTATGTCAAAAACTTCCTTCATAGTGCAAGGGGATTCCTTTCATACTGCAGAAATATATGATAAAACATTTTTAAGCACAATTCTGAAAAGGAATAAGAGTTGTTAAACCTCTGTGTTGGATTCATAAAAGGAGCTTAACTGAGTAACTATACAAGCAAATATATTACATGGGAAGGAATTCTTGTTGTCACTTTGGTTTCAAACCATGTCTACTGCAGACAAAGGAAAGCATTGTGCATGAAGCAAAGGGTAACTTTCCCCACTTTCCTAATTGCTATGGCTTTTACCTGGCACATATGCCTGCTTGATCTTTTCAGTTTATGGAGCCATGAATCCAGCAAAACTGTTATAACCCCATTTCCCCCATTAGATCCCTGCAATATCTGTCAGTGTAACAAGTTACTTGAAGTGATGATGGTGGATCAGCATAGCCTATTGGCTATGGCTACTGAAATACAGATTACAACAGCTTGTTAGGCCATTCCCTCACATGAGGTTTTGTGCCCTATACAATCCATATCCAAAGCTAGATTAGAAAACAATTATGAATAATGAATAATTAGATTTCCTAGACAATATATCCTAGCTAAAAACCATTCTTCGATAGGAGAGGAGTATCTCTAAAGGTTAATAATTATAACCCCTAAAAGCAGCAGTTTCTGCCACAATTAAGAGACACCAAATAAAGTGTTGTAATAAGATTCCTCCCTCCATAAAGATAATATTAAAAAAGCAATGACCTTTCAAGGGTTAAACATAAGTCTCTGTAGTAAATGCTTCTCTTATAAGAAAGGCATACTGTAGTCTTGCATTGAACCTTTCATATGTTCTGCATGAAACGTTTTCAATGTACTATTTGTTAAAAAAGAAATACATTTGTAAGTACAGACATCTCATTTCAGGTAGGGTTAAATGGGAGTCTTTGGAAGAAATGTAAGCCATTAGAGTAGAGAGTATTCACAAACTGATAAGCCCAGTACATGTATCTAACAAGCAAGGAAGATAATCTAACTGCTCTTAGAGAATTAACCCTGTACCTAGGACAACCATACTTCACCACAGAGATAGATACTGATGAAACACTATGATACTTCCTTCTCTTTTGTGAGATAATAATCTAACTAAACCAATAGATTTATTTGCTTATTAGGCTTTAACATCAATTCAACAATATTTTAATCATATGTCAATACCAGTTTCAAAATCAATTGAGAAACCTTAAACATAACTGCCAACAAGGGCTTTGAGCCTGATAGAACCATTGGCATTCCATACTTCAGTTGTAGGTTACATCATGTGAAAATTCAAATTTGCATGAATGAATGGAGTTTTAAGGTGCATAGACAGCTAAGAAATCTCACTGTTTTGGACATGCATAATACTTGCTTATAGTCTGAGGCTTATTCAGACCAAGATAAGTTATATGTGCAATCTTTATAAATCAAGGGTTTAGTGCAAGACTGTCATAGGTCTTCACATGGGTGACAGACAAACTTGAGTCTTGAGTTAAACACTAGAAATTGCCTCTGTTTTGGCTTTCACATCAACAAATTTCAATAAGGGGGTCACAGGTTAAATCAAATCACCCGATACAGAGTATGGGAAAATGTTTTGCTAATCTGATGTCCATTTTCAATTAATTTTCAATCAACTCTGATTAAAGTCATCTATTTGTAAACATTTAATGTACATTAACTTCACATTAACAATGTCAATGCATTTACTTTACAGGAGACATTTTTGACAGATGAAACATAGTTTGCTTTGGCATTTATTAAATCCTGCATTGATGCATGACGCCAAGTTAACAGTTTAAGTTAATAAAGAATATTGAATCTTGCTTGTTTGATGCAGTAGACATCCTTTTAAATTTTTCCCTATTTCCATTTCAAATTTGTTTATCACTTGAATTGTTTCAATCTTGGAAAATGAGCCTTCACATGTGCAAAGTTTGTTGGACGTTAAGTTTTCATCCATATCAATTTAAAAATTTTGATAGAAAATCTTGTATTTAAGAAGAAAGTTTTCAAAATAATATTTCCAAGAGCTATTAACAAATTGAAAAATGGGCCAAGATCTAAGAAGCCTTCAGTCCATTACACAATAATTCAAAATTGTAGTTTCTAGGTAAAAAGCAAGACTAATGTGAATGGCTAACATGCACTGAACCCTAGAACATGATATTATAGAAGATATGCTACAGGTGTCAATAGTTTAAATCAATTTAGGCCAATTAGCCTGTAATCTATGATTACAACATGCACCTGATAGGCTTGAAGACAGGTCTGGGACAGGTCAGCAGGTTCCATAATTATAATGCCATCACAGTTTCCATAAATTCATCTTTAATTAAGCCAGCAAGTTCCCTCTGGACTGAAGAGGGCATGTCTTTAGCATCATCAGACACATTACACTTCAATTATCCTGGTGCCACATACACAGGCCACATTAAAACCTCATGCAATCAATTAAACAATGATTTGTGACTAAACAGGAATTTCCTCTAATGTGAATGAGTAGAAATCATTTTCCGAAAAAAGCAGAAATTGCTTTTCGTACAATGGTATCTATAGACACAGGTAAACTATAAAGTAATGGGATAATTAATTAAGTCAAATCGCTGTAAATTCCTAAATGAAATCCTTTACCAATAAAATTGTTATTCTATGAGCAACATTTTATATATACTATATTTGTTTTGCTTTCGGATTTAAGACTTTACAAATGAAAACCTTATTTTTTTCCATATATTCAAATTTTTGTTCTAACTAACTAATTTTCAAAATTGATGCAGTTGCTGGGAATGCTCCTCTACATTATGTCTGATTATGTTTTAAGTCAACATATTTTTTGGCAGAGCCCTTGTTAGAGGAAATGTTCAAGAATATGCATGACTGAAAAGATAAAGCTAGCATGTCCATTTATATCAGTGTAGGTGTATCTGGCGTTCTCAAAACCCTGTATCTCTCCCTATATCCATGGATCCTGGACAATCGTATTCTTCATCACAGAAATCAACATCAATAAGTGTTATGGGTCGACCTTATAATGATACTGTGAGTTGTATTTCATTAACCCATTACAAAACTAGAAATAGCTGTTCATCTTAAATTGAAAAACTTATCACAACTGTAGTTTAAATAGAAATAGAATAAGAGAGTACTTCCGCAGTAGAACAGAAAGTTGTGCTGAATGGAAGGATTGAAGTTTATATTCCCCATTCAAACAATTTATTTCTTATTCAAATAGTTATTCAAGAAGTTGTTCAAAGCGAACTCTTTAAAACATGATTCATTTTAAATCAATATACAGTCAAACTTGTGTTAAGTGGCCAGCCTATGGGACAGTGTAAATTGGCTGTTTAAGACAGGTTGGCTGCTTAACACAAATTGATGTACACTATAAATCTAACAATAGGACTTTCTGTAGTGGTTGCTTAAGGCAGGTTGGCTGCTTAAAAGGGTGGTTGCTTAACATATGTTAGACTGTAGTTGGTAAAAGAGAAACTGCAAATTATCTATGGCAGCTTCTGCTTTCGACACACAATATTTCCAAAGACTGCAGCTGGCACATATATTCCAGGCATTAAAATGAGTTAGGATTCACGCCTAAAAATGTTTCAAATTTGTTGGAAGCAATAGCCACGATTAGGGAAGTGTTTGGGAGAATCTTCATTCAAAAACAATGTTTTACACAACCATATCTCCCCTCCCCATCTCTCTATCTCCCTCACCCACTGTTTCAGAGAACATTGAAATGATAAAAATTCCTCTCATCTCTCATTTACTTCTACTGCTCAACCCCATTTTCAAGAGACAAGATAAACATGGCATTCAGAACTTTTATACATCATCATCATCTCAGGACGGAACATGGCCAGAAATCGTTAAAAACCCTATGATCCTTAACCAACTCTCTTTGCTTTGTCCCAAACTCATTTACATGGCAGAAGGCCATTAAAATCAGAAGAAAAAAAATATAGCCGACTTTCTCCCATCATTCACTGCTTTCTTCAACCTCTCAAACTAAGGGAAGTTATTACATTTTATTGTTCGTTCAACAATCCCTTACTCCATAATATTTCACTTAAACACACCTGGAGCAGAAAACTGAAGAAAAAGACTTTAGCGTTTCATCAAGAATGATTTCATCACAGAATTTACATTAGGCGGCAATCATCATCCACGTTATTTATAGAAATTGTTATTAGTTTTCCTAAGTTGCTTGACACACCCAGATAATTAGGGCTAATTAGGCTTACAGTAAGCATGGAAGTGTGTGTACAACCCATTTGTATACTGATAATTAATTTCACTATTTGTTAAGTGTTAAAGCAAACAACAAAAGGTACCGGTAATCAAGAGATAAATCATCTTATTTGTAAACAGAAACCTAGGGGTGTTCACTCATCTGACCATATAGAATACTTGAACTACTTCATCAAAAGCATCAGCAGAAGAGTTAGTTAAAACCATGTCAATATAAAACCCTTTAATCAGTAATACCTCAGTTTGCTGTAACTACTTTATATTTAAACCACATTGTGACAAAACAATCAACCGTTCCTATGAGCAATTTAACATTTTCTCACAATGGTTTCTATGCTTTATTTTATTCATGTTATTTTGTGGTGTCTTCTAAAGCTTTCAATTTGGACTATCAATAACTTTTAATATTGGAAGATAAATTGGTTCACCCGAAAGTAATTAACTTGTTTCTCCATATAGAATACTTAACAAATATATAATGAAAGTGCCAGTAGAAACCAAAGCATATTAACAGAGTCAAATCTTGTGATGAGAAACTAAGTGTAAAATATTTACTTAATCAAACTTATATTTATCATAAATTCAGATTTTTTTTAATTGATGAAATGTTCTTTTAATGGAAACACATTTTTAATCTTATCAAAACTGGAAACGGCCATTAGTACAAATGGTTAGAATAAATAGTTTTTCAACTAGACATTTCGATAATTAATGACTTAAAATGAGGGCTTTGATATACTATACCTCACACACTGCATTCCTATAAGCACCAAATTCTGTTTTACAGGCAGAATATAACAAATATAATTTATTATGTCTACCATAAACTTGCCATCACACGCATTGTTTCAAATAAGTAAAATATGATACCCATGATGAAATATACCCAAATATGCCAGACCTGCTTGGGAATTCAAGACCTTTGTGACAAACCTATAAACATAGGCGTAGGAGCTGGGGGGGCCAGGGGGGGGCCCGGCCCCCCAATATCCAGACTGGGGGGCCAGAGTATACTTTGGCCCCCCCAATATTCACAATGGCAAATGAAAATATTTGAAAAGGAGAATTAAAAATAACGAAATTTAACAGCAGAATAAAAATAAATGCGTATTTTTGGGCTTTATCTAATACCAATTCGCCTTTCGTTACGAACAATAACCAAAATCTTTTTGACGCCATCATCGCAAATGGCAATCTGAACACCAATCGGAACTACTCAGGTATTTCCGTGAGCTGTGAAATACAGATTGTCTGAACACATCGGGTTTATCCAATGAAAACTCAGCTCACAAAAATACCCGGGAAGTATTGATTGACGAAGACAGTGGTATAAATGTGTTCTAAGGAGTCAGACTCAATATTGTCTTCAATTGTTAGCTAAAGCTTTAAAAATAATTCAATTTTGCTAGCTTAAGCAGTTGAATCCGTGGCTGTGACAGTCTGGTGGTTGCTACAGTTTGTATATATCAATACATTTGATTTCCGCGTGAGATCGAGACCTAGCATATCCACATTTCTTTTTTCTTTTTTTATAATTTAAGATACCCATTTTCATAAGCTTTCTTTTAATTCCCATAATGTTATTGAATTTGTAAATGCATGAATAGTCATGAAAAAGTTCAGGAACATTTATTCTTAGACCGGTCCTCATCTGAAGTTGGCCCCCCCAATGTTGAAAACGCTCCTACGCCTATGATAAATTGCTCTTCGTGAGTATTATATTCTTTTGTTTCAATCATTACTTCCTATTAGCATAAAGAAAGCTATTTTTTCTTCTTGCAGTTTCTTGTCCTATGCTGTTGGTTTCAGTATGGACTAGACCTAATAACACATAATGGAAAGTGTTGGCAAACTTTGACTTTCATTGAGAATAAGAGTTCTGTCTGAAATAGATTACAGATTTCTCCTTCCTAATGTTTTCTTTTTATCAGTACCATTATAGACTATCTTCCATAACATAAATTTGTTTCCTGGACCGCCCTTTATAGCAAACCCACTAATGTTACCTACAGCAGTGAATAACTGGTAACAGAATCAAACTAAAGATTATAGAGGGAGCCATAAATCAGTGTTTGTATTTATCGTGATTTAACTATGACAGCATATTTCAATTACTACATACTCCGAAGGAATAGAAAGTACAAGGGAGTAAATTTGCACTTTCTCTACCATATTTCCTTATTTGTGAATGAAGTAATTATATTCATAAAAAAATGAAAAATGATTCAAAACTGAACTCTTGGTAAAAGAATAGATGAATAGATTAATATACAGTATTACAAAAATACTTCAATAAACGGAAAATTGTTGACACAGCATTAGACATCATACTCTAAAAAACACGAAGAAGACATTTGCTCAAAGATGTCACCATTACACCTCTGTTGGTTATAAAGGTTTGCTTTTATTTAAATCTTAAGTTAAAAGGTTATTAAGAATGACTGTGGAAATAGCATGTCAAAATGCAAAAGAAAAAATCAAACGCTACACCTTGATCAATTTATTGAGAACCATTGCTCCATCACTCACCTGACCTGTCATTAAAATGTAATTAAAACTTCATCATTGCCTTTGAACCTGCAGTCTGTATGCTAATTATAAAACTTTACATAACTCATTGACATTTAACTCTTAACAAACTGATAAAGGATTTTGATTGTCCCAGAATGAAAATCAACATGCATAGAAAATTGAAAAAATAAACCAGATGCAATGTTGAAGTAGTTTTTAAATACACAGAGTAGCAAGCAGATCAATGGTTCTTATCAAACATATTTTGCTTTTATCAAAATAGTTTCTACCAAATAGTCTAAAGAAAGGATCATTGTTTCATGTAATCTTTTGTAATCTGCAATTCCTTCCAATTTCGACCATTCACAAAGTCCCATATGATAGAAGAATAACAACAACCTTGATTCCTTGTTGGGTGCTAAAGTCTCTATGCATATGATATTGCATCAAAGATGCAGTTTTGGGGGGTTTGCACTTAAAATTTGTGTTGCTTTTTTTTCTCAACAAATGCACTCACACGTTGCAATTTCAACAGATAAAAAATCATGACTTACACTAATCTAAAATCTACTTACTTTTCCAAACAGCGGCCGACTTGAAGGAATTATTAAACACAACATCAATGATGCATCAGTTTCACCTAATTCCAAAATGTCACGCATTGAGATATTTTAACAGAAAGTTCAATCTTAATCCTAAAACCCCAATAATTGTGGAATCACGTTCCCATATATCAGTCCGTAATCTGACCAGGAACACCAACATCCATAGCAACAGTGTGAACAAGGTCAGCTATTTCCTTACATTAAACCCCTCCTACCCCAAAACGAGAACCTTTTCACTTTTATTAGGGATTCCCGGGCTCCCATTTATTATCAAAAACCCTTCACAGAATACCAATCTTAACAGAGAGTCTGTAGTAACAGTTGACAGCCCAAAACAATGTATGGAATATATGATTGCTCCTTTGTCATACAATGGTATATTACATATCATGCAATCATTGCTTTAATTGTTTACAAATTCCATCAACTTTATGGTAGAAAAAAGTTGAATTTTATGAAATCCCCATGAGCATAATGAGCTTATCTATAAATAATGTATGAGTGAGAAGGGATGAACTTGACCTGAAAGTAACTGGTCCCCTGCCTGCCATTTGGCAGCGTCTAACGGTAATACAATAACGGTACGCCAAGTGTCAAGCATTTGTCAAGCATCCGTGCCACACTTGTGGCCATGTTTCTCATCACACTGAATAGAGAAGCGGTCACGCATGCCTGATAAGAGAGAGTCCCGCTAGTTGTTTGTTTATAATAAATACAATCTGTAGCCATCCTGACATGGGAAGTCGTTAGATGCTGTCAGAATGAAGAAGGCATGTGGAGTAATATGAATGAGCAAGGCATCTTCCATTTTTCAATGGAGGCATTTACAGTGCTTTAAAAAATTTGATAGAATTTAATTTATTTTACTTGAAAAGTGAAGTCTGTTGACTTGAATATTTCATCTGATGTCAGAAGAATCTTTTATGATTCCTTTATTAAATCTTGAATTACTACTTTACCAATGAAAAGCCCTCTCATTTTTTTCTTTTTTTTATTATCTTTTTAGAGTTTATTAATTTCTTAATTGTTTTATTGAAAAAATAAGCATGAAAACACCCTTTTTAATGCAAACTTAAAAAAAAAATATTATTTTAATGTGGGAATTCAAATAAGTACCTCAAAAAGAAGAATTACTGATATCTTTGTAAATACTGCAATTCCTACTTTTCCGACCATATCTTAGAAAGTTACCCACCCCAAACACATGAAATTTACAGATTGCTGTGAGAAAGGCATATCACCATAAAGTCGAGATAGTGTTGGGTGTTACTTATTTCATGATTAAACCATTGTTGCAGATCAGGAATTTGCATAATTGTCTTAACCCCAACTCCAACAAGTACCTAGGGTACACAATTAAGATCTTATTAATAACGGCTAAACTCTTTGATCTACAACAATTATTGTTTTATAATGAACATCCCATCAAAAATTGGCACAACTCCCTGTTTATATGCATATACCATGGCAAGTCTTGAAGTTGAACCTTTAGCAGTCTGGCAGAGGACATTGCTACATCTCATTAACCACTTCCTTCATATCATCTCACTTTACCACACCTGATGTGCAGAAGACTATAAAAACCACTGTGATAAACAGATGAAGTGAACCTAAATGGACATTCATCCTTTTGTCACACTGCTTTCTTCCTAATTTCTCAAAGAAAATGTATGTTATTTATTATAACTGTCTGGTCTAAATTCAGCCCTATAACAAGGTTTGAAAAGTTAGTAAGGGATTTAGGAAAGCAAAAGCAGTTGAAAATTATGAAGTAAGGGCAATCTATTGCAAAGTTTAGTAAAAGCTTAAGAGACAGCCTTTGTCACAGTTGTTTCTCAATGACTTTGCAGAAGCCATTTCAGATCACACCTTCGTGAAGAAATGGTCAAGGCTTTCATCTTAGAATATGGTAGGTGGTTAAATGTTATAATAAATATGTGTCAATTGCAAAATAAAAATAGATGACATTTTCCAGGTAATATATAAGACATTACGGAAAAGGAAGAGCTCCTTGTACAACCAATATCACGTTATTCCCTATTTTATTTTACCTTGTTTGAAGCAAATACACAGCACTGGCTCATTTCAAGACTAAAGCATTTTTTCACGAAAGTGAAGTACTTACCGTATAGAATACTCAGTAAATGGTGCAGCAATGTCCTGCAAACTCTTGAAGATATCTGTTTCTTGAGAAAAGATAAGTGTTTGAGTGTCTGCCCGAGGTATGGAAAAGCCACACATCGCTAAAACGAAAATTCTCCTTTGGTCAAAAAATTTTAGGTTGATTTTCAAAAAAGTATTTTTATTTTCTCAGCTCACTATATAATTTTCATGTTCATTTATTTCTATAAAATTTGTAATTGCCTGCAGTGATCTTCTTGGTGTGGGTTAACAAAGATATCACCTCAATGGCAATCAAGAAACAACAAAAGGACCTTGTGAAACAAACAGCATGATACACTAACTTTTCCACAGAATGGTGTCTAAAGACAATTGTAAGAGTTAACCATGATCATTATCATCAACCAAGATGGGGTTTACATCTAGAAAATTCAAGGGCTCTTCAGTATCAATCAAAGGCTTGCAAAGGCTTCTCTTTGATCTTGATGGTAACCTATCTGCAAATGCATCAACAGCTCAGTGATTCTCTGTGATACTGGTTATTTTCTGGGAATCCCAGCTCTCATAAAATAAGTACCAAGTGCTCTTTCTCTAGTACAATGTTTCCAGCAATAACATCAATAGTTGCAAACTGATAATTACAGTATTTAGCATTAACTCTCTTCTAAATACCTATTACATACTTAAAATTGATCTTTCATATGCCTCTGCCTTTACTCTGATGCTGACATTTAAATACACTCATTCCCATTAATTGCAAAGAAATGAATAGATTTTTGCATAAGCGTTTAAATTCTTTCTGTATTCATTTCTGATTTCAGAGTAATTTATAACTAATGAAATAAAAAATGACACAAATGTGTTAATAAACATGAAACTACGAATCCATTTGGTCCTGCATGACTCGTGGTCAAGAGAGTGGAGTTGTTACTCAGGGTCTTTGGTTCAAGCCCCATAAGCCCTGCTGATTTCTTGAGCCTATCATATGGCAAAACAAAGCCATAGCCTATGCCATGAAAAATGTTGACACCACATTAAAACCCAAAGCAGACGCTTTGAAATTATAATGGCAGTCCAAAATCCATAAGTGTCAAAGACTTAAGGGTTACATTATAGAAAAGCAGAAATATTGGCAGCTCTTTATCATTTCAACTCCAATATCTTGCCAACAATTCTCACATTTTGGTCTATATCTTGAGACTGTTTTCTTTAATGAAACTAAATTAGAAAACCCCAAACCCAATGAATAACACATCAAGTAGTAATATTAGACTAGTAGCAATGATAGGAATTTGTGACAGGTCTAAATTGAAAAAACAGCAGAAGAAGAAAGAAAAAGCACTAAAACAAAAAAAAAACATTTAAAACATTTTTTTTTAATTATAATGGGTTGTAACCATTGCAACACTCAATTTAATTGCTCAATAGAAGTGTTTCATCGTTTTGTCATGGTGATTTCATGTCTTTAGCATCAGATGAAAAACAAAACAGCAGCAATGAATATCTTTGCATATTGTGAAAATGACTAGTTTCTTAACTTATCAAAATGTTTTCTATTCATTTTCAGGACAATAATTATATTCTTTTTCAACATTACAAGACTTAGCACTCAAACTTGGACATACAACAAGCTATATGTAGGGTAACATTGAAGGGAAGTAATGAAACAACACAAAGGTCCTTAATTAAGCAATTTCTATTTTCATCAGTTTCTCAAACTTCACATTCAGGTATATTTCAACAAGTTCATTATTATGTAATGGGTTTAAAAAACTGACATAAATGTTTCAAACTTCTTGTTACAAGGGGCTGATGACAGAGATATATTGTATGGCAGATGCCAACTCTCGATAATCTATTTCTGTTTTTAAACAGGTTGAAAAGCTTGATCAGTTCTACTTATATCTCCAGTTCCATTGCAATTAAGGGAAGTTCTGAGGCAACAATTACAGCACTTTACGTTAATGATAGGCCTAATTGAAATGGTAATTGAAATTTAAAGGAAGTCATTGTTCACAGTTTTCCGGCGACCAATAACACCTCGGGGCCCACAGGGATTGATTTCCCTCCCTTCTTCTAGATCACTTCTCAAAATAGAGCCACATTTAATACATCCCATGTTGTAGAGGTTAACCCCACATCAGAATTCATAACTTGTCCATATTGAAAGCAACAGCAGGTGACAAAAAATACAAAATACATTTTATCAATTTTAATTGCTGTTTGCTTAAATCTTTCAATCAATTATGTGTCATCTTACCTTAAAAAAATCTGCATGATATTGCAAGATACCCCAATTTGAAGGACCTAGGCCTTGTTAACAAATTACATCATATTTACTCATTTTAAATGCACTCAATGCCGATTTCATAAAACGTAGGCACAAAAGGAAAAAAGGAAAAAAATAATACTTCTAGTAGTTATGTGGAGATTCTATGAAAGCGTCTTAAACATGCCTGATTGGCAGATCAAAGGTTGTTAATTAGATTTTAGGGAAATTTTCAGGCCAAGATGATTCATGTTGATCATTTAACACCCATGTTATACATTAGTATTGCATGATGCCAACACAAGGTTCTGTCCACCTGCCAAACAAAGCAAGAAGCCTGCCGGTAGGATGATGCAAAAACCACCATGTTCCTGCTTTATCCACTAATCAGGTAATCATTCAGTAGATAAATACTCAGACATGCCTATGATAATGCAGTTAGCCAGTTCGCTCTTCCTTCATTACTGTCCGTGGTCAGTCGGTCAGATTGGTGATGCCCTATTCACACATGAAGGACTTTGTGACGGATATACATTCAAAGTTATAGCAAACAACAACAAAAAAAAATTAGAGAAACAGCACTTTCACTATGATACTCGGTACAATTCCAATCTATGTGACAACAGGAAAAGTTGTTTCCTAGGAGAAATTCATCCTTTCTTTCATAATGGTCTCTTTAGAACTGTGCAACAGTTACACCATCATAGTGAGGTAAAAAAAAGAATGAACATTTTTAAAAGAATTCCACTTATAAAGTTTCATTTAGCACAACTTTTCTGACTCCTGATACTTCAATCGAGCATTGTAATGTCGAGAAATTAAATAGACAAAAACACATAAAGATCACTTAGTTCTAACATCATTGTGACAAATACGACAATCAGCTGAAACTTATCTGTAAGATTCAATGTCTGTGTTGACATTGCTGTAGAAACCGATTTAACAAAAAAAAAGTGTTTGAAACTCCATAATAAATTCCTCAATACCTAGATCTAAGAAAATTCTAAATGAGTTCAATACGAGGTCAATTTAAACAAATTTACATAAAACTTCAATGTTACCAGGGAAACTGTTTGAGGACAATCATCCAGACTTAATAGTAAATTCGAAATTTCTGTATATCACAATCTACCGTAATATCAGATCAAAGCTACAAGCCTTTCCATGGGATTACCGTAAAGCAGTCTCTCAGACAAGGCTTACAAAGGGCTTCACTTTATCTAAACAGTTTGTAACTTAAAACAGATTGAATTGATTTTTCCTAAAACTTTCATCCTGGTTTCACACATCCTAGTAACAGGTGACATTTTGATCTTTCTCATTTTACATAGGCAAGCCTCCCTTGGGGGTCTTCAAATAAAACTTGAAATAAACATTGATTTTGTTTCTGCATTTTATTTTGCTCTTTTGGCTCAGACCTGTTCACTCATATTGAGTGAGTCTAACCATAAGTCTTGATGATATAAAGCAACACATGATAATTATGCACAATGAAGTTTCTATTGCATCAACTTAAACACAGATGCATAAGAGCAATGCACTGTGTGGTTAAATCCACATGTTATATGATGGAATACTCACTAACTATGCCATTGCAGTGAAGTAAGTCCACCTTATGTGCACTGGTTTTGTGAATCAAAAGACCTGAAATCCTTAGGATTTGAAAGTGAGCCATACTGGACAAGGTAGATACAACTGTTAAAGGCTATGTTCATCACACAAAGACAACAAAAGAATATGTCATGTGCACATGATGCTATAAAATGTACACCTACTGATTGAGACGATATGTCACAAATTATGGGGGGGTGGGGGGGATACATTGCCAACACTATAAATTAAGAAGATCAAACAATTTACCTAAATCTAGGGATAACCTGAAGTTAAGGTCTCTTAAGTCTTCACTTGTAGCTAACAGTCACTTGTCTTTAACAGCTTCTACAGCTTCAAACGAAAAGCCTTCATACAAAGTGGAACCTACTTAAAACAGGTAATGGTCAATTTGTTAATCAAGTTAGGTGTATGTCCCCCCTTCTGGGATTGATCAAGTCTGACTTTATTCTTCAACTAAACAAGTCTATAGCAGATGATTTTCCATATAAATTGACAAAATGATAGATTCTTTCATCAAATCAAACCAAAACAAGCCAGTGGCTTTCATTGCAAAAAAAATAATAATGCAGATAGATTTGGTTTCATGCATTATCATTTGTATTACAGTATAACTAAATGCTCTCCCACTTTAAGAATTTAAAGTATGGTAAGAAATGAGCGAGTATTCAAACCTTTGTCACCAAAGATTGACATCAAGGATCTCCAGCAAACAAGTAATGGTCAATTTGAAGGAGCACTATGATTCTTGAGGAACTCTGCAGTTGATTAAATACAACTCAATTGCCATATGTAGCTCATATGCTTGTAACAAGGACAATCAATAAGTCTTGAGATGCCATAGATAATGATGGACATAATCTTGATAATCAGCACCCCCAAAGTGCATTGTGTGATACATTAGCCATGGTAACAAGGTTCTAATTATACATGTCAGTATATCACATCCAACATTAGTACCTAATCTTACTTGTGACTGTTGAAGCATTTGTCGCAAATGGTCAAGTTTTTTAACCCTGAAACCACTTACTTCACAATACCTTGCTGAAACAGACATCTTTATAAACCACTGTGGAAGAAGCATACATTGCTTGTCAAAAGCAATGTATCTCATTTATGATGGATTCTCCCAGATATCGTGAAAAAGTATTCAATTCTTGCTTTTTTTGTCCTCTACTGTAGCTTTAGACTTGAACCATTCATGAAATACCACATTAAGAAAGAGGTTGACATGCTTCTCTAATACTTTTGATTCTTTGCAGCAGCTTGGTGATTATAAAATTGCATCTTTAAAATATCAAAGTTACATTTGAAAATGAAACACCAGTCAGTACTTTGAAATCTTCATCTGCTTTTACTCTTGATTTTGCTCTGTTAAAAGGCCTAACTTGAAACAACAGAAAAACCGTTTCCTTCATACAGGACTTTGTGGTTGTAAATATTGCAGATGATTTTTATGAATATGAAAATAATTTCGAATAAAACTGGGGTAAACCAATGATTAAACCAAAACGGAACAAATATCTTACAATGCACACAAACTTCCTCAGTGGTTTTATGAAACTTTCACTAAAGGTGCAGGAATGAAGTCATGGATTTAAGTGAATGACTATGCACAGTGGTAAAGAAATGAGAGTTACTACTTTGACACTGAGTATAACCCATGACGTACCCCATTATACTCACTTGAGCGCATTTCCTGCAGACACCTAAGAAACAAGTTTGATCAATGGAGGAATGGCTTGCTACAAGCCATTCTTCTTTCATCACAAGTGTTTCTAGCTCAAACCACAAGGATTATGTTATTTCTACACTTCACATGTTGATTTCAATTTGAACAATCACAGACTCCAATATGGGGAAAACGGGTTAATTACAGCAAGGGACCATAAATAAGTTTGCCTTTACACCTGTGGGTTTGTCATAGTGCACATCTCTATTGACATTACCTTATGGCTCTAATCTCTTCCCATCATCTTTATAGCATTGTCCTCCTGAACTGAGTTTACCCCTTTATCTTATACAAACAACCTTATAAACAATCTTACAGCGGAATTCTTTCACATCATAATATGCATCTTCTCATCACAAGCAAATAAATCTTTTGTCCCATATATAATTAATGATTTTCAATTAATAAATCAATCAGATTTCCAAGTAAGCTATGTTTCTCATTATGATAAATAGTTTTAACTTTTCCTGCTTTGTACCTTTAACACATGAAAGGGTTAACATTCACCCAAATGCACAGATGCAGAAAATGTTTGACATACTGACTGCATCTGACAGTTTTTGTTATCATAGTAACAAATGGACATTTGTTCATCTCGATGGCATTTTTTCCACAATACTTATTGTAAGTAGTCATTTAACCATTTAATTCTTTAAAATACCATCATATAACTGAACAAATGTTGAACAGGGTTAAAATCCCTAGCATACCAGTTGTTCAATTGATTTCTTCAAATGATTGATGTGCTTCAGTACAATAATGCTTACTGAAGGTTTTTAATGCAAGGTCAAAAATGCACAGTAAAGCTAAGCATTCGGTTTGTGGATTGAGTGCAATACTTAAAAGTAAGTCCTTCAGTTTTGTGAGGGACTTACTGTAAATAGCCTTGAACTCAGTCCTCAGTCGACTCTTCCATTATTGTTGCACAGAGTTTGAAAAACCCGACACTTGTAAAGGAAATGTCAGCTCTAGACATGGTTCAAAGGTCTCAACAAACGGCATGCATGGTAAAAGGCATATTTTCTTATTTATTTTTCTTTTATATGGGTTTTACATCACATCAACATTATTTCAGTTATGTAGCGATGCCCGACTCTTAATGATGGAGGAAGACCCCATACTCAACTGCCCACATGGGCTGGTCAAGGCGGGTAGAACCATCGGCATTCCGTAAGTCTGTCGGGAGACTGCCTCTCATGAAAATCCATATCCCTCTCAGGATTTGAACCCACACGGAGAGGGGCCATGTGATTTCAAGTTCTGTACTCTAACCACTAGGCCATGGAGGCCCCGGAGGCCCCGCATATTTTCATAGCTTACTTCTTTATTCAAGTACTCCTTTAGTGTTTGAAGTCATTAGAACCGTCTTGTCAAGTAGATTTTGATGAGTAACAACATAATAAGTTTGTGACATAATTTGTGTAATGGTCTCCAACATACTTTCTTTTATTCACGTCTGGGCCAGCCGTATGTAATGCTTCCATTCCCACATACACCAGTACAGGGATCAGGAAATATCGGAATCCCAATCGGTACAAAAATCGGTTGAAAACCCTTCGATATCCCGCCCCCCCCATCAAAACCACATCTGGGGTTAGATATTTCATATCACTAGCCAAATTCTCAAAGGTTAAAAGCATGTTTTACTCACTGTTACACTCAACAACTCTAGGATCTGATTAGTCAATACCTTATCTTGTTTAGTTCTCAAACAACCAAAATCTAGAATAATTGATAAAATTTGACATTTAATATGGATAAAATGTTTAGTTGTTCATAATATATCAAGAATTCATCTTTATAAAAGAATCATTCTAAATACACAATGTCGTTTTGAATACTTTTTGCAATGGTGATTCCAAAATTATAACTGGAAATGTAAAATTGAATAGTGGGACATTTATGCCACTTCAGGGGTACAAGTGAAGACCTGTTATAAGTTATCTACAGCTGGGAAAGTTTGAAATTTTAATGGTGCTGATTACCCCAATTTCAATATGAAATTTACCTGCAATAAAACTCTTTTGAAGTAAACCTTAAAATTCAGCAGTAAAATGATTAACTCTTGAAGATTTGCTCATATTAACTTATAACGTCATTTATTGGACTTTTCTTGAAAGCATTCTGATAAAAAAAAAATTGCAACATAACATGAGTATCATGTTATCATTTTTTAATATTTAATGATAATTGATGACTGCCATTGCTTTCAATATGTAACAGTAACAAAAATAGAAAAAGAAACGTCTTCAAAATATTGCTTTAGATGTTATATAGTTGTCTATAAACTTTGGTGAATCTGTGATTAATGTATTAATCAAATGATGAGAACAGAAACAAAGACTTGCTTCTTTATAAAATATCACCATCAAATATGCTCGAAAACTCATCTTTAGATATGAATCCATAAATGCACCTGTGTTTCTTTAGTATTATCTAAGTGGACCCATGTTCATCAAGGCTGGCTCTGGTAGTATGAGCTTTTTTGGGGGTTCTGGTCCTGTAGTATTCCCACATTCTCTGTCATATCAAGACAAAAGAAGTCTTTAGAAGGGACTTTCCATCCCTCAGAAATAAACTGTTACAAGCAAAGTGTATTATCTTTGGAGCAAATGAGGCAATTGAAAATCCATTCATTGTGTGAAATTGGATTAGCAGAGTTTTCTGCAGCTGCAAAAAATAAAAATTAACTTTTTACATAAAACGTTCACAAAAGGACCTTTTTATCACTGAATTGGACATAATTCAACCCTTACAACCCTTCAACATGTAATTCCTAATTGAATTTTGTTATCACAGGCAAACATTTTTTATTATGTATCATATTACAATTCCAAAACTAAACAGAAAATGAAGAAATTGTGATTGAAGAATTGTTTGCTCACATCAAGCATAGCAAATTCATACCAGTGGCTTTCAATACAGACAAGTAAAGAATTGTCTGCTTGTTTCATGGTGTATATTTTCTGCTTGTTTGCAAGTATAGATTTGCCTGCTTGTTTCATGCCAATTTTTTTCTGCTTTTTTCAAGGGTAAGGTTTATCTGATTGCTTCATAATGAAAATGTGTCTGCATGTTTCCTGGTTAAGATTTGTCTGCTTGTTTCTTGGAAAAGATGTGTCTGCTTGATTCAATGTAAAGATGTGTCTGCTGATTTCTTGGTGAAAATCTTCTCCTGTTTCAATGAAAAGATTTGTCGGCTTGCTTCCAGGTAAAGATCTGCCGGCTTGTATCAAGGTAAAGATGTGTCTGCTTGATTCAAGGGAAAGATATATCTGCTTGATTCAAGGAAAAGGTGTGTCTGCTTGATTCAAGGTAAAAATATGTCTGCTTATTTCTTGGTAAAGATGTGCCTGTTTGTTTGCTAATGTAGATTGGTCTGTTTGTTTTATGGAAAACAGTTCATACTGGAGTAACTTTTACTTATAACTTTTTTTCCAGGGACCCAATTAAAGCTCAACATACCCATCAGATACAAAAAAAATATACAATGCAGGGGTATCCATAGATAACTATGAGGATAAATAATGATAGTGAGTCTAGTTAGTCAGACTTTCTCATATGACAAGTGAAGCGAGTAGTTTTATACAAATTCATTAAAATTCATAACCATGACCATGAGAGGGCAACCATTTCTTGCTATTTCCCACAACAGTGATTTATATCCACCGCATCACAAGAAAGAGATCCACTGATTTGATAGGAGTAAAATGTTGTTTTCATAAGTTGTTTTAGTTATATCGAGGTGACAGTTCAAATATTTATTCTCTCTGGTTATGCTAGCAGAACATGTCTAGGGACGTATGAAGGGTTTTCTGCTGATTCTTGGACTGATTGGGATTCGGAGATTTCCTGATCCCTGCCTACAACATAGGTTCTAGCAAGAGAGCCAACATTGTGCCATGGCTAAGACATATTTTAGAACATTGAAGAGCAGATTCCATTATCCAACTCTCATTATATGTCATAAGATATCCATGAAAGCTTTTATAATTGAAGTCGACCTTACTTTGGTGCATGCAGAAGTATTTATAAAGCAATTTGATAAAAGGATGATTTGCATCTTGTAATTCTTCTCATTCTTTCATCAGAATCATTTCTGTTCTGTATCACAAATGAAATGTTCTTTTTTTCTTGCTACTTTTGGCATCAGCTTAACTTGCTCCAAAAGCATTGCAACAATGCAGCAAGTTAATAATAAACCTTGGTTTCTTTCTAAGTTTGGAATATGTCTTTAGCAAAGACATTGGAAGTTTTTCCAATATATGAAGTATGGATGATGATCTGAGATAGACCCTGGAAAATCCACCAAGAAATTGTTTATAAAGAATCCTGGTGGATGTGCTCCTTGTTTATATCTGTAATTCAGAGATCTGGAATGTTACTAGAACCAGTATCCATTCATGTAATCAGCCTTCCTTGCCATTAATGACGTAAAGGAAACCCTGGGAAAATAAAATGTTGCAGCAACGAGAATGCAATTAGATACATAGTTATTAATCTCAATAATGAGCCATGAACGAAGCTTTTTTTAACATTTGGATAATTATCGGCATCAGTAAATAAAGCTATAACCTTTGGGCCAGAAATCTGGACTAACATAGATAGGTGCCCTTATTGATTGCTTTATACAATGAGTAAATAAAACTTGTGTATGGTAATACATCTTTGCCAAAGTTGCAACATAAGACTGTCACATATATGTGAAAGTCAATCCTATTTCTCTGTATTTCAGATGTTCAAAACATATGAAAACATCACAGCAAAAATGGAAACCATGATGAAAAAGATTACAGGCAACAAAGAAAATGAAAAGATTATAGTTTTCCAAACCACAAAAAGGAGTTTACCAAAGATGACAAAAGTCCAACCATAAGTGAAACGATAGATGTCCAAACATTCAGATAGGCTTACCTTTAATATCATAAAATCCATTGTAAAACTTCTGCACAATAAATCTGTTTTTCAATGCTTATAATCTCCATTTTGCCGAGTTTTGTTTTGTTCTTTGTAAGATATCATCTTTGTAACACTTCCAACATTCCATTTTTGAAGCAGCACAAACTATCCGTTTTTCATGACAGTCAAATTCTAGCTTTGTAACTTAAAATCCCAAACTTTTACAATCCTCTTTCACAGATAATTCCCAACAAATATAACACCTGTCTTCAGGTGTGAATGACAGCCAGAAACAACACTCCAATAGTGAAATATCTTTTTTTTCAATTCAACTACATAACACTGCTTTCTGTCGAAAATAATCACCAGCAGCTAATAAATTTTTCCACACTCACTGTATCAGTTAGAAACAATATACTGTAACACAAACCAAACAAAATTACTATCCAATATACTGTAACACAAACCAAACAAAATTACTATCCAATTTAATATATCTTCTAGCAATAGAATATCCAAACTTTATAGAATCAAAATACTTTTATATTTCTACCAAAGTTTTTCCAGACTCCTTCCCAGGAATTGTGGGTAATATGCAAATGAAGTACCTACATATATTCCTTGGATATGTAAGTGATCTGGTAGAATTTGAACTAGGCTCTATGCTAGTCAGTAACAGTTTAATCCATTCACCTACCATATGTAATGGTATTTAACAGGAAAACCCCTTTCTGATATAGTACACTGAATATACTGCACGCCCCAGCTCTCATTTCTATGGCCATGCTAACTCACCTTTTCTCTGCCTGATAACAATAAGTAAATTTGCCTTCTGCCAGTGAACCCTTTACTTCATAAAGGTTGTGGTAGGCCCAAATTAAAAGCAACAGCAGACAACTTACGAATTATGACCAAAAGATCATCTCCCATGAGATTATGAAAAATATATTGTAACAAAATGAAAAATTGGTTGTTTTATCGAACTGCTTATGTGTAGTTTTTCAAGTCCTCTCCTTCAAATGCTTTATAAAGTCCGATGAATATGTGGAGAAAACGCTTAATGAACCATCCTTTGCGTTTGCTGCTCACATTTAGCTAGCTTTGTAATGCGATTGATCAAATGAGCAATATATCCTATTCCAACAAAAATTTATATCTTACTGGATGGACAATGATCTTGTTAAGTGTTAGTCATAACCATTATGTTGGGACATTCAAAAATCTTGTTGTTCAGCAAAAAATGAATTTTTCATGTTGCAAGATCGACATGATTAGTTCTGTTATCAATTAAACAAAAATATCAAAGAATAATTGACTGATAGAAAGATATAACAAATGAATTCATTGTGAAAAAATGATAGTTGTTCTTATGTTGATCTGATAAATCAGTTTCTCAAAATGGTTTTAAAGTCTTGACTTCTGTAAAAGAAATTTAAATAACTAGGATTAGAAAAAGGGTAAAATTGAGTTTTACAAGTTCTTTCAAAGAGTCCCAGGGTGAAAAAGGTCATTTAAATAGGAAAATCCCTATAAGTCCATTCAACTAATATGTAGTTATTAAAATTTTCGCATATTTCATATTCCTCAATATAAAGGGCATACACCCAATCTGACTGGTTTAATGAAATACGTTTATTGTGAAAGCATGTTTCATGAATGTAAAGATTTTAACTGCTATCTTATTCAACGGTGAAATTTGATAAATTTCTATAATACACTTCTTGATCGTATTATTTCTCCCTACATCATAATTATGCAGTAACCAGACATTCAATTGGTGCAGGAGTGTCTCTTCATTCTACTCCATGAGAACATGCCCTAACCTTTTCTATCCTACAGGACAACCATAAAGCTCTGAAGGCTAGTTCTGTTGTGAGAGACTCCCTTTGACACATTCAAATATCCTGCACACATCTGTTAATTCTTCAAATTGCAAAACAACCTACAAAATACAAACACACAGACAAATGGTAACAATGGTTTTTGACTTATATGTAGGAAATTATTTTGGGACAGGTAACAAACTTCAATTTGGGCCTGCCACATCCATGAATATAAAGATCAGCTTGTTCCCCATTTAAGGATTTTTTTATTGGTCTAAACTGAAAGTGATAAAGAATCAGGGTATCATTAAAAACCTAAATATTACTTTCATGCCATCTCTGTCATCTACTGATGCTTTGCATTAGAACCAGTCACAAGTTCCCAATGAGCTCAGGAAAGGGTTGAACACTAAAGGTTAGGGAGTAACAGCTGAGGTGAATCTTGAGCTTGAGGAATACTATTCAATGATACAGAAGGGGGACTCATCAAATTGCAGCTATGTATTCAGTGATGGACTAGAAAGGGGGAAGGCTCAAAGAAATGATAAAACAGATGTCCAACAGCAACTCATATCAGTCAGTTGTTCTCTCTGTCTACATACTTTATCCCTCCTCTTCCATGAGTCGTACCTATAAACGCATTACTTCATATAACCTCAGGTAGTTGTTCTCTCTGTCTACATACTTTATCCCTCCTCTTCCATGAGTCTTACCTATAAACGCATTACTTCATATAAACTCAGTCAGTTGTTCTCTCTGTCTACATACTTTATCCCTCCTCTTCCATGAGTCTTACCTATAAACGCATTACTTCATATAAACTCAGTCAGTTGTTCTCTCTGTCTACATACTTTATCCCTCCTCTTCCATGAGTCTTACCTATAAACGCATTACTTCATATAACCTCAGCCAGTTGTTCTCTCTGTCTACATACTTTATCCCTCCTCTTCCATGAGGCTTACCTATAAACGCATTACTTCATATAACCTCAGCCAGTTGTTCTCTCTGTCTACATACTTTATCCCTCCTCTTCCATGAGTCTTGCCTATAAATGCATTACTTCATATAAACTCAGCCAGTTGTTCTCTCTGTCTACATACTTTATCCCTCCTCTTCCATGAGGCTTACCTATAAACGCATTACTTCATATAAACTCAGTCAGTTGTTCTCTCTGTCTACATACTTTATACCTCCTCTTCCATGAGTCTTGCCTATAAATGCATTACTTCATATAAACTCAGCCAGTTGTTCTCTCTGTCTACATACTTTATCCCTCCTCTTCCATGAGTCTTACCTATAAACGCATTACTTCATATAAACTCAGCCAGTTTTTCTCTATGTCTACATACTTTATCCCTCCTCTTCCATGAGGCTTACCTATAAACGCATTACTTCATATAACCTCAGCCAGTTGTTCTCTCTGTCTACATACTTTATCCCTCCTCTCCCATGAGTCTTACCTATAAACGCATTACTTCATATAAACTCAGCCAGTTGTTCTCTCTGTCTACATACTTTATCTCCTCTTCCATGAGGCTTACCTATAAACGCATTACTTCATATAAACTCAGTCAGTTGTTCTCTCTGTCTACATACTTTATCCCTCCTCTTCCATGAGGTTTACCTATAAACGCATTACTTCATATAACCTCAGTCAGTTGTTCTCTCTGTCTACATACTTTATCCCTCCTCTTCCATGAGGCTTACCTATAAACGCATTACTTCATATAACCTCAGCCAGTTGTTCTCTCTGTCTACATACTTTATCCCTCCTCTCCCATGAGTCTTACCTATAAACGCATTACTTCATATAAACTCAGCCAGTTGTTCTCTATGTCTACATACTTTATCCCTCCTCTTCCATGAGTCTTACCTATAAACGCATTACTTCATATAAACTCAGTCAGTTGTTCTCTCTGTCTACATACTTTATCCCTCCTCTTCCATGAGGTTTACCTATAAACGCATTACTTCATATAAACTCAGCCAGTTGTTCTCTATGTCTACATACTTTATCCCTCCTCTTCCATGAGTCTTACCTATAAACGCATTACTTCATATAACCTCAGCCAGTTGTTCTCTCTGTCTACATATTTATCCCTCCTCTTCCATGAGTCTTACCTATAAACGCATTACTTCATATAAACTCAGCCAGTTGTTCTCTCTGTCTACATACTTTATCCCTCCTCTTCCATGAGTCTTACCTATAAACGCATTACTTCATATAACCTCAGCCAGTTGTTCTCTCTGTCTACATACTTTATCCCTCCTCTTCCATGAGGCTTACCTATTAACGAATTACTTCATATAAACTCAAGAACATGTTCTCTCTGTCTTCATACTTTATCCCTCCTCTTCCATTCTTCCATGAGTCTTAGCTTTAAATGCATAACCTCATTTAAACTTGGGTTGATACCCATCCATCAGAAGACTTCATTTGACAAAGGAATAGATGCTCGTTGTAAGCGATTTCTCTTTTAGTTGTAATTATTCATTTCTCAAAATTCACGAAGGTTTTGAGTTTTCCCACTTGATCCAATTTTTGTGCTGTTGCTGTCAATTTGGACCAGACACAAAGATATAAAGGAATGAGGTAGAGTATGGTTCAATGGTTCAATACTTGTGCACGCAACTATGGCAGTTTAGTTTGTAATTCTATGCGGTTTTTGATACACTTTTTTCATCCAACTCTTTTTAGCTAACTATCATTTTATTTGCTATTTAAAGATTTCTTGTTGCCTAATTTAAACATAAAGTAAATTGTTTTGAAAGCTTGGTCAAATAGGAGGAAAGTCTTCATTAAATGCAATTGCTCAGTTTCAAATATACAAAATGTGTTTACTTGTTTCCAATTTCAAGTTTGGAATAAGTCCAATAAACATTTTAAAGGGACTATCCCACAAATTGAGGTTTTAATGTAATCAAGTTAAAATATCTTATTAGGACGAAATGATAACAAAGCTATATACAGGTACCCAAAACTAGATTATTAATATGCTTCTCAACCCTGCCCATAACAGTATGGTAAAGATAAATCACAATCTAGCAGAGAAAGAAAACCATCCTAACAGTTTATTTTGTAAACAGTGATCTATTATGACCCATAGGTAAGCAGTGGAATTTCAAGAGACAATCCTTTTGTTTAACTGCCCACCCCTCTTTGCCATCATGCAAAATCAAGACACTGGATGAACCAGACTAAGTAAATGGGTCAACACTCTTATCACATGATGCGAGCAAGGTGCGCCAGAGAGAAAAAACATTAACTTTTGGTAAGCTGAGTGGTCCTGAAAAGCACTGAAAGATTCAGAATCTTTTTTAATGAACATAGCTTTTAGCAACTAAAAAAATGTGGAAATTGAAAGTAATAATTTGTTAAGACACAATGTTTATTTAATCCCCATTTTATTGTTTCTTACTAACACAATACACAATATTTGGGATAGTCTCCTTAAAGAAATGTTTCCTCAAGTTTGCTGCTGAATGTGAATTGAAATTAATCTCCATGGGGTATAAGATAAAATATAAATCTATCTGGTTTTGTTACTTTTCTCTAGACTGCTTCAGTAACCCTCCTGTGGAAGCAGCCAGAACAGCTTCCATTCTACGAGATAATTATTTTGAAACCAGTTACACAGATATTAAGTACACCTGAGATAAGATGAGCTGATTGTGTACCAGTCTGATTCCAATAACAAACTGCTGATTATTTACTGATAATGCAGGAATCTTTATAGAATATTCATCTCTACTTGTTCCTTCATATTTTGACAATTATTCTTCCAAGTATTCACTTGATAATTAATGTATGTCAAATCAGTTTCAATAGAACTTTTTTTCTGTTTTCATTACATTTCAGAAATCACAGCAGTCTAGGTAATATTTTCCATTTCCAGGCATTTTTTCAGCAGTGATTCACAACATTTTCTTCGAAGATACAAACTGCTTCCCAAAATGAACCAATTTATGCAACCTGTTAATTGAAATATTTGTGAAAGCCCAGTGGGTCAAAGTAAAAACAACACCACAAAACTATGACAAAAAAAATCTTTGTGATCTATAATATAAGCTTGTATGATGAAAGAAGAATTTGTTACCCATTCTGTTTAAATCTCAGAAAAAAAATGGAATATTAAAAACCTGAAAGTTTCGACATTGGGTAAAATCAGATAACCAAAACCCCAGACAAGGTTTTGACTTCTGTTGCTTTTATAGCAAGATTGAGTTCAACCCCGAATCTTTAATACCTCACTAATTTACCAGGTTTGCTGCAGATGATCTTAGAAACCACTATGACAAAAACAAAATTCTCATCAATTTATCCTTTTGTCACAATGGTTTGTTCCATAATATGATACAGAAATTGTTTGTTTTTCTTTGCTACTCTTGTCATCCGCTATTGCATACAATTTGGACCTGAGTTAAATTTCTCATATGTGAGAATGTGTTAAATCTTAACTTACTATGAGCCTCAGGTATTCTCATTTATTGTAATAATAGAAAGAAGCAAGCCATATCAACCTGTGTTCCTTTAAATCTTGCTCAATTCAAACAATCCAATGTTGCTCACCATTCTTTGTATGGAGGACAGGGATATTATCATTATTTGATTTGCCAAACACTACAGACAGGTTATCAGCACTAACAACAAGTGTACGGGCTCACTTTCTCATGAATGTTTTGTTAATCAATTGATAAAATGTGAAGATTTAAACTTGATCAATTCACACTCTCTTGCTGCCAAGAGAATTCTGTGATCAATAGATCATAGTAAAGTTCAGATCCTTCATATCAACCTTGATGTTTCCAAGTATCTACCATTTTCCCACTATCACAGACAACTTTAGAAACTTTTCAAACAGACATTGGAAAGATCTTTACTTATCAGTTTTATCAAAAATGAAACCAATGCATCTATGATGCAACTTTTTATGGTCAGTTTAATTATCAGACTGATTATGTTCTCTGTAGAAACTTGTATGAAAAAGAAAGAAAAACATGGTGACCAAGCTATATCGGCTACAGAAAACTTTAGAAATCAACGATGACAAGACAATAAACTGCTCCTATATAGGGCTATTCATCATTTGGTTTTTATCAAACATCATCATGAAAATGTATATACTTCTTCCTTTTTTTCTAAAGATGTTTTCATTTTGGAACAGTCACAATGTTACTACTTACTTTACATGGGGGAATTGGATTAACCTATTTGTACATTTAGACAAATTGAAAACTTCAGACATCATTTTTAAACTTCTTTAAAAAGTTTTTTGGTTTTGGTACAAACCATTGTGACAAAAAAATAGCAAAGAACTATGTACACACCCAACACCATCTTTAGCTTAACATTAATTCTTGGAGCCCTATAAAAAAAAGACTATAGCAAACTGTTAGTAATCAAATGTCACAAATATTATCCCACTTGACTTATGACACTTTATGTAACTTAAGAGTTTATTCAAAGCAAAAAAAGGTTGTCGCCATTATGTTACAAGTCTCACTAGACCATTAGCCAATAAAAACTAGAAATTCCTACAACCTTTTTCTAATCTCTTTAATTAACCAAACATTCAAAAGGGAGAAAGGGCTTTTTTCTGTTGAAATAAAATAATGTTGGAAAGGAACATATTGCTCATATGAGAAATTTCTACTTTTCTCTCAATTCCTTAACATTGTTACCAGCCTTAGACTTGTAAAATACATTTGTCATTGTTAAGGTTTGAAAACACATTATACTTGCAAAATATCACAACACATCACTTAAAAAAAACATTTCAAGCTTTACAAATGAAGAAAGCCATTTTTTCTCATATAATTTTTGCCCAGTTAACCCCTTTCTCCATAAAACCTAACTAAACTACATCTGCTGCAGTGAGGACTCTGGATATCAATGTGTTTTAATGAGGTCTTGCTCATTAAGAGAATTCTATCCTTTTGTAACATCATTTTTACCCAACATCACAAAGTCTGGTTTTGTCATCTGCTGATGGTTTCAATATGGCATATATGGAGAATGGGTCAAACCATCTCAGTTTAAGTAAAATCTACTGTGGGTTATATAGGAAAGAAGAAAAGAGTTAACCCATTAACAAACTCTTATACCTCATGACAAGCAAAAACTGAAAATAGAAGCAGTCAGTAATAGCAATTATGATAAATGATCGCCTCATTTTGAAATTGAGTAGAAAGCTACACAATACTTTAAATATCTATTATTCTCATAAGACCTACCAAGATTTCAAGTAGGTCCATTATCTCAAGGGCTAATATTGCACTTATAGCTAAAAGGGGGGGGGGGCACGGAATTGTAACCCTATAACACGTCACCTGGGCACATCATAATGCAGCAGAGGAATATTCAGCAATAACTCGGACCAAAGGATGGAGCAATACATTGCCATTGTCAAAATGGATTCTATTCAACATCATAGAGAAGTGTATTTACTTCCATCCTGATTTCTGTCATCTGCTGTTACTTTCAATTTGGGCCTGTCAGAAATTCTTACATTGGAAAATGGGTTTAAAAAGGCATAGCCTTGTAAGAATATAAACAGCAGCTTCAGTGAAAACCTAAATCTTTTATTACAAACTTTTACAGTTGTTCTTTACTGGAAAATATCTTACAATAGTAAAGCATTAAACAAAGATATATTTCAACTCCAACATTTTGTATCAAGCTTGATAATTTGTTGCATAATGCAGTTAATGATATTTTATCATTCAGATCTGGACAAAAGTTAAAAGAATTTTAGGTTTGCCCAAACAGACACAAAGTAAGCTATACTACTTAAAGTCAGTGTGTTTTACTTGTGATTGGTCGGTATTCTATAAAATCTATCATTGACCAATATGAGAGAGGTAGAGTTAAGACAATTCATAGAGAACAATTAGGGTCATCATTTTGGGTCAAGTTCAGAGTAAATCATTCACAAAATTTATCTTGCAGTGAACCCTCAATATTGGCTTGTTTCTACTCTTAACCAACATTGGTAACCTGCAGGTAGATATATAGGAGTGGTTTTGGTAAATGATATTTGTGCTCAATGAATCAACCCTTTATTAGAAGATTAAAGCTAATCATGACTATAGCGTAACATTGAACACAGTCCTCCGTCAGTCCAAACTGAAAGCAAAGGCAGACAACAGAAGTTTAGTTTAAACTTATTCATTTTACATCCATTGTGAAACAAGTTCTCACAACTTAAATTAATCACTCTTGATTCTGCTTCCTAGATACATAACCAGTACGGAATGTGGACAACAGAAGTAAATGAGTAAAAGGGCTTTTCTGCAAATTAATGACCATGAGGGCCATAACCCTTTCCCAAACAACAAATTTTTGACTGTCCCAAATTGAAAAGGTTTGCAGGCGACATTTCAAAATGTGATGAAATTGGATAATAATCTTCTGAGAGGGCAGAAAACATTGTGGGAAAAAGAAAAAATGCTCGTGACGAGCAATTTCTCCTTTTCCCACAATGTTTTCTAAAGTCGTATGCAACAAAGTGGTCAAATGTCATTATTGTTTGGGAAAGGGTTAAAATATGGCATGTTTATGAGTGGATCAAATGGACTAAGGCTGCTACTCATCCTGGTCCAAAAAGTACATTCTTTAAATGTATTACGAAGAAGTCATTGCAACATAGGACAAATAGCTGATAAGAAGCATTGCAGCAAAAGATAAATTTCTGATTGCTCAAGAAGCAATATATCCTTTTGTCACAGTGATTTGTCAAGTCTTGGGCAGCAGATTACGTAATGTGAGGTATAATGGGGTAGTGTCATTAAGACTTAATTAATTTTACACATTACTCTAAATAATCTTATTTTCTCCTTATGACCTGTAGTTTTAAACCAATTTTTCTCCAAGCAAAGATTGTTTATTGCAACAATGGTTTGAAAGTGTCATCTTCATTATGATATGAAAGTCATATGAGGTCAGTGAAAGTTAAAACATGTGCAGTAAAACCCTCCAAAATCTGCATTCCACAACTGTCATAATAAGATAATAACTTCTAATTCATGATTCATACATATTTTCTGCTTAATGGCAAAAATGATATACAAATCTATCTTACAACTTCCACCAGTTAATGCTTCCAGTATTTAGACCAGTTGAATCATGGGAAATCATGGGGAAACTGGTTTTACATGTTGTGGAAGGTTCACTGCAACACTATAGTAAGTCCTTCACTGACAAGTAGCACCTACGTTAGGCTTGCCTTGTACCACATTATGGAGTCTCCACATCTCTATATCTTCTCATAAATTCTCCTCAGGGCATACTTTTTATCAAGTAGTTGTACATAACAATTTTGAGTTGAAAAGAATATGTTTAAAATTTAACTAGCCATGTCCAAAGCTTCCGGCCCTTGTTATATTTATTACTGAGGTAACTAAACAAGTACCCTTGACACTGACTCTATATCAACACTCATATATCTGTTACAAAAACAAAAAACTGTGAAAAAATGTCCCAGAGTGACAAAATTGCTCCTCCTGCCATTAGGGCTCTAATCTAAAATCATAAAGTAAATGAATTTGTTCATCCCAGTTATGATAGTCTGCTGTTGCTCAGAAATTGGACCAGTTACAAGTTTCCATAATGTGTGTTTGCATTAACTCAAGTTTTTATCACAAAAATACAATGAAATAATGAATCAGTAAAATATATTACTGATGATAGTGTGAATTGATATTAATTCAACAATAGATGCAGATTACTGTACAAAATGTGTCTCTCTGTTTATAATACTAAGAGCAATAAGATTTTAGCTGTACATTTATAATTCATATCAACCTAACCTAAACTGACAGACTGGAAGAAAACTCAAGGATATAAATTCAGCCAGTGAACCCTTCCCCCTATTGGGAGTTTTGTAGCTGGACCAAATTAAAAACAAACACAGACAAAAGTTTTAAGGTAAAACAAGTAATTATTTCATTTATCATTTTCGACAAGAACCATTGTGCCAAAAGAAGAGTACTGGTAGTCTTGAGAAGTCTGCTTCAACATTGTTGTTTATCGGTTTATCTTATTCTCTCTGCACATATATCTATATGAAGGCTATGGTAAGAGAAATAATGTGGGCCATATAAACATTATCACACCTTGACATACAGTTAGCTTAACAGTGATTAACCAAGTCCCTTTGATGTCTGATTAAGTAAATCTCCTCTCAAAACAAAGTCATCGAATATAAGTTGATATTCTGATAGTAAATGGTGCTATTATGAAGTGTTACATGGATTTCCAATCAAACTGCATGAATAAACCATACCCTCATATGGGGTTTTAGACTGTTGTAAGCTAGTTCAAATGATGAAACTTTTTCTCTGTGTTTTTGGCTGGGAATCATTGTAACACTGATTATTGATTGGCACATGTAAGCTTTCCAAACGACTGCAGAAACAAGTTAATATGAAGTAGACAAGTATATATGAAAGAGACAAAAATCTATGAAGAAGACCAGCATATACATGTATAAAGTAGACAAGTATATATGAAGTATACAAGTATATATGAAGAAAACAAGAATATATGAAGAAGACAAGTATATACAAAGTAGATGAGTATATATGAAGAAGGGTTAAGAAACTTGTGTCTTGAATACTTCATTAGCCATAAAGAAAATCCCCACCAAACTAGGGTTTAGAACTTGGGATCCTTGTATAAGATATCCATAAATCATTATTTGTCATATTTGTCATTTCTTTGGTGACTCTGATGAAATTATTTGACTAATTAACAATGCAAAGATTCACTTATTGAAAATACAAACAAAAGGTAATTGGTTAAAAGCAAGTTTCCCTTTCATTATTGATATCTTATTTGATCTATACCAAGTCAGACATTGTGTAATTGGTTAGATAACCAGAAGTAACTCCGAGCTATGATCCAACTATTTTATTGATAATGATCTTCTAATGAATTTGGTATTTAGCAATCTTCAAAAACATATTAATCCAGATTATAACCCCATAGCAAACTTTCAGTCATTTCAAAAAGAAGAAATTGTGCTTCACAAGCAAAGCAGCTTCTAGGCATAATGCTTTCAAAGTAAAGTCAAATGCAAAATTCATCTTTTCAAGTTTCTATGAAAATATCAAACTGATATTATTTTGGCCAAAATAAAAGAGTGTAACGAAGTCATCACAAAATTACAATAGAGTAAATCTTGTTTAAAGCAACCCTAAGAAAAAAGAAACAGGATGGTGGAGTTTGAGACAACTAATTGCTTTATTACAGGTTCCAGTCATTCAGAAAGTTCCAGTAGGACTTTTCTGAATGACTCACATCCTTTATTAGATAGCCAAAACCTAAATACTTGTTCATGCAGTGTTTAAGAGTGGTCACTAAAAACAATATTGAGCTTGACAAGACTAAAGAGAATAATCAGGTTGCTTGTAAGATTCACACATTATATCAACTATTGCTCTCTGCCAAAACTTTCAATTCAGACAACAGAAGCCCAGTATGACGGTACAAGTTAATGCTTCCCTTCAGGGCTATATTCTTTTACCTCTTTGAGCAATTCCTACAATAAGCATAAAATAACTAATTCAACCATGATAAATAAATATGTACATTTTGACATGGAGTACTGATTCACATCAGGCCAATTATCCTGCAGTATATGGATATGTTGACATTCATAGCTGTTGATCAGCGTAATTAATAAGTGTACTGACCAAAGCTATCAAAAATCTCATAAAAATCAGGGTCAAACAGCCGTTATTGATAGGATGACTGATTTTTTCATCAATAATTAAACAATCAATAATTCTCTTTGATGGTTGCAAAGCAGTGCAATGTGACAGATATGGGATGGATGCGTAACAGAATGATATTACAATATTTCTACTCCTCATTCTCCCTTTATCTTGAGATAAAAAATAAGTGTGAATATTTCTCTTGGTTTCAGACCAAATATCAAGGAAAACACTTTAATAAACATCATGATCCTAACAAGAATTTGTACATCATGAGTATATATTCATTTCTCCATGTTTTCATGTTCTATCTTTCCCAAAGATAACATGTTGAGAACTTTAATGTACTCCACAAATTTCCATAATTTGTAAAATAATATTTGATCAAAATTATGATTAAACAAATATAGAAAAAGGAAAAGAATACTTCAATGGACTGAACATATTGCACAAAAAGAAAAAGGCAATATGAATTAAAAGTCTCAAAAGTTTTAACAGCCTACATTAATTGACATTAAATATGTGATCATTGTTGCATCAATGGGTTACAGCATGAACAATGCCTACTCATATCAACACAATTATAGCAGAGGGCACTAATAAATTGGAAAGGATCAAAAAGAGAAATTGTTATGACCTGTAACTCCTGTTCTTACATTCTTTCTCAACATCACAAATAAACCTGTCACCTCATACATAAAAGTTGGGTGTCTACTTATGGTATCTATATTGGCCCATCACAAAATGGCTTTCAAGGTAATGAGTTATGGTTTCATTTACGATCAAAGGTGATCACATGAAAGCAATTTTATTTATCATTTAACACCTTACTCTACCTTGACTCATGTTGACACACCTACAGCAGATGATAGACACCTACAGCAGATGATATATGAAACCAATATAACAAAAAGACAAACTGCTCATGGCATAAGTAGATTCTCCTTTGATTCTGATGTGTTTGGGGTTAAAGCCATTCAATTTTTTACAATGACTTCTTTCTGTATTGAAAAGAAAACATTATTTTTCATGGATTATAATTGCTGTCTGCTATGTTTTTTATTTAGACCCGTAAGAACATGCCATATGATGGACTAATAAATGACATTAAAACACAGGCATTAAAACACAGGTATCAAAACAGAATAATTAATGAAAGGATTCAAATAGATCAAATGTATTGAAAAGTGCCCCAGCCATTTAAGATTCAAGGACTGTGTTATTGTTATTCAATTCTTTTCGGTATCAAGAGGAAAACATTATTTTACATTCTTTATAATTCCTGTTTGATAATACTTTCAATTTGAATCATTTTCAATTTTCCATATATTAGAGAGTGGGCTAATTACTAGCACTTAAACACAGTGTGTGCACACAGGTATTAAAACAGAATTATTAATGAATGGGAGCGAATATGTTAAATGTATTGAAGAGTGCTTTCTGTTTTGTGTTGAGTCATCGTGACATTAAGAATCAACAGAAATCGAGTGTTGGAAATCCTTCATTTATTGCCAACATGCATCCTGCTTCAAAAATGCAACCATTCCTGTCTAATTTTAAACCCTTCTCTCACTTTTAAGCATTTGCAAAAGACAACTCAATGTACATCTGCAACAAGAAAAGATATTGCTCGCAGTGAGCAATTCCTCATTTTGTCACAATAGTTACTTTCCAATATCATAAAGAAGACTCTGTTGTTATGCTATAATTGGAGGGTTCAAATCAAGATTTTAGGACTTGATTCACAAACATTATCCCTGTGTTTATTGTCCTCTGTTAATTTTAATTCGGATTGGTACCACAACCCTGTATGAGGGAATGGGCAGGTCTGTCTGGTGATATGATATAAATAACCCTTAAAGTGCTCGAAATTACTTATGCTTATGTAAACAGGTTAATTCCAGGCAAGCCGCCAAGAAAACTGGCGGCTGGCCTGTGATCTAACCTGTTTGCTACTCTGAGTTATAATCTTTCCTCAACAAAATTAAGCAGACATTTTTTGGAAAGGAGTCAACACAAACATCTATATTTAGAAAATTACCATGTATTTTAAGGGTTAAGTTTTGCACATAGATGAGTTAACTTTGGTAACTAGTCTGAAAGTCCAATCAAAATAGTCTAGGTTGTTGGTGTTTATCTAAATCATATGGGTGCTTCTATAAAAGACTAAATGTGGTATAGTAGATGAGATTTCTCTTGCTTTCTACCTTCTTCTGTAAACCCTATATTGTGGGTACTCATTCAAATTGTCTCATCAAAAAAGATTTTAATAAGTTCCCTTAACCCTTTCCCAAACACCAATTTTTCGACTGTACCAAATTGAAAGAGTTTGCAGACGACATTTCAAAATGTGATGAATAGAAAAATATTCTTCAGATAGAGCAGAAAACCTTGTTGGAAAAGAAGAAATTGCTCTTAGCGAGCATTTTCTCCTTTTCCCATAATATTTTCCAGAGTCATCTGCAACAAAGTGGTTAAATGTCATCATTGTTTGGTAATGGGTTAAAATCATATCCATCTTAGATGTGTATTTCCATCACTAACTTTATTTTGCTTCCCTACATTGTTGGCACTCATGAGTCTTGCTTGAAAAAATCTAATGACTACCAACAGAAAAAGTTTTGCCTTAAAAACACCGTCTTCACTAGACAACTGGTGCATGTTTAAGTCTATAGACACCCTGCAGGCCTGGTAATATACCGGTCTGGATCGCTGATGTGAATAAAACAAGCAGGTTTAAACACCCCATAGACTCACCTGTACATAGACCGCTCTGTCAGTATTCATCGGAAACAGTTCCCCATTAATTCATTAGCAGTGAGTGCATGGTTTTTGCATGATTTGATATATGCATCCGGAGAAATGTAAAGCATTTCCACTCTCTGACAATTGAAGTGAGGAGAAACTTCATGAAATGACTTCATCCTCTGCAGCAGATGAGTTTTAAAAAATGTTCAAACAAAAAGTAGAATTGCTCATCATAAGTGTTCTTTTACTTTTACGAAGGTACAAAATTTATGGTCTAAGCCAAATCGAACCATGGGCATTAATATTTTTGTAATGATTTTAACTTTGACAAATCTCAAATTAAAGAACTAATAGGGGTGACAAGGGAAATGTATGAATTTATCAATCAAGGTTGCAAATGACTTATATCCCATTAAAAGATGTATACATTTAATGCTATGAGCAGCTCCAGATAAACAGGCTCATTTTCTGTGCTTACTAGTTTATTTCATCTGTAAACCCAATAGTGTTGGTAATCAAAAAGACATATCTGATGAGATCTTGAAATACCTTAATTAAAATTGTAAATACACAAGACTCGGACACATTTGGGTTGCTTGACTCACAAATATTACTAAGAGAAGCAACTGCAATAAAAGAAGATCAAGTTCCATCTTTGTATTAATTTTCAGGCTCAAATTTGACATTTTGACTTTTTCTACAATGGTTTCCAAAAACATCTTCAGGAGTAGCATCACAGTTACCATTGAGCATAGTGTGTACCAGTTCTGAAAACGAAAATGTCACTTTCATACTTAACAATCATTATATATCTAAATATCTAAATATATAAACCTATTGGAGAATTTCAAATAGGATATTTGGTTAAATGATGAAGAATTCCAAACTTCTGTTAATTCGTTAATTTGTAAGCCAAAGGATAAGTAGGTATTAAGGATTAATCTTTAAACTGTTAAACCACTGACAATTAGGACTTGCAAATTGGCACCGTACTAAGGTGTATGTAACATAAACAAATAGTTAAGGACTAAATGACCACAAATCAAACCAGCTTACTTCTCAAATCCCTCCCTAGTGGTGGAGATTTTATGCCTTTTCAGCAAGAGACTTTGGAGACCTCATGGCAGATTGATATTGTTAATTTCAAAACCCTCAAAAGAGTTTTCAATGTCTCAGATGTTTGTATGGTATTTAGTAATGCTGTGTCAACAATTTTTCAGTTATGTAATGGCTATCTTGGTTAGACCAGGACTAGGCTAGGGCTCTGAAGTGACTTGCCAAAGGACTCCCACAAAACCAGAGGTTTTGGTCTGGGTCGAACCATGGACCCCTGAAATCTAAGTCAACCAACTTTACCATTGGGCCATGTAGGACCTCTTCTATGTTTTAGAAGTTTACAGCTAGAGATGCAAAAGATATGAGAGACAATTTGTCTTTTGTTGAATAAAAACATGAAAAGCAAAAGATGTCTTGAACTGCTTAATTCATAAACTAACCACAGAGAAAATAATTATAGATAGAACAGTATTTTTTTTAAAGGCACATACAAGGAGATTAATGATATATCAAACTATATTAATTGGTAAACATTTGGTCAGATTCAAATAGTTATCACCAAAAAAACCTCATCAGCACAATTTAAGCGTGAAGCCAACAAGCAATTACCCAGATTAACCGGTTTAATTGTGAGATTCTTCACCCCTGACCTTGACAGTTGATACGCAAATGTTTGAACTTACCAATCATAATTCGTTATTTTGAATATGTAAACAAACAGATTGTTGATAAACATGATTGAATTGGAGACTACTATATTTCAAGCACAAAATAACTTATGTTTAAGAAGCCTATTTAATAGGGTCTCAATGCATACGTAAATTAATTCTCATGACTTTTATGAAAATGATAAAAAGATTTCCATATATCATTTTAGTA
Source organism: Cerastoderma edule (assembly GCA_947846245.1). NCBI lineage: Eukaryota > Metazoa > Mollusca > Bivalvia > Cardiida > Cardiidae > Cerastoderma > Cerastoderma edule. Next base: position 37,986,592 of record OX401413.1, on the reverse strand, counting down.
ATTTATTTGTACTTTTCTCCTTTAATGTGCCTTGAAACAATGGGACGAGACAAAAGCAGAAATCTATCCCAGACCAAGGTTAGTATTGTTCAATAGAAACAGAACATGAGATCAAATGGTCTTGAGGCAAACCACAGGTAATAGTCTTCCATAATATTTGACTTTTATAAATCACTATTACTTTAGGTATCAGTTTTAAGTCTCGTTTACAGAATACCAGAATACTTCAGAAACTCTTTATTTGTGGAATAAGAAACTTTTCACATGTTCTCCCTTCGTTTCCCTCTTTAAAATTGGAAAATTGTTTTCCACACTTGCTTTTTCTTTTCTTTTTTACAATTTCGATTGGCGCCAGTAATATCTAAGAGGTAATGAGATTTCAAATTGCATAATTACATGTCTCTAATGTTTCACTATCAGTGGGAGGATAACAAAAATGTTTCCTTCAGTGTCAAACTTAATCTGAAACAAAATAAGGTTATGAATACTTAATTGAAACACCTGTTTGTAATAATTTTATCAATGTAGTTACAAAATTCCTCAACCCTTTTCTCTGTAAACCTTTTCACTTATCTTTTCAGTCCATGAAATAAAAGTTTACACATATAATTGAATATAATACGTCATTGACGGGAATTCCATGAATGATTATAGTTAATAATGAGACAAAATGAGGTATAAATCTTCATGCAAGTAATTAATTCTTATGTAGAGAGTGTTGCACTCACTATAACACAATGAGGAGTTTTTCCTTTAATTTGTATAATTTCATTCTATTACCTAAAGATGGTTCACGCATATAGATCTGTCAGATGATTTGTCAATGAGTTATCTTTGTTGATGAAACTTAAATAGTTAAAAACTTAAACCAAACAAAAATAGTATACAACCAAAATAGGATTTACTCACATGTTTTTAAGATGCTACAAAGAAAGACAATATAATTTGCCATCTTGCATTCATTTCTTTTTGGACGATAAGAAGCGGATAATGGAGCAAATTCCATGTCATGCAATTGATACAAATACCAGTATTATCTGCTACAAATGAGTTATTAATTGTTTCCAACTTTTTTCTATAATGTTTAGATGGCCACAACTTACATACTCTATCAGTATGGATGATGTGGACTATGATTCACCACACCGTTATATATGAGGTAATGGTCTAGAAGGAGTTGGGGAATAAAAAAGGGGAGATTATGGAGAACTTGATAAGTGTGACAAGAACCTTATTCTGATAGATATTAACTCATCTGGTTTCTTTACCCCTTTACCCCATAATACCTCTCTTTAATACATATTACCTGGAACATTTTGGAAATCACTGAGACAAAGGGAAAAATTCCTCATTATCAATGGTAAACCTTTCTTCGATCGCAAGGATTTCTATCAAATATATCACTATTCCATACCTACCTAGAGATACTCATAATCATCATATTGATACCTGTCAGGTGTTTTATTGTTACCCTTCCTATAACTCATACCCCTATATAGGATTTCATGACCGGTAAAAATTGAAAGCAACCATTTCTTAGTGACATTTGTTAGAAACCATTGTGACGACAGATGACACCGCTATAATGAGCAATTTTTCCTTTGTATGGCATTGCTTCCTTGAACCTTGGCTGCCTGTGAACTACATGCATGAAGGACTGAGCTAAACATTTCTTTACAGTCTCATTACAGATGTTGAGAAATATAGTGACATTACGTGAATGTACTCATTCAAGCTAAAAGTCTCTTTTAGACATACATTGGTTCCAATTTTTATAAAATTCAATATGCATGTTTTTATAGATATATTTGTCACAATACTTATCATTGTAAACATTGACATAGATGGAATGAATACCATTTTAGTTTTACATCAGGTGTTACTCATGCTCAAGCTGATGACTCTGTAACTCCAGATCTGCATGGTCAACAGTAAACCGTATTCCCCCTAAACCATAATTGATTAATTAATTGGTTGTACTTTATGCCACATCAGCCATTCTTGTTTGTTATTTACAGGGATTTAACACCATGTCAACAATATCTAGGCTATATTGATATGCTGTCTCATCATAATTGAAGGAAGACCCCTAACCTAACTGCCTATATACAGGCTAGTTAAAATGGGAAGAACAATTGGTATTTGTTAAGTCAGTCAAGAGACTTGCTCCTATGAATGAAAATCCTAACCCTTGATTTGAGGAACTTTGTGATTTCTAGTTCAGAAATCTAACAACTAGGCATTGGAGGCTCTTTCATTCATATTAAAGCTTTCAATAACGCTTTAACATGAGAACACATATAGGCTGAAATAAAGCTTTATCATCTAGATGTGACTTTCTACTATGCCCTGGAAGGGTTGGCTGTGATGTTTTATTTCACACAACACAAGACTAATATCAGTTAATACAGGAAATATGATGTAGTTATAGTAATATGACAGCAATGTAAGTTTGTAACAATTTAAATGATTTGTATGCTACTTAACCAATTTGATTATGTGTTCTCCAATGTATGGGAAAAACACCCCTTAAAATCCCACAGAAGTAAGACATATTTCAATTTAATACTTAATAGAAATATCTCTTTCTCGAGGTAAAATTTAGGCAATATCTATAGGCCATTAGGGTCATCAATTTCTTCTTTTAACATATTTATGACTCAAGTCAAAAATGAAATTTGTAGTTGGTCATAACGACTCAAATCAGTATACCTTAATTTTGAATTGTGTTCTATAAGAACAATGTGAATGGGGTAGATAATGCAGTGTGGTAACAAGTTAGTCCACTTCCTTTTATGATCCTTTCGTGACTTTCCTGAACCAAGAGGATTGACAGAGTGCAAATAAATATTATGAAAAAACAAAAAGCTTTCTTTAGTGTATTCGGTAGTAACCATCATGACAAAATGAGAAATATCCAGCCATCCTTGAGTTACAACAGATGTTTGCTATATTCTGTATTACATTGAGTTTACTGAGACTTCAATGCAAGGCTATAGTAAGTCCTCCTTTGTTGAAATAGGTTTACTCTAATTTTTCATTAAACCTCCTGTATAAGTAAGGACGAATTGGTTAATCTCTGCGACCAACCTAATGATTAGACTGCTGAGCCAGAATTTAAATGACACATTCCCTTTTGGGATGTCAAATCAACTTGTCACTTTAACCCTATAGCACTCAGGCACCTTTAGCTGATAAGCCTGTATCTACTTATCCAATATTGGGTTTTGCTTTGCTCTATCCTCAGACAATTTACCAATATTTGTTTTTTTTTAAAGAAAAAAAGGGGGTATTTATACAAATGCTAATATCTTTCGCATTAATCATTGCATTTGAGCAATTTTTTTTTTATTATGAAGGTAGATGAATTGTCTTTTTTTAGATATTGAAATTTCAAATGGATGCATGATAATATTTCATTACTATAGCCAATTAAAAGGGGAGAATGAAAAAAAGGTTAAAATAAATGTCATTCATTAGAAAATTTCATTTTTATATAGTTTATATAATAAAGATAAAATTTAAGATATAGATTTTATAAGTTCATATTTCCATCTTGCAAAGGTAAATATTAAAGCTTATTATGAGAAGATTGTTGAAATATCCAGATATATCTAAAAGGGTATTTAAATGCCACATTGATTCCATAAAACACAAAGCAGTTACAGGAATATTCAAGCTCATTATGTACATTTTGAATGTTTTTTCTCTCAACTGCATAACAGTGTCTGTCACAGGAAACATTAAGGGACAACTGTGATAAAAAGATAAATTGCTCCCAATCAGCAGTTAATCAATTTGCCGCAATGGCCTCTTTATTGAAACTGTTAAAAGTACAATTGAAGTTCATCCTGGGGTCTATTTCAAGTCCATACTGTCAATAAAATGAAAATTCAAAAAAAAAAAAAGTATGGTCACAACAAGTGCACTATCTTGATTCACGAAATTGGACATTTTATTGTTTTATTCATCGCTAGATTAAGACAAAGCAAACCAGAAAATGGGTGTGAAATATGGGCAGAGGTGGTGCTTGATTGGGCTTGTAAAACAATATAAAAAAAAAAGTATAAGTTTTCACAGTTATAAATTCCATGGGAGCAAGGGTTAAATTTGTTGCTAATTTAACCCTCTAATTTACGAGTAAGTATATACAGGAAAACTAGTGAAAACTAGTTTGACACGTGCTGCAAACACTTATGACAAGAATTGCACTTACTGGGTCAGTGTTTACACAAAGGATTTTATCAAAGTCATAAATCACCCGCTGAGAGTGGTGTATATTTTAATCGATAAAACATGCTAGATAAACCTTGGTCAACTATGCCGACAAAGTGTGTAGTAAATTTTTTAAACTGGGAGAAAACTGTTGATTTAAAAGAGAGTTAAATGGTACTTTAGGAAGAGGCATAGAGCGCCCTAGCAACGTGGAAATTTTATGGAAAATTTTATTAGTGATTCGCTGTTTAAAGGGGAATTTATGCAATATCATGTAAGGTAATTTCTTAGTTTAACTAATACTTGATAAAAATACCATCATAGCTTACATTTTTGTGAAAAAAAACAAAATATTTAATTGTGATATCTAAGAGAATTTTAACAGGTTTGATTGTATATCATATATCGACCAAAGTATCGATGTCAGAAAATAGTAAAATGTCGATCTTGGTCGACTGAAGTAGGGGCAAAAGAAACGATATAGACGTATTGAGTGCTATAGGGTTAAACTATTGCCCCCCTTGTAACAAAATAACTATATAAACCTAATTTTACATAATTTAACACTTTCCCCAGCTTGTTATATATTTCAAAATGTTAGATAGCTACAAGGGGTACCTTCTATTACTGTATAAAACTTTCCAAAGGACAAAGTAAGTTGTAACCAACAATTGTTTTCTCTTTTTGTCACAATGTTTTCAATGAAACATTATTTCACTGGGCTATTTCTAGATAAATCAGAAACAATTGAACTGTGGCAAAAATGGGTAAGATACTGTAAGTATATCTGACAATTTACCTCATAATCAATTAGGCAATGTCGAGTTTTCAAATGGGTTTGTAAGCAATACTTTAATTCTTAACCACAATTAAATTCATAATAGGGAATTCAATTTAGTAAATACAGTGAAACATAGTTTGCTTGAGCAACTCTGGCTTTAGAAGTTGCTTTTAGAATGGTCTTCTGTAAGCATAGAAACAAGGAAGAAAGTATGCAGAGTGCATGACTGTTAGAGATGTGATGTAAAAGGAACTCTACAAACTGACAAGTTTTCATATCATCCAAAGCACAAGTTGTGGATTTTTCTAAAGTTAGAGTACATTGGGGTTTTTTGAAAATTGAGAAATTGCTTAATTTTTCACATCATTTCCAAAAAAAAGTTGGCAGAAATAACCTTCATGATTGTTCAGTACACTTCAAACATTTTTTTGTAAGTGTTAATACAATGAAAAGAGCACTGATATGTTCTGGACAGGTTAAGTGTTTTAATAGTAACAATAGACCTAATTTTATGTAATTGGAGTCACTGTTTGGTATTAGTTATGTGACGTTTAGCATTTTATTTATTCAACCTTTCCCAATTTTGTGTCATAACCCTTTCATCATAAAATGAAGTGCCACAGCACACTCTTACAATACTTCACATTCTGAGGCCAAATTTAACAATTCTTAGATTTAATCATTTTTCTTCCTATTTCCTATGATAATTTCAAAAGTTCTTAACTTACATAAAAAAAGGAGTAGTTACCTGTGACATTGGGAAGAAATTATTGTAAAAAATTTAAAAATTGCCTGTGAAAAGCAGTTTAGCTAGCTTTAACAGATGAAGAATTTTCAAAAGTAATCTAAGGCAAAGCAATGTTCCATAGCAGTGGAAGTAAGATGGTTCCTAGATAACCGTTTTATTAGTTGGAGGGAGATAACCTGTGTTACAACTTTCGGCTGCTATATCATTAATGCCAAACAGATTGCAGGCTTTGATATGTCTTGAATATACAGTGCTCATCATCCATAACAAACTTACTTATTTGAAAGTCAACTATTATATGAAACATGAAAACTGTCTGAAGAAATCTAGTGGTATCAATGTAAATAAAGAATCATTTTTTTTATAAAAACTGTTTTATTGATTACAGATCAGTTTCGTAATTGGGTTTGAATGTAACAGACATGTGGAGCCCAGGTTTGAGTCCTATTTGTTGATAGTCTTTTTATGTTTATACAAATATGTATTAATACATATAGATAGATTCTATCAATATAAATATGCAATATTACACATACTGTGAATATTTTTCTTACTTCATTGTAGCTACAATACTTACAACTTTGAACTACAAAAGTTGGATTTTTTTTTCAAACATTATACCTCAAAAAATGTCTGGGACACATTTCCTCCACAACAAAAGGCAAAATGGCAGAGAATAAATATCAAATCAAAAACACTTATTCTTGTTTTGCTGTTCAATTACACCAAAAGGTACTCAGTACACATTTCTATTTTAAAATCAAAGTCATTTTGCACCAAGTGCTATATGGCGATAACATTAACAAATCTCTTATCAATAAGAGCTCCATTTCAATAATGAAAACATATTGAACATGAGACCACTTTAACTACAGTAGGTTTTCACTATCAGAGGAAGGCTATACCAAATAAAGAAACAATTGTGAAAAAAGGAGAACTCACTTCAAACTAAATATAACAAAGGAATGTTTTCATTTTTAAACTTTTTTTCTTTAATCTGCCGTTACTTTTAATTTGACAAACTAAATTCCTTAGGGGAATGGGTTTAAAGGTAAACTAAACATAGAATCTGACATTAACATGACAAAATGTCAGGAGAATTCAAACTGTGACTTTAAGGTAATGGTACCAGCATGGTTTTATAATTGATATATGCACACAACGTAAAGGCCACATGCTGTAAACTGACTTGATCAGATAGTCATGGTTGTTCAAACCCATTATAAATGCATGCTCTAGGGTGACTCAGACATGACCTTATGGGGTTTTGATTCCCGTTGATTGACATGTGACATGAATTACAGAAATTCACACTTATTCAGCAGGTCTATGGGAAAGAATGGATCTTCACAAAAGGATTTTTCATCAAAAACCTTCAATTGTTGTTCAAGTATGGCTCCACCATGGGGAAGGTGTTGAAGGTGGTTTGAATGAGGCATATGGCGCAGTTGTTTAACCCTTTACCAAACATCAAATTTTCGACTGTCCAAAATTAAAAGAGTTTGCAGACAACATTTCAAAATGTGATGTATTTGGAAAAATAATTTCTTATAGGGCAGAAAACATTGTGGAAAAAAGAAAAATTGCTCGTTACAAGCAATTTCTCCTTTTCCCACAATGTTTTCCACAGTTGTCTGCAAAGAAGTGGTTAAATGTCATTATTGTTTGGTTATGGTTTAAGTCTTGATGCCCTTCCATATTGTTATTATATTGCAGCAAAGGACATTAAGGAATGTTTAACAGTTTAAATTCATTCATGTTTGTATTAAACCTGAGAGAATCTGTTATAAATCATGTTAATTCATTTCTCTATATGAAAACTTGGGATGAGTCTAAATTGAAAGCAACAACAAATGCCATAAAAGCATGGAAAAAAGAAAATATTCTTCTATATAGTAACAGTATATTGTGACAACAAAAAATGGCTTGTACGGTGTACTTTATCCTATAGAGCACATTTTTTGCTCTTCTAGTATAGATATTTCATTCTACGCCTGAATGCATACTATATTATTTATTCGCTGTAGTCATTTTAGGAAATCTGTAGATGGCAAGAAAGGGGGCTGAGTTTTAATGACAGGTAAATTTTGGAGGGACATATTCAATATGACAAGCACATTCCATAATGTAATTGCAGCTTGGATCATCTAAGTTTGTGTGGATATGCTAAAGTAAGGCATTATAGAGAATTGGAAAAAATCTTAAGTTTGCTTGCAAAATATAAAGCCATTATTTATTACAAATGAAGAATGCTGAAAAATTGCAAGATCACACCGCTATTGGTTTGAAATTAATTATTTAACATTGATTAACAGGTTCTGACAACCAAGGTTAATCACTGTTGATTCTGCTTCATGGATACCTAACCAGTTCACATGCTGAAGGTGGATTAAGCTGGCAAGGTCGCAAAATGAACCTCCCTACTTGTGTGTGCTGGATTAAAATAAAGAATAATGAAGAAATCAAGGCAAATAATGTTTTCATTGAAAAGAAAGAATGATAATAAAACAATGCAAGGAGAGATCAAACTACTCATGTACAAGCAGATTTTGGAATTTTTCAATTCCAAGTTCAGGAGCCGTATATTGATTATGCTCTCACTCTTTTTCTCTAATATAATTGAAAAGTTCTTGACACTCTTACAAAAAAACTCCTTGATTTTTCTAAAGCTATTAAAATAGCAATTTGCACAAGTAGAGAATTCCTGATGTAATTGATACTTTATACAAAACAGGTTAAAAACTACAAGCAATAATGAATAACGTGTAATGTACCTCCAACTGAGGGAAATCAATTTGTTTAAATTGAACTGCGCCATCATCAAATTAACCTTTTCTCTATTTAGGGCAATCAGCAGCAGACAACTTAAAATCTTCCATGTTAAAAGACAAAAGAAACCCTTATTGATAGATATGTATTTTGGACCCTCCTTGCAATCCATGAGAGCCACTATGAGAAATCAAGACAGTTGATAATTGATATATCTGCCATGAAAAACGACTGCAACAGGTCCATAAATGTGAAATGGTGCAAAGTAATAATTTCTCCAATGTCCACCAATTTCATTTAATCACAATTGAAGCAAACCATTGAAATGAAGGTTGAGACAAAAAGTAGAAAGTTCACAGTTGGCTGTAACAGCTTGTACCCAAAGTTGTTCATGGACCACCAACATAAACTAGTACTACAAGATTCCAGACTTTAAGTGAAAACGATACAACTGAACAAGTTAGTTTTTATATGATGCAGTAGACATGGTTCAAATAGCACACATTTTTTTGCGACACAGTAACAATTAACAGTCTGATTTATGAAATGATTGATTTCTTTAAGTAAAAAGTAATTAAACTAAATGGGAAAATGTTTGATCTGTGTAATGGACTCTAAGGTTCTCATTTCATGGTAGCGAGCAAAAGCTGAAATAATCGTGTTATCGACCTTTTGCACCCTTTGGCTTACATAAAACAAAGCTTTGAAGACATATATACAGCGAAGCCTCGTTTATCCGGAATCCAATTATCCGGATGTCTTGCAATCCGAACGAAATTGTAAGGGAATGGAATTATTTGACCAGTTTATTGCAGATGACTTTTGAAAACATTGTGGGTAAAGGAGAAATTGCTTGTGATGAGCAATTTCTCCTTTTCCCACAATGTTTTCTGCCATATCAGAAGATTATTTTTGAATTTCATCACGTTTTGAAATGTCGTCTGCAAACTCTTTCAATTTGGGACTGTCGGCAATTTGGCGTTTGCTAAAGGGTTATAAGTATACACATGCATACAGACTGTTTATATCTTAATGTGTATAAGAACATGCTCTGCTTCATCCGGACATTTTGCTGGGAACAGACGTGTTGGGATTAACGAGACATCACTGTATATAAGAGATATACATGTATACTGAATCAACCTTTTAATCAAACATCATGCAAACATCATCTTTTGGCACGTTATTTTTTTGGTTTCAAAACAGTACATCATCGGACACTGTAGAAAATACCCCACGAGGATTAAAGACTAATAAATGGCTTAAAGTGATGCTTTACTTACTCATCTCTAGAACCCATTCCATCATATGAAGTTTTGTGACTGATACAAATTGATAGAATATAATAATTATAAAGGATAACAGATAACCTTCCTTTGTAGTACCACTGTGACACAAGGTAAATCTTGAGTTGTCTGCCAGAAGTGTTCAAAATATAGACATACATGAAGGCAGGGGTTATGACTATAGTGAAAAAGAAAGGCCATTAGCTCTTAATATAGGTTAGAGGCTAGATAGTGAAATTTAAACGATATAGAAACCCCAAGGAAGGAGCGATAGCGACTGACGGGGTTTCTATGTCGTTTAAATTTCACTATATAGCCTCTAAACAATTTAGTGATTAACCTACATTTCCATAGAGCGCTCTATTTGACGCTGGCAAACCACGCCTCTACGGGTATGATCTACGAATGGCATAAAACTGCTGCTCAGTATTTTGAAATTCGACATAAACCACGCCTTTCGCGGCTGTCAATTGCATGCCAAGAATCTGCCATACCATATTTGGAAGAAGAAAACTGCACTACCCAGTGATGTAGATTGCAATGTAGTTTTGAGTTTAACCCGTTACTCCATAATTTATTCCTCACCTACAGCAGAAAACTTGAGAAGCCCTTGTGACAAAAGAAGAAATTGCTTGTAACGAGCAATTTCTCCTTTTGTCACAATATTTTCTTTTCAATTTCAAAAAGAAACTGTGTTTTTTCATAATGTATATATGTGTTGTCTGTTGATGCTTTCAATTTGTACCCGTCACATTATTCCTAATGGGGTAAAAGGTAAATATAGTTAAGTTTCTTTTTTTCTCAACGATGTTAGGATACCCAGTTAATTGTAATTCCTTTTTATTTATTTCTGTGTTTATTTCTCCCCCGCGACGTCACAGCGATCTTTCAATCGCTACCGTAGGCTAGGCTTACACGTGTCATTGATTTGGAGGTGGAGCCTAAAACTACACATTTATGCGCATGCGTGATACCAGAGTAATAGTCTCATAGAGCCCAGATAGAACGCTCGAATAGTAGTTTATGGAAAATAAACCAACAAAAAAATTCAAATTCACGCATTCTCATTGGATGAAAATGTAGGTTAAACACTAAAAATGTTTAAATGGAACATTGGCTTTACACCATTAAATAGTTGTGTTCATGTGGGAAAGCATTAAAAACATTTGAAGTGATATTGTGCAGTGATGGTTGGTATAGGCAGGAGCAGGGATGGCTATGATAGAACTGAGATACCATTGTAAACGTTGACTTCATTCCAACATAATAACAGCTCTTACAAGTCCCCATAACAGTTTGTTTGATTCATCCCAAAATCATATGTGATATATTTTCTACAGTATCATTTCAGTCAAGTACATCCCAACAACACAGATTTATAAAAGTAAAGTTTCATAAATAGTAGTGGACATTTCAAGACATCTGATCTGAACCTGTGTTTGTGAGCCTGTTTACCGACTTGAGATTGTAAACAACTGAAAACCTCCAGGGAAGCAAAGTGCAATAAATACCCATTAAAATGGGACAGGGATAATTCAAATTTTAATCTAACCACAAGAAAAGCTTCTGTGAATACGAAAACCACAAAACGCAAATCATCCGTTCTAGTTGATCACTGTTATCATAATTTAGCCATCAGGGACGAAGGCAAGTAATTTTCTGTTTATCATGTTCCAACCAATTATCCATGAAATAGCCCCATAAAACTTCATAAAACTGCAGTAAACTGTGTGTGGCCCAAACTACTTGACCAGTCAAACTTGTAATTTCACCGGACACCTACATACAATGAGCAAATTAACCACATCACTATCATCTATAGTGGACAAGTTAAACGTCATGTTGTCCCCTCACCCTTTCTTATTCTATACTTAATCTAGCTTTCAACCTTTTCTCAGGCACAAATGCCTTTAAAGACCTATTGGTTGGTGACCATTGAAAGCATTAAGACTAATGAGAATTTGCTGATCATGAGCAAATTCTCATTTAGTCTCAATACCTTCAATCTTTATCTCTTGATCATTATATTTTTTCATATGGATCTATAATAATGCTCTATTTTTATGAATAGGATTAGAATAATTGATCTACTATTAAAATACCAAGACCGAAGATAAAATAAGCAAATTTTCCTCCGATCACAATGGTTTCTGCTACATTACTACAGTCTAACTGTTCTTGCAGATCTTCAAAAGTTATTCAAAATAGCTGACGACGATTTTACCACATTTGCGTTCCAGCCAACTCTTTAAATTACATTTTCTCTCACCATGTTTAATTCAAGGAAATTAAACTATAGCAGACAGTTCCATCACTTGGGACCGCTGCTTCCATGATAAATGGTATAAACCCTTCCCCTAGACTGAGAACTTGACAGTGGACTACCAATGGTTTGTGTGACACGAAATGTCTATAACAAAAAAAGGTGAATGATTGATTCAGTCATGATGTTCGAATCTTCGCTTATTGTGAGTAAATCCTCAATGTCACCATGATGTCAAGCATTATCTACTGCCATAAATTGTTAAAAGTTGAAGTATATCACACGCTTCTAGAAATGAAGTCTCACTCTAATAATTTCACTGTTTGAGTTGTATGTAAGATTCATATGTGAAGCTGGGTCCACTTTGAGACTTTTCATTCATTCATACTCTGATGGAGTACTGGAAATGTATCAAAGCAGGAGAATTGAAAGAGAATAGGATAAGTTGTAGATAATATTTACAGAAACACAGGTTAGGGAATGCAAAAAAAGAATCCATGAAGTTATCTAAGTTTCCAAGGATATCCTTGAAAAAAGTATAATTGCAAAAGGAATATGTTTATATAATTTGTGGAAAAAGGGCAATGTAAGCTTTACTTTTGCATCTGAATTGGTAACAAATTGCATTGTAATTATGTTAGTTTTCTTACTTAGGAAATAGTTCATTGTGTCAAGCAAGAGTTGAAAAAGCCTTCCTCTAGCCAAATGTTTTCAAAGGTATTTGAATACATGTATGTAAAGATCATCATGAAAAAAGAGCATTAATTGTATCATAAGCATATTGACATTAATTGCATGTTCATTTTCTTTTTGTGGCAGTCTCTTTTCTGTCTGCATTTTCCTCATAATTGCTATACAGCAAGTTGCATTTTACTCTGGGCTGGCAGGAGGTCAATACAATGAGTGCCACAAAACTAATCTTTAAGGGTTATATTGATGGTTCTGTGCAATACTATATCAAACCCAAATCATATCTGAAGGACTTACTTTAGCCTTACAAGAACTCTCAATTTGTAGCGCTAATCAGAGCCCCAGTATATGTGACTGGGAGATCATTTGCAGCTTGCCTTCAGTTCTAATCAGCAGGCAGATGATAGTTAGTGTCTTCCAAAGCTATCATTTGTAAGGAAAAATGAAGCAGATAACAAGCGGCTGCCGAACGTGATGAAGAAAATCTGCATCTTTCAAAAGCTTTAGCTAATTTTAAACGGTAGATTTTTTATGACAAAGGAATTGTCCTTCCACTCTAATGTTTTTTGACAACATTGTTTAGGTAATTTCTCTTTATCACTTAAAAAAAAAGATAAATAGCAAGAAAAGAAACAATGTTCTTCACATATATAAAGTGGTCCAGTGGAAGAGCTTCGGCCTCTTGTATCGAGGATCCTTGGTTCCAAACCCCGTTAGGCGAGGTGAAAACTGCCAGGACTAACCTACACATCGGCGCGAGTACTGGTGTAGTATCCAGGAAGCAGTCATTGAGAGTGAAAGTAATAAGCTTCAAGCTTCCTTCACAATCGATGTAAAATAAATAAGTTTAAACTAAACATTGATACAATATTTACATAAGGATAATTTGCTCTTAAGGAGCAATTTGTTCTTTAATCACAGTATGTTTTTCAGTCTTCAGCAGCATAGTAAGGTATTATATAGTATCTGTAATTAATGTCTTTAAAACCATCTCTGCATCAATACAGAATTGTGATGGAAAACATTTAAATGTTGTCGAAAGATAATTATAGTTCATATCAAATGCTGATCCTCTATCATTTGAGGAAACAATAGACCCAAGTTAGTTCAGTAGGTACATTGTGATATTTACAAAAATCAATTTGGGTGCAATGAATTTGTGAAAACTGCAAAAACCAGGCAGGACCATGTTCAGACAACATCAACTAATAGAAACAGGTAAAGGGAAACAACTCTTTTATGTGGTAAATGGTCGGATCCGATAGATATTTGCGGAGAACCTGCCAACTAGAAGGAATTGTTAGACAAGGTTAAGTCTGATAACTTTGATAGCATGCAAGAAAAACAAATATCGATTCCAGAGCATATGTAGGCATATAACATTGGTAGGAAAGAGAATGTTTACCTTATGGCCATATCTACTTATGCATAATGTTTCCACAAGTTAGCTTATACTATTTGATAACTAATGTGTGTAAAATACAATTTCTTTGTAACATGGGAACATTCATTGAATATTTCCATGATTATCAAAATATTCAACCTTACCTTCTTTGAGTGTATAGGTATTATACAGTATAGTTATTATACAGTGTGAAAAGCCCCAAACTTCTGAGAACTAGTTCTCTTCACTTATCTTCAAATTGGTTAATTCAAACAGGAACTTACCTGAAAAGAGAAAGAACATATCATTAATAATACAGAAAACAAAAATCCGAATTGGGCCACTATTTATACAATGGGAAGTCCATTCAATACATTAAAAGACCCACAGACTGATAAGCAGCTTATCCCTCTATCTAACATGATCATTGTTCTTCTAATTTCTATGATTATCTCTCTATGATTCTGGTGAGTACCAGCAACATAGGATTTTCTGATAGGGTTTGAGTTAATGTGCGTAATCAACCCTTATATACCACTTGTATGAGACCCCTGTACACAGGGTTTTGAAATTATCTCAAATTGGCCAATGGCTTAATTCACGACGATATCCACAGACAACATTAAAATCAGCTTTTGGTGGCAAAAAGTAGCGATTACAAACTGCACATGAGATCAGAACATAGAGAAAGCAAAGAGACAAAAACGGAATTTCTTTATCTTGAAAAATAGAACTTTGTCTTAATGCTTGCTGCATATTGTAAAGTGGTTTAAGGTCATTTTTATTAGATAAATGGTTTAATTTATTAGCAGCAGACAATATATTATACAAAATGATATTTATATACTCCCTAAGGACATACAAACTTGACTCTTCTATTGGAGAATGTCTGATGGTTGCAGCGTGTGACTATTGAAAACACTGCAATTCAAGGAATTCTGCCATCACATTCAAGGCAAAGGATTGCTAAGGAAAAGGATTATCATACAACAAAATGCAATTTTTCTGCTGCTGATGACAATGGAAATGATTTTTTCCAAAGCAAATAAATTGGGAAACCTCCTCTGTAACAAATATAGTTCTAGATAAGGTGACAAGCCTTACAGAAATAAACTTTGAGAAGTCATAAACATGGTACTTCCTTTTGCCTGCATCTTGCAAGAATAATAACGAAGAACTAGATGTCAGCGCCTATTCCTCATTTTACTATGTTAAACTGACAGTTTGTAGACAAATGCAAACAAATGAGTTGATAGTGCCTGGGGAGTATTCAGACAAAGGCACCATTTCCAATACAGAAGACACTAGAAAATGCAAAACAAGACGATAAATGTGTCGTAAAGGTGATATTACGCAATAATTGATGACGGGACTTCCGTACATAAGTACACAAAGTGACAAATGAGGAAACTGGTTCCAGGAACTTTATTCAAATATGTCGGATCTATCGGAAACAAAGCACAATACATTACTCCATAACCAAATATGGGGATATTTAGAGAACTCAAAATTGAGGCCATCATCATCTTTTTTATTTACATACTTGTTTTAAATTCTCCTGCAGTAAAAAGTTTGAGAAACAATTGTGACTGAAAGAGGAATTGCTCATAATGAGCACATTTTTCTTCTGTAACAATACAGTCAAACTTGTGTTAAGAGGCCAGCCTATGGGACGTAGTAAATTGGCTGTTTAACACAGGTTGGCTGCTTAACACAAATTGATTTATACTATAAATCTGACAATGGGACTTTCTGTAGTGGCTGTTTAAGGCAGGTTGGCTGCTTAAAAGGGTGGCTGCTTAACACAAGTTAGACTGTAGTTTCATCCCAGTTTCAAGGAATTGTATTTTTCCTTTCTTGCCATAAATCATACATGTGAAGTTGTATATAATAATATCCAAAAATAGGCATATGGCCAAGGAATAGTGATGTAGTGATGAAAGTCTGAAACTTTCTACCAAGTTTCCCAGTTTAATCACACCAAATCTTGCCCATTTCCACTTTTTTGCTGGACAGAAATAAAAGATCTTTGTTCACTATCTCTGGAAAATACTGGACTATATCTTTTCATAAAGGTAATAAATGCAGTAGAAAAGTGTTTCATTCATCTTGTATTATGTTACAGTATAGATCTGTGTTATCATTTCATCATTAAAAGACATTTTATTTTTCAAGAATTAAAATCTCAACCTGTGAGATAGCCACTTTAACCCATTACCAAACAAAAACAACATTTGACCAGTTTGTTACAGAAGACTCAAGAAAACATTGTGGGAAAAGGGGAAATTGCTCATAAAGATCAATTCCTCCTTTTCCCACAATGTTTTCTGCCCTTTCAGAAGATTATTTTTCATTTACATTACATTTTGAACTCTTTAAATTTGTGACGGTTGAAATTTGGCTTTTGGTAAAGGGTTAAATCAGCCGAATTCGATAAAACTACATTAGCCTATTTATTATTACCTCTTACCTGTCTACAAAGAACTAATGTTTCAGATAAACCAAAAACCATGATAAAATCCAAGTTGTCTTGCTACTTTATTACACTTATTATGTTTCCTCCCCCTGATAACTGAAGCTGTTTTTGTGTGTTACTGGTATTTAAACAATTAGAAAAAATGTAAGGCTCAAGATATGGGATGTCTACATCTAACCCAATCATTTCATTCACATACAAACCCTATGTTGTAGGTACTCATCAGAAGCGTCTGGGAGAGACGCATCTAATGAGTTCCACAACATAGGGCACTCGGGAAGATATTTAATGTATATAACAGGAAAATGCAACTTTGAGTTGTTTGTGAGAACATACAATGGCTATCATGGGAGTGACCATTGTTATAATTAATGAGGATAACTGATGATCCAAACTAATGATCTGTCCACAATGTTAGATATGTTTTACTGGTTTATGAGCTACCTGAGGCTGCCGCTGTAGAAAATGGCACAGAACAAAATGTGGTTGGGTTACAGCTTTCTATTGACATAATGATATAATGACATTTCCATGGCAATTCCATTAATACATGTATTTCTATAAAAATCCTAACTGTATAAGTATAAATAAAAGAAAGTTTGATTAACCTCTTTTCCTTTAAAAAATACCAGTTTACTCTCATCACCAACAGAAAGCGTAACAACATAATGATTCCTACTCTATATAGAAAATATCATATTTCTTATAATGGCATAATGAGGCCTCATCCTTCATAATTCAAAACACAGGATTTTAACAGTTTATAGTAACGGCTAAACACTATTTGCCATATGTTGTCACCATATAAAACTCTCAGTTCACGTAGAAATGTTCCAACCAAGTTTGTAATTGATCAATTCAACAATCAGATTCAATGAATCAAATTTTTCAATCATCAATACAGGCTTGAATAATCAATGATAAATTAATAAAAAGAGCAACAGAGAGGTTTTATGATTAACTAAAGCTTTAATGAACAAAGGCTTTTCTTTTAAGCTCATATCAATTAAATGTTTACTGTCATAAATTACAGGAACAATTTAGTCCAAACTACAAACAATAAATTGCACGGATAGTAAAGGGTATGACCTAAACAAATAGATAAAATAACACCCACTTGGAGACGTATCCATTTTGACATAATAGCCTCTGCAAAAAACTGTTATGCTACATTTTTTCCTCATTAACCATTACAGTATGAACACATTAATATATTCTCGTCTAAAATAATACCATTTGACAAATGTGGGGATGTAGGCACTGTATGTATGAGCTTTTAACTTTGTATGCTTTATTAGAGAAAGTGTGTTCCAGAATCTATACAGGAACACTTATATCAAATATTAGAGGAAGTTTTTCTCATCCATATGACATAAACCTGTTTAATGAACATGTAACTGCCTTCCCAATGTATTTGGACCACTGAGTTTGGAATAATACAATTATAAAGAATTATAAATGAAAACACTTAACTGTTTGCCTACAAAAACTGCATTACATATTAAGTTATTCAACCCAATAAGGCAAAATTTTGTTACCATTTCAAAGTCTTCAAACATTTTTTGTAATTTCTAATGGAAAGAAAGTTTCTTTTACTACTTAAATTGTTAAATGGATAACTGCCCTATAAAACAAGAAATGGAAAGCTATTTATCTCAAATTTGTGCTCCTCATTTAGTACAGAGATACATAATGGCTGGTAGACTAATGTTTTTAACCTGAAATGGCCTATAGAATCATGTTACAGGCATATGGAGACATAGTCAATAATAAATGATCTCTGTTTCACCTCTTGGTTTACCCATGTATACATCATGGTCCCTGAGTTCTGATGGTTAGGCCATACAGACAAGAAGAATACCATAAACTAAGGTGAACCGCCCTTTTACACGTCATTAATTAACCCTTTACATAACTTTATAACAAACGGTTTATTTGTTCATGATGAACAAGTTCTCTGCATGTCTCATTGGTTTCAATTTTATTATATCTTTTTAAGTGATGTTGGCTTCTATTCAATTGAAGAGGATTAACTTCATTGTCATATTTTGTTGTATCACATTTTGTGTTTTCCTACTTATGTGATGATGGATCAGATTAACACTTTGCAGCAGATTTCATGCAAAACCAATTAATAAAAACAATACAAATCTATATTGCAATGGCCACAAACTTTTTAATGAAATTCTGTCAGTTTTGAAGAGAACTTATTGGACGTTTGTAGCAGCCTGACAGACTATGATAACAGTAAGAACAGATAGGAGAAAAATCAAAATGTTACTCAAGCACTATAGTCCGAGACATGATATCATTAAATAAAAATTGATGATTAAACATTAAAACTATTCAACTATTATAGAAGAGAACTGATGCTTCTGATGCAATAAATAGAGTACTGGTGTCATGGCAGAGTAACTTCTCTTAGTTACAGAAGAGTAACTTCTCATAGTTACAGAAGAGTAACTTCTCATAGTTACAGAAGAGTAACTTCTCATAGTTACATAAGAGTAACTTCTCTTAGTTACAGAAGAGTAACTTCTCATAGTTACAGAAGAGTAACTTCTCATAGTTACAGAAGAGTAACTTCTCATAGTTACAGAAGAGTAACTTCTCATAGTTACAGAAGATCAATTTGTACCGCTGGCTCCTATGCCACTCCTCATCAATTTACAAGAAATGTTATATGTTTTATTGAATCTTAGTGCTGTGACAAATGGGCAGATCGTTTTGCATGTCTCTCTCCAAGGTAATTAACTTATTTAACTCTGTTAACCCCTTACTCCAGAAATGTCCCACTTTGATGCATCTGCTGCGTCTTCAGCAACCACTGTGATAAAAGATTAAATTGCTCAAATTCAGCAATTTATGCTTTTGTTACGTTTTCCTCCTTTAGTCACAAGAAGAATATATTTTTCATTCTTTTCAATTGTCTGCTATTGCTTTTAATTTGGAATATCCGCTAATTCCTATGGAGCGTTGGCTTAACCTTTTCGTAGTTTCCAGCAATTTACAGAGGCAACCCTAATCCTTTCCCTTATAAATAAAGCTGACTAAGGACGTATTTGTGACAAAAACAGGAAACTTTTCTTCAAGACCAATTTCTTCTTTTTGTTTATAATGGTTTCTAGGGTAAGCCCTAACCCTAACCTTTTTACCCCTACCCTGGCCAATCCCAGTGACTGGAACCCCTGCATAAGATGACAAATTAACTCAGGATTAAGTAAGTAAGGGTAAGTAAGTGAAGGTTTTTATCCTATACCATACAATAAGTGAAGCTTTTCATATCTTGCACTATCAAAATGACATTGTATGTATGAATTTCTTTGTGTATCTATACCTAAGGTTCAGTCCAAGATCATATGGATGTCAAAGGAAAGGAGTAAATTCAAGGGTAATCTTCATGTACTAAATGTTGTTGGATCTTTGCATGCCTTTATTGACAACTAAGCTTGGAGTTTTCCTCCATGTTAAATGATTCATGCATTTCAAAATAACTGAAATACGGTTGATGGGATGAAAACCACAACATTCAAATAAATCTAGATTATATAGCAATCCCTTCACAAAAGTTTTGCATTGAACCCTTGATAAGTGCAGTCTGAAAGGTTTATCAGGATGTCACAATCATGATTTGCAATTGATGAAAATCCTGGAATAATCTTTCAGCCTTTTGTCAATTCCTCCAACAATTTTGCAAATGACAATAGAACAGTTTCAATTTCAATCAGCTGATTCACCTGTAACCTGATATGCTACAAATCAAAAGGACTGGAGTTGGGGAAATTATCTTTAGACACAATTCCATTTCAGTTTGTCATGAAGCAGATAGGCCCAATATCTCTAACCCTTATAGTGCTCGAATCGACTGCATGCTTATGCAAATATGTTGGATCAAGGCCAGCCGACAAGTAAATTAGTGGCTGCCCTGTGATCTAATCTTTTTTCTACTAGTATATTTCTCATCAAAATTAAGCAGATATTTAAGGTTTTGGAAAGCAGAGGACATAAAAATATATTTTTAGAAAATTACCCAGTATTTTAAGGGTTAAAGTAAAGTCTACCAAATCAAACCAACTAAAATTGCCTCCCCTTTTATAAAGACTGGTATCCATTACCTCCCTTTAAAAGCACCTCGTATATTGCACAAACGATCCCGGAACATAGAGGGAGATATCAAAGGCGGACATCATTCCATTGGTTTCTTCTCTCGGCTTGTCAAGCTTTGGTAACACAATATTGCCTCCCAGATTTTGATATTGGAAAATAATACAGTCTTTGCATGCAAGTAAAGCATAAACATAGCCATAAATATGTCTGTTACTTATCATAATGGTGCCTCCATCTCATTTCCTGATTTTTATGTCCCAACCTATTACCCCATTGGGACCTTTCTATCCGGCAAATTGAAATAAAACCTAAAGGACAGTTCATTAGTAAAAGTGACATTTTCATTTTTAACAATGAATTTGTTTGTGTTGGATTTAATGCTATGTCAACAGTATTTCAGTTATTGAATGGCCTTCGTTGATTTCACTCCAAGGCAGTACTCTGCAGTGTCTTGCCCAAACACACTCCCACATGTATACATTTAACAATGATAAGAAAACATTGTTATAAAGGACTGAATTATCTACTGGAAGCAATTGTCTTTTGTTACAATCATTTTTTGAACACAAATGAGACTTTGGGGTCAGAAGTTTTGCTCTTTGCTCATTTTGTAATGAATGCTTTTCACTGTCTACAATTTATTTTAATTCAAGGAAGCATTCTTTAGAATACAACTTGGGTAATAGAATGACACGATTTAAATCTAACCTAGGATCATACACTGTCTCTTACTGGCAACATCAGGAAGTTATCCAGCATGAGAGTACATAATTCCTAGCTTGATGTTTCCATGATTACAAGCACATGCAGGTGATACGAGGTTACTTTTGTGACATTCAGAGAAATTGCTTATCACTGTTTTTTTCTCCTTTTGTAACCATAGTTTCTATTCATAACAATTCAAAGAAAATGTCATTTTTCATACCATACAATTATCATTACCTGTTGCTATAACAATAATATACTTTATATAAAGAGGGTTAAACTCATTTAGCTTTTACAGTAAAACTGTTATTAATCTCGCATGCTGCTCAGCTCCATTGCTATGATTTGGAGGAAGCCACAAAGTCTTACAAGTAAGGTTTAGAGTTCTTCTGGTGGATAGACAATAAACTTGGGAAAATGGTCACATTATTCTGTGAGAGTCTTGATCCTGTATGAAATACGGGGAGACAGTACAATGAATGAGGCTTAGTTCAGCAACATTGTCTCCTGTGTGTTTCTTTATTTGGACTTGGGGATACATAGATCAAACTGGACTTTTAACCCATTGCAGTGAATATGACTTTTGGCATCTCATCCTTTTTGTTAAAATATCATTTTTGTACTATTTTAGGGATGTCTGGAATTATCTTCAATTTTGAACTGTCTAAACAACCCATATTAGGAAATGAGCTAATGAAGTTGTTAATTAAACTGTAAGGCTAGATGAGATCAGTGGTTCAGAGAGACGCCCATTATTCAGGTCATGATTATGTGTCCTAGGGCTGGGTTGTAACCTAGGTGTCATGGATGAATGATCCATCATTGTAATATTTCTGAAGAAGCAATATTGTTTTAGTAATAATACAAGGTAGTTTCACTTTTAAAGAGATAATGAGGGTTCAAGGTGACTTCACTCATATTTAAAAAATTCTTTAAGAAAAAGAATTCAAGATATTGCTCATTGTACCTACATTAGCATTAATCAATCATTCATACCTAACACAAAGAGGAATTACATTTTCAGATATAAAATGCTTGAAAATGCCGAAAGAAGTCAATATGACTGAGGAAAAATTACTAATGCCCAAAACATGTTTTTCCTCTCAGCAAAAAGGGCAACACCAAAGAAATGTTGATACCAGATTGTCACACATTTAAAATAAAAAGTTTACCCCTAACTCCATAATACCACCAATTGACATACCTCAAGCACAACACTTAGAAAAACATCATTATCAAAGGAAGGGTTCCACCTTTAGTCACAAAAGTTTCTGACAAACCTTATATAAAATACTTCCTTTTTGCATTTTTTCGTCTGCTGCTTCAATTTTAACAATTGAAATAGACCTTCACACATTTTCCTTTCCCCTACTCTTGCAGCTTTACTAAAAGTTTATTAATTTTGTTGGAAAAAAACCAGGAAGGCACCAAAAGAACCACCTGTTTTAACCTAATTAACCCCTTGACCCATTACCATAAAATGACAATGTGTGACCAGTTTGGTGCAGATGAGTCTGGAAAGCAAAAATAGCTCTTGACAGAGATTGTTTTTCAATTTCATCACATTTTGAAATGCCGTCTGCAAACTCTTTCAATTTGGGTCAGTCAAAGGTTTGTCGTTTGGTACAGGGTTAAAGGAAACATCTTGTAACTGAACCAAATGGAGAGGAACAGCAGACAGCAGAATATAGTAATAAATATACAAAACAGTCATTTTCTGATATGGGGGGAAAACTGTCCATTAGTTACTGTGATTTCCATATTCATCTGCAGCAGATGCAGAAATGTGTGATTTTATGGAAAAAAGGGTTGAAAATCTAGCATCATTCATCAGATTAGGTAATCTATAATCCTTTAATGGTATATATCACATCATGTATTCCTAATGGAAACATCTCTTTCCTGTTCGTGACATACATCTCACGATTTAAATGAATCCAATGTAAGCCTAGGATATAACCATCTTCCTTGGAATTAATCCTTTTCCATACCAAGTTTTATGAACATAACATCACTAAATGTATCTCAGCTTGCTAGCAAAAGGGATTTCATAACAGGTCATGATTGATATAATTATCAAAGAGTTAAAACCATTTGTGTTAACTCATCTTATAAGCAAATATTCCCCACAACCACAATGTTTTCATAGAATCCCAGCAACAAGCTTCCATGATATTGCCTGTAACAGGAAAAGGATTAATCTCCACATAAAACACCACTATCATCAACTTAAAAGGTTTCATGCGAAAGTTAACAGCCACAAAAAAATTAGACTGATTGTGCGGAGGTCTATTTCAGCAGGGATTGTGGGTAATTAATGAGGACAGATAGCAATAGAGAAGACAGTATGAAGTGCATGGTTTTGTATCATTCAGACCAGTATCCTTTACAAGACTTTCTGATTATCACCTAGCTATTCCAACATATGGAATTTTTGGACTAATAAAAATTAAATGCAGCAGAAAATAATTGTTGATTATTGAAAATAATTAGATAATAAAATTAAGATTGCATTGAAAGAAATCAATGTAATAAAAGAAGAAATGGCTTATCAAGAGCAATTTCTCTTTTTGTCACAATTGTTTCTGATGATGTCTATCAGGCGGGGTGATCACATGATCAATGTATGAGATATAAGACAGACTGAAAATGGTGGCGCCTATGACCCTGCAGAGAATTTGGATTCAAGGGATGCGAATGACCCAAAAACATCACCCATGCGATTTCTATACCGAGTGTTAGATGTAATGCAGTTATAAATCATTGTATATTCTATACCACAAGAACCGAATAGTTGATGGTCAGAAAATGGCGGAATACAAAAGTGGAATACAATAGTGGAATAGAAAAGTAATCTGTCAAAAAAGAGAATATACCTGTGACTCGGCCATCTTGTTCGGACATTTTTTAAAAAAAAATGGTCATGTGATCATCCTGCCTGTCTTTTGCATGTAATGATGTTAAAACAAGTTTAAATATAGGATTTATTTGTTTTAGACCTATAACCATCAATCCCTGTCCAATCATCCTACAATTGAATCAAACATGTCCATGGGACTCAGAATTTGTGATTATTAATCCAAAGTCATTGACATAATTTTTGTGTAAACAGTGTTTGATACATCAATCAATTGAAGAATAAATAGAGAGAACTCTAATCTTTGCTTACCATAGGCTAGCTTGACCTTCGGCATTTCAAGGTCATGTGAGATAAAAAAAAAAAAGTATGCAATTGACATTTGTTGCCTCTGAACCTTTTAATAATAAAAAAAGAAATTACATTGCTTGTTAGCTCTTATTCCACTTGTTTAAGTCCATTGATATCCATTAAGTGTTTTATACATATAAAAGTCATTACTTGCATAAATTGGTAAAAATAATTAGATCTGCTCCATAGAAATGTCTCAGACTTCGAAGTCCAAGCTGTAACAGTTCCTGTATCAATGATGTGGAAACACAGCATGCCATTAGGGAGAGGGCTTGTCTAGTTCTAGACCTGACCATAATTCAGGAGGATTAATTCTTGATCTCCTCACACGTTCCATGCTAGACTATAGTATGACCTTCACAAACATGCCAGACTTACTACAGTCTAGCACTGGGCCCTCACTCTGTTGGTTTCTTTCCATGTCATCACAGACAATATTTTGAGGACATGGTGACTAAGCAATGGCTTAATCATAGTGATTCATATGAAATAATAAGTACCATCAGGTGAGAGATAGACTATAAAACAATGTGTTTTGTTTGGTTGTGTTATCCCATTAGATTTAGATATCAAGAGGTCCGATCAAGACAATAGCAAGCCCTTCACTGTAATGTCAAGCTGGGTAGACCCACCAGCCACCAGTTTGAGCTTGAGGACTACCTCTCATGTATAAATTACCAACAAATCAGATTAAGAACCAACAAGGCATATAACGAGGGTTCAATGCAAGACTTTAGTAAGTGCTTCATAAACATGAAGCACTTATTGTAGTATTGCATTGAACCCTCGATAAAGGCAACAAATGATTTCAATTTTAGAACTTTTGCCACATAATGGCAACTGGAGCCCAAGTAAAATCTTTGGTGACCTAAATAGCAATAAATCAAATATAAACTTATTTTGCATCACTTTGACTGTCTCTATCGGAGATGTTATTGGAAACCTTTTGATTACACCATTAATTGCTCTTAATGAATGAAAGCTGAATAAAAAATATAACCAAAGTCAAAGACGCAAAACTGTCAATGAAAAGCTGCATCATTGATTGATACTCATTGGGAATGGTATGGCGAAAGCAACTCTTCCGTCAAAATGCTTTCAGAGTCATCTTTTACAAGCATGTGAGAGTTAATATTAGCAAAGGATTAAGGCACTACTTCATTTATACCACAAAAAGGTTCAGATACCATATGGAATTCTTTAATTCCTCTTTATGATTTCTATATTTTGTTGCAAGACTAGATATTGTAAGTCTTTTTTCCATGTGATTCTATCAAATTTCAAGCATGAATATATGTTCATGATTTCTATGTTATAACTAACTCCTACTGAGTAAAGGAACTTTACTTTCGCTTAATCTCTTGCCGTCTTTATGAGAGGCTTTGGGAGTGAAGAAGGACCCATAAATGACATTTCTTAGAAAAGGTAATGAAAAAAGTAATTAGAATTTCTGCTCTTCTCTACAGAGATTAATACCCTTCTGATAGGAGAAAATGTCTTGTTTTTGGAAATCGGATAAATGACAAGAACATCTTCTGTATGTAATTAGATACGTTGCATGTCATTCATTACAGGAATTCATTCAACTTCTTGAAATGAATAAACCCCAAAACAATGATGCATTTGTAATCATTTCTGTGTTCTTCTTTTATCAATTAGGAGTAGGATGGCAACAATTACACTGCCTGAAACTCTGGAGGGAAAGTTATCCTTTTTGTCTCCTTCCCAAGTTTATCCATTAATGACAACTATGCAATCATAAAACTAACACAATGCTGGTTTCATGAAAATAGAACCAATTGAATAATATCAAATACAATTGTTCAACTTGTAGAAATGTTACACAATATGAGCAAATTCTCAGTTCACTTAAGTAGTCTTTAAAAGTGATCTAGTTTTAAAGCATTGCAAGTATGATGAAATAATAAACCATTTCCCTCATACAGATAACTTCAATCCCTTTTAAGAAGTCCATTTTATTGCTTCCAAAGTATGAACCGTCCATGATGAGCAAATTCTCCCCATGTCTTCATGATGGCAATAGTAATTATTCAATAACCTAAGGCAGCTTTTCACTTGGGTATTTGCTCCATTCCCGTGATTGATTTTTATCTTGTCTGTTGCAATAATCAAGAAAAGGGAAAGAATCCATTGAATATTGGCTGGAACAGGGAAGAGATCTGTTGCATGCCACAACTGGCTGACAATGCTCCGACAGGCAATAAATGTTTAAATACCTGCATATAGGGGCTTCATGAGGCACGAACATCATCCACCCTTTACATCATGCACGTCTTCAGGCATTACATGGTTAACCCATTCGACTTTCATTTGTGACTCATCCAAATTGAAGAAAACACTAGCAGACAAAAATTATAAACAAAATTGACACATTTTCTCAATGGTGTTGGATAGAAAACATTGTGACAAATAGAAAATTTGCTATTTTAACTGAATCATTTTCCCACTACATTTATCATCCCTATGCTTAAATGGTCTATCTTCTACCATTAGCTGGTTTTAACCTACTCAATATTTACACATTTTGAAGCAATTAACTTAAGAAACCACCCTGACGAAAGGAGCAACCACTCATATTGCTTCATTTGTTTTTCTCAATTTTCTGACAGTTCTCACTTTCGATATGCCCTAAAATCCCATATCTGTAAAAGCACAGATGACAACATTTTTGCTCGAGATACTTTAATGCAGATCTATAGGGGAAAAGGTTTAAGGGGTTAATGAGAAAGAAGTTTGTAGCAATCTCTCATCAATGAATCATGCTCTACAGTCAATCATTCCATCAGAAAATAGGGCGTACAACTCACATCTCCTTAAGTACCAATAGCTCAGTTGGTAGTTTGAAATACAGGGGTCCCGGAATAGTTCTGAGTTTGTGAGCTGCATGGCTTCATCAATATTCTTTTAGAGATTTAATGTTATCAATGCAATATGATTTATTCATCTCTCAGCACTGATCAATTATGTTCATATGGGATAACAGTCAGTGGCTTAGAAAGCATATTGTTTGGTACTGGTAAGGGAGTATAAGGGCAACAGTTAGATACCTTAACACCTGTAGTATAGACTTTAAGAAATAATGGTGACAGAGGGAGAAATAGGCAACACAGACATTTTACCTTTTATTATCATATTTTCTATAATTATGAATTTTATAGGAAATGTTATGTTTTGCAAATCTCATCTACCGACCACATTTGATGTTTGTTGAAAGGTTTCAATGCACGCTCTTTGCTACTTTCAGGATAGAGTAGTGCAGTCCAATCTAAGCGCATTGATGGAATAGTTTAAATTGGCAATACCTCAAAGTGGATCAATAATCAATCAATGGATGTTCGCAACTGTTTTACTAACCCTTCATGATATCTACCAATTTGCAGCAGATGATATAATATTAACTTGAATAGAATAATAAAGTCCATAAAATGTAAAGAAAAGAGCAATGAAGTCATTATGAATTAAAAGAGAAATGTTGATAATAAGAAAAATTTCCTTTTGGTCACAGTCTTTTCAAATCCATTCTACCTCAACAGCATAGTCAGTTGTTTCAATTCAGAAAAAAAGAATAACAGTTTTTGATTTTTCAAAGTTAATCCTTCCAAAATCATTTCAACATACCTGTATCAGAATATATCAGAACCTACTCTAAGCAGAAATTGCACACACAAAGGAATTTATCCTTTTGCAACAATTTTTTTTCCCCTGATATCATTGAACCAATTCCATTCTATATTTTCAAACATTGTTATCTGCTGTTTCTTTCAATTTGGATTATAAATGATACAATACTTTTTTAGTATTCTGTAAAACATTTTGCTTCAAAGAAAATTGCTCATAATTTGTAAAGATTTATAATTCTTAACCCTTTCCCAATCGCCAAATTTTCGACTGTCCCAAAATGAAAGAGTTTGCAGACAACATTTCAAAATGTTATGAAATTGAAAAACAATCTTTAAAAAGGACAGAAATCATTGTGGGAAAAAGAGAAATTGCTCGTTAAGAGCAATTTCTCCTTTTCCCACAATGGTTTCCAGTGTCGTCTGCAACAAACTGGTCAAATGTCGTTATTGTTTGGTAATGTATTAAGCCACTGAAAAATTGTTTTCATGTTGGGCAGCAATCATAGGCTTGAAACTGCCAGGAGTGAGGACGGTATAACCCCGCCCTGACCACAGCAATTAAAACTGAAATTCTGTTTAAAAAACATAAAAAAAAAACGAGACTGTATAAAACTATTCATCTGTCTATGGGTTGGTATGATATAGTTTGGTCCAATCAAGTTAATCAATGTGAGGGAAGTCAAGGCTTGATCTAATCACTGGGGCCACAAAGTTAATTTTGTAACAGACCATTTTCCTGTATCTTTCATGCCCTGTTATCTAACACCATTAACAAATTTGTTGTCTACGACAAATCCTAACCACCGTATACAGTAACACGACAAGTAAATCGGGGAAAGTGAATAACATTTGGAAGATGAAAGCGCCAGCCAATCACATTAAACCTCATCCCAGATACAGACGATATCCAGCCCATTACACCAAACACAGGATTTTGGGATGCGTCCAAATCCAGAGCATCAGTAGACAAAAATTCGTGAATCATGGCAGTAAATTTATATTCTAACCCCTTATATGCTTGTTTCATGCACCTGAAATTGAATACTTGAAATACAATTGTGACAAAAGGAATCATTGATAGTTACCTCCCCTAATGAAAAGCCAAAAGCAAGCACCTTTCACTAACTGAAATTTTTCATAAACCATTGTAGAATAAAAGCCCTTTTTGTCCCAATGCTGAAAAACATTGATGGTATTTCTGTTCGGACGCAAGTTACAACAGCAAACATTCAAACTTTGTTGTGGGTGTCATAATCAAACTGTTTTATTCCATGCTATGTTGTTGTTACTCATCATAATGTTAAGCCCATTGTTTTGAAGACCTAACAATGTAGTCAGTACCATGTGAGGCATGCACCAAACTCATTTTAACTTTCCTTTAGGTTATGGGTTATTTTGGCAAGTTGTGGTTAGTTTTGAAGGGTCCATACAGACTGTATCTAAGGTTCAGTGTAAGACTTTTGGGAAGGACTTACTATTGTCTTGCATTGAACCCTCCATATCAAGAAATCACATTAACTGATTAGGAAATCCATTTCCACAATATACTGGGTCTGATAGGACATTCTGGGGGCTTCGAATAACAATCAATTACCACTAATACAGTTAAGCCCCCCAAATCAGACATCAATGTCACTACCATGTTTCAATAAGTTCTGGGGGTTTCAATTTTCAAATGGTTTTAGCTAATAAGCGTGCTTTATTTACCCAACCCTTCAAAACACATGTTAAGAAGAAATATCACAAAATCATGTGAAAGGCCAAATTGAAAGCTTCAGCTCTACCAGAATACATTGTTAATCATGGCAAATAATAATTCGAATTTTAGATTGAGAAAAAAAGTATGAAAAAGCAAGAAATAGATCCCCATCAGATTGCTCCATATTTTTCTGAAATGGTCCAATTTCCCCCATTCCTGCATGTGGAGTATGGGAAGTGTATGAATACTTTATCTAAGCTAAACATACTACAAAAACGAAATTCAACATGATGACAACTTTTATCCATTTTGGCATATTAAGTTCACATCTAGTTACAGGTAAAGAAATGTTGACTTCGAAAGGAATACAATGATGAAAGAAAAGTATTGACTAATGAAGGAATGGATGTGATGACAGATTCCCACTATTCTCCAACACGAGTTTAAGGTCATTAAAAGGTTCTTTTCATCGATGGAATTCTCAATTAGTACTGCAATGAATCAATATCATTCAAACGACATTAAACTGGCTCTTATCATTTCATGTACATCATATAAAAGGTAATAAACCATAGAGCAGATGTGTCATTTCTATACTCACCTTGTTCAAACCCATTCCCCAATACAGCAATATGTAACTGATCATTATTAACAACGCAGTACACAACAAGATAAAGCATAAACAAAGACGTTTTCCTATAACATATGGTTAGCATCATTACTAAAAAATATAAATTGCTCCTTAAGAGTAATTTATCCTTTGTCACAGCTGTTTCTAAATATGATGTAAACCAGCTGCCCCAAAGTGAGATATCAATGAGTAATGGTAATAAACAAACAACTTAGCATCAAATGATGTTTGTTAACATATGATGTTAAGTTTTATTCCTTATTTCAAAATAATGATTTCAATTTTAACCAAAACGTTTTTAAATGAAGCTACATGGATTTATAACAAGTGAAGACAATTTCCAATTTAACTATTCTACACCTCTTATTCAATAAAACCTTACTTTTATGTGATAGCAGCAGACATCTTAAGAATCCATTGTTACAAAAGGATAAGCTGCTCCTAATAAGCAATTATCCTTTTCTCAAAATGGTTTCTATCCAAAATCATCATAAAAAGTCAAGAAATCTCCATATGATATTAGAAAGATGCTTCTGTTCAGTGACAATTGCCCTCAATGAGTTTGCTTTTGCAAGAGTATATTTTAATTGAGTCACTTTCCACACTGGCATTTGAAATTAGAATAGATACAAGCAACACGTTTGTCACCATGATTCCTAGGATATAGATGTTAATGCCTATAAAAGCTTTACTGATATGCTAAAGACATAATTAAAGAATTGAAAATAGCAAAAGGAAATAACTCCTTTATGGTACAAGAGGAAGATAAGACTTATAAACACTATTTTTCCACTCACTGATAATTTTATACCTATGATGTTTAAAAGTGCTTGTTCACAGAAGAGAAAATTTGGGAGTCAAAATAAATGATTTTGGACAAAACAGTTTTTTATCAATTGTTAGTTGATATACAACACAAAGTATAATAGATCCAGAAAGTGTCAATTTAATTTAATTTAGGAGTATGTAGAGTTTAAATGCTGTAGATCTCAAGAGCTACATCAGGGCGGATATAAATGCATGTACATGTTAGTTCACTGTATACACACTTTAAAAGGACTGACTAAAAGATTCATGAGTAAATTACATTATTAGATTTATATCAATAATCATTGTCACTAAGCCAAAGACCATTTTCAATTCATTTACTTTTAAGT
The DNA here is from genome assembly GCA_947846245.1 of Cerastoderma edule. NCBI lineage: Eukaryota > Metazoa > Mollusca > Bivalvia > Cardiida > Cardiidae > Cerastoderma > Cerastoderma edule. The sequence continues at coordinate 37,954,832 of OX401413.1, read as the reverse complement.
TGCTGAAATTTGATTTTGTTTAATAATGTGAAGTGAGCCGTAGCATTTTAGTGCTTCTATGGGAAAGAAAGTTTATAAGTAAACACAGAAATGTGCCTTCTGGCACACCTTACTAATGTCACATGCCCAGAGTGGCTAAACTTATCCGAAGACCTACATGACAATGATATCTAGAAATAGCACCTTTTATTCTAAGTTTTGCTTGTTGATTACGAAATAAACCCATTTGATTGGTTTGCGATATTTCCATTTCGAATGATCTATATCTTCTCTGTTTGATTATAAACAGCATTTGTAAGCTGTAAATAGTCTAGTCTCATGTTTCTCAAGAAACGTAGGTTGTTATTTTATTACTAGAATACAATTTATTCTCAAAAGATTTAAAATCCCAATCTGTGAGACAGTCCTTCTTAAGAATCAAAAACATCTAATTTTGCTTCCAATGATTATTCTTCAGTGTGCATCATGTGCATCATAGCACAGTATGTGCATCATATCACAGTATGTGCATCATAGCGCAGTGTGTGCATCATAGCACAGTATGTGCGTCATAGCACAGTATGTGCATCATAGCACATACTGTGCATCATAGCACAGTATGTGCATCATAGCACAGTACAGCAGCTTTTGTGCAGTTTTAAAGAAATTGATTTTTAACTTCCAAATTTCCTTACACCTGTGAACAAGCACCTTTAAAACTCACATCAACTTCAGTTTTTGTGTTATACATCAATTGACTTATGCACATACAAACAAACAAGAGGAGTGAAAAGCAGTGACTATTATGCTCCCTCTCTCTCTGGATGATCATAAAGAATGGGTTACCCAAAGCTGAGAAAGGGTTGAAGTTGTATTTGTTGGAGGAAAATGGATTAACATGCAATCTAGCTATAAACCAGCCAGAAGATAATCCAGATTTCAATTGGAGCAGACTTTTTGTTCAAATTGAAATCCATTATTAATGGATTAATATCAATCTCATCAGACGGCTGTAATCAATGTATCCCTCTCTACCTAAATGGATGAGGGACATGCACATTTCATCAAAGGTTCATTATTGGAGTAAGAGTGATAGCTTGGTGACTCAAGTGTTATATACATAATCAACCTTTGTGTGCACCTGCTCCGGAAATCATTTGTATGTTTTGGAAATGTTACAAGCATACAAACTAAAAGACAATATCTTATCTACACTGTCTTATAACACTTGCTGCTTATTGCAATAATACCTGGAGGGGTTTTGTCTTTTTGAAAAAAAAGTTCACCCAATGACTCAATCATATCTCACTTTAATGTATTCACTGCAGACTATTTCAGAAAGCGAGGTCCTGAGAATAAACCGCTCCTAATAAGCAATTTATCCTTAAGTAATACTGGTTTGTACCCAAATGTTTAGTTTAAAAAATTTAGTGTTTTATTTTTTTGTTGTTGTCCGCTGTTGCTTTCCACTTGAACCAGTCACACATTCAAAGGGTTATAGGTTTGAACTATAGGTCAAAAGGGGTTGTAAGATCTGGGAAAGGTGTCTTCTTATGTCCAGAAATCAACCATTTTATCAGTTTCCATAAGCAAATTGTTATGAAAGTTAACATTTAATTAAAATCAATTAAATTAAAAACTTTTTTCTGTCAACCATTCTAGTTTTGAGAAGTTTCCTGTGCCTGCCATTGTCAGGAAATCTAAGCATTACTTGTAGATCTATCGATAGCCATATGATGATAAGTTCTCTAAATGAACCAAAACTATCATTGAAGAAATGAAACCATATAATTGAAGCATAAAAAATCATTGTGGCAAATGAAAATTTTCCTTATCAAAGAGTGAATTGTTTTTGTCATGATTTTAGATATCTTTAAAATTAATCAGAAGAAACGTTGTCTTAAGTTTCTGTTATCAGTAAAATGCTATGGACAAAAAACTTCAATCCTATAAGCATTCAGTGAGTAAATCAAGAAACCAATGTAGTCTTAAATGAAATAAATAACATTTCCATGAAATCCAATTGAAATGCACTTTTCACTTGAATAAGGAAAATGTTAATATAAAGAAAATTATTTCAAATTTGGCTGGAAATCAGCCTTTTACCATACAACACATCTCTGCTGCTGAGGAATTTAGAAACCACTGAGACATATTGATAAATTGCTAATAAAGAGCAATTCATTCTTTGGTGCATTGATTTTTACATAATGTACACAAAGGAAAATTTACTTCATTCATATTTTCTCGACATCTGCTGTTGTTTTCAGTTTAAACCAGACATACAACCCTATTTAAGGAATGGGTTAAATAATGCTCAGGGACACTTCCAGATAAGTTTCCCAAATTCTCAAAAAAAGTAGAAGCTTACCATTAGTCCAGCCCCATCCATTTCTGCTACAGCCTCCAACCATTTATAACAGAGTTCTTCCATATTTACAATTCTGATCACAGACTTTTAATTCCGGAGTTATTCTTCACACACCATAGATCTATACAACTGAGGACCCATAAATCCCTCTAGCCATTGTGCCAGCAGTAACACTATCAGGTGGTGACGTCCACACCATCAATTAAAATGTTTCAATATTTTAGTTATGGATATTTTGTTGTCATCACGTTTATATTGCATCCTATCTTGTTTGTCATATGTGGTCTATTGGAGATAATTAAGTATCATTTTGCAGCCCACCTGCTTTTTGCTCTGCTATGTTAAAGCTTAAACTGCATCAATTAAAATGTGCCAATTTTCTGTTTTAGTTATTGGTATTTTGTTGTCATCTTGTTTATTTTGCATCCCATCTTGTTTGTTGTTTTTGTTTGGTTTATTGGAGGTAATTAATATCATTAAGTATCATTTTGCAGCCCACCTGTTTTTAGTATTGACTACTATGCGATGTAAAAGATTAAACTATGCACTCATATATATTGGATTTCATACCTTGAATAATGAGAAGTAACAGCAGACAATTATCCCAAAATACATAGAAAAAGCACTTCTTTGTGGTAATGAGCTTGCAAAGGAAAAATTGCTACAAAGGAAAACATTTCGGTTTACTGATTTCTTAAAGTTTCTGCGATCAGGTGCATTTAAATGTGAAGTAATGGGTTAACATTGAAACAGGAACCAAACATAACTGTTGTTCTCTTATAAATGTCATTTGAGAATCTATCTAAATGGTGTGTTAGATGATACTTTAAATGAGTATGAAAAAAGAAATAGTGATACAAAATTGATATTTTCATCCTTTCTAAAACTGCAGCCCCCACAGATGAGACCCTAATCCTGCACAAAACCATTTCAAATGAAAATATAAAAAAGCAACAATCATAGATTCAATTCTTAGAATGATTAACTTGAGTGACGTTATCATTAAATTGGTGCCTAATTGAACATGATTAGTGTGACACGCCATAACCTCTTTCCAACCTTTTAAGCAATCAAAGTTTGTGAAACAAAATACCTTCAATTGCACTTTGATGCATCTAGCTATAACTCCACAGTACCTCTTATTGATGCGATGCTGAAGACGTTTTAAGAAACCTCTGTTTTTACTAACCATTGTGACCAAAGGCTTGATTCTTCAATAAGAGCAATTCATCCATTTTCAAAACTGTTTTGACAAAATATCTCATAAAAAAATGCATATAGGAGAATTGGATTAAATAACTAACTACATTAAGGTTTGCTGCAGGCCACATTTAATGTCTTTGATGGAAGAAAAAGTAACTTATTATACAGACAATTATCCCTTCCCCTCTCCTATCACAGAAAAAGTTTCAAATTCTTATTTTTTCAATTTTATCATTTGATTTGAGACAAAACAATTTGCTAAGTACTACTCTTATCTGCATAAAGATTTAAGCTTATGAAACAAATCAATCAATTACTTCATCATCAAACACTTTTCTTTCAATAAAGAAACAACTATTCACTTTTTAACAAAACTAATGTCAGTTTAATCAAACTTGTAAATCCCTGATTTCCGTGAAAACTGGTAATAACTCAACCAACCATAAACGCTCTCATCCCCATCTATTTATTGTAAGTACAAAGGTCACGAAACATTGTCACCAAACGCCGAGCATTGTTCCTCAAAAACCAATAGCCTTGTTTTCGCTACACTCTCCGTTTCTTCGGAAACAACAGGTTGCTTGAATTAGAAGTTTTTCTATGAGACGATGATCATCAATACTCGGTGGGGTCCCCAGTTTAATTGGGTTTTCTCCTTGTAAAGCATGCAGCAAGCTATATTACTTTTGACACTTTTCATCCATTCTTCTATACTTTCCCAAGATGATCCAAGTTAACCATGCCACCATATGGGAATTTGTATCTAGTTTAAATTGAAAGTAACATCAGGCAGTAGATATAGTAATGAAAAAAACAAATTTAGGTCCATGATATTTGATAGAAAACCATTGTGACCAATGGACAAATAAGTCAACATAAACCATCAATCTTTTTGTCAAATTGTTTTTTTTTTAAAGACTTCTGCAGTAAAGACACATATACTTCATTATGAAGAGGGGTTAATTGGGGTTTTCTCCATGTTAAACATCAAACAAGTGATCTTACTTTTCATACATTGGTCTATATATATATATTTCATTGAGATGGTCTTAAATAAAAATAATATAAACATAAAATGTGAAATATAAATAACATTTTGCAGGTAATTTCTTTCCCTTGTACAAGGCATTTTTGTCATTCCTTAAATAAGGTGTGTAAAAAGAGAAACGAAGTTTTGGAATCAATGGGGATTTAACCTAAGACTTTTTACATTTGTCTTATTTTGCTTTCCATTTGGACCATTCATATTTGAGTATGAAGGAGTAAAGTTTAACCAATCCCCCCATATGGGAATTTGTGGCTGGTCTAAACTGAAAGCGGCTGCAGATGACAAACAATGTCATAAAAATCATTTCCTTAATAGTATTTGACAGAAACCATTGTGACAAAACACTTAGTTGATCATTTGTAGCATTAGTCAATGCAATTTCCCAAGTCTTATGGACATGTTTAAATGGAATATGGGGTTAATGGAAAACAAGACTGCTGAGAAAATGCTTTGAACTAGTGAGAAGAGTGTTAAACAGAATTGATTTTTCACCTCCAGCGTTTGAATGTTGCCATCATGATGAGCTAAAACCCATTCACTCGTGAACTAACATACTTTTTTCGTTTAGCTTCATTTCATTGCTCATGTGTGACCAATATTTACCCTGACAAGTAGTAACCCATTCTCAGAATCACACGCCTTACTTCAAATTCAAGAATTCTGTCACTCGTGGTACATGAAAATTAAAGGAAATGGGAAGCTTGATTTTTTGTTTATCTTTTTCTTAATCAATTTTTTCTTATCATTCCATTAAGAAATTCAATTCTATTTTCACAACAAGTCATAACATATCACAATTTTAACATGATATTGAACTGCTAACTTAATTGTGTAGGCTAAGTCAAATGTTTCTTTGGTAATGGCTATTGTTTGTATGCCCCTTACACATTACTGTATACAAAGTTTTTATGGTGTTAGTGAGCGGAACTTGACATTGTCATACCAGCAGTGATCCACTTAGTATTTTGCAGCAAAAGGGTTTGCATTGCAACAGGTTACAAGAGTTGACAGGAAATGGGTTTGCCAATAGATGTAATGGATTGATATAACAATCTGTCGTACACCAATCACCTGCCTCTCCCTGTCTGACTCATGTGGACTCCAGTGTTCTGGCAACTGTCCTTATTTAACACTGGTCTCAGGACTCAAGGGTACCGGGTTCAAGTCTCTCAAGTCTGAGAGTAGTGTGTCCGTTTCGCAGCCCCCTTATTATCTACATTATCCACTTGGGTGTTTATATTGGCGATTTATCCAGGAATCAGAATCCAGACTGATTTCGTGGTTGGTAATCTAAGTTTGCAACATTCACTAAATGAATTCCTAAATGATAGAGAAACGTTGGGTAAGCTAAGGAAATAGACTGGTGTTCCACTGGAATCCCTGGATTACAAGCATGTATGGCCATAGACTGAATGGATGAAGCTTGTGTGACATTGTGAGTGTCTACCCATCCATAACATTATGACAATGGAAGTCGAAACACTTCCCTTGAATCACCCTAATGAATCTATTTTCAAGGTTTAATAATCCCGCAATAAAAAGGCTTAATAAATCAATAAGGTTGATAAAAGTACCATTGATTTCCACCGATGAATATTAACAATAAACACTCAATTAAAACAAAGTTTTCGCATTTCTATTAATTCAGAACAGATTTTAGAACCAAAAGGGATTACAAAAAAATTAATCAAAATTAAATGTCACATGATATTTCTACATTTGAGAAAATAGTCTCAAGTCAAATTGATATTAAAAATGTTAATTGTCATTATGATCAATTTACCTCACTCTTCACATTGATTTTGAAACCCTCAAAGAGAGTAACTATGAAGTAAGGAGTTGAGCCTACGATGGTGGTCTGTCACAGTTAACAGGCTGTAAAAGGACATAACAGGGAATTGCTTCACAGAATGAATTAACCCTTTTTATTCAGTGCTCAACTTATTCCATTGTATGGGTTTTATGACTGATCTTAGAAATGAAAACAACAGAGACATTTTTCGAAAGAAAACCTATGGAAATCTTCATAAAGAGAAAGTGGATTTCATTACGAATATTTCCTTTGTGGGCATCAAAGGCACTAATCAAAATCATCATTATCATCATCATCACAACCACAACCACAACCATCATCATCATAAACATGATAATCAATAAATCCTCTGGTGCAAGATGGGCCTGACTGTCCTGTCACAGCCAAAGTCTTCATCTACATTCTATAATCAATGTTGATGGAAGCCATAACAAAGGTTTTCTTTTGGAAAAGACTGTTCAACTTTGTCAATTTCAGATTCTTATCTCCAAAACTCTGTTGAGATCATCTTTCATTTCAAGAAAGAAGGACAGCGAATTCAACAATGAGCATCTATAGACCATCAACAATAATCAAAGAACAATAAGTGGTGTATCACAAATACAGCTAGCTAAATGCAATAAATTGAATTCATTAACGAAGCGCAAAATGCTAAAATGTCTAATTATTACGCAAACTGTCCACTTTAAAACCATATATCCCATCACCCAATACTACCCTAATTTGGATACATCTGCTACAGAGGCTGTTAGAAGTCATGGTAACAAAGGAATAAATTGCTCATTAGTAACAGTTTTTACTAGGGATGGGAACGAATAGTGAAATCACTATTCGAATATTCGACTAGAACTATTCGAATATATTCGAATATTCGATTTTAGAATTCGTTTTGATGTCCGAATGTCTGCATGTCCGAATACTAGTACACTAGTCCTCTGTTCAAACCTTTTGTGTATAGCCGATATCTGTATACATGTACGTGCATGCAATATCAAAGCAGTAATGACAAATCGGTAAGTTGACAAACAGGTTCATGGTCGTCTGTTTTACAGTTTCGGACGTCAAAACGGATGGATGCTTGCCATTCAAGTGATTCAGTAGGTTGGATGTTGTATTCTTGAATACAAAGTCCTGGTTACACAGGTTACAGGTCGCCTTCGACTTGTCGGCAGAACGAGTAAAGTAATTCCAGACACGTGATGGAGACATTGTGATGTTTATCGAATAGATGTAGAAATTAGAATGAAGATAAGTTTGATAAATTATTCTGAAGAAAAATATACTTTCTAACACATTATTTGATTGGTCTTCGTGCATATGCAATCATGATTACGATTGGTTATTGAAAGAGTAATTGTTTAATTTCACGACAAACAAGTTACGAGATTGGTTGACACTGACAATTGTCAATTAGCGTGATTGACTTGTTTTGGATAATAAGGAGCAAGTGCAGATCATTAAGGTGTTAGATTTAGCGGCTTAAAATCGACTATTTTCACACTTAGGAATTAATCGTTTTGCAAACTGTCAAAAGATGTGGTAATTTGTCACAGGTGTTTTACAGTGTGACATACGTTGTAAAAACATCGTAACTGCACCTGGAAGCTAGGCACGTTCTTCGATAATAGGGATCGGTTTAGAGGAAGAAAATGAAAATAAAACAACATTATTTTTGAATAAAATTTATGGTAAACATAAGGTAATATGGGTTCATTAAAATCGAATATTCGAATACTATTTTGCTATTCGAATATTCGACCCACTATTCGAATATTCGAATATTCGAATATTCGTTCCCATCCCTAGTTTTTACCCATTATCATACAACAAAAAATGTGTCTTTTTTTCATCTCCTGTTGCTTACACTTTGGACAGTTATTAATTCCCGTATGGAGGAATAGATTACAAGGCCGTCTGTATTAGGGACTGGGTTGGTTTAGTTATTGATTGTTAATTTTAATCAATAACAACACACAGCAAAGCCTTTGCATATCAGCACTATAAGGGGATTAAAGCAATATATCCCTCAGTTAATTAAAACTTTCATAAGAGGTCCTTTATTTCCTTTATCTGGTTGCATTTGAATACATGTCTACCTAATTTGTCACTCCTTACACTCATTGTAAATTGGGCATTTTTACCATTCAACTGCTTTCATAATTTCATTTTAAGCCATGTTCTTTCCATCTTTTGTTAGTTTGTATTGTGATTAAAGCTGTCAACAATTTTTCAGTTATGTTATGTCTTTCCTAGATCAACCAATACTAGGCTAGGGCTCTGAAGTGCATTGCCGAAGGACACTCCCATGAAACCCGAGCTGTCGGTGGAGATAGAACTCAGGACCCCCGAGTTGTAATTCCACCACCTTGACCACTAGGCCATGGGGGACCCTGTTTCCATCTGAAATAGTCCTTCTGCAACAGTAATGTCCCAAGAAAAGGAATGGGTCAAGCATATGTAGTTTCACAAAATTTGGAGACCAGAATGGTTCAAATGGCCATATAGTTCTCAATTGCAACAACCAATGCCTCGTGACAGTCAACATCACACATGGTTTGGATTATAGACGTTAAAACCTTCAGTAATGCAGTATTTTCATTACTTAATTTGACTTCTTTAAAATTTTAAACAGAACTCCTTAGGGCCCCTTCCAATTGGAAGTGATAGAAAGATGCCCATGACTATATGGATGCATGCAGACCTCAACTTATTGCATAGTTACTTGACACAGTCTTCCATAAATTGCATTGTTACTTGACACATTCTTCTATAAAATGCATAGTTAGTTGACACAATCTTCTATAAAATGCATGGTAACTTGACACAATCTTCCGTAAATTACATAGTTACTTGACACAGTCTTCTATAACTTGCATATTTACTTGACACAATCTTCTATAACTTGCATAGTTACTTGACACAGTCTTCCATAAATTGCATAGTTACTTGACACAGTCTTCTATAACTTGCATAGTTACTTGACACAGTCTTCCATAAATTGCATAGTTACTTGACAGTCTTCCATAAATTGCATAGTTACTTGACACAGTCTTCTATAACTTGCATAGGTACTTGACACAGTCTTCTATAACTTGCATAGGTACTTGATACAATCTTCTTTAACAATCTCAATATAAATAATCAATTCTATATAAAAGACAAGATAAACAATGGCCATCTGACAGGTACCCAAATATGTCACCTAAAAGTCCTGTAAAATCAATTGGATCCCTAAATATTTTAATGCTCTGTGTATAGAAATAGTTATTATTGTCAAAAACACTATTTACATCATTCAAATCCATCAAAGCAATCAGACACAGCAAATTTTTTCCACCAAATTCGGCAAAAAAAAAAAGTTGAACCATGTTGTTTCAGTAGTCCACTGACAGACGTATATAACAGGAAGTCTTCCGTCCATTTGAACGCAGCCTTCTGTTGGTCAAAAATAGATCAGTTAGTTCTGTGCATCATTTGTTCAACAGATGCTAGATCCACATCATATGGAAAAGAATGGACATTTCTTTTGAACATCTAACTTTGTGGCTTTTATATATAGTTTAGTGGTATTGATTATCAGTTAAAAACTACCCGTTACCGCTTCAGAATTGATTGCTTTCATGAATAAGGAGAAAAGATGATGAAAAGAGTACAATATAAATATTTATCATTTTGAATCTGGCTAAATCCTTGATCAGGATATAAGATGATAAAGGCTTGACAAGAATCTGATGTTTCTGGTAAAACAACTAACTATGTTGTCACCATTGATATATGTGTTGTTAGATAGAGTCTACAACAATCTAATACTATAATTCACATCTGGCTGGTACAGCTAGCATCACAATGTTACAGAATCATTATAACATAAAGAGCTGCTTAACCCCTTTCTTCATATTGCCCAAGTTGGACACATCTCCTCAGGCAACTTTAGAATCCACTGTGATAAAAAAGAACAAAAATTGCTTGTAAAAGCAATGACTTCTTTAAACACAAAGGTTTCTTCCTAAAATAGTAAAAAAACTGTTTCTTCCTACACTTCACTATTGTCGTCTGCTGTTGCTATCAAGTTGGACAAGTCCCAAACTTGAACAAGAGGAAAAGGCTTGAATTCCTGATCTGTGACCAAGGAAGCATCAGCAACCAACATTGCCAACCTATTATTGGTGTGACAAAAATCCCTGAAAATTATGTAAGTTGATAGCATGGTATTCACTGCAGCCTTACAGAGTGTGACTTTGTAATTCTTTAAATCAAGACAAGGGTTTCTATAAATTGCAAGTGCAATTTAAGTCAGATCACTAATAAATGTGTTATTTGCCATAGAAAGATTTAATTGATAATGGAAGACAAAAAGCAAAACACAAGCACAGCAGTCAGGAACAAGTCATTAGCTTTAAGCAATATTCTCTGGATTGTTGAAAAAATGTTATAAGTCTTCGCTAAAAACAAAATGAATTCTAGTTATATTCTCTAAATCCATTCTTATTTATATACATTTATGTCTTCCTTTCACAAACTCCTTCATTTTGTATCATTTTGAAATGTTAAAGTTTGTAATGGTGTGGCAATATCCATGTGAAACAATCCCATCCATAAAATCTGAAGTACAACTCCCAATTTAGACAAATAAAATAGGAGATTTATTACTCGAATTGTCTTTCACTGTCTTAAGGACAAAAACTGATGGAAAACAAGAGACAATTTACCCTTTTTTCTTAATGGTTCTTCCCGTTCAATTTACAAGCAATACCCAAAGTAATTACCTTCGATCTAGGAGACATGATTCTTGCCAATGAACAGATTTTTTGTCATTTCCTCAGCAAGGCCTGATAGATGATACCAACAGTCTGTCTCGATTTTCAGAGAAAGAGAAGTCTGTACTACTGTTGTCTTTCACCCATTTACTTGTATACATATGTAGGTTGAAATTGAAACAAATAGGAGTCATAGAAACATTATTTTCATTAGGAAATTGGATAAAAACCTTTGCGACAAAAGTTCTTTTTGTTATTCTTTTCATTTTGAACTTTCCAGAGGTATATTAAATGTTCTGTTACATACACATCAAAGTGAGAAAATGTGAATTAAGTATATTTAATGGATGAAGCAATAATCATAACCCATTCACCATCCAAATATGTGGTCCAAATTCAAAACACCATCAGACAAGAGAAAATAGCAAAAATAGATATTCCTTTATGATAATGGGTAGAGCAATTTATTCCTTTGTCATGGTTGTTTCATAAGCTACTGCAGCAGATGCATGAAAGTGACATACTATGTAGAAATGGTTAAAGCCCTGCTTGGTAACAAATTGTTAGGATCTTCATGAATGAAGTAGGTGTAACATATTCAAATTTACTATCATGAATTTTACTAAGGTCTTCAAATTATACCTTCATTAATGATTATATCTAAAAAAAGTCAGCAACATATTTACTTTCTCTAAAATCTGAATGAATACAAGAGCACAAGACTTGCATGATGTTACAAATAAGAATAATAAAATGAACTTTGTTTGGTTTAAATTGCTTCAACAAACATTAAATCTCAAACAATCAGAAGCTTTTGATAAATGAGCCAAAGCTTTCTTGTTTTGAGATCATTCATGTTATATGATATTGCGCTTCTATTACCTTCATTGTAAATCGTTCTATCATGACGGTAAACAATCTATTTTTTTTTTTATACATATATTTCATGTTGCCATCATCCCCCCTTATGTTATGTATGCTATAGAAATTATTTGAGATTATTGTTACAAAAAGAAATATGAGTTTTATCATTATAAAAACTTCCATTATAGGCCCATATATTTCAGAGTCAGTCTACTCAAGGGAAGGTTCTGTGTATTGGTATGATTATTTGCCCTTTTGATTTTGTCTTATAAATAGCATGTCATCAGTTAATCTGTATTGATCACTGTCAAAGATAAATGGTGAATTTCTGAAGTCCTAAATTTTAAATTTCATCATATCTTTATATTTGGGATCCAGTACTCAAAATTAATGATTTGTAGTTTATCAAAATATCTTTTTTTTTCATTTAGTTTTGGCTGCCCTTTGGTTTTTAGGCACTTATATATAAACCTTTTATACCTTTCAAAATGACCATTTAGACACAAACTTTTGACAAAAATGAGTTAAGGCAGACTATCATACCATGGCATTCTTTGAAAGTAAAACAAATGTGAGTTCTTTTCCCCATATCAATGTTGGATCAGTGATAAGGTCCCACATCATTTTGAATGTATAAACACTCATCAAGTTTGCAGAAGTGTCCAAAAGCCTTTGTACGCAAGTGTATATCTGAAATACTGCAAAACCAAATCTCAGTTACTACCTAGCTCAAACAGAGGCTAAACAGAAAGTCAAAAGTAAGAATAGACAAGTACCCTTCCTAATGATTCAAGAACTGTTTTCATGAACTTTATGAACAGACATGAAAGACAAATGGTCGTTCATGAACACAAAACTGTTCTTGAAGATGTTTATTATCATCAAGAACACGTTCATGTGATTCTATTATGTGTTTATGAAAGCCAATAACATGTTCATGAACATCAACAATATGTTCTTGATGATCATGAACAGGTTCTTGAAATCTATGACCAAGTTCTTGAATTTTAGGAACAAGCTCAAGAGCACCTTTGCATTCATGAACTGCAATTTGTTGTTCATGTCTGTTCACAGTTGTTGAAACCTTTGCATGGGTATGATAGAACATTTTGATGAGACTAAGATCAGAAAGGCCTAAGGACTTAATCAATGACAGCATTCCCCACCAGGAACGCTCAAAGCAATCATATACAATGTGTCATAGTAAATCTTTTTGCCATCATACAGTTAATATCTTCAGTATGATTTCTCAATGGAAACACTACATCATCCACTGGAAATCCTTTCTTTGTTGTGTAATCTCACAATTCAAACAGCCTCCAATATCAGTGAGTCTTCTCTGTTGTTTGAAACATGCAACAAACCTAGCTTGTGGCATTATGACTTCATGATTCTCAGAAAAAACACATGTTTGACATTGGGCTGCAACATTGGGACAAAAACAAATTCCCTTAACTAGACTATTTCAATATTCTTATTATGTTATGTTATAAAGACTATTTCAATGAAGACAACAGAGAGTGACCAGAATAAAGGATTAAAACCTCTTTTTAAGTGCATTTTGTTGTTTAATCACAATGATTTCTTCCAAGTATCATAAAATGCTGTCTCCTTGTGTTTCAATTTGGAACAGTTTCTTAAGCAATTCTAATCAAAGTTGTTTATCTTAACCAAACAGCATCTCTTGACTTTTAGAGGCTATACTATCGAAAGATATGACTTCAGAAATCGTTTCTGAAAATAACAATCATTGTTGAAAATAATATACTTCTTATTTTTTCATAGAAATTACTTCTTTTCATGATATATTTTCTACTTTGAAAGAAATGTACAATACATTAGGTTAAAATATTTTCCTTGCAAATCAGCTCAAATTTGGTTCATCACAAAATTGCCATTTCCAACAGAGATGACTGAATACGCTGTACAATTGATATGGGATTATATCTTATTTTACATGAAAACCATACTAATCCAATATGTAAAGCTATCATTTGTGTGCTTGGCAAGCAAAACAACAAATTGAATGAAGAAAATAAATACCACTGGCTTGTAAATGAATTTGTTGGATAAAAGAATTATATAATATCCAAAAGATGAATATCTACCCATTGAATGGACCGCAATGTAACATCAATCAAATAAAATGTATCATATTTTATTCCGAGATTAGCTTTCCAATTTAATAAATACAGCTGATTTCCATTGAAGGGCCTTTCTACTCGTACAATACACTAAACAATATACTGATAGACATCCACAATGCATCATTCATCATTCAAAGCTCACAATGCTCTCCAAACAAACGGGGGAAACAGATCATTTGATTTCGTTCCGCAATTGCATCTCTGATCAGACATCGAATACGGGGATTAAAACAACTTGAGACCGCTGAAACTCTGCAATATTGATACCAGCCGTCAAAGTTTGACAAACTACCACCAGACCAATACTTTTATTTATAATGGAAAGCTCAGAATGAGGCCCACAAAATCCAAGTTAGGCGGAAGCTTGTTGGAGTATATTGGCATACAGTTATCGTGGCAATCCATCACTGACAAACCTATTATTCAAAATCCTTTAAAAAAGTAAATGCTGACCCTTTTGCAACTGTTTTCTTAACCCTTTCCTTATTACTACATGTCTTATCCTAGTATACCAAATTCGTCTTTAATCTCAGTAATTCAAAAGTTTAGTAATCAAGCATCAATTTGGCATCATGATTAATTAAACTTTCCTTTTGTCCCGATAGTTTCATGATTTATCTACAAGATGAGCAGTTTGGTCTGGATAACTCTGTCAGATTAATAATTGGTTGTCTCCTGCAGACTACAAATAGTGGGATCAACAGTTGTGTAAATGTTGGTAGGCATCAGGGACATGTGACTCAAGGTCCCAGATTCAGGCCTAGTCCACAGATAACTATCATTTTGTGATTAATGTAATCTGATTGCCATTGTATTGTTAGGTTGGCTTATGTGTGAACCTATGTGCCGTTTTCAAGAGTATTATCTGAGAGTTCTGTGAAACAAGAGTATTTCTTTTTCAACAATTATTTTGTCTCTACAGGCTTTTTCATCAGTAAACCAATTTGACACATATGCTCCTGACGAGTTTAGAAACTGATGGGAAAAAAGGATGAACTGCTCCTTTGGAGTCATATCATCTCAAAAGTTTTTAACTAATAACATATTATTTTTCAAAATATTTTTTGAAGTCTTTGAATTAGGACCAGTCCCAAGATCCAACATTGGGGAATAGGTTTAGAGTGTTCTATTAATCTGGCAGGACTCTCTGTATATATGGGATATCCAGGGACAGGAAACCCATCTAAAGTCGTAGCGTTCCACTGTAAGAATCAAAATCAAACTGTCAATCAACCAGTAACAGAATAGGTTTCAAGGGGCATTCTTTCCTATAGACAATCAGTAACTCAAACAACGCAAGGATACTTGTATCAAAACCACTTTTACAATACATGGCTAAATAAATATGTTATTTACCCAGCCTATAGTTTTCAATTCCAGCTTATTTGTTTTGTAAACTTAGCTAGCCCGAAGGAAGGGGTGGCTTTTACTTCCAAATATAGCCTTGAATTGTCATCCTTGGAAAATTGGGTTTTACTTTTTCAGAAAGGAACAGAACCATTTAATGTAGTAAGCTGATAATGGTTTCGCGTGTGGTTTCAGATTTGTATGTCACCCACAATGATTTCTTGACACCTCTACAAAGTTCATAAGCAATACCATTTGTGAAATTTAGCAAAATACTACACAGGTACCAACCTGAATGTCCAGCACAGTGCTCAAATGAAAACATAACATGATTGTGTCAATGTTTCTTTAAAATATTGCAGGCAAAACACTTTGATACTCCTCCTTGTCAAGACAAGTTAATTTCTAATTGAGGTCCAAAAGGTTCCTTTAACCTCATGCAACACATGGATGAAAAGACATTACATGCGAAATAGAAAAAAAAGCTACTCCGAGACTTAGTTTTGTATCTTATTGCAGCCCAAAAAGGTAAAAGACATTTTATTTTCTGTTAAATGTATGATCTAAAGAAGTGGTAGGATCATGCAGCTGTCAAGGTTAAAGATATAGTATTATTATACTGCTTTATAAAAGTTGCACCATTTTAGCAAACTCTCTTCATGTCAACCTTTGTTCATTAACAACAAATCCCAACACTCATCAGTAGGAGCTGAAGAGTCGCCCAAATAACATTCATAACCTTGACCTTGTACAATATACTGACCAAATTCATTGATCTTAGGAGCACAAATAAAATGTTTAATGGTTAATTCTTGTACATAATTATCCATATCTCTTCTTATCAAGTCTATCTCTTCACTGAACTCATGAACTCTTTTTCCTACACAGAGGAAATCTGCTTAGAAACCAACAATGATAAATCAAAATAGGTCTGAACAGGACTAAAAAGCTATTTGTGCCACAGCTTCATTTGAAAATTCAATCAACTGGCTTATTGCCACATCAAATTTTTGTGATGTTATTAATGATTCAAAATGAACAAAGAGCAGACGAGTATGCTATTTAACATTTTAAATCTGATATTTGGCAAAACAATTGTGACAAAAAGGGGAACAACTTTATGAGCAATTTCTCTTATTGAAACTCAGTTTTTAAAATCTTGTTCAACAAAGTGTGAAAGTAGGAAGAATGCATTAAACCTTTTACTCCAAACTACCTCAATATGAAGCATCTGATGTGGAACAATCTATCAACCATAATTCATTCTAGCTTTGTCACAATGGTTTTTAACTAATACCCCATCTAGCATACGATTTATTCATGTTAGTTATCATCCTCTGCTGAGCCTTTAAATGTCACAAAGTCCCATATTTAATGAACAGGTCTAGAATGCAGACGAATAAGTCTAACACATTTAACAAAGGGTTCACTGATAAGCCGTTCTTTGATATAAAATACGATCAAACGAGTTTTACTTTGAAGGTTGGAGATAATCCTTGGATAAAACAGTTTTTTTTGACAAATCTTATCATACAAGTGTTCCTGTGAACAAACACTATAATGATTTGAGTTGATAAAAACAATCACTAATCATCACTATAGATGATAAAGCATAGTTCATTTACCTAGACATTTGTATTAGACATTATGACTGGTCCAAATTGAAAGCTACAGCATAAAACTGCAACAATCTCATAGCTCCAATAAACATATTTAGAAGACTGACAGACATGCAGCCTTTTCAATTACATACATTTTCTTTTTAAAAAATCTTTCTTGTCTTTCAAAGAGGAATAGTGTTTTCCTAAAACAAATAATTTCCCATAGCTGTAAATTCAGGAAAACCAAATTGCTTTAAACTTTTTTTCGCTACATTTTCCTGGGTAACTGGCAGCAAACAATATTAAAACTTATAAACAAATTGATAGTCAAAGGATATTCACAAGAACTGCAAGATTGGTGTTAAAGCAATTAAATCATTACGAAAAAAAAATACGGGAAATTTGCAAATTACTATAACAATCCTCACTCTATCAAAGTATTTTCTGCTGCAAATGAACCTTATCTTTATATTTGAAAAGGTTGGTAAGTATTTAGTCAAAATTCTGCTGTATGCCTGCCTTAGCAATCAAATGTTAATTGTCAATTGGGTAACACCAAATTTGAATTATGACATCTTGTCCCAGGTTTACCATCTATCTTTTAACATTGAAGCCAGGATTCCTTATTATGCCAAAACACCGTCCAAGGATTTGAAAAAAAGAATTGCTTTAAGAACTTTAAAAACAATCTGGCAAAGGAAAAAATAAGCTTATTTTGAGCAAATTTGTCTTTTTAAAAAAATATGATAATCAATCATTGTCAGTGTTAGCACAAAATTCTAACCCTAACAACTCCAAAATACCTCTAAATGGGCAGTTTATTCTTTAGTCACAAAAACTTCTACCCAATACCATTAAAGGCCCATTAAAGGAGATTAATACTATATCAAACTATATCATTTGGTAAACTTTTGGACAGATTCAAATAATTATCACCAGAAAACACCATCAGCACAACTTAAACTTAAAAAGGAAACCAGAAATAACCGAGATTAGCAAGTTTTTTAATTCAGATTTCCTCATTCTTCACCTCTGACCTTGACAGTAGATACACACATTTTTGAACCGACCAATCAGAATTCGTTATTTTGAATATGTAAACAAACAGGTTGTTGATAAACATGATTGAATTGGAGACAACTATATTTCAAGCGCAAAATATCTTATTTTAAATGAGTCTATTTAATAGGGTCTCAATGCATTCCTAAACTAATTCTCATGACTTTTATGAACATAATAAAAGAACTCCATATACTTTTTCAGTAATTTATTTGTACTCCTCTCCTTTGATGTGCCTTTAAGGAAATGTATTTCATAATGCTATATGTTGTTGTCTGCAACTGCTTTCCATTTGGACAAGTCACAAGGTCCAATAAGTGGAAATGGGCTAAAAAAACACCAGGCTTTAAACAAGAGGCACCAATGCTTGTCCAGCTTACTTGTTTACAATCATAATACTCTCTAACAGAAAAGTTAGTTTTGTATTTTCTTGAAGGATGATGTATCCTCCTTCATTTCTTGTTATATCCAATTCCTTCATTTAAAGATGAAAGTCACTGACCAATTAAAGAGTGTGTAAAACAACACTTTCCTTGCGATATTGGGTAGATTTCCCTGTGATAAAAGGAAAAGTTGCATGTTGTGAACAATTTCTCTGTAGTCAAATGAAGCTCTCACATCTTCTTATACAGAGAGGGATCCCACCAAAACAGGTAAGCAGCAGCAAGTTTTATACAAAACTCAAAACCTTCCCAATAGAGGATGAGAAAAAGAAAAGCATCTGGTTAAAACATGGAAACCCGAAACAATTATTTTCCATGACTGATTGGACGCACGCCAGGGGGACTGAATTTTAACCACATTGGGTGACATGGCAGAAATAACACTATGATCAATGGGAGGGGATTACAACTTGTAACGAAAATGTTATTACAAATCTCAACCAGGGAGGGGACATTCTATCCAAACTGGGGCTTCTTAATGCCACAATTAACCCTTCCCTACCTCGAAATAACATTAATCTCATTGTCTATGATGCTATCAGAAAACATTGCAACAACAGGAGATATCATTTGCTTGCAAGTTTTGTGTCCTTTACTCACCATGTTTTCTAAATAATTATTGAATAACCGACTACAGCTTGAATATCAAAAATTGGGTTTTTGACAAAGTTTGTAGGAGACATAGGTTAGTATTGGCCTGTACCAAAAAAGGTTGATTCCTCAGTGACTCTTTTATTTCAGGCTGTTAGCTAGAATGTAATGTAGAAAAAAAACAACAATGACATGCACTATCCAATAGCAGGTGATTCATCTCGCCACCAATTATTGGTGAGAACATTTGTTGCTTTCATCTGACACCAGGAGGTCACCCATTACAACATACAAACTTGTCACAATACACCTGCAAGTGACAACCAACATTGTGATAAAAAGGGGAAATTGCTCAGACAAAAAACTTCCGTTTCTCACAATAATTTCAACTTTCGTTTCTCACAATAATTTAATTTTTGTTAAAAAATGGGAATTCTATGTACTTCACTCTAAAATTGCTGTTTTCCTGCGCTCTCAGTTTCGAGCAATTCCAAATAGCGTATAATGACATTTGTTTCTTCTGTTGGAAGAATTGGTAAAGTTGACTCAAAATCATCCCAGACCAATACTATGCGGCTCACCTCTGAGGACATTTTTACGAATTAATAGAGTTTTAATGGTTTTATCTGGTAAATGGAGAAAAGAGTATACATGCTTGTTGCATTTGTCTGAGTCAACTTATCCGCAAACAAACAGTTTGGGTGGATTCTTGTTACCTTCCCTTTAATGTTTTCTCATTTTAGCGCACTAAATTCTTATCATAAAAGAAACTTCTACGACAAAAACTAATAATGCTTGTGAAGAGTTTCCATTGGATATCTCAATGAAAATGTTCTTTCCATATTTCTAGTTGTCGTCTGCTGTTACATTTAGCTGGAACCAGTCTAAACAACCTATATGAGAGAATGTGTTTGATCTTTAAAGTGCTGGAACCGACTTCATGCTTATGCAAACAGGTTGGATTCAGGCCAGCCATCAAGTAAATTGGCGGCTGGTCTGTGATCTAACCTGTTAGCTAGTCTGAGTATCTTTCATCATCAAAATTAAGCAGATATATTTGGTTTTGGAAAGCAGAAGACACAAACATTTTTTGGGGAAAAATTACCAAGTATTCTAAAGGTTAAGTCATTCTTAGTGAGAACATGTTTGTTTCTATTTGACAGCTCTGTTAAAGCCACATTTGATGTATGTACTTGTAGCATTAATTAGTTAAAACAGTGCATAGTTTCAGTAAAATATCTTTTGTAATGTGTTATATACATATATCAAAAACTAAGGTTTAGTAATACATACACATTGAGATATTTTGTTATCTTTAAAAACTTACTTCATCTGGAACTTTTTCTATATGTTTACCTTTAATTTGCACTTAAGTCTGTCAATCAAAGCAACATACCTGAAAATAGAAAAAATAAACAAACATTATTCAATCTGTTTTGTAACTTGTCAAATTGTAATAGGACTAAATTTCATATTTCCAGTTTAAGATTAAAAATGGGAAATCTATTTCGTAGCATATTTATTTATAAAGGTCAGTCTTTGACATCCACAAGGAACCTTCACCTCCAAATCAAACTTTCACCTCTGACCTCCAATAAACCTAGGCAGTACATATAAAGTGGTAAGGTGACAGATGTTTGTGAAAAGAACAAAAGACATGTATTTTAATCGAAAAGCCTAACATTGCTTTTGAGATCTACCACATCTAAACTGTGCAGACTTAGATAAATTGATGCTTCCTGAATATGTTAAGATTTCAATAGCTACTTTTAATTGAATATCAAACAACAACTCAAAAACCTCTCATGAAGATTCTTATATACTGCTACCTTGATTGAACTCACAAGGAGAGGGGCTCTGTGTCTCATGTTGTTTAGCTTAACCACTAGGCCACAAAGACTTGTTTATTTTTAAGAAAATAATTATGTGGTGCAACTTAGATTAAAAGTCAAAGAATTCTGAAATAAGGTAAATCAAACTATAGATCAGTCATTTTCTTAATAATTCTTCTTCAGCAATGTCTCAACATTGTGTTAGCTATATGGACATCGAGATGGCTCTTTGACAAAATCCTGACAAAATGGAAGGAAACAGGGCAAAATCAACAAGCAAAGCCTTTGAGCAGAATTGATCTTCTTTACCAGTCAAACTGTCAGTGTTCTCAACACTAGTAAGTCTTCATTCCCTTACCCTAACCCTTAATACAACAAATCTGGAGGGTAGAAGACAACCGATCAATTTCAGAAATAGCGAAAAAGAAAGTCCTTTTATGTATAGCTTAACTTGAGAAATATTTGAAACATACTGAGAAATAAAGAATTGCTCTTTCTGAAAAATGTCTTCATTTCCCTAATGTTTTTTTCTAATGAAATTGTCTAATATAACATACATGAAATGTCTAAAGTGTTAGGGTTTCCAGCTTAATTGGAACCAATCCTAAGTAAGTGGCGAGGAAACTAAGACTTCTCAGCTGTCAAAGTCTGATTAATCTTCTTATTTTTACCAAATTCGAGATATAGACCGTTCCTCTATATATTGGTGGAGTCAGACATGCCCTTAAAGCAAATGAGGTTTTGAATATCATTGAGGCAATAAAAACAAAAAATGGAAATGATAAAAGTTAAAACTTGAAGTTTTACAAAGAATATCATGCTTTTATATTATATAGGAATGACTTTTTTTTATATGCATTGCTATTATATGCATCATTGGGAAGACTTTTATGATGTGTTCTGACTTCATGTCAAACATTCTCTCACAAACAACATTCTCAAAGCATCAAATTAAACATCATACATATATGAATTCCACTTGAGATTTTTCATTGATCAATCACTTTTGCAGTGAAGAAATATTTCAAAATTATGTGACAGAAGTAGAAAGTGTCAATGTTGAGCACTTTGGCTTTCTGCAACAAGGTTTTCCAGAAAATCTCAATTTAAATTTAGAAGAGTTTTTTCTTTTCTTTATAGGCCTGCTGGTACACCTTATGGTTTCTAAGGAATTACCAGGATATGTTGGTGGAAGGGAGATAATTCAGGCTGATTAACATGATTACCATAGCACCATGAGTAAATCATACGTATATTCGTATAACTGAATATTTTCCACACTAATTGTCACAGTATGAAATGGAGGATCTTACACTTTTTTCTTTTCCCCCTGAGAAAAAAATAAGCCTTTCAACAATATGAAAATTGTATATTTAATAAGCAAAGAAAAAAAATCCAAAAATGAAAAAAAATATATATATATATATAATTTTTCTTGAAGTATCTTTTTTTATAAAAAGAAAAAAATCAAGAACCAAAAAAAAGTGTATTGGAACTCAAAGAAATTGCCTTTTGCCACTTCTATTTTTTCTATATCAGTTCCAATATGTTTTTGTGTGAAGCAGATTTGGAAAACATTGTTTGTAAATGAAGGATGAAGTGTGCAAACAATTTTCCAATTTCATCTATATTTTCTATCTTACTTGCTAAATATGTTGAACAGAATTAGAATTCCAAGTTTTACTCAAATGCCTATTGTGGTATGTGACGAAATACAGAAAAAAGCAAAACATTTTATGTATCAATTGAACTCTAACTGATGAAAATATATATGATATTTTTGCAGATATTGTATCTTCTTTTGATAAATTCATAAATGCAATTTGGGCTCCCTTAAGCCAATTCACTTCATGGATTTTCTTACCATATAATGTGATTTGTTACATGGATTTTCATACAATGAAAGAATTACCCTGATTTGTTATATTGATTTTGATTCCATTCACTCAATACCCTGATTTGCTTTATTCATTTTCATAACATTCTCTTAATACCCTGATTTGCTAAATTGATGTCATTGATTTTCATACCTTACACTAAATACCCCGATTTGCTTAAGTGATTTTCATACAATTCACAAAATTCCCTGATTTGTTTCATTGATTTTAATACAATACATTAAAGACCCTGATTTACTTAATTGATTTTCATACCATTCACTTAATACCCTGATTTCGATAACATACACTAACAACCCTGATTTTTGTTAGGGTTAGGGTAAAAGTTGAATGATTTTCATAAGTCTCATCTAAATTCATGATTTTCTTCATTGATTTTCATACTTTTCACTCTATACCCTGATATGCTTTATTGATTTTCATACTATTCACTCAATACCCTGATATGCTTTATTGATTTTCATACTATTCACTCAATATCCTGATATGCTTTATTGATTTTCATACTATTCACTCAATACCCTGATATGCTTTATTGATTTTCATACCATTCACTTGATCGATACCCTGATATGCTTTATTGATTTTCATACCATTCACTTGATCGATACCCTGATATGCTTTATTGATTTTCATATCATTCTTTCAATACCCTGATTTGCTTTATTGATTTTATACCATTTACTCAGTTACCTTATTTCTTACAATGATTTTTATACCATTTACTGAATGCCTTGGTAACCAGGTACCAGGGTTACGTAACAATTGGGATAATCTGGCTCTGATTACATATTTACATGCTACTGCTGTGCTCCTGAAAAATAAAACCTATTAAAGTCAGACTTGATTTAATTATAGCTGAATCCTGTCTGAATAAAATGTATTACCCAATGGAACTCTATGGAGGTCTTACTCTTTCTATAATTTCATTTTATAAAGAGGTTGATAAGACCTATCAGGGTTTTAAGACTTGAGCCATTTGGGTTGTTTTACATGTCTGGTCCGAATCCAATTACAAAGTACAAACACACACATCAAAAGTAGAGACAGTATGACATATTTTTTTTGTGATAACCAATTTAACTCATGCCAATAGGGGAATTACTTTTAAAAACAAATTTCTTCTTAACCCTTTCCCAAACAATAACGACATTTGACTACTTAGTTGCAGACGACTTTAGAAAACATTGTGGAAAAAGGTGAAATTGCTCGTAACAAGCAATTTTTCCTTTTCACACAAGGTTTTCTGCTCTATCTGAAGAATATTTTTCAATTTCATCACATTTTGAAATGCCGTCTGCAAATTCTTTCAATATGGGAGAGTCGAAAATTTGTTGTTTGGGAAAGGGTTAAGCAATAACTACATATATTCCTTTACAGCTAGCAGTGCATCCAATAGGTCCTTAATGAAGTATGGGAATTGATAGACTCGGAAAATGGCCTGATATACATCAATCATCCCAAAAGTTTAGCTAACAAGGCCATCATATCAACAGTTTATGATATTATCAAACAATTACAGAATCACGATGGATCTTTCTTGTGGGTGGTAATATCAAATTGCGATCCCATTCCAAGATTATTTTCACCCAATTAACCCATATAAATAGGGAAATGTCTGTATGCTCATTTAGCTGCAAGATTTATAATGATGTGAAAGGTAGTAGCCAAATTATTTACCAAATTTAACACTGTGTCAAAGCTTTTTAGTTAATTGCAGCGAGATTGGTATTGGACAGGACTGCTCCTTCCTTAATAACTAACCTAGGCCACAACTTACTCTCTTTTTTATCCAATCCCCCCCCATAGTTTTGACTGGTTGAATGAAAGCAACAGCAGACAACATTGAATATCATGAAAATAATTCATTGACTTTGTTATATTGGATAGGAACCATTATGACAAAAGGATAAATAGCTCATCAGAAGCAATTCTCCTATAGTCAGAAAAATTTTAAAGACTTCTGCAGTAGTAGCATCAAAGTAAAGTATTATTGAATAAAGGGTAAACGAAATCTTGTAAAAGCTCAATAAATCATTGAGATACTTGGACAGTTATATTCTTAATAACTCATTTTTGTTCTTCCAAAGTTACTTCACCACTTAAAAACAGTAACTTTTTCACTTTTGAAACTCAATAATTGTATCCTCTATGTTGTAAAACTTTAGAATTCCAGGAGTAATTTGTTAACAAGTACAGGTGCTAGTTAATTTAGTGTCTAGACCTATAACAAGGCATCACAAAAAGATAAGTGAGCACCAGAATATGTTCATTTTCAAAATTATAGGAAAACAATCAAGGCAAAGTAGGAATATTTTGAGGACAGTGGTGCAATGTAGTGCAGAAGGTCTGCCTATTGTACCGACCATACTGGATTCTATCTCGGAGGAAAACTAGCCTCCAACTTAACGTAAGTACTCGTGTAGTATCCACAAAGCTGGCATTGAGAGCGAATTTTATAAGCTTCAAGCTTCTGTCACAAATCCGTCACAAAGAGATGTAAAATAAATAAGTTTAAGCCTATAGTAGAAATATTTCCATAGAGAGAATGGCTTTCATATCTAGGGCAGTTATATCAAACCATCTTTTATTCCATCCAATTGAGAGCCACACAGCATTACTAAATTAACCCATTGCACCTTCAGGCTTGGTCAATGTGAAAAGCACCCTGATGTTGACTTAAGATGACTCTCAAACATGTCAAATTCAAATTGGGAATTCAAAGTAAGACTAGTTAGTTCCCAAACCACATATTTTCGACTGTACCAAATTGAAAGAGTTTGCAGACGACAATTCAAAATATGATGAAATTGGAATATAATCTTCTGATAGGCCAAAAAACATTGTGGGAGAGGGAAAAATTGCTCAACACCAGCAATTTTCCTTTTTCTTTTCCCTCAATGTTTTCTAAAGTTGTCTGCAACAAAGTGGTCAAATGTCGTTATTGTTTGGGAAAGGGTTAATCCTTCATCTTTGTTAAGGACATGCTTGCATTGAACCATTGATATGTTACAGATTTTCAACACAAGGTGTTACATCTGAACCAACACCTTCTCTCTTATTAGAATGTTGAGCATCAATATTAGCTACATCAACATATCAATGGGAAATAAGGTGAAAGACCCATTCTGTGAGGATTTTCCATTATTTTGGTGTAGTGCATGTTACAGACCTCTGGAAAGGAAGCCATTTCTTCCTAATTGTGAATCGGTAGAACTCCAGTCTCATTTGAATGTATTTTTGAACAGTTTTGATGGTCTGGACCTGATGAAGTCATTATACAGCCAGACTGACATATCTCATTACAGATTAGTGAAGCCACAGTTCAGGTGCATCCGTTTCAATATTACATTTTTACCTCTTCTGTATTTCTGTGACTGGTTCAAATAAAAAGTCAGAGTGAACCAGAATTGCAATGAATGAAAAGCAGTGATCTTCTTTCACAAGAAATAATTCAGAAAAGAAGGATTGGCCCATTGCAAAAGTTTTTCATTTTGTTACGACTTTTGAAGTAATTTACTTGAGGCATAATAAGAGGCATTTACTTATTTGTTTGGTTGTTAAGATGGCATTAACAGTACATTGTGTATCACAGTTATTTTGCAATTGATTCTCTTTAGGCGCTGGACAATTTTTAACTGCCAATATAAGGACTGGATCAGATTGGAGGAAACCATTGGCACTGATGTACCAACTATTTTTCATGAAATTCCAAAACTACTTCATAGGGAATTCAACCCTTACAGAAAGGTTACTAGACATTTCAAGTTTATTATAAGAACCACTTGACTACCAATATTCGGTAATGATGAGGTAATAGATTGCCTGAGTAATGGATTAAAGTATCTTTCAGATTGTCGATTAGGTCTTCCAACAGAGTATGCTTATTTCATCATATGGGATTTCATTACTTACGGAAATAAAAAGAAACAGTAGACAATAATCAATTGACATGAAAAAAGTAATTAAGTGTGTGGTATTGGTTGGTACCTGATGTGGTCAAATAAGAAAAAAATTATATTGACAAATGGCTAATTAGTTTTGTACTTATGAAGAAATCATTGATAAAAACATAAATTTATTATAACTAAAATTCTTAGATTCTCAAGTGATGCCAAAGCCATGAATTTCTAATGGAATTGATAAGAAATTATGGCAAACTATACTGATTCATATCATGTGAAAGAAAACTTTATTGTCTACACCTCATTATGAAAGTCTTTAATAAATAAAACATAATTCGTAAGCATCTTAACTATTACAGTCGGCCCTCGTTTATCCGAACACTTTCGTTCCTAGTAGAAATGTACGTATTAACGAATTTTCTGGAATAAAGAATATGCGAGTTACAGCGAAATGTTTACCTTTACACGGTGTCGGTGTATCATGATAATTACTATGAAGTAAGAAATACACAATTATTTTTTTCTTTTAAAGGAAATATAAAGTGTCCAGAATTGTTTACATTGTATTTGGTCAAAACGGATTTTAAAAAATGACAATTTGAAGCGGTATTTCGACACGTCTTCATTTGGCTGTGGGTAAAGACATCTTCAAGTTGTATCTTCTTATTTCAATATCGAGAAATGAAATAGGGTGGGATTGTCGAGAGTTTATTTATAGGGAAAAGGAGGATATTGATTGAGTAATAATTGAAAATGATTGCAAGACATTGTCTCCTGATCGCTGTCTAAGAAGCCAATCAGCTAATCAACACCTTTTACAAACTCAACTATCGACATGCGACCGTAATTACAATTATGTAAGACCAATCAACTGACAGAATGACCGATTAACAAACAATCAACACCTTCCAGCTGGGCTCTTCAATGGACCAAAATATTATGAGCCATTTTGGCTAAGCTACCCAAATTTTCTTTAGCCACTTGGATTTTTGCAAAGCCAAATTTGGCTAAGTCTTTTTAGCCATTTTAGCAGAAATATTAAATATAAATTACAGTTCATTTGTTCAATTCACAGACCAATTATTGAAATAGGCTAGAATGGTATTTATCACATAATAAAATAAATGATGTGTAAATTGAACAAATAAATAACAGTTCTTGTATCAGCCACTTCATTGTGTGGTTGTTCTTAGTAGAGTACTACATCCTATACCTCAATAAATGTTTACAGAACTTTGGGACAGGGTTAGAAAGACGACAGAAAATAATTAAACTTGCATGCATGCACCTGGCATGATTCATTTTTTAAATAAAACAAAATAAACATTTAAAAAAAGAATATAAAATAACTTTTGATTGTAAATAAAACAAAATAAATTGAACATTTTAAAAAAGAATATCTAACCTTAAAGTTTGCAGGGTATGCTGCAGCATTTACGTGATCTGGGAGTCATTGAACTGGCAAGTTGACAGTACTTGTACAATAATGACGTTCTTTTTACTAAATGTGGGAGTTCCAATGCATTAAGATATGCTCATAAAAGGTTATATTTCCTTGAATGTTTGTTTTAATTACCATTTTTCACCGGGAGTCCCTTTCCCTCATGTTGTTGTTGTTGTTGTTTCGTTGTCCGTAAATTCCGTACCATGGAATTTCGTTCTAATATTGCATCGATGTAATCATTTAAAACGCTTGATATATTGAATGTGTTTACACACAAATAATGTTTTTTATTCGCGTGCTTTTTATTGCAATAAGTCCCATATCACCTTTATGAGTATCTTTTTTTAATGCAGTGAGCTACAGAAATAAGTATCGAAAACGTTTTGGTGCGTTTTATTATTCTGGTACCGACTTTAATGTGACACATAAACTGAAACCGGGAACCGGCCTGTTTAAACGTTTTCATTAGACGTTGCTATTGGAAATATACATAATGTCTGGTCTCCGGATTTTCTAAAAGAGCGCTTTCACTAGAAAATCGGCTAAGGAACCAAACACTTCTATTTATATTTAAGCTGTTCAACGTCAAACTATTCAATTTTAATTAATGATTACCACTCGTAGTGGCGAAAAGACTTTAGCGATTCTTCCCACTTTCGCCATTACAGACTCTATACAAAATGGGGTCAATTTTACTTTCGCCAAATTGACGAAAGGGTACATTTCTTTTTTCGCCAAACCAAGTTGACTTTCGCCTATGGCGAATGGCGAAGCTTTATGAATAGCCCAGTCCAGTACACTACACTAGGTGACATGTTATGGTCAAGCATACATGCCAGTTTGCAAAACATGTGAATGCCGTTTACAACAGAAGACCGATCCCTTCATTGCAACTGTAACCGCAAAATAAACGATTTTACTGGTTTCCGGACTAGCCATACGAATTTACTATGAAAAGTGACTGTCGGTTCCCGAATTTTTTTGTCCGGTTCCGGAACGTGGATTTTCCGCATTAAACAGTTAAATTGATGAAGGTAAGGACCGTTCCCTCAAAATTCTGTTCGGATGGTAAATATTCCGGATTTATGACGTTCGGACTATCGCGGGTCGACTGTATACCGTCACAATTCTTTTTATAAAATTGTAACAGATTTCTTAGACGGAATACACAAGTAAAACATGCTTCCCATCACTTATCACTATTGAAATTATTTCGGAAAAACGGAAAATAACTCATAACAGCAATTACTACTTATCACAGAAAATTATTTCTCTCATATCAGAGGAAAGACTTTCTATCATATCTGTTATCACTATTCAGTATTCAAATTGTTACTGGCAAAATGTTGAAAACTCAAATTCACTCATTTAGAGTGAAGAATAAATATGCTGTTTAAAGTCTAGTGAACAAGTCAAGAGGGCTTATCAGTCCCATGCTGGGGGTTAATGTCATACTACTTAGATCTCAGTTACTCCGTGCGATTACGATGACATGAGAAATACACATCTGAAGTAATGGGAGAAAAATACACTTCAAAGGTTGAATTATTGTACAGAATTCATTTAATGTTTAACACTCCTTCAAAAATTTGTTAATCGCATTCCAATGTCACTTTTTTTCTATCCAGAAAACCTTTTGACCAATTCCCTCATCCGGAATTTTCAGTCTGGTCGAAATAAAAAGCAACAACAGCCGACAATTCTTAAGCCTTAAAATCTGGATTTCCTTACTGATAACAAGTAGAAACCATTGTGACAACAGGAAGAATTGCTTGGCATGATCAATTTTCTTTCTGCTGTCACTCTGACTTCCTAAATATTTTCTGTTTGCACAACAAAGTGAGGTGTTATGGAGTAAATGAAATATTTTTTTTTACCAATTTCTCTTTTTTTTTCTTATGTATAAGTCAATGTACTTGACTTCTCCACTTCTGATCATGGAATTTTTCATCACGATTCATAGCATTTCAAGTTTAATTCTAGAAAGTGTAATAACCTTTAATAAAAGTAAATTGAATGTTATACAAAATTTGCTTGTGAAATCCTAGAATTCTAACAATTTCAAGCCTAACACCATATCATTTCCCCTCTCAGCCGTACATCATAATGCCAACAAGTGATAGTCTCTAAGTAGAAGTACATCCGCTCCAACAGAAACTTTAACAATTGTATTCTAATAGCAACAACAGATTGAAATAGATTAATTACAGGGGCATTATGTAGACGGAAATAGATGTTCAGGCATGACCCACCTATTTATAACTTGGCAATACAATAAATAATGGTTCATGATAATTGAACCAGTGATTTCACGCATAAGCAACATAAGCTACACAAATCATCAGAAACAAATATGGCAATTGAAACAAGCAATTTCTTCTTTGTGCTAAAGATATCTTCCCTCTAACCAAGATTAATCTTGTCATCTAAATAAAGACAAAAAGCTTGATACCTTTTTTTTTTTCAAATCACTCTTCAATAAATTGAAAACACAATGGCCTCTTATGTAAGATTATATATATCACATCTATCCCATACGCATTTGAAAAGTTTTAAACATGTGGTATTTTTTTTCTTATTTGATGCAATTTATTATGAGTAATGAAAAATCCAAATACATGATTCAACCCTTTTTGGAAGCAATTGCCCAAAGGTAAAGTTTCAGTTTTGGACATGTCGAATTGGCTGAGATTTCGTAATTTTTCCTTGCCGAAGAAACTCTATAAATACATCCTACCGATACCCTGTTCGCAAAACCAGTAAAAAATCATGTAATTTGCCATTTTATGTCAAGATAAATTGATCTTCTAATCAATAATGATACTCAAAACTACCAAGTTGTAAAATTGCTGCATTTGAGGTTTGTTTGGATAGAATATCACAATGTTTTCATAGTGGTGCAGTTGCCATCTTTAGAATGGCATTTCTGAATGGCATTGACGAGGAAAATTCAATAAGGGTTGAATCATGTTTTTAGATTTTCGATAACTTGTCTGAAAATGTAGAAAAATAGCAAAAACCTACCCTGAAATCTCTAAACCGGAAGTTGAGCAACCGATTTTGTCATCAACACCACATTGGTGCGGCAGAGCGTTCACCAACCGTGATGATCAGTCAGAGTGGTATCTTCAGCAACTCAAGCAAAACCTCTGAGGTATGCCGTAGGCAAGTATGCAATAACAAAAAGTATTGTGTTTGTTCAGCCAATTGGCTAGAATGGGTGCAATGTAAAGCATGCAATAACAAAACATATTGCATCCCAGCATGCCATTGACTAGAATGGATGTTATGTGAAAGTATGCAACAAAGCACTTTGTACTATTTGAGCAAACTTTGTCAGTTGTTGGAGCAGAAGCCATAATTGGCATCTGTTTTAGCCGAGCCAGGGCAGTTACACAGTGTTGTCATTTAAATTTCATTAATGTAAAACAGCCATAAAATATGATTTCTTTGATGTTTATTACTCCCTCCCAAAAACCATGCCTGGTTCAAAGGGCTGTATTTTCACCGCATGCTAGGTAAATCTAATCATGAACCCTCCTGCATCAGAACTTGGGGTAGTATTTACTAATGTGACATTGCGCCTTTGGTAGTGCATAAAATCATTGCATCAAAACAAAAAATATACATTGATCTTGATTGGTTTTTCCTTAATATTGTCCATTATATAAACTTGTTTAATTTCATGTAATTTGCTCAATACAGACAATTTCTCCACTTGTCACTATTCTTTCTACCAATTATAATAAGATAGAGTGATGAAGCCTCTGCTGTGCATGGTCAGCAAATCAAATATGAGGGACTGAGTTTACTCATTCTCAAATACAATGTATAGGAGTTTATGAGTAGTAAAAAACAAAAGCAGATGAAAGGAAGTAAAGCAAGAAATAAGCAATATCTTAGGATAATGGGTAGAAATCTTTGTGACAAAAAAAGATGAATTGTTTGTTGAGCGCAATGAAACCTTTAGTACAAGTAGTTATCAAAGTATGTTGCAGCAGAAGCAAGAATATGAGAAAGAAGTTCAAAATAAAAAAAACTTGGGTAACACATTGACTACATAATGATGCAAGCTTCTCTTTCTTCACAAGCTCATCTACTTCACAATGGACTTTCAATGTTTCCTGGTCACATGTAAATTCCGATGCTCAACTGGAAATTGAATTTTAACATTACAGGATCAGCACCTGTGTCTATTTATTTTAAGCAATTTTACATTTATTTCTCGTTAGCCCGTTGATAAAAGAATAACAAAGGGCCAAGAACACCAGCAGCCCCGTGGCCCCAAGAGAAAACCCACTAAGAGTATAACCAGTGCTAATTCTGGGTAATAGAATTAAATAAACACTGAACCTGTTACCAGTGTTTGATCCCTAACCCAGGAATGATGGATTCATGGGAGATATAATTACATTATAATCTGGCATCTTGGCCCTTAATGCTTCTATCTTTCTCCATTTCATTGATTGTTAGACTATATCAGATTGGTTTCCTGATACATGATATATACTGCTAGTAAAATTATATAAGCAGAGCTTTAGATTCTTTTCAGAACAAGAGGGCCATAATGGCCCTTTATCGCTCACCTGAGTTCTGTTTGAAAAAGAGGTATATTTAAGACAGAGTGGTTGGTATGTTTCAAACTCTTCTAAGTGCTAATTGCATTGAATACTCTAAGCCAATGCTCTTGCTTGTTAACATTTTTTTATGTGTATTGTATTTGTCTTCTTGAGTTAATGTTCACCAAGACAAAGAGAATTAAGATGAAGGAAATTTAGGTTTGTGAAAGCAGGGACAGTAACAATTGGTTGGGCAAATTAAAATAATAACAATTGGAAAATGTATCTCAAAGTCGTTTATTGGTTTTCAACAGTAAATAAATTTGGAAAATTTTAAGACAGTCAAGCTTATGGTAAATAATCCAATCATTCTGGCCAACTTTCATCAAAATTGGACCATAAATGTGGCCTCTAGAGTGTTCACAAGCTTTTTAAATTATTTGACCTAGTGACCTAGTTTTTGACCCCACATGACCCACTTTCAAACATGGCCAAGATTTCATTTTGGCAATCCTTCTGACCAACTTTCATCAAAATTGGACCATAAATATAGCTGCTAGAGTGTTCACAAGGTTTTTCAAATATTTGACCTAGTGACCTAGTTTTTGACCTCACATGACCCGGTTTCAAACTTGGCCAAGATTTCAATTGAGACAATCATTCTGACCAACTTTCATCAAATTTGGACCATAAATGTGGCCTCTAGAGTGTTCACAAGCTTTTTAAATTATTTGACCTAGTGACCTAGTTTTTTACCCCACATGACCGAGTCTTGAACTTGGCCAAGATTTCATTGAGACAATCATTCTGACCAACTTTGATAAAAATTGGACCATAATTGTGGTCTCTAGAGTGTTCACAAGCTTTTTAAATTATATGACCTAGTGACCTAGTTATTGACCCCACATGACCCAGTTTCAAACTTGGCCAACATTTTTATTGAGACAATCATTCTGACCAACTTTCATCAAAATTGGACCATAAATGTGGCCTCTAGAGTGTTCACAAGCTTTTTAAATTATTTGACCTAGTGACCTAGTTTTTGACCCCACGTGAACCAGTTTCAAACTTGGCCAAGATTTCATTAAGACCATCATTCTGATGAACTTTCATCAAAATTGGAACATAAATGTGGCCTCTAGAGTGTTCACAAACTTTTTAAATTATTTGACCTAGTGACCTAGTTTTTGACCCCACATGACCCAGTTTCGAACTTGGCCAAGATTTTATTGAGACAATCATTCTGACCAATTTTGATAAAAATTGGACCATAATTGTGGTCTCTAGAGTGTTCACAAGCTTTTTAAATTATTTGACCTAGTGACCTAGTTATTGACCCCACATGACCCAGTTTCGAACTTGGCCAAGATTTTATTGAGACAATCATTCTGACCAACTTTCATCAAAATTGGACCATAAATGTGGCCTCTAGAGTGTTCACAAACTTCTTAAATTATTTGACCTAGTGACCTAGTTTTTGACCCCAAATGACCCAGTTTCGAACTTGGCCAAGATTTTATTGAGACAATCATTCTGACCAACTTTCATCAAAATTGGACCAAAAATGTGGCCTCTAGAGTGTTCACAAACTTTTTAAATTATTTGACCTAGTGACCTAGTTTTTGACCCCACATGACCCAGTTTCGAACTTGGCCAAGATTTCATTGAGACAATCATTCTGACCAATTTTGAAAAAAATTGGATCATAAATGTAGCCTCTAGAGTGTTCACAAGCAATTGTTGACACACGCACGGACGCACACGGACGACGGACATCTCGGTATCACAAAAGCTCACCTTGAGCACTACGTGCTCAGGTGAGCTAAAAAAGGCTCGTGGTTTAAAAAACGGTGGGTCATTCTCTGAAATGGTTTGGCAAAAACCTGTACCATAAATGATTTTCTCTATGAAATATGACCCACCGGCCAGCCCAATTTTGTTCTGTAATAAGTAGAGGACAATTTTTAAGTCACGGCTCAATGGTGTTGCATACCTATCCATTCATCCATATGTTGTCTTTAAAAGCAAAATTGTGTAATGTTCGTTGAACGTTTATGCAAATGAGGAACCAAATGCATTGTTTGAGAGAACATGCTAGTATATATAAAGACAACACAACCGCTCAGTGAACGACAGTGTTTTTCACTGATCGGATGTGTTTGTCTCTTTAAGAGGTTCATTTGCTCGGTTTGTTACATTGGTGGCAGCGGTGGGATAAGGACTTCTCCTTCTATCGGAGTTGCCTTCCCCACGTGTCTCCCAAAGGCCCAGACTCGGGACGAGTCTTCTCGGAAGTGGGAGTTATGTAATGTTCGTTGAACGTTTATGCGAATGAGGAACCTAATGCATTGTTTGAGAGAACATGCTGGTATATATATATAGACAACACAACTGCTCAGTGAACGACAGTGTTTTTCACTGATCGGATGGGTTTGTCTCTTTAAGAGGTTCATTTGCTCTGTTCGTTACAATTGGAAAAAGATCAATATTAGCCTATGATAAAGAATCAATAAGAATATGTCTAGATTAAGCACAATGACAGAGTTTTATTTCCTGGAATTCAGTTATCTACATGCATCTTCTTTTTAGAAAGTAGCAAGGGCATTTATGACATGAAATTGTTGCTAAATTAGCTAAATAACATACAAAATTGTGACAAAAAAAAGAAATTACTCGTATTGAGAAATATCTCATTTTGCTCAAATGGTTTCTTCAGCAATCTGCTGTGGCATGTTTGATGATTATCAACATAATCTACCTGGTTCAGTCATTAATGCAAGAACTGCTTCAATAATTCAAAAATACATGCAGCATATCAACAGAAACCAATCTGACTAAATTTGTTTTTATCATCATTGTTCCCTCTAACATGTATGAAATTTTAATCCAGTCACATTTCACTACAACAGTAAAATGATCACCATGGTTTCATGAGGGAGATAAAAGATATATAAAAAAACATGTTACCTTTCTTTAATCTTATTCTAATTCAAAGGATTTTAGTTATAATATATAATTTCCATACCGACATAAAACTTTAATCCAATTATAATGCTCTAGCTATCTCATTCTAGAAATAATCTTCTTTCCCATCACAACTTGTCTCGACACATTTTGAGGGCATAAGGAAGAATATCATTTCTTTAAACCATCAAACTGTGTAAGTGAATAAAGTGACAAAAGAAGATGATCCTAGCTTATTGGAAGTCTTGTTTCAAATGATGCCATATGAAAATAATAACCATTCATTCATCCAATGTCTTTTTTTTTTTCAATTTTTTACCAAAACAGTACTGACTGACTGGAAAAAAATGTTGAATGAAGAGTAAAGATTTCTTTACCCAGAACAATTTCAAAGGTCATTTGAAGCAGAGCTAAAACGATTCTTCAATTTTTGGTCAAAGGTAAAATAATAAAGAGAAAAGATGGTTGGTGTCTTGGATCTGTACTGTTAATGGACAATGAGTAGGAATATCTTCCAGTCGCAGACAAAGGCGAATTTGATAATAATCCGAAACTGAGCTAGATAACGGTTTCCATTCAAAAACACCAACAATCTATTCTGTTATCTATATAGATTCAAATAAACAACCAAATAATTAAAATAAAACATGAAAAAAGGAAAAAAAAAATACAACCAATATCAAGGGACAGTAAACACTAAACAAGTAGAGAATGATGTTTACAAGAGAACATATATCATGACATACGTACGACCTCATGATTCGTCATTAGTCAAACTAATGTGATGTGATCGGAAAATATTGAGAATTTTTTATGTCGGGCAATATCTCCCGTCACGTCAAACTTTCGAACCATTCATTTAATGGTGGCCACTTGCGACAAAAGTTTTGTACTTTTGTCGCACCGTTACTTTTGTCGCACCGTTTGAAGACCCATATTTCCATTGTTATTGAAAATTAACAATTAATTTACTCACAGTTGTGAACACATCCTTTTTTAATCAATCCATGCACTTAACATGTCTGTATTCCACATATTAACTTTGTAAGAATGGTTTAATTTACTTTAGTTGATGACTTTTTGCTTCCGATAATGTTTTTCTGCGCATGCGCACTGGAATGGGAAAACCTATTAAGTGTTTATTTAGTTGTTTAACGGTTATTGATATCATTGTTTGGTGGTAAATAAGTTTATTTAACATATCTTGTCATATCATTTGACTTTGAATGGCCATTTGTGCTTTAAATCCGAAAATTGGAATAAAAAAAAGTCTGATATTATTTGAAATGTTCGAAATTTCGACTTTATATTGCCCCATCAGAAAATAGAAAGCAATCTTCATGTCAAATTATTTTGACTAGATTCGTCATGTGCCTGTGTTATATATCTAGTGTCATATAGCACAAGTGTTATACTGCTGCAAGTTATCAGTCCCAAATATGGTACTGGTGACGGAATAAGCTGAATTATGATAGAATCTACCTAATCTTGCATATATTCACAGTTTAATGTACCTTCAGCGAAGAGAGTAAGAAACCAATGTGACAAAAAAGGCAATTGCTCATATTAATCAATTTTTGCGCTTGGCCACACTTGGCCAACTTGGGTTTTTTCCCAAATTGACAAAAAAAACCTAATTTTGGTTCTTTAAATATATCCACATGTCCAGATAAGAGGCACATTCTGCTGCCAACTTCTTGAATGATTCTCTAAACCCTATATTGTGGGTACTCAATTAAAATCCAATTAGCTTGAAGATTATAATGGATACCCATACTATAGCATTTATACAATATTGGAACTACTGTGTAAAATGACACTAAAATTCCCTACTATCTTCGCTGCTAAATTCTCTCTGCTGTTTATAATAATTTGGTTGAATAAAAATGCCATCATGTGGAAAAGAGTTAATACAGCTTTCATTGTTAAGACGGTGTCATCTAACTAATCACAAGTTTACATACCTGCAATCATTCGAAATTAAATAAAACTAACTCCAATTATGATTTCATTATTTCCATAGAGCATATGCTATTTTAATCCGAGACCAACTTGAGTATATCAATGTATGGTATGTCAGAATGGGGTTACAGGGGTGGTTGTGGTAGGGGGAAGAGCCAGGGAATTGGCAAGTACCAACTGATGACCTCTGACCTATACACAGTACATCATCACCAAGACATGTTAGAAACCATGATAAATACGGGGAGATCTTATCTCCAACTGGCACCAAGGGAGGAAAAACAAAGAGTAGGGATGTTGGGGGGATTACCCGCCCTCTGTCTCGTGCAAACTTCTAGCAGACTTCATTAAAACAAGCAGCAGAAGATACCAAAAATAATCATCAAAAGTGCAGATAGCATAGAAAAAGTTAACCAGTGAAATCATTTAGATGAAAGAAGAATTTGCTCATCAAAGTGATAGAGCTAGCAGCAGATTATTATTAAGATTAATTCTATTAACCAAAGAAATAAAACTGCATGTATTCAGAATTGATCATCAATAAAATCACTGTAACAAAATAAGAATTTGCTCGGATTGAGTAAATCCCTTTTTGTCTCAATGCTTTCATTAGTTGTATTCTACTGTAATGGTGTTGAAAACATATTGATGTCAAAATTGGTTTCTGATAACACAATTTGGCTAAATTAGATAAAAAATATTTCCATGATTTCAAAGCAATACTGCAATCAACTCACTATTAACTCAGGTGAAGATTTTGAAAATTATTCTTTCGTTGGATTACTTTGGTCATTTTCAGCCAGACCTTTTCGTATCAAACCAAATAGTGCTGGCCTGGCCTACCATAGTATGCCAAGAAAGACTAAGGTAATCCGACGAAAGAAAATGTTTCAAAATGGCAGATTATGGGTATTCTACCTTAACCCTTTCCCATACAATAACGACATTTGACCACTTTGTTGCAGACGATTTTAGAAAACATAGAGGGAAAAGGAAAAATTGCTCATAGTGAGCAGTTTTTCCTTTGTCCACAATGTTTTCTGCCCTATCAGAAGATTATTTTCCAATTTCATCATATTTTGAAATGTCATCTGCAAACTCTTTCAATTTGGAACAGTCGAAAATTTGTTGTTTGGGAAAGGGTTAAGGCATACACAATTTTGAGAATCGGGAAAAGGCTAAGCTCCAATGTAATCAATTACTTCATAAGTCATATCTAGAGTTCCCTTGAACAGATGAGAATTCAAAAGTGTGAAAATTTCGTATTCATTTGAAACCATTATCACATATAAGGTATTGCTTAGATGAAGCATTACTTTCTCTGTAAGTGGGAGAAAAGCTCTAGCACCCTTACTTCAAAATAACCCACAGTGCCTTGTATGGTATAGACAAGTTTAGAAATCATTGTGAAAAAAGGGGAAAAACTTCTAATGAGCAATATATCCCTCTGTCACAATGGTATCTACCTAACTTTATAAGGAAATGGGATTTTTCATGATAAATTTGTGGTATGTTGATGTATGGATATTGGACGAGTCCAAACTCCCATAAGGCGGAACAGGTTAGATTCAGTTAATCCAGTTACCAATCAATAACAACATTTGACCAGTTTGTTGAAGACGACTCTTAAAAGAATTTGTTGGAAAAGGAGAAATTAGTCTTAACAAGCAATTCTTCCTTTTCCCACAATATTTCCTGCACTATTGGAAGATAATTTTTCAATTTCATTACATTTTGGAATGTTTTAGTGCAAACTCTTTCAATTTTGCAAAGTCAAAAATTAGCGTTTTGTAGAGGGTTAATGGGAGAAAGGGTTGGAAAATGATGAGTTAGGCTGCCTGAGGACTGACCAGCCTCAAGGTGTCAGATGAACAGCTTATCAATCTGATAGTGTATTGAATTTCTCAAAATAAATAAGCCAGAATGGCTTATCTGTCAGAAGGTTGAGAAACATTTAACCGGTGCATTTGTATAAGATGAACCCTTACTTTCTCTTAAAGATAGCGATAAAAAGAAAAGCCCCTAAAACAATATGAGCCACACAGCAAGCTGAATTCTCACATCTCGCATTGTGTCAGATTTGGGCTTAGAATGTGCATATTTTGACTTAATCACACTGGCTTTAACTCACCCAAATTGAATAAATTGAGCAAGACTAATGAAATGACAAGGAAATATGTTTTAAGAGACTATATAAATATAATTCTCAAACTCGAAACATTTGTGCAAAAGGATGATGCATTTTTCTTTTTAATAATTTGATAAATTGAACAGGTAAGAGATTGGATACCATGATTTTCAGAGCAGCTTTACCTACTCTGCAGTCAATATATCAAATCAGTCTTCAGGTATGTTTAGTGGCATTCCATCGAATAGATGTATAATACACCACAGTTTCTAACTAAAGAAAATGTGGAAAAAAAGAAAATGGTACAGTAAATAATTGACGAAAAAGGCATTTAAATCAAGTCTGTGAGACACTGAATGGTGCATCATGGGAAATGCAAAAAGGGTGTATTTTTAAAAGTAAATAATGAAGGTGCACCCATCATAGTTTCTATATATTAGATTAGATTAGATTAGAGTCATTACCCGACACAGGTCCCATATGGGTCCTCTTCGTCAGGGCCGTTCCTATATTTTTCAGTTCTGCAATGGCTATCCTGGATGCACCAGTACTAGGCAAGGGCTTTGAAGTGACTTGCCGAAGGCCACTCCCATGAAACCAGTGATCTCGGTAGGGCAAGAACCCGGGACCCCCGTGTTCTGAGTCCACAACCTTAACCACTGAACCATGCAGGACATGTTGTACATGAGTTATCATTGTCACATGACATTTCTGCATTTTCATGAAGTACAGTGTTGCACCTAGCATACTTAAACCATGCATTTCAGACAATCAAAATCATGTGCTCACATACCATTTTAACTTGGCCATGAGTCAGTTCTGTTCATTACAGTCATGAGTTATCTGTCTTTTTGACACATGGATTTCCTTAAAATGTTTCAGATGTGGTTATATTATGAATTTAATAGTTACCCAAATCATGCAGATTCCTTGGTTGGTAAACAACCAGTTCAGTCACTAACTAAGCAGGATGTATTTCATTGGTATTCAACAATCTCTGTACTTAAGACTGCAGCGTTTTCAACAGGTCATGAAGTTATATATCTATACTATTTCACTTTAACAAACAACAATTAATTCACAATAGAAAACTATGTAACTGGTCCAATTCAAAGTAACACCAATAAACTACATTTACACTATAGTATGAGGCAGATTCAAACTATTGTTTTAAAAGTACATATTGCTCGTTAAGAGCTCATGTGCAGACGTGTCTCGGTGGGGCTTGGGGTTAACAGCCTATTCCTTAATACTTGATTACTTTGGTTTATAAAGCTATGGTAGATGAAAGTTATGATATGCAAAAAAATATATTTACTCTTACTTGTTTATCCAGAAACAATGTGACTAAATGAAAAACAAGAGAAAAATTGATGCAAGCCTCAAAGTCGCCCGCAAAAAAAATTGATTTGTCTTCCTAAACAAAACATCCAACATAACATTAAAAGAAAAGAATATAAATTGATTCAAACTACGTGCAAATATCTCGCCATTCAAACTCATTAGAAAGAGCCTGTTACTTGGCTAATGAAAACAATTGCCGAAGGAATAGCTGTTTTAAACATAGTTTTGTGGCTGACTGTTTCACCAAATGTAGAAAAAATGAATCTGAAACGACTCATAATGAAAGACAATCAGATCTAGTCATCATATGTTGGAGGAGCATTAGACAGGCGCTGCTTTTTAAGAGACTACAACTCTTATTATCTTGCTTTAACTATTTAGAGTTGCAAAGGAAGCCTTTTCACTCAGAAATTCAATAGTCTAGTTGGTTTTTTTTCTTTTGAATTCATCCCCATGATATGTATCTTTTTTCAGACACCATGTGATATATTTGTTTTTCATGCTATGTATGTATGATGATGTACTATGTACAAGTCGTAAAATAGAAATCTGTTCTTGTTCTTTAATTAAACTTCTTTCTTTTAATTGTTATAAAGCTTCTGAAACCAGAAACCATTTTTGTAACAAAACAAGATATATATGACTTTTGATACCTATCTTTACCGTTTATCACTTTGACTTATTCCGAATTTCACAAAATTAATTTTGTGCAGGTTTTTTTAACTTGGAGAACTATCTTATGCCAAAATATGATCAAATGGGTTTAGAAATATACAACAGAAGAATTTAACCAGGAAACCCATATATAGAAATTGAGTCTTTCAAAACTTTTATGAAAGTTGTCTGTAATTGTTTCAAGGTTTGCCAACATGAAGTATGTATTGAAAACTGCTTGTTTAAAAATATTGAATTTGGAAACGGATGTCAAACAAAGACATGATGATACTCTTGCAGCAGAAGCTAGAATCTATTGAGGAGGAATAAGTAAAAAGTGTTCAATACAAACAATTTCTGTATCTCATTTGTCATACATTGTAATTGTGGTCAGTTTAAGCTTACAAATTGGATTATTCTTATAATATCATATACAAAAAAAAAAGCCTACGTTATGTAAATGGTCATGGAAACTGTACCAGTGTTCATTAAGTTTAAATGTCTACCAACCATGATTAAATAGATTAACCTGAAACCTGTCATTTATATGACAGTTTGGGAAATCATTGTGATGGAGGAAGAAATTCCTTACAATGAAGCACATTTCTCCTATTATTTTTACAATTGTTACGCTATTTTTTTTTTTTTATATATAAAACAATCAATTTTATCATAATCTTGATGTATCCTGTGGTTTTTTTTTCAATATTGACATAGTACTCAAGAAAACGTAAAAAACATGGCATATTATGGGAGGAAAAGGGATTAATCTTTAATTCTAAAGACTGACGAAACTTAAACCAGAAAACATTAATAAGATATGAAGACAATATGTTAGTTGCAATATTGAGTAGATGAAACCATTGCACAAGAAAAGCAATTAACAAACTGTCTACTTATTACTATTACTTATTAGGTGAGAATTAGCACTAACCAATCCCAACCTTTAGAATGTGTCATCAAGTAATGTGATGTGCACCATATTCGTATTGAAGACACATTTGTCTTCTGCCAAAACAAACAGTTACATATAACAACTTTAAGAAAGAGCAGGACGTGGGGCATTCTATGTTGACCTAATTAGAACTACACAAAGACCACATCTTCCAATTTTACATACGTCTTACTACTTACATTTTTGAAACACAGACTTTGCATCACATTTAGGCTTGTTGT
This sequence comes from Cerastoderma edule, assembly GCA_947846245.1. Lineage (NCBI taxonomy): Eukaryota > Metazoa > Mollusca > Bivalvia > Cardiida > Cardiidae > Cerastoderma > Cerastoderma edule. The sequence continues at coordinate 37,911,743 of OX401413.1, read as the reverse complement.
TGATACTATCGAGCCAAGTGACTTAAAATTGAATATACGGTACGAACGTAATATGGGACGAATGAAAAAAGATCGAAGCGTTTTAGTAAGTATCGTTTATTTCTATCAATAAAACCTAAAAAGCATATGTATATTTACTTTCTGATTTTGGACTGTTATTTTTTCAAGAGAAAATGAGCGATTTAAAGGATAAATTGTCGATAATTCTGCCTAAAGGCTGAAAACCGTATTTTCCATCGGCAAAAAGACCATAACAGCTACCGTTTACTATTGTTATTTTCGTCGATCAAAATGGACTTTGTAGGCGCTGGACCAAAGTAATGAATCATTGCATACATGTATATAACTTATTATCAAACCGTAAACAACTATATATAATTAATGCTGAAGCAGTTAAAAATAAGTATTTAAAGGAATAAATAGAGATATTGGTATTTTACCAAAGGCGAATTGACAGTTGAGATGATACAAGCACCTGCAGACGTATTTCATTGGTTAGTTTGGTTTGATTGCTATCTCGTAGATAACGATATAAGATATAAGGTTTTAGAGTATTTATCAGAGAGCCAGTCTAATCGACCTCGTCAGACGAGTTTACATATTGGACTGGCTCTCGGTACCATCTTTTTGATAAAGAAACCCGATTTTTGGGCTAACTAAAAGAGATACAGGCTGAAAAATGGATCTGTTATTGTTCGAAATGGATCTTATATTAAACTATTTCTTCAAATAAAAACAGTTTAAGAACACAAAATCAAACTGAAAACATTTTTGAAACAATGAAAAAAGGAGGAAAGGTCAATAACTAATAAAAGAAAAGCTTTTGTTATGAATTATTTCCCCAAAAATAAAAAAAATAAATCAATTTAGCATCCCTTTCCCCATATGCACTAACCAAAAGCTTCTACAAATATGATCGCCGCCTTCTGGCGGGCGATCAATCACAGCAGGCTACGAAAACTTTGCCATTTTGTCAATGTGGTTTCTACAATAATCTGAAGAAACTCTTTACAATCAGAAAACATGAAGAAATGGGTTTGAATGAAAGTTACATTATCATATGATCAGTGGGAGAGATATAAAATAGAAGTCAGGAATAATCGTGTGCATTTTCTCACAAGTAAGAACCTCTATTGTAATAAAAGGTAATTAAGTATCGGCATAAAATGTAGCTGAATTTAAATCTTCTTGCACAAACTAAATATAACCAGATGATTACCTGTTAAAATAGTTCCCTTCATCTTTTCCTTATTTGAAATTTTGAGACTGATTGAAGTTTTAAAATATTTATTCTTTACAGATTACCAAAGCATAGTAGCCCAAAACATAATACAGAGACCTGAACATCAAACTCCCATAGTAAATAAAATATGACTTGATTCTTTATCCCTCTTAATTGTTTCATTTCCATAGGTATTGCAGCTCTTATGTGAATTAATTGATGTAAAAGCTACTTGTACAAACCATAAGACATAAAAGGACAAACAACTAATATATGCTTTTGCAGTGATTTTCATAATCTTGAGTAGACTTTGAGATTTTAAAATCAGTAGATCTGCTAGTTAGCATAATGTTGTCATCAATGACAACCTCTCAAACTTCCTTACATCCACGCCTGTATTTCAGAATTTGTGGCTGGTCGGAATCAGAACCATTATCAGACAACACTTTTCAGTATTATATTAGGTAGAAATCATCGAGACAAAATTGAAAAGTTTGTTACAAAAAATATCTCTATTGTCACAAAAGTTTCTTTCATTTTGCACTGCAGATGCTTACGAGTGAAATATTAAAGAGTAATGGGTTTATGGTTAGTTGATAAAAATTCTGGCAAACCTTTCATCAAATAAAGAGAACTTTATGGCTATGAACTTAATTATAAAGATTTGAAACTAAAGCTTTGCTTAAACATGATATATTGGATTTGAACATAATTTTATTTGAACATATATGTCAATAAAACTCCTTTTAACTTCTTTTTTAAAATGTTTATCTAAAGCATTAGCAAAGAACAAAATATTGTATATCAACATAAGATATATTCTAAGACATGTTTATATTGGATGTAATCTTTTTAATGGTTGTTAACATTTTCAAGAGTAACATTTTCAAACAGATCAACAAATGGTATCACTCTCTTGTCAAGATTATAGCAGCAAAGGCCGTGCAATTTTCATCAAGAGCAATCTGTGAGTTTCATAACTTTGTCTGGGACTTTCAGAAGCTCAGCTTATCTTAATCATCTGATAAAGAGGTCAAATTAACACCAGAAGATATTTATTTTAAAATGTCAATTAGAAGGGAATAAATGGAGTTTTGAGGAGAGCCAGAGGCCATATGTTTTGTGTTACCTAAAGCTGGGCTGCAAGGGATGTTTTGGGGTTGCAAGGAACTGTAAGGGTCTGCACTACACAGAAATCTATGTAACACCTTACTCCATGGTACCTCAATCTGCAACATCTAATACAGATATTTGTAGAAGCCACAGTGACAAAGGATGAATTGCTTCTCATATGAAATTTATCCATTTGTGACAATGGATTTGAGGGGGAAATGGGTAAGTTCTTGTTGCAAGCAGTAATTTTAACTCAAAAACTATTTAAAGCGCCAGCTTAGAGTTGGCCACATCAATTATGCAAGAAAGAAAATTAAGCAGTGAGATGTCTATTTTATATATCTATATGGTATTTTCATTGTATCAACATTAATTCAGCTATGTTGCGATGCCTGACTCTAAATGACAGAGGACGACCCCATACTCATCTGCCAAATATGGCTGGTCAATCCTGGTAGAACCATTAGCTTTCCCTAAATCAATTGGGAGAAGGGCTCTCATGAAAATCCTGATGTTGTCACTGAATTAGAACCCAAACAGAGATAGGCCATGTGATATCAAGTTCTGTATTCTAACCACCAGCCAACAGAGGCCTTAGAAGGTAAGAATGCAGTCAAGCCAGGGACTTGAACTCAAGAGAGTATACAGTAAAGAAATAGTTTAAGAAAAAGAATTGACTTCACTTTTTTTTTTTTTGTATAGACAAAATATTTAATCCATAGACTGTAGAATGGGGTTTAAGAGTTGGTGTGATGTATAATTAATGATGACAAGGATTTATAGCCGTCTGATGAAATGGCCCCTTCCTATCTGAGGGTCCCCTGCTGATTCCAACCCATATTTCATCCTTATCTCAGAACCCGGGATTAAAGCCCATCAACTTAATAGATCCCTACAGACCCTTCCTGGCCACACCTCCCAGTTACAAGTGTCAGACTCAAGTAACATAAGCTACTTGGCTGATTAACCCTAACACTAATTTGTGTGATCTGCAGCAAATAACATGAAAACCTTCATTCAAAATTCGTAATCCAATTTCCCAATATGTTATTTGTGACAAGCCAAAAATGAAAGAACCAGCAGATGATGAAAGCATTGAAAACATTTGATTTCTTCGTTTTTGATTTCCCTTTACCAAACAACAAATTTTAGACTGTCCAAAATTGAAAGAGTTTGCAGACAGCATTTCAAAATGTGATGAAATTGGAAAGAAGTCTTCTGAAGGGACAGAAAACATTGTTAGAAAAGGAAGAATTGCTCTTTTTGAGCAATTTCTCCTTTTCCCACAGTCGTCTGCAACAAAGTGGTTTAATGACATTATTGTTTAGTAAAGGTTTAATTAAGGTAGGAACCATTCTCCTTTTTTGCAAAATAATTTCAAAAAGATGTCTTCAATCAACAAGCATGTTTGTTAACCCAGTAATCTTATGGCTTATAACAAAGAGTTAAAGTTTACTTGACGATGTTTACATGGAAGTAAGATCAAGATCGGATCTAATAACTTACAGGTCTTCATGATCCCAGATACTTTACATCTTAGGGTACCAATATGTTGATCAAGATTGGGGAATATTTGACCAATAACAAACTTACGGGCAATGATCCAGATAAAAAGGTTATATTTTCAATGTTTTATTTCAAACTCTACTTGTTGAATCTTACAATGTGAATACTGATAAGAATCTCCTCTACATAATGATTCTAAAAGTCAAGAAGATTCTGATGAATACCTACAATATAGGAGTTAGAGAAGATATGTTAAATACGCCAATAAGCAAACTATGAGTCTTATCATGACTGCCTGACAAAATAACTCATTTATCCTAAAGTTCAATCCCATATTGGACAACTTAAAGTCAATGAAACAACAGACATTTCATTGCAACAGTCCCTTATTGAAAGAATATACTAGTGTCTGTATTGAACGAGATTTGTCAGGTAATATACATGATATCGTTTTAAAGGAAGATTTACCATCATTAGAACATTCTCGTTCTATCATGATTGTTTCTATAAGTTACTTGTTAAATCTAATGATTGGTTAATACAGTCAACGTATTAAAATGAGATTTTAGTGGATGTTCAGCCTAGACAAGATTTCAATAACTTGCATGATTCAATGTCAATGTTGAGAAAAATACAAATGGGTTTTTTTACACTTAGAGAAATATTCGACAGACTTCAATAGCAGACATTAAGGACATTTGTAGTTTTTATTTGTTTAATTTGATTTTTACATAAATCATATCATCATATTAGTCCCTCTGTTATATTGTGATGCCCTGAGCATCATGTAGAAAGTTTACAATTCCTATCAATATCAAAGAGAATGCTTAGAAAACTATCTGTAATTATCAATTGGCCAAACCAAAAATATCGGGACAGAATGTATTGTTAAAAGGACTATCACACAGATTTGGGTTTTACTTTTTTAAGATAAATTGTCTTCTACCGATTAAGATGACAACATAGATTTCTAAACTAACATAAGCCTAGATTATTGACAGCTTCCCAACCCTGTTTATAACCATACAGAAAAGATATTGATCATATGTATTGCAGATATTGCAAACCATTAAAACAGGTTTATTTTATGAACAAAGAGTATAATTTAGAATACGAGGGGCTAATTCAGATATCATTGTCATGTGGGACTTCAACAATGTTTAACTGCTCTTGTCATGTGCCGTTTTAGTATGGTGCGGGAGAAGGAACGATTGCGTTTCTCTATAATTCAGCGTTCCATAAAAGCACTGACATGCACGAAGGCTTTGTTCACATTCTTGACGATGGCATGGGATTTCAGCAACTTAGAAGAAAAGAATTTGAAAATGGCATTTGGTTTAGTAACAATCATTGTTGATATCAAATGTTTAATGTCAATTACTCGCAGAGCACAAATCTCTGAGTTAGTATCTTTAAACATTCACACTTCTAGATGCCCCATGCACCATTGTTGCTTTGATTTCTTCCTATTCCTGCTATATGAGTGAGGAGACAGACACTGGATTGTAGCAACATGCAATAGACATATTAATCACATTGAAATAATGAAAATTGTGCCTCAATCTGACATAAAGTAGAGGTTTTATATTATAACTCCCCACATACAGACATGCTTCATCATTCTTGCTGATATATTATCCAATCTAGGGACATTGTAATGCTATACACTTCTTCTGGTTGACACACTTTGCAGAAGAAGACAAACAAGTTATTTTGGTGGAAATTTGCAATCATGGAGAAGTACAAAATTTATTGACGATTATAAAATAATGTTAATAAAAGGAAAAGTTTCCTTTGCTAAAATGATTCAAATATTTATTTATCAAACTTGAAATTTCTAACGGATTTCTTTCAGAACAATAAGTTTGTTTTGTTGTCTTTTCAAAATGATATCTGCTGTTACATAAAGAAAGAACTAAAATTTAGCAGAGGAGTTTTCATGCCAAAAAGCTGTCTGAACTTTATAGAAATTTGAATAACTCAATAAACCATAACATGACCTACCTTTGTAAATGGTGCAATACGCTGATGATAAGTCACAAGTCTTTATCAAGTTCTGCAATTATTATTTTAAGTGGTTAATAAAATCTTTCATTGATTTGTTCAAATCACACATATTCAACTTCCCAAATTATGTTTGGTGATGCCAATTACTAATGTCACTTAGGGCTGTTGTCATCACTAATTCCTGCTTTCATTAATATCTCCTGTCATTTCACCAATTCCTTAGATCTTTCAACACCAAATCCTTCATCACATTTGGATTCAGTAAACACATGTTATACCCTCTCATGTCTTTACCCATTCACCCAACAACCTGTTTTTTTCTTTATTACATTCTTGCTTTTTTGCACACTGAAACATGTTACATAAATAGCATGTTCTTACAGCTGTATATACAGTGGTCCCAAAAAGCTTTTTGCAATAAAACATGTGTTAACTGAGCATGTGATTAATCAAAATTTACAGCACCTGTGACAGAAAAAATAAAGGATTAACAATCATGATTATATAGAAAGCACTTGAAGGCCTCACTTGTAAACAACATTCATTTCTCCCCCACCCATGTCTATTCCATCAAGCAGAACACTTGGTACAGACGATCATAAACACAATGCACGGAAATATGGGCACCAGCCAAATGCATTCCAGAACAGCATATTTGTTTTCAAAATTTAATCCATCCCTTGAGAAATATCTAAGACTGTTATGTTTAATTAGGCTTTAGCGTCTATAATTCCAAGCTAACCATCAATTAGACAACAGTTTTATGATTGTACAAGAGGAATTCTCCACATAACTTGGCAACAAGCGTGAAAAAAAAGCACACACATAATATCAGTTGTTTTTTTCACCCAGTCTATTTTTTGCTTTTCATTTTAACGAAGTTATTAATTTAAATGGGTAGGTGCCAACTGGTTATTCTAGCATCATAACTGGTGTGGGAGAATAGTTTTACCTTTAACAATGATACACAATGCTTTACCTGATCAGAGAGTTCTCATAAGATAATTGTTTTGGCAGAAAACTTTGAAAACAGTTTCCTTCATATACTCAAGGCCCCTTCAGCAGTTTATTTCAAAAGCAATTATGAAAAAAAAATGCTCATAATGAGCAATCGGTCCTCTTTTTACAATACTCTCTATCCAAAATCTCAAAGGTAATTTAATTCCCATACCCCAATTATACTTGTCATCTTTTACTGATGTCAATTTTCATCTGGCACAATATTTTGTATGTGAAAATGGGTTAATTCCAAAACCTCAGAGAAAAGAAGTTAAGTTTTATTTACCAATATGTTAATAGTTCTGGATAGACAGCCCGTCATGTAAAGTTGGTCTAATAGAGTTAACAGGTTAATTGACTAATTATCTAATTGCACAGTAATACCATGGCAAACATACAGGTAACAATAAAGATGATAGAGACTGTAGCATAGTTCTACATTAAACAGTAGTGTGAGAGAGATAAATCTACAATTCAATAATTATTTAACCCATTTCCTCTCATAACGTAATGTGAATGGTCTAATTTGAATGAAACAGCAGAAAATATTTAGTACCAAAGACATAATTTTCTTTGTCTGTTTGGGGAGAAAACCTTGCTCCAAAAGAGGAAACTGCACTTTGTATTTTTCTGTTTCAGGTGCACTAATTAGAGTGCATAAGAAAAAAAGGGTTAATTGATAAAAACAACCAAATATGTAACATCAATTCGAGGAATCAATCACCTATGTTTATTTACACAAACGTTTTTAGTACATTTTCAGTATCTATCCTTGTGTACTGACTACCCTTCTTTCAAACCTTTCACTCGGCAAAGACTAATCTTTCTAGATAGATTCTGCTTCCTAGATGCATAACCAGAACTTATGCTGTTCACTGGATAATGAAAGATTGCAAATTGGACCCCGCTACTCACAGGATACTAACCCACAACACTGATAGTAATTCTATGTGCTGTTTAAACATGTTGTTTACAGCCATTTTCATCTATCACTATTATTTGCAGCACCTCCTTCACCTCAACGGGTATAACCAGGTTTTAGACCTGAATCTGGCCTCCCAGTCTGAATGGTTACCCTTATCATTAAGAGGGCCTTGGATTGAAACCATTAATACCATTGGTTCATGATCTTCGGTATGAACCATCATGGGTATTTGGGAACCATTAATACCATTGGTGCATGATCTTTGGTATTACCCATCCTGGGTACTGGGGAACCATTAAAACCATTGGTTCATGGTATGACCCATCCTGGGTACTGGGGAACCATTAATACCACCAGTTCATGATCTTTGGTATTACCCATCCTGGGTATTGGGGAACCATTAATACCATTAGTTCATGATCTTTGGTATGAGCCATCATGGGTATTAGGGAACCATTTATACCATTGGTTCATGATCTTTGGTATGAACCATCCTGGGTATTGGGGAACCATTGCTTCCATTGGTTCAAGATCTTTGGTAAGACCCATCCTTGGTATTTGGGAACCATTGATACCATTGGTTCATGATCTTTGGTATGAACCATCCTGGGTATTTGGAAACCATTAATACCATTGGTTCATGATCTTTGGTATGACCCATCCTTGGTATTGGGGAACCATTAATACCACTGGTTCATGAATTTGGAATGACCGGTTCTAGGTATTGGGGAACCATAAATACCATTGGTTCATGATCTATGGTATGACCCATTCTAGGTATTGAGGAATAATTCATACCATTTGTTCATGATCTTTGGTATGAACAATCCTGGGTTTTCAGAGTGCGTAATTTGCACTAGCCCGATAGCCCGATACTAGTGGATTTCGTTTTGGGCTATTGAATTCCCCCAGAGTGGTAGCCCGACCGGGCTAGTGATAATAACTGTACATATATGTAAGCATTTTACTAGGGAGAACAACTTCCTTTTTAATTCGTAAAAAGTGGCCGAAAAATTGATAAGATATTTCGATTAAAAGACAGCAAATTTTGATCACCGATCCGTTAGTTTAGGCTGGTTACCAGTCCCATCTATCGAACAAGGTGGAGCTAGTAGACAGCGAGGAACCAGTTTACTGATCGTGACATTGCGATTTATCCAAAACTGATTTCAAAGTTAATAGACGCCTGGCATCTTCAAGTGTTTGGTTAATTGGGTACCATAGACGCTTTTTACTACTTGCAACAATAAGCGTCCGCTTTAAGACAAAGTGAAGAAAAGCAAACTAGACATCCTTGATTTTTAGGTCTGTTTCACGTAAGTGGAGATGAACATTGAAGTTTTTGAAGTGAGCGATGTTGGTTTTGTTTTTCTGTCACCTTGATTTGCGGGATTTTACTGTTAACAATGCCATTTTCTGTGATGTTTTCTGTGACTTAGTCTGCGTTGTTTTTCGTTGCTGTCATTCAGGAAGATGTTATAGTTAAAACCTTTTGACTGGATCTGGCATGCAGATAGCTTTACTTACTTCAACAATAAAACTTGGATACTGTTGGAAATTGCATAAAATGTTGGATAAGACAGTTATGTTTGCATCAATGGCCCAACTGTGCAAAATGTAGATGCTTTAGTGAATAAAGCAGTTCAAGGCTTAACCCAGAAGAAAACCAGAAAACCAGCAAACCAGTTTCCTTAGCCAGAATAGAGATAGGCTTCATGTTTTGTAGATATACAAACAATTATGTCTTATAGAAATAGATTGTACTTTACATAGACAGCATGTTTTTTGTTTCTTTTCATAATATTTATGGTACATATTCAGTTAAAAGATAATTGAAGTGATGAGAGACTGAAAAGATTTTGCACACAATGAACAACCTTCTTTTTTGTCACAATCTCATTGATATTTGTAAATCAACTGTTCCAATGTTTGTTGTTAGGCTTTTTAAATAAATATGTCTAAATGTTAATGTTGTTTCCTGAATATAACATTAAATTTCTTTTAAACACAGTTCGGGCTAGTAAACTGTGGTTCAGGCTAGTGAAAAATCCCATCTGGTAGCCTGAATGGGCTAGTGGTTTAAAAATTGAATTTCGCACATTGGGTTTTTGGGAACCATAAATACCATTGGTTCATGATCTTTGGTAAGACCCATCCTGGGTTTTGGGGAACCATTAATACCATTGGTTCATGATCTTTGGTATGACCCATTCTTGGTATTGGGGAACCATTGTTACCATTGGTGCATGATCTTTGTAAGACTCATTTTTGGTATTGGGGAACCATTGCTACCATTGGTTCATGATCTATGTATGACCCATTCTTGGTATTTGGGAACCATTGCTACCATTGGTTCATGATCTATGGTATGACCCATTCTAGGTATTAAGAAATAATTTATACCATTTGTTCATGATCTTTGGTATTAACCATCCTGGGTATTCGGAAACAATCAAAACCATTGGTTCATGATCTTTGGTATGACCAACCTTTGGTATTTGGGAACCATTGATAACATTGGTTCATGATCTTTGGTATGCCCAATCCATGGTATTGGGAAACCATTAATACCATTGGTTCATGATCTTTGGTATGAACAATCCTGGATTTTGGGGAACCATAAATACCATTGGTTCATGAACTTTGGTAAGACCCATCCTGGGTTTTGGGGAACCATTAATACCATTGGTTCATGAACTTTGGTATGTACAATCCTGTGTTTTGTGGAACTATTAATACGTTTGGTTCATGATCTTTTGTATGACCCATTCTTGGTATTGGGAAACCATTGCTACCATTGGTTCATGATCTATGGTATGACCCATTCTTGGTATTGGGGAACGATTGCTACCATTGGTTCATGATCTGTGGTATTACCCATTTTCAGTATTGAACACTTAACCTTCATCACACAAAGTCAACACACAATCAAGCCTTCTTTTATTCTTCAAATATATTTTCACTCATTTTGACTTTTGAACTCAATTCCAGAAAGTTCATACATCATTAAAGAACTTGCCCTTGTTTTCCTACATGGGTCTTCTAAAATCATTTTTTCATTTGTAAGTATTAAATTGTTTTATTAATTTTAGTTTTCATCAGTTTTAACAGTTTTTTTCTTTACATTGCAGCGCATCTTCTTATACCAACCCAGTTCTTGATTTTGTCTTTTGTGTTTAAGCAGGTTTCAAACCCACAACTTTCCTGACATAAGCTTCCGCAAAAATTTAGTGGCGCAAATTCATTCATGAAATGCAGATGCATATTTTTGAAGTCTGATCTTTATCTTCTTAACGCTTCACTTCATTCAACCAATTCTATAAAAGATAAATTTGAATTTTGTTTATGTTAAAAGTTAAAGCAGGGAACAAATATGCAGTCTTAAAACCAACATTTTCTCCTCAGCAATTTCTCCTTTGGCCACAGTGGTTTCCCACATCTTCTGCAGTAGATGTGCCATAGTGAGGTTCAATAAAGTGAGGAGTTTTAACATCAACAGTAAACAATAAAATAGAATGTGACAAAATAAAAAAATACTGAGAAAGAGTTGTATTTTCCATTTGCCGCAATAGATTAGCCAGTTTTCCACTATGAAAATGTTAACTTTCTAAATTGTAATCATCATGTAATTTCTTATTTGCTCTTTCTTAGAATTTGAAGATTCTATCAGCACTGATGGGATGAATCTAGTTTTCATAAATTTGGGCATTTCATTCAAGAATGCAAAACATTGTGCAGGAAGGTAAATTGGGTTTAATGTCTTTAAAAGATGGGAGGGGTAAAATTCACAGTTTTCAAGTATTTCCTACGATAGGTGTATCACTGACAGAATCAGGGTAAAGATAAAGAAACATAACTGTGGTTATGGTAATTGGGAATTAAGACCTGCCACTTAGTCCATTAACCCTTACCTTGTAGAGCTGCCGGCAATTTCTACTCGTTATTATTCTAATATTAACTAATTTGATAAAAATTTCTGTCTTTTTACAACTTTTGTTATGTACTTTTTTAATTGTCTGTAATTTAATTCTGTCCAATGAATGTAAAAATAATGTCAGTTCTTATTTTCTGTTTTGAAAATGATTTCACCGAGAAAAATATGGTGTAAATTTGAAGAGAAGTAAAGAATAAAACAGGGGGTAGAAGATCAAAGAATATCTGGAGTTATTAGCTTAATTGGCAGAAATGAGGAGGGCAAGTCAATGCTGTATTTTATTCTTCTTCCATGTTTTCCTTTCAGATGCATTAAAGACATTGACAAGTGGATTATATCTGTTTGAAAGCTTGCTTTTAGTACAATAAGTACTTAGAGGCACATAGTTCTCAATATTCAATTGCCTCCTTCTCTTAACTGAAATAAACCTCAAAAGATAAGTTCAATTTCAAAATGAACAAGGAATAAATTCCCCTAGTTGTTCACACAAATCTTTATTTTTTTCAGAACTCCTTTTCGGTAATTAGAAAGGAATAATGATTTGCTACAATTTTGTTAACCTGTAAAATGGTTTAATTTTTTTTCAGTATGAATACAAATAAAGTTTTGCCCCTCCTTCTGTTACAGTTAACAAGAATGAGGAAACTAGATGCCTTGGTAAGAGATATCAAATATTTGAATTATTCTGAGAATTCCCAGTAACTCCAGAAAACCCTTTTCCTGGAACTAGGAAGGATTAACTCCCTTTCTCTCCAACACATTAATTCAAAGGATTTCTTAGAACATGCATTAACTCCCTTTCTCTTCAACACAAATTCAAAGAGTTTCTTAGAATACGCAAACATTCTGAAGAAATTGATGCAGAAATGTCTAGACATTAGAAATATGTCTTTATGTTGGTTAGATATCAGATAAAAGTAAAAAAGAATTCACTTGTCTGTTGAGGCTTTTGGACAAGTGGGCAATATGGACAACTGATTTTGCCACCCTGGGAAACTAAGATAATAAAACAATTATATCATGCATGTGCAACTGTAAGTTTTAAACAAAATTACAAGTAGTCTCTGTGTTGATATTTTGATCCTCGGAGATTTATCTTGATTGAGGTATATTTAAACTATCTTAATAAGTGAACGATTGTCAAAAAGCAATTAGGGGGTTTGGCCACCTGCAAAGACCCTAACGTTCAATTGATAAAAGTGTCATGTTGCAATCATTCGGTTGGCAAATCACAACTTCATGTTCAGGTACAATTAACTTAAGCAAAATAAAGTGTTCTTTGTGTCTACAAAAGACATATAAATGAGGATGTCTGCATATTTGTTGATCTCTGAATGAGAATAATAATATTGTATTATATATAAGGACAAGAAACATTTGTGACAAAAGCAAAACTACTAAGGTTATAATCAACTAATTTGGTAAAAGTTTAAAGTTTAAAAGAAAGCAGCAAATGAGCTTTCCAAGGAAAGATAAAGTCATTAAAACACTTTATTTTATGTTGAAAAAGCAAGAAAGGTTAAGACATTAAAATATTTTCTTTATGTTGGAAAACAGTCAGACAATATGAGAGAATAGCAAGCAGACTCAATGAAGAAATCCCAGAAGCATGAATATGTGTACAGCTCATGTGGTATATTATATATTCTGTTGAAAACAGCATACACCTCCTTTATAAACCTGCTTGACTCAAAGTTCTCTGAAATTGTTTGATGCAGGTGTGTTAATGAAGTAACAGCAAAGAATCAGAATGGCCGGTCAAAGTGAAATTGATCACTATTGATACACAGCATCTGATTGAATAGACCGCTTTCTTCATTGTTTACAGTAGATGATCCCTAAATTGACCCGTCAATTGGGTGGCTTCAAATTCCATTTTATTTGAAAATAATATCCTCTGTGTAAATTGGTGTACCTGAATCTTACCTTCTAACCGTTCTTTCATAGCAGATGATGTTGAACATGATAATTACAATGACAACACTTGTATAATTGATTGATGAACATTAGAACCGCTGTGATTAAAACAAAATTTGTTCATGATGAGCAAAGTTCCTTTTTGTCAATTTGATGTACCGCATATTCAATGTAACTGCTGGAAAGTTCCCAAATATTACCTTTGAGAGGGACAGGGTTGATATTTAAAATAAGTCGGACCTCATTGCTTTCGGCAGGTGCATCTTAACATAGAAACTACTACGACAAAAGGATAAACTGCTTCTAACAAGCAATTTTTCAATAATAATGAGCAATTTAGCCTTTTGTCAAAAATATCTCTTTTCATGCTGTTTTTGTGGATTGCTGTACAGTTCTTCTCCATGAAAACCAATCTGAAATACCCATATGGGGTGTTAAATTAACCCATTACCAAACAATAACATCATTTGACCAGTGTGTTGCAGACAACTCTGGAAAACAATGTGGGAAAAGGAGAAATTGCTCTCGACAAGCAATTTCTTCTTTTCCCTCAATGTTCTCTGCCCTATTTGAATCAATTCATCTTATTTTGAAATGTCATCTGCAAAATTTCAATTTAAACAGTCGAAAATTTGGAATTTGGTAAAGGGTTAAAGTAGATTTGATCAAAAACACTATATAAAAAGCTGTTATCATTATTCTGAAGGCTAGGTAAATTGTTGAGGACCTTTTAACACTATGCTTGAGGTTTATATTGATCCTGTACAAACACTTGTATCAAAATCTCCATTATACTGGAAACCCCTCAAAGATAATCAGGTGAACATCAAAGAGAGCTAATATAGTAGGTAACAGTTCAATTTTACCTTGATATAAACAGGGCCCTTGCCATGGAAAAATAGGGAATTCTATTTAACAACCACTTAGAATAATGCCCCTTGAGTTATTTTTGAAAGCAACAATTAACTCTCTTACTTCATTATGACTCTTTTTGACACATATGTTTGTTTATGTAGGGTTTAATGTTGTGTCAACAATTTTGCAGTTATTTCACAACCCTGTTGGATTCCCTAGTACTAGGCAATGGCTCGGATGTGTCATGGCAAAGGACACTCCCACGAATACAGAGGTACAGGATAGACTCAAACCTGAGTCACAGGGTAACAAGACCTCCACTTAAACTACTGGGCCTTGCAGGACCCTTTGACACATCTGTAACAGAAGAATTAAGAAACAAGTGTGACTATTGGAAATATTGCTTGTAAATACAGTTCCTCCTTTTGTATCAATAGTTTCATCTCAAATTAACAAGAATAACACAGTTCTCTATACTATATCATTGTAGTTTGCTGCTATTCTTACTTTAGACCAAATAACTCTAAATGGAAGAATTCTCCTAACGTTGCAAGAAAAAAAAGGAAGGCTCCTCTGTTATGATAACTGAGCTTTCTTAACATTCCGCTACCTAATTAATCATTTTTAACTTATCATCAAGATAACAAAGTGTTTTCTCATAACATAATTTTGGCGTTATTTACAGAAATCCCATAATGCCTTGGTATGCATACCAAGTTTACTTAACCCATTCCCCCATTCCTCCATATGGGGCTTTGTAACTGATTCCAGTCAATAGCATATTCATCAACCATGAAAATCAGCATAAAAGACAGAAAAACCATGAATAAAGTTGGAAGCAGACCCTTGTGGCAAAGACTATATTGCTCATATAGAAGCAAATTGTCTTCTTTGTAACAATGCTATCCAAAATTTTCCACAGCAGATGCATAAAAGTGCACTTTTATAAAGTATAGGGTTAACCCTTTCCCAAACAATTATGACATCTGACTACTTTGTTGCAGATGACTTTAGAAAACATTGTGGGAAAAGGGGAAATTGTTCCTAACAAGCAATTTTTCCTTTTCCTACAAAGTTTTCTGCTCTATCTGACGAATATTTTTTAATTTCATCACATTTTGAAATTTCGTCTGCAAACTTTTTCAATTTGGGACAGTATAAAATGTGTTGTTTGGGAAAGGGTTAAAGTCAGACTCCACTTGACTACTGTATCCCCACAACAACATGTTAATCCCCAGACCTGGGTGGGATAATCTGGCATGTCACACAGTCAGACATAACAACCAAGAGAAATGGAGTCAAAATATCCTCATGACTCCCTCTTAATTCTTTCGCAGGTTGTTCAGTAAATTTTCCCA
The DNA here is from genome assembly GCA_947846245.1 of Cerastoderma edule. NCBI lineage: Eukaryota > Metazoa > Mollusca > Bivalvia > Cardiida > Cardiidae > Cerastoderma > Cerastoderma edule. The sequence continues at coordinate 37,895,907 of OX401413.1, read as the reverse complement.
GCCAACATAGGAAACTGTATGCTGGTTAATCAACTATAATAAAAGTCACAAAGATTCATAGATACTTTTAACCCTTTCCCAAACAATAACGACATTTGACTACTTTGAAAACATTGTAGGAAAAGGAGATATTGCTTGTAATAAGCAACTTTTCCTTTTCCGACAAGGTTTTCTGCTCTTTCTGAAGAATATTTTTCAATATCCATCACATTTTGATATGTCGTCTGCAAACTCTTTAAATTTGGGAAAGTCGAAAATTTGTTGTTTGGGAAAGGGTTAAATGTATGACAAGTGGTCACACACCGTTTCTAGAAGGGTGGACCAAACGTCCCAACCGATTTAAAAGACTGGACTTCAAGTTTGTCTGTTTGTTGTCTGGCCAATAATTTTTGTGAAGGAATTTCTTTAGTCTTGTATAATGCTTAACAATTAAATTGCTATCAGATAATCTGCTCCTTATGAGCAGATTATCCTTTCGTCACAAAGGTTTCTACTCAATGTCATAGTGCAAATGTATTTTTCATGCTTTTTTGTTTGTAAACTTTGTTGCTTTCAACTTTTCACAATATAGAAGAATGTGTTAAGAATGACAAGCACAGCAACCTGGATAAGGGTTATACTGTCTTTCTCATTTTTTGTGCAATTATCTAATCACACAATTCTATACGTCGAAATTATTTTACCCAGATAAAAAGGTTAATTGTACATAAGATTAAAATCATTTTTCTATTGAAACATGACAGTAAACATGACAGCGCGAAAAACGACCCTGTAATTATTCTTAACCTCGTACAATTCACATATTTACTCAACCCTCTTAAATCCAATAATTCAAAAAACATATATTGATATGAGGGGAATTAGTTCATAACAAGGCAATTTTCATGTTAGAAACAAAAGTAAATTATAGACTCTTCAAACATTAAAATTGTTTTATGCTATTGGTTGCAGATTTGACCACTTTCAGAGCTATTAGTCAATAGGTTGATATCAATTGCTTCTTCGATTATATCAACTTCTGTTCTATGTGTAAACCCTTTCAGCTAATATATTCAACAGTGTGACAGTAAGACGATTTTGTTCATTATAAGCAAGAACATGTTGTCATAAAGATTTAGTTAATCAATCATTTAACAAATTGCAATTGTAATTTTCAGTCACTTGATGAGTAAGTATTGATGTTGTCTGATGAATGATCCAAATGGAGAAGAATTGGCTGCAGATTATTTATGAAAGCTTATCTTTTCCTAATCCAGTTAAGTTAGAGCACTCTTAAATATCACACCAGTTAAAAGACCACTGAAAAATCTGAGGAATTGAATTAAACTATATAGCTCATTGAACCTCATAACATGTTTTCTACCTTTGTCTCAGTATTGTTGTTAGTAAATTGTGCATTGGAAGTTTATGCCCTGACAAGTTCAACTTATGAATATAACCATGGAGACAAGGAAGTTGGTAATTCCACCTCACTGACTTGTTGAATTTTCTCAAAAGATTAAAGACTATTCCCCTATATAACATCACCCTATATTGTGGGTACTCATGATGATTCTCTTGATAGACTATACTAAGTTACCCACAATACAAGACTTTTTCAACAGTTTTAGAAATAAAAAGCGGTAAAAAGACTCTCATATGTTCCCTTGTCTAAACCCCATCAGCGATCTACTTTGAGCTCCATGAGTGTAAAATGCTTTATTCCCAATTGTCCCAAAAAAAGTATAAGGGTTTCTTTCAAATTATTTATAATTTGGTATAAATATTTTCACAAATTATTCAATTCCATGCACTTGATACCCTTATACTCAAATAAAGCCTTAATAAAAGGTCATGACATGAGATATTTTACTGTCACAAAATGACAGCAAAATGCACCAATAATGATAGCATGTCATTGAAATTATTCTGATCAATAACCTATATAACATCAATCTACACTCTGTTAACCCCTTACTCCATAATACCTTACTTAACACATCTACCACAGAATACTTCAGAAACCCAAGATAAAGTAATAATTGGTCCAGACTAGTTTATTAGGCTCTTCTTCACTCAGCAATTCAAAAACTAATGGACCAAACCTTTTGTTGGCTTAGTCACGAGAATTGTCTCAATGAGACTTTTTGAATGAGTACCCACAATGCAGCTTGGTTTAGGGAAGTGATACGGAAATTCTCTAAGGGAGCTTCAGGCTTTTTATCTGAACAATTTCCGTAGGATGGGACATGATGCATTTCTTCAGCACATAGTCATGCTTGTCCAATCACTAACAAATATATAAGAACAAAATAAGAATTGGCATGATGGACAAAACTGAAAGGCTATTTATCCAACATACATTGCCATAATTAGCATTCCAAATGTTCATACACATCTTTATACCAGTATCATCAGTGTACCAAAGCTTAAAAAAAGCGCCATATCAAACAAGTAGTTTTCCTTATGAGGAAATAATCTGAGGACAGACTGACCATTTGACTTGATATGACCCAATTCAAGTTTTATTTGATAGGGGTATAAAAGTTCATACCTCTATCTCATTCCAGTAATGGGTTACAAAACAAGGCCACCCTACAGAACATCAAGGGTAATGGCCTAATCCTGTACAAAGCTGAGAGAGTACAATTTGCATATTTTATTATGACTAGTTATTCATGAAAGTTTGTTTTAAATATAAACAAATGAAACCTGGCCCCATTCAACAAGTGGCCACCAAGGCAATTCTAAACACTTGAACTAATCTTAAATGTTCATAAAATACAACATGAGGCAGCAGAAAAGGTCCTGTCACACATGAAATAGCCAGGGAAATGTAGCGGTGCAGCTGTCGGCATTAAAGATTTTAGATAATACATACCAGATAGAATATTCTCTGAAACCCAAGCTATATATAAAATTTGTGATTTGTCAAAATTGAAAGAATCACAAATTGAAAACATAAGAGGAGAAAAATATGTTTTCCTCAAGGACTTTTGTAGAAATAATCTTGAAAAAAGGAAAAAAGCTCAATAGGAGCAGGATTGATATCATTAATTTTATAAAGATGTTCATGGAGATGGCAGTGACAGAGGCATGACTAATAAATCTCAATGGTCATGTTTTGAGGGATCAATGTGAGACTACAGTAAGTGCTTCATATTTGTGAAAGACTTAATATTATAGGCGTGCATTGAACCCTTGATGTTGATTCCAAAAAAGAAATGGACTACTTACTAAGTGATATTTCTGGTCAGTTGTACCTAGTATTTTTTCACCAGTTCTGTAATCCTTCCAAGTCATTGATAGCTTTATGGTATGAACATAGTTGTTGGACGACACAATGCTTTCATTACACGGTGTGGAAGAATATAGACAAAGTCAGACCAAGCAAAGGATCAAACTTTGGATCACTGGCTTCCACCTAGAAATTGCTAACAACTTGTAGATTACAACAACTGCACTTTTCATTTTGTATCTGTTACAGCTCAGGGGTTCAATGTGAGACTATAGTAAGCCCTTTGTAAAGGTGGGGGAACTCTTTAGTCTTGTAATGAACCTTTGATCTGTCATTAACCTCAAAGGACTTCAGGTTTTAAGGCTTTCCAATGCAACATTTACTAATTAGTCGTAAATTACAGTTTTGAAGCTTAGTACAAGTCAAGCATATAGAGGTCAGTTCTAAATTGATGCTAAATGAGCAATTAGATCCTTCTTCAGCTATGATAAGCTGAGTATGACATGAGAAGTTGTCTGTCACAGTCTAAAGTAATCTTGATAAAGGTATCCTCCAACAGAAGGGTCCAGCTTTCATTTGGAGCCAATAATTTAAAAAAGCGTCACACTATCATATAGTTAAGTATTTCCAAACAAAGTTCAAAAGTGATCTTGCATACTTTAACTCCCAGTATCAGACGGTGACAACCTTTTAACGGCCATTTGTGACAATACTGTTAATTGTGAATGCTAATTTTATTTACATTTTACCATAAGTAAAGAATTTATGGCTCATAAACAAGGAGGTCAATTCAAGAGTATATGAGGCGAGTCATACAAAAGCAGGGCTATGAGGAATTTATTGAAAATGGACACAAACAACTCATTATGATGCATTCATTAGTTCTAATTGAGAGGCGAACACCAATTTAAAGAAAGGAATTTCTTAATTCACAATAAAATGATTCACTTAACCCAGTACTCCAATAAAAGCTCACTTTGAAGACCTGCTAAAATGATCATAGAAATCATTATGACAAAATGATTTATTGGTCACCATGAACAATTCATCCTTTGTTCACAATGGTTTCAAACAAATACCAAAAAGAAAATGCCTTGAGTCCATATTATCTTTAGTCATCTGCTGTTGCTTTCAATGTACAAGTCACTAATCTTAGTGTGGGAGAATGATATAAAAGGATATTTAATAAAGCCTTTACTCCATTCAACATAACTTTCACTCAAATATCAGGAATTCTCTAGAAACTACTGTACGTGATAAACGGACTAATTACTTGTATTAAGCATTTACCTCTACTTTGTTGAGTGTACCATTAGCTGACATCAGAAGAGCAAAAAGTTTGATTTACAATAGTTTTGTTTTTTGTCACAATTATTTTCATTTCCATAAAACTACGTAAGTTTTATCAGCAAATGTTCTCTTCAGGTTCCTTAAATTTTGGATCAGTCACATTCAATTTAAATTGAGTAAAATTAAAAGCTGTCAATTAATACTTTTGATCAGTCTAACAATGTATTTCATATTGCCTCAGTTCAGACTATGTACATGCACTTACAAATCAAGGCTTTAAAATCATTTAACTTCCTGTTCTTTGAAAGAATAAATGATTTTATGAAAGAATCAATTTTACATTAAAAATGCCCTTAACTGAACTGTATTTAGTCAAAAATGACTGAAATTGGTCCTTAATCATTTCATAGATTACACTTGTAACCACATACAAGACTTTAGAAACAGGTGTGACAAAAGAAGAATTCAATTATAAGTAAAATTTCTTATTTTGTCATAAATGTTTCTTCTATAGAATAAGAGATTAAGCCATAAGTGGCTTAGACACCATGCTGCTGCTGACGAAAAACCAGTACAAATGGATAGTTGCATCGAGTGTTGTAACATTGTTTAAAACTATATTAAACACTTATCAGCAATGGTAGAGCATGGAAATGATTTGTTTTCAAATATGATTAAAAACCTTGACACAAAAAAGAGATATCCCTTATTGTAAACTCACGGGTATTTGAAATATTTAGATAAAACGTAATGGATTAAAGAACAGGGAACAGTCAATAAAATCCTAAGTGCTTGTCAAAATCAAACAAACAGACCTCATTACATGAAACAAGGTAACAAATCAATCACAGTCGGTTGTGCAGGAGGACTCGTAGATAAAGAAGTAAAACAAACTGATTTGGTAAATCAAACACTTGAGGGTGTGAAGTTGTATTTATAGAGGACTGTTTCAATGATCATTAAAGTGGGGTGCAATCCAAATATCCATACTTCCATAATGGGGGCCAACTCAAGTGATTTATTTATCCCTCCATATTTACAGTTATTTGACTTGCGGTTCAACATGTCACAGAGTGCAATGTTTTAAAGGTGCTGCCGAGAAACAGGTGCTGAATTTGGTACTTCAATGGGTAAGACTTTGTGGGCAGAGAACATCATAGTTTAGTCTAACCTTTAATAATTAACATGAAAGGTGAAACATATGAATGATAACGTCAGTCTACTTTTGCTTCCCTGAAACATGAACAATCATTATTCATGCCAAATGGACATGCAGTTCTGCTGAAAGTGCATCAAATCAAGCCAATATGAAATAATTGGAAAACCACCATGCATTTTGTATCATGTCAATAAGGCTCTTTGACCTTTATAACCTCTTTACCTCAATCTTAAATTCCATTGACTGATGACAAACAAATAGGGCTTGCTACATGGGGTAAAACAAAGACATAAAAAGTAAATCTGACTGGGTTTCAACAATGTGTGTTTCAGCCATGTGGGGTAAAGTAAATGAGATCACAGACCACTATTAACTATTTCATGGTTTATAGTTTTTAACATTACATCAGAAACAAATAGTATAATAGTGTGATTTATTGCATCAATGATAGCATGGATAATAAAATTTGAGGACTACGTTGCAAGACTTTGTCCTTACATTTGTGAAGGAGCAATATCAGTCTCGCATTAAAGTTCTAAAATGTTGTTTTTTAAAGCTTATGGATTTTTAGGTCTGCTAGTGGTTAAATGCCTTAATCAATCATATATCAATCTTATTGTGAAACTTCTTGGATCAGAACCAGTACCATTCGTTTATGGATTCGTAACTTGTTTTCCTGATTGGTAATCAACAAGTCTACAAAACCCTGCATTAGTGTTTTTAGAGTTATATGAGGGTTCAATGAAAGGCTATAGTTACACATTCACAAAAGTGAAGGCCTCACTATAGTCTTGTACTGAACCCTTGAAAAGGAGCTATTTAAAATAATGTCCCTGTTTACATAATTTTGTTTGTCGGAGGTTTGCAAACATTTTAATTAGTTCATATTCATTTTGAGGTGTTTTGATGACTGGTCTATAATCCCAAGAGCAATGGAGGAAAGTCATTGGTGCTTGGTATGATATGGCAAGTTAATTCAACTGTAACTTTTAACAAATCTTATTTTTTGTATAGCTTTGTTTTTTTTTTTCTAATTTGCCAAAAATTGCTTATATTAACCCATTTGCCCTTTGTTATTTGGGCATCAGGCATCAGGCATCAGACAATTTCAATTAAAATAAATTTCTTCTTTTGTCTAAATGGTACAGCCAGTGAGTTAAATATTTAAGTATTTATTGGAATGACTGGTTGAACAGTAAGAAGTAGTCTGCAACTTTTGAGTCTATTAGACGAGATGTGCATCATTAGCCCTTAACTCTATGATTCCTCAATTTGATGCCAAAATTCTTTCGAAACCACAGTGAAGAAAATAGAATTGTTCCTTGTTAATAAAGTATTCTTTTCTCACAACAGTTGTCACATAGCATCATCAAAATTGCATTTGTTATGTTTTAATTTGTTGTCTGCTGTTGCTGTCAATTTGGACCAGTCACAAATTCCTATATGGTGGAATAGATTAAAGCCTGTCATTTGCATATTCATTCTGCAATTGATGTCTCTGATAAACCAGTGAATAAACAATTTACATTGCATTCCCAATCTATTATTCCATCAGGAAATTGTAAGATTGAATGCAAGAGTATAGTAAGTCACTCTCTAAGCTAGGAGCTTGCTGCAGTCTTGAATAGAGTCCTTGAACTGCTATTAATTCTGTCCACTAGTGGGCCTTTCCTTTGGCCCCTAAATACCCCTGCAGTTCATTATAAAGTCAATCATGACATCCAGCCCTGACCCCTCAATCAACAGACTGCATTGAATAATTTTAGCCAAAAGCAAGGCATATGAGTCATGCAGTAAATCACATGGTCATCAGATTGTTTGGCCAACTTTCTCATCATGCATTTCTCCAAACATTGATCTGATCTGGGTCTCTAAAGACCTTTCTAAGATCAAAATTTATTTTAATGTTGAAATAATGTATTATGAGTAATAAACATTGAATGAATCACCACAAAAGTATTTTTTTTTTCATCAAATGCTATTTATTCATTTGATAAAAATGTTTGGACTTTCTCACAAATTGTGCTCTGTAGGTAACAACAGTTTAACTCCTAATTCATGTCTAAAAAGATGAATTTCTCTTTGTGTTTAATCTCTCCTTTTGTCACTTAATAAGACTATTCAAAAATTGAGTCTTATGTTTATGTTAGTGCAAGAAACCTATAATCATAAAAATGTTACCATAAAGACTGATTATATTTCTTATTTGACCCTTCCGGCATAATATTTCTTCTGTCTGTCTTTGTACTGGGAACAGATATAATTGAGTATTGTCCCTAATTTCCTGTTCAAGCCCAGACATTCCATTAAATAATGGAGCTTCCGGACAATCCTGGATGTGGACATCTATTAGTAGTGTACAACACTTTCTAACCCCTTACTCAATTATCTCACTTTAAATCATTTACTGCACAATCCTTTGGCAACCACTGTGACAGAAGGACAAATTGCGTTTAGCAACTTTACCTTCAGTCATAATAGTTTTGAGTTAAAAGTTTTAACCAATCATTATAAAGAAAAGATTTCTTGTTTATGTATTTTCATTGTCTACCGGTGTTTTCAAATCTTAGGAGATGATTTGCTCGTTATGAACAAGATATCTTATTCAATGTGTTAAAGTCTTTGTTTGTTGATTTCTTTTAGAACAAGAATTGCCTTATTGTTTCCATTTTCCATAATGAATCCCTTAAATACTCCTGTACAAGACGAATTAAACTGCTTAAACTGCTGTGTTAAAGTACTTAAAGGAAATATCAAATATGAAATACCTTGTCTCCATTATCATTCAGGGAACAAAACATTGTTTCAAGTAATTTCTTCTTTTGTTACAATTGTTTCTTAAAAGTCGTCTGCTTGCAGAGTATCAAAACATAATTATGATAACAAGGGTTTACATTGTCCGTGGCAGGGATGTATCCAATGGCTATTTGTCCTGGCAGGAACTGTGCAAGACTGACATGTAGACATGTAAGCAATCCCAGGACACTGCCACCAGGGACAGGCCATGTAACCCAACTGACACAGCTGACAATATGCAGATCAGATACATGCTAATTGGCAGGAAATTCCCGGGGAAAATTACAGCTATGGAAGACATTGGAATCAAAACATTGCATGCCCAACAATTCTAGCCACGTGCATTGAATGCTAGCATTTCTATTGTTGATGGGAAACTTGCAGAAACCATCTCTGAGTGCCTTGTCCAGGGTTAACTTTATACATTTCCCTGATCATAATTTCTATTAGGAGATTCCCTCATGAGATGGTTTTATGATGGGTCCAAGATTGAATGTAACATTAAATTGTAACAATTATCAAGTATGAAGAATAACTTTTCCTTTTTTGATATTGTATAAAACAATTCGAATGAAAGGAGAGATTATTAAGTCTTATTACATATCAACTTATTCATTCTGTTGCTCTGCTTTCAACAATCTTCAATTGCAGGTCTTGAAAATAAAATAGTTTGAAAAATCGATTAAGTGAATGATAAACTTTATTGATTATCCATTTTTGTGGTGCTATTTAAATTTTCCAGGATGAAGTACAAGACTCGGTTTTAGTTTGTTTTTTTTTCTTTTGATTTAAAGATGCTAAAGATGCTCTCAAAAGTAAAGAAAGTAAAGAATTATCAAAAGGGAATAGACTAACCTTTTACCAAATACCAATCTTGTTTTAAATGACCACTCTTAACACAGCATGAAAGGTTATTAATTTAGTCCGATGCTTCTTTATACAGGATGTCAGTCATTCAGAAAGCTCCTGCTGTAGCTTATTCAATAAACTGGCGTATGTATCAAGTCATTAGTGGCCCTAAGAACCACTATTCCGTCTTCATCTACTATGGTCACTTAAAACAACAGTGGCTGTATAATGAACATCAATCTTGATAATGGTAAATTTCTTATTTATAAAATCATGACTTGACATTTGACCAAACAGCTTATTGTTTACTCTAGGAATTGGAAGATGTTTATTATAAAATAATACCCATTTCTAAATCACTTTAATTTATTTCCGAATTAAAACAAATCATATGAAGTAACTTGTTGATTCACTATTGTTCAAGTATAATAAAGTCATACTAAAAAAAACGCAAAAATTAGAGAAGCCTAATAATACATGCAAATATAGTGTACAAACAATAAATTCATTACTTTAACATTTTTATTAATATTTATACATTCAATTTTGATACACCATCAAAAAAAAAATGACTGCAATAAAAGGAGGAAGTGCTTAAAAATATGCAAAATACAAAATATATTTTATTCTTTATAAAATAATGTCATCTGCTGTTATTTTGATACTGGACATGTCACAAAATATACAATGTAATAGGGAAAGAATAGATTTGGACATCTGTCCTGGAAACAACCAGTATTAGTTGGAGGATGAGGACTGTATTCTCCCATGTCCCTCCAGTGTACAAACTATTGGACCCTCATCTTTATGTAACAATGAATATGGGGGACCCCCAACAGCTCATAAAGGGAAAACAAACACGAAGATATGGCGATTTTAAAACCCCCGACAGATGTCTTCTAAATTTAAAACAGCGTTGTGGTGTTACTAAGGTTCCACAAATTTAATTGTTTCCAAGAGATAAAAGATAAAAGCATGTAAAACCCTATTGTAAAATCATTTTGATTATTTATCAGCTTTGCATTGCGCCTGAATGCCTAACCTGATTTGAATCCTAATGTAACGCAATTTCTGATTGATTTATTACATGACAGAGCTTGAACCAAATAGAACCCTGAAGAGATTTGGTCTGATTAGTTTTTAAACAGTTGCATTCTTAATCAAATGTATTACAAACCTTACTCTCTATTATATGGCCTCGATTTTCAGAATGTATATTCTTAACTACCTTGATTATACTGAGGTTTTGATGCAAGACAACAAGTCCTTCTCATTTGTATTTATTATAGTTTTACACCAAACCTCCCAAGGGCTTGTTTCACCACACATTTAACAAAATATACTCTCGACTGATCAATTATGTTCATCATAGGCGTAGGAGCCGGGGGGCCGGGGGGGTGGGGGGGGCGTCTGGCGGCCTCCCCAATATCCAGACTGGGGGGGGGGGCCAGAGTATACTTTGGCCCCCCCAATATTCACAATTGAAGGTGAAGTTTTTGGAAAGAAAAAATGAAAGAAATGAAATTTAACAGCAGAATTAATATAAAAGTGTATTTTGTGCTTTATCAAATACCAATTCGCCTTTTGTTAGGAACAATAACCAAAATATTTTGACGTCATCATCGCAAATGGCAATCTGAATACATCGGGTTTATCGAATGAAATTTCAGCTCAAGGAAAGTAGTTTTGACTAACGAAAACAGTGATGCAAAACGTACTCTAAGCAGTCAGACCCTATATTGTATTTAAATATAAACTCATTTTTTGTTCAGAAACGTAGACAAACTCGTGGCTGTGATAGCATGGTGGCTGTCACTTTAATTCAATATCAATACAATATGCTTTCCGCGTTAGTTCGAGACTCGGCCTATCCTATTTTCTTTTGGTTATTTTGTCTTAACTAAGATACACATTTTCATACGCTTTCTTTTAATTCATTTAATGATATCGAATTTGTAAACACATATTTAGTCATGAGAAAGTTTAGGAACATTTATTCTTAGACCGGTCCTCATCTGAAGTTGGCCCCCCCAATGTTGAAAACGCTCCTACGCCTATGTTCATGTAGGAAAGCAGTCTGTGCCATGGGAAGCATAGTGTGGTGTACTTGTAAGGATAAGACCCCTGTCATCGCTACTATATGACTTAAATACTGACAAAAACAGGACTCGACCCCAATTAAACCAACCAGTCTAGAAAAAGATTCAAGAAACTACTTTGTCAAGCAATATCTCATTTGTCGTGTTGTTTTCTATATGATATCATCCTTTATATATTTTGTCTCCTACTGCATTCAATTAAGACAAGAAACTTAATCCTTTATGTGGGCATTGGTATATATGTTTGTCTCAGGGCATATTTCAACCAAATCCCCATAGCAATATTTGCTAATGTAACATAATTAGGTGATTGCATTATTACGGAAGACATTATGTTAACAGACATTATGTAATGTAATTTTCAAATTCACTAATTAGCCTGATAGCAAAACACATTATATATTTTTGCTCATTTCCCCATCTGGGGAATTTTGTTCGAATTGAGATCAACAAAAGACGACAAACAAACAAAAAGCATGTAAAAGCAATTTCACCCTGTTACAATGGTAAGGTTTCCAAAGTCTTGTGCAGCACTTTTTGAAGGTAAAGGTTACATACACTTCTTCACACATCATTTGGTTCAAAAACGTATAAAAATAAAAATCACAATTACTTGTGAGGGTAATTTCTTCAATTAAAAACTTTGTTTTCAAGACATCTATAGTAGACCTATACAATATGTTGGCTGATTGCTACAGGATAAATTGTGAAATGACCCCCTGCTGCATTTTGGTATTTCTATTTAATTCTGTGTGTTGCACCATTTAGGAATTACTGTTGATGCTATGTAAAACCTGCACTAGCAAACAACAAAAAGTAGTTCTCCCACAATTAGATACATACAGGATTTGCTTTCAATAGCTTCCTTTTTGAAAACGCCATCAACAGATAAAGGGTCAGGAATTTGTTAATTTGTCAAGCCCTTCTGCAGTTTGTTGTCTAGTAAAAGACATAGCAGGGCCTTCCATGGCCTAGTGGTTAGAGTGCGAACTTGAGATCATATTGCTCCAATGCACTATAAGAGTAGATTTGGATGCCTACAGATTTAATAGTCTGCCAACCGACTTTTAGAATGACTTATGTTCTACCCGGCTTGACCAGCATTTACAGGCAAATAAGCTTGAAGTTGTCCTTCAAAAATCATTTGCCTGGCATTGAAATATAATTGAAACACTGTTTACATGCAGTTAATCCCTAACAAACAGAAAAGGTAGTTCTCTATCAAATAGATGCATTTTGGATTTGCTTTCCTTTTTTGTGAGGACACCTCCAACAAACAAAGATGAACGGAAATGTAAAGTGGTCGATTCATTCTGAAGGTATTTTACAGTATAAAGTAGTTCCTTAAAATTCTTAAGGCTGCATTGTGTGATCAGTCTTGGCCCGTAAAATACAAGGGTTAGCATTTTGGCTGTGTTTGATAATTGAAAGGGTTAGAAGTCATCCAATATGTTATAGGCTTAATGATTTGAATAATGCAATAAAATATGTCATTGAGATAGTTGCAATCAGCACTTTTTTTCTCATAAAAGCCTTCAAATTTTAACAACTACTTCAGTAGATATTAAAAAAACCTGCTAGTTTCTTCTGTTCATATCTATTTCATGAAGAATGCTGAATATTTCACAATAAGGAAAGATACCAAAGATGACAACCAACTGGGAAGATTTTTTATAAAAATTACAATTCTTTGAACATTATCAGTTAGTAACATGATTAATTAAGCACCGAGGGCCACGCTAAATGTGATGGAAAAGTTGTAACAAATGTAAATTGATCAGTCAATATTGCCTGACATGATGTCCTTTTTCAAACACTGCCAAATCCCTGCGCTACAGCCCGTTTATTGGGTAGAATCCCATAGGCTACCATCATAATAGAATTAATATTCCTTCACCCAGATCTCAAATCTTGTCAAATTTGATTGATGGAAAAAGTTCTCTTTGATCAGAGAGTTTGCAGGAAACTAAATATGGTAAAGAAATCTTGGTAAAAATATTGAAACAAATTTTAGCTTATAAGAAAAGTTACCTTTTGTTTAAATGTATGCCAAGTTATCTGTTCAGCATAACTATAATTCTTAGATTTGCATGTTCTAAATGGAATAACAATTATTCTTTGTAAATACTCATTTCATTTAAACTACAGCTGCCAAATTTAAAAACAATTGTGAAAGGAAATATGAAATTGTAACAACATGCAATTTGTCTATTAGTTTCAATGCTTAGAATTCAATTACAAAACAAAATTACATTTTTGTCATAATTGATACTCATAGCTGATGTTTTCCAAAATCACAAAAAGTCTTAGAAGGAAAGGATTAAACCCTCACTCCAAAACATATCTTCTGCTAAGAAATTCAGAAATCATTGGGACAAAAGTACAAATTGCTTCTAATGGGTAATTTACCCCTTTATCAAAATGGGTTTACACCACAAATCATAGAGAAAATTTACTTTTATTGTGCCATTTCTGTCATAAGCTGATACTTTGAATTGAGACGAGTCACAAACTGCCATATAAGGGAGTGTGTTAATTAGGTTGATGTCAGCTTAAATGGTCGGTCCTTCATGTCATCTCCATTCCAGATCAAAGACACAGCCAAACAAAGCAAACTGATAGTCATGGAATCTTCCCTTATAAACCCTTCACAAACTTTAAAGGATGCCAGAAAAAGAATTCTTTTCTAGTTTCCTAATACAATGTACACATAATTTACATCAGATGATACAAACTCCATAACCAAAGTGGCATAATGTAACCATCAAAATGGCCAAATTGATTTGTAAGTAGATGAAGTTACACAAGAAGTATTTTCTTGTTATGAGCTGATTCTCTCTTCTCTCTCAATGTTTTCAATAAGTTTTGTATCAAGGAAGGTTTCATTAAATTGTATAAAGTGATCTTATGGATTCAGTTTTCGAAAAAAGATTTCTGATGCACCTTGGGAAATATATGGGAAATACATATCCTTATATATGGGAAATACATATCCTTTTACAGGATATATATTGATATTGACTCAGATTTCACTTCTCAACTTTTGCACTCTTTTCTTCAAAACTTGCCCTCAGATGATTTCAATGAGTATGACTGGTTAATAAAGCAACACCTATGTTGTTGGTGCTCATAAGATTTATGTGAAGGAGACTATTCCTTTAAGTATCCACATCACAGGGTATTGATGCAAACTAAATAGCAGTTATGTACAGTGGACAATTTCCCCCCAATTTTGTCAAGTGTCTGAGAAGAGTGGATAGAGCTTGCTGAACGTGACATGTAACCATGATAATGGGTGAATCAGTTAAAGGCTGTGTCAAGTGTGATGAAAAGTGACAGGTCAAATTTAAATAGCGCATGACCATGAACATTTTTAATGAAAAATAAGGCTAGGCCTTCTCATTCACACAATTCCTCTAGACATGTTGTTGAATGATGGCTGATTTTTCTGATAATTCTTGAATGCTCACTGTCACTGACTGTGATCTGCAAACACCAATCAACTTTCAAAAATTAAAATCTTCTGAAGGTTACACTTTCTTAAACATTAAACATTCATAGTATTAGCCATTTCCTAAACAAGGATTTTGTCACTAGTCCAAATAAAAGCAGCAGCAGACAGTAATAAAAAAGTATGAAATTATTGTTTATAATTTTGTGAATAAAAACCATTGTAACAACAGATTACATTGCCCATACGGAGCAATTTGTCACAATGATTCTTAAATACTTCTGCAGCAGATGTGGCAACGTAAGGCAATATGAAGTAATGAGACCCTTAGAGGGAAGTTCACATCTTGTCTTATTACAATTGACTAGATGACAATTCACAAATATTACAAACATTGCCATTTCAATTTTCAAATAAGGTAGAAATTATAGTGATATTTGGAAAGGTTGCATGTATTAAGCTATTTACCCTTTTGTCAGAGCAGTTTCTTGAATCTGTCATTGCATATTAATCACAAAAATCAGGGTAAATGGAGAATGAATAAGGATCCATAAGGAAATGCCCTTTGAGATACAAATGCTAGAAAATCATTTTCACTGTTCAAGAAATCTTGTACATGGCATTTAACTTTTACAGTTTAGAAAGGTGATAACACATTTTTTTGTTACAACTGTCCAACCAATAGGATAATGCAGATGCATAAATAGAAAAAATAATTAGAATTTGAACATTACACATTGAAAAATTTATTGACATCAACAATTTTACAGTTATAATGCGCAGCTCATCATGGATGGAAGATAACATGTTACTCAACAGTCAATGAGGGTCCAGAGATTACTTACTCAAAAGTCAATGAGGGTCCGGAGATTACCTGTTTCAAAAGTAAAACAGACCGCTGCTGTGATTTGAACCCATGCATAGAGTGGATTGGTTATTCTTAGTCAAATAATCCTACCAACAGGCCATGGAGGCCTCCCCAAAATGCTATCAATGTTCACTACTCAATATCTCAAAGAAAATGGAATAGCATATTGTCCTCTGCCTTATTTTCAATTAAGAGTGACAAAAATATCCAAAATGAGGGAATGTTTTAATTATATGGCCATCAATTCCCATCAGCTTTCCTTCCATGTGAGGTAAGCAGGTTGATACAACCAGACAGGGAGGTCAATGGATGATGGACAGGGACCGAAGGTGCTGTGGTCAGTCAATTTATGTAATTCAAAGGCTTTTATTTCCTTGCAAGCCATGTTTCAGTTATATCTAACTGACCTGGTCTTCTTGGAACTGAACATAAACTTTCTAATTTTGTCACAGAGCTAGTGCTTCCAGTCATGCTATCTCTGATATTCTGTGAAGCATAGATTAGAGGGACCTTTGGCATGTTGGTCTCTAAAGACTTCTGCAACCAATACTACAGATGCATTTTAATGAGGTATAAATCTGTAATCCTATGTGTACACACAATAAATATAACTTTAATTAAAGTAGCCACTTCTCCTTGCTCTAACTGTCATTTTAAGGCTGGTGATTATTATCTGGCAAGTAAATGTGAAATGGTCCATCAGCCATGTCACACTTATGCTTTTTGACCATTATCAGAAATGATAAAGGCAATCATTCATGTTTAATTGAATGACAGCAACATCAATACCATCCCCTATTACAATCATGCTGTTTACAATATTCAAAATCTTTTCCTCGTATGGGATTGAATGAATGGTCCAATTTAAAAGCATCTTTAAGTGATACATAAGAAAACTTTAACATTTTGACATTTCAATTGTTATCTTGGTTTGTTTCCAGGTTGTAAAAATGACAAAATCTATTAAGAGTGAATCATCTCATTTTGACACAGCAGTTAAAAAATGTGTCCTTTTTTTCATGACATTTACAACAAATTTTCACCATGACATTTACAACAAATTTTCAGATATATTGTAGAATTTTCCAGATTTAACTTTCCCTGGCTTTCCCTGTCAAAATGCTATTTATGCAACTAAGAATGCCACAGAAGGCTTTAAGCCCAATGCTTTATGGTCTTTGGTTGCTGGCAAGTTATTGAAGCTAGAATTTACAAGATATGAGGCAGTTACTCCATCTCTAACTTACAGTGTTGTTAGGAGTAAAAATCATGTATTTCTGGCTCTCCGATTTTTTTAATAAAAAGAAAAAACACAATCGAAACTTAATATGGCTGTGAGAGCAGGATAAAGGAAAGATTATAATACAACATGTATATTTCAAAATGTGAGAAGCTAAAGTCAGTTGATCATTACGGCAGCATCTGACGGCCAAAATGTATCAATCAAATGTATTTTTATCATATTGCACAATATGCATCTTTACGTAAGGACAAATTGCTTGTCACAATTTGCTGTATGTGTGTCAAAGCATGGTAATGTGGAATAAAGGGTCAAACTTGAAATGCTGAACAATCTGAAATAAACCAGCAAAATGTACTTTCTAAATTCCAGGCTTGACCGAGATTGACTGAGGGCAATTGGAGAGTGACTTACCTTAACAATTTGATCGTGATTTTGAAGTCCTTTCTTCTGGGCAGGTCCTCCATCTGTTACCTTGGAAACAATAATTCCTTCTGTTACCATGCCTTCTTTATGGTTGTTGTTATTATTGTTTTTGTTATTATTCTCTGCCTGTAAGAATTAAAACATATTATCAATATAATTGGTTAGTTTGTTTGGGGCTTAATGTATCTTTAATGTATACAAGCTGTACAGCTGGTATATCATATTTACGATTCAATGACACAAATCTAAATATCTGATGGCTGCTAATTGAATGAAAGAAAATAAACAACAAAAATACATTACAAGTAATTTTTTATTTTGACAAAAATTTTGAGTTTTGGCCATGAAAAGATAATATTGTTATGTTAGTCAAATGAAATATTGTCTTCAGCAGCATTTAGTCATAAACAGACATTTGTGAAAAAACTGTATAAATTTCTTGTGAAATTGTCATCTGCAAATTGTTGATGTCATAGTTATAGTTATCAGTAATTTACACAGACCTTGAAATAACCCATTTCCATAGCATAATTAAAGTGATTATTACCAAAAATTAAATGGTTGAAATGATAAGTTTCCTTTAATGATATTTATCCTGGCATCATTTGTCGGTTTGAAATATTATGCCTCATCTTCATGCATCTCAGTTAGCCATACTACAAAATATATCATGATATAATCTGTTAAAGAAACCAATATATATGAAATAGTTATTTCCATGGTAACGCGATACATTTTTAGAGACCAATAACTTTCTTTTGTCAGCTCAAGTCAGAAAGTGATACAGCTTATGTTATTACTGAAAAATAATATGTCTGGTCCCTTTCCATTTTCTATTACACTAGTAATCATCCAAACAATCAAACACTGGCTTGATTGAGACTTTTATTTTAATCATCATATATTAAAGCTTTGAATGGGAACAAACAAATGTAATTTTTCTTTTTTAAATTAAGCAATCATATATTAGACACTTTTTCTTAAATAATATTAAGAACTCCAGACAAGTCAATGATTTCTAGCCTATTTGGATTAAGGTATTGGGAGAGAATTTGTCACCATGCCGTTTCCTTTATTTTTCCACTATATTTATTATCCAGAAATGCCAGACAAATTATGTCAATAGTTATAGATATAGTGCCAAAGACATGACATAAGAAAACGAGTTTAATTGTAGTAAAGCATAACACGAGCATCATCAAGGTCTCAGTGTTGGGAAAATTTGATATCTGATGACACAAAACACACCTGAACAAGTTTTAATGTTCGAAATGGCCTTTCTGGATTTCCAAACATTCATCTCATAACTATATACAGCCTTCATCTGGTACTGTCCCTAATTCTAAATCACATCCCTAGACTTTTAGACCAAGAAATATATCTAACAGTGTGACTTCCCATAACCTCTTCCTCCTCCATTATTGGTTTAAAGATTGATACCAAAGCAAATGACAACTATAAAGTGTGAAAAATGATATTTTCTTTGTAACATGAAATAAACTATTTTGACAAAATTTGCAATGACGTTTATTTCTCTTTTCCTAATGCAGATTTATACTCACTACTAAGATCTTCAATTGTAAGGTTATTTGCTAAATGTTCATTGAATTAACATTATCTCCATGTACACCAAGTGATCATTCATCATTAAGAATGTTAGTTTTATTTCTCTTGGGATATTCTATAGTTTTTGGTCCACAATAAATCTCGTATAATTAGTCATCTTTTATTAGATTGTGACAAATCTGATACTCTCATAGTCTCCCTAAAGAAACATCAACTGCTAACTTTATATGGACTCATGTTGACATGCTGTAAAAACCTCAAAGTTGACATATCTCTTACAGAGTTCTACAGAAATTGATATGAAAGAAGTGGAAATTGCACTTAATTAGCAATTTCTTTGGATGTCAGAAAACTGGCTCTACCCATTTTCATTAAAAGAAAGAACAATTGGTTCATACTCTTAAATTTCTGATGAGTCAAGTTATGATTTCAATAAAGACTAATTTGAAACGATCAAAAGACACAGTTTTGAAAAATTGTGGTTTAATGGTAATAAAGAGCACTTGTGTTTTCGTGGTCAAGATGTAAAGCCCTAGACATTATTGAAAAAGATATTAAACTCTTATCTTCTAAGAATAAAAGAAATTAATATGCTGACATGTTTTCAGATATTTACTTTTATTAAAGCTTCAAAAGGCTACTTCAAATCAAACAACATTTAAGCATATTAATAAATTAATTCTCATTTTAAAAAAATTGCTCCTATCCATTTTAGTCGGGGATAGTCTTTGGCATAACTTATTTTACAACAGTTGTCTGCCACAATTAAGGCCTAAATTGTTGTTTGTATGGATTTTGGATCACATCAACAGCATGCTCCATTGTATGCCAATACCTAGCTCAATGATGAAGGTAGATCCCAAGCTAAACAACATATAAGGGCCGTTTAAACAGGGTAGAACCATTGGCACTCCATGAGTTGGTCATGACAATTGACCTTACGACAGACTTTGATTGACAGCTGGAACTGACCAATCAGCGACCACTTCGGTTGCTATCCGCCATTTTCTCCGACAAGCTGTGCGATTCCATCAACACATAGCACTACTATACTTTGATATTTCTTCGTCAATATTGTTTAAAATCTTTAAGAGATATTGTTAAAGTACTTACAACAGAGACATTACATATAAGGAGAGACTTGTTGGTGAAGTAGAGTTTATTCCGTTTCCGAAATTAAATCTGTCACATATATTGTGAAATGTCTGAGAAATACACGCAATTTGTAAATTTATGCATACCGTTAATGTATAAAACGAGATATGAGATATTGTTTTATCTTATTTTTGTTCTTTCACAATAAAGTAAATGGTTTTTGTCTTAATCATCGTTTGAAAATTCGATGTTTTTAAAAACGGAATTAACACATAATGACAAATGTCAATAGTTGCATTTAATTATTAACCAAATGTAAACTAAAAATACATGACAATATTGATCGATAATGATGTGAGAGTACATGGTTTCCAGGTTTCCAGTTGGATCATTTGTACAACTTCTTCAAATTGGATTTTAATTAATAAATTTTGTTCTTAAACGGACCCTTAAACAAATAATTTTCTTTTTTATTATAGCTCACCAATCCGCCTTCATGTAATGATCGATGTATCTTATCCAAATTTTAAAGCTATTAACAAAGACAAACCCATATATCTCCTTGTTGCAACTTTATCGGAATACATAAAGAGAATCTGAGGAAATATTGTTGCTTTGATATGTTGTAAATTTCACTGTTGGTGGTCAATGGTTGATTACAAAGACCGCTTATCGGCTAAACAATAAAGCATTTGTGACTTGACCATAAAGTGCAATTGTGTCAGATTGATGTTAATTAGCGTTACAACCCTTAATCCTTGTAACAATCTTAGTTTGTTAACCCTTTACCAATTAATAATGATATTTGACCACTTTGTTGCAGACAACTATAAAAAACATTGTAGGAAAAGGAGTATTTGCTCTTGAAGAACAATAATTCCTATTCTGACAAAGTTTTCTGCCCTACCAGAAAGTTATTCATCATTTTTTTTTTAAATTTGGTCTGCAAACTATTTAAATTTGGGACAGTTGTAAGCATTTTCATTTGGTACAAGGACCATTAGTTTGTAATCAAGTAGCAAAATGTCGATAATCGATTGAGTAGCAAACACAAAAGATTATGTTCAAATGGCTTGATTATAATCTTAAACGGCTACAAAATAGGGACTGTTGTAATCAGAATTTTCTTACACAAGAATTGCAACATGAACAACACCATTACTACCAATTCCAACATGACAAAATTAGTAGGTCTGCGTTTTGAATCATCAAGGATACGCTTTTTTAGTAGAAGCTAAATTTTAAACGTTCAAGAAAAAAAATGAGATCATTTTGTTCGTAACCAACAAAAACTGCATAATAATTGTTTTGAAGTAGCATGTAATACGGTCATTTTGAAGGTCCGGTCGAACCAGTGCCGAACGAACCAATGTCAACCAGACCCAAGTCTGTTGGGACTATGGACGGATCGTGTTTGATGCCGATCGGACCCCAGACTGCTTGAGTTCACTCCTCTAACGCAATAGACATGTATAACAGAGCTGGGTACCGTTTTACTAAACAACTTACGGAAAATATTTGCGTAAGTCATAACAGATAAACATGGATAGCGTCTTTAATAGAAATACAATATTGCAATGTGACACGTCATTGGAAGCGTCTCGGAGAGACGATTCCAATGATGTGTTACTTTGCAATATTGCTTAGCCCAATACTGAAATAAGAGTAATTGTTGTTTTAGACTTACGCAAATCTTAAGCGTAAACTGTTTAGTAAAACGGTACCCTGTTACTTATGTCTCTGCTAACGCCGACTTATTCACCATTTTTATTTACAAAATGTCACGCTATGTACGTAGCATCCAGCAACAAAGGCAGGTGCTTATTTTGTCAGAATATCTCTGATTTCAAATAAGAATATTCGAAATCATCAGCAATGTCAGACAGGGATCCTAGTTTGTGCATTGACGCTATTTTTCTCGGAATGTCAGAGAAAATTAGAGTGACCTCCCCTATTTTTGGTGGGCGTGGTTAACTGCTCTGTGTCGTAAGGTCAATTTAAATCTACTCCCACAGTGATCTGAGCCACCATGGAAAGGGAGGCCACGTGATAACAACTTCACTTGGCCAGAAAGGGAAAGGAACAATAGTTAATCTATTGTGGATTATTGTCAAGCTATTGTTACACATGCCGTTTGATCTGGAACATAATTTAATATTTCTGCATCATTTAATGGCATTCAATACCACAACATATTCAAATACAGATTCACATTTTATTGAATGAGCCTATAAAAGAAAAGCAATCAGAGAAAATTCATTGAGCTGTTGGCCATAATCAAATATATTCAATGTCACAGATGTGCATCATTATGCACAAGAAAATCGGCCATTTCAAAACCAATTATTCTACCAAAACTTGTTAATCTTCAGAGGATGACTTTAGTCCCTTTGACATTTTCTTTTTAATAGCCACAAAATAATGACACTTTTGTTTTCATCATCAATCATTTTTGTCTGGGAATGCCTTATTTTGTAACAGACTGGAGATAATTGAATAAAGCTTAATCTGGATTATAGCAGAGATTTTTAAGGAGTTCTTTTTTCAATTGACAAATGCGAGAACCTTAAGCAGTCTTAATTTCAATATTCAAATTCCAGTTCACAAAAAATCTGTACTTGAAAAAAAGATTATAACAAATTCAGGTGCAAATGAGTTGCTTGATTGATAACTTTATAACCAAGTGTAGATAATAATATTAACTAAGTGATAACGTCTGAGCCTCATATAACATTCAACTTTTCTCCAATGATTGAAAGCTCTACACATTCTCTCCGTTGTTGCTTCAGTATACACGTTAGTTTTTACACTTTGTTTTCTGCAACGTAACCCTCAGTATACACGTTAGTTTTCATACTTTGTCTTCTGCAGCATAACCCTCAGTATACAAGTTAGTTTCATACTTTGTCTTCTGCAGTGTAACCCTCAGTTTACATGTTAGTTTTCATACTTTGTCTTCTGCAGGGTAACCCTCAGTATACACGTTAGTTTTCATACTTTGTCTTCTGCAGCGTAACACTCAGTATACACGTTAGTTTTCATACTTTGTCTTCTGCAGCGTAACCCTCAGTATACACGTTAGTTTTCATACTTTGTCTTCCGCAGCATAACCCTCAGTATACACGTTAGTTTCATACTTTGTCTTCTGCAGCGTAACCCTCAGTACACCCATACTAGTTTTCATACTATGTCTTCTGCAGCTGTTCACGCAGTACACATACTAGTTTTCATACTATGTCCTTTGTAGCTGTTCTCTCAGTACACATGCCAGTTTTCATACTTTGTCTTCTGCAGCTGTTCATTCAGTACACATGCCAGTTTTCATACTTTGTCTTCTGCAGCTGTTCACTCAGTACAAATGCTAGTTTTCATACTTTGTCTTCTGCAGCTGTTCTCTCAGTATACATGCTAGTTTTCATACTTTGTCTTCTGCAGAGGTTCACTCAGTATACATGTTAGTTTTCATACCTTGTCTTCTGCACCTGTCCCTTTAGTATACACATACTAGCTTTCATACTTTGTCTTCTGCAGCTGTTCACTCCATTCACATGCCAGTTTTCATACTTTGCCTTCTGCAGCTGTTCACTCAGTACACATGTAAGTTTTCATACTTTGTCTTCTGCAGCTGTTCACTCCATTCACATTCCAGTTTTCATACTTTGTCTTCTGCAGCTGTTCACTCAGTACACATGCCAGTTTTCATACTTTTCCTTCTGCAGGTTCTCTCAGTATACATGCTAGTTTTCATACTTTGTCTTCTGCAGCTTTTCACTCAGTACACATGCCAGTTTTCATACTTTGTCTTCTGCAGCTTTTCACTCAGTACACATGCCAGTTTTCATACTTTGTCTTCTGCAGCTGTTCACTCAGTACACATGCAAGTTTTCATACTTTGATTTCTGCAGCTGTTCACTCCATTCACATGCCAGTTTTCTTACTTTGTCTTCTGCAGGTGTTCACTCAGTACACATGCAAGTTTTTATACTTTGTCTTCTGGTCTTACCAACAAAGAAACAGTAAGTTACCTATAAGAGCTTTTATTTAAGATGGAAGGCCAAAAACAGTCCGTTTTCCTTATAAAACAGAGTATAAGGTGAATGAAAATCAATTGAATGATGGAATATTTTCAAGGCAGCTGCATAAACATGCAATCAAAATTAACCCTATTTCAATATTGGTTACTACATCATCAAATGGCACACATTACGCATTTGAAGAACAATTATGCTTTCCCAAAGCTTTCATTTACATGGTTATTGTTTTCAAGATAATAATTAAAATGTGTATTGAAAGGTTTACTTTTACTTCCCTCCATATTTGTAAGAGCCATTTATCAATTTCCTCCATCACTTTGTGGCATCCACTTCTAGTAGACTGAAACCACTGTGGCATAAAAAGTAATTGCTAAGAATAAAGATGATCAATTTCTCCTGTTGTCATAATGGATTCCATCAATTATCTTTAGTAAATAACATTGATTTTTGATACTTTACATTTTCATTCTGATGTTGTTTTTAATTTATCACAAAATCTTCACCAAATTGAAAGCACCATCCAGATGATGGTATTACATGAACAATATTATAAACAAATACATAACACAATCACATGAATTTGTCAATAAACACATTTTCCTTTACTTGATTTTCTAAAAATAAAAAAATTCAGAGAAAGAATTATGATATCAAACTAAAATATCAAACCCATGTTGTAATGTGTGTAAAGTTTCCAGCAACAAATGACAACAATGATTTACTATGAACAACATTTTATTTGTAATATAGTGTAGAGTCAATTCAAACAAAAGGAAAAATTTGTTGTTATAATCTAGATTCACTTTTATAACAGTGGTATCTATGTCTTACACCAGAACATCAAACTCGGTGATTACAAAGTTAGGTTATAAAACATCACAAACAAAAGTATGAAACTAATTATTGTATTGTCAATATCATTCATTGTCCTTCAAAAAAAGGATTAAAGCAAAGAGAGGAAACAAATTAAAAACTTTGGCAGATTGTCTGAAAAACAGATAGGGTGCCAATTAAAAGGAGCAAATTAGAATTAGCTGCTCAATTAATTTCAGTGACACAGTTCTGTGCCGCATGAAAAATGCAACATGCAGCCGCCTCAATTACAACCTGCGAACAAGACAAATTGCTGGACTAAATACCCACAATACTCGTCAAATTTGGAGTAGTGATTTCCTGGACGTGACAGACATTACAAATGACCAGTATTGTCCGAATTGTTAACTGGACATGGTGGTGGACAATACATCACATGACCAGCTATCCGCCGTGTATGATGTCAATTTAGAAGTGTCCACGGGTCATTTATCCTTATCCACAGGCATAATTTTACTTCTGATTGTTACAGGCATTAGCAAAATAAAACACAGGTGAAGAAAAAACATCTTTTAGGATTATGACATATAAGGAAATGGTAATACCAAAAGAGAAAACCTTTGTTATAAACATGTTTTTCAGTGACGATGTTGCTACAAAGCTTCTGTGGAAGTGCTAAATAGCTATTTGTTCAACACTTTTTTCTATCAAAAGTCTCTTCAGTCATAAACCACAACTTTTCAACAAGCATCAATTAAGCTTCTTTAGCATTATTTACAAGAGATGACATAAAATAACAAGAAAATAGCCATCTACAATTCATCCTTATGTCAAAGTGATTTCCTTATTCTTTGGAAGCAGATGTATCAAAGTATTACTAAGTAAAGGGTTAACCCTTCATCACCTTTTGAAATGTCATATGCAAACTCTTGTAAATTGGGACAGTTTAAAATTTGGTGTTTGGTAAAGGGTTAAATATTATATGAGATTTGTATGGTTTTGTGTTCTGGTGTTTGATGAAGACAGATCAGGTGCCATCATTCAGTAATTCATAGATTAAACTCATTACCCATAATTCACCAGCATTCATTAGACCTTTTCTCTTATAGGACTAGAAAGGATGATCATTTTGACACTAGACTACTTTTGCTACTAATTTCTTCAGTAAAATAAAAATTGATATGACCATTAATTCTTTATTACCAGGATTATAGGATGCCTATGGCATGCATACTCCAGTTGTAAATCATTGTGGGAAAGAACTATAAGCAATTTCTCTCATTTTAACATTATTTCTGAAATATTCAACATGATGTCAACAATAGTTCGCAGTAGAAAATCAGTAGAATTCAAGTACTATATTGTTGGGAAAAGAAATATAAGCAATTTCTCTCATTCAAACATTATTTCGGAATATCTTAAACATGATATCAAGAATATTTAGCAGCAGACAATCAGTAGATTTCAAGTACTATATTGTTGGGAAAAGAAATATAAGCAATTTCTCTCATTCAAACATTATTTCTGAATATCTTAAACATGATATCAAGAATATTTAGCAGCAGACAATCAGTAGATTTCAAGTACTAATGTGACAGTTTAATGTTATTTCTTCAAAATTTTGACAATGTCTGTGAGACTGTGAAGGGTACTGACTCTTGTCAATAAAATGTATTTAATTAACCCCCTTACTCCATCATACCTCAAGACAATTTTAAGAAACCAATTTGACAATAGGATAACTTTTGTTACAATGGTTTCAACCAAATATCATAATGAAAAATATTGTTTTACGCTTTTTTGTCTACAGCTGTTGCTTTCAACACCGGTATTAACTAGTCATTGCCCCCAAAACAAACTGTCCTTTCTTTATATTTCCCCTTTTCTTTGATGAAGTTTTCAAATTAAAGACATCTGATAATAATTTGTTTTTTCTTAACTTTCTTTGAATCATGGCACTCATTACCTCTTCACATATATTGATCATGAGTTGTTATTTAGACAGCTTTATAAGAAATATGAAAAAATACCTTATTCTCTAGAACCAATCATTAAAGTGTTTCAAACAAAATGCCCTGGAGGCAGTTAATGATTGCTTTTTCTGCCTATATTGACTCATTTTAATGGCATTCCCCATAACTCCTTACTCCACACTGCCTCACTGTGACAACTCTGCTTTAACATTCACTGTGACAAAAGAAAAAAATTACTCCTAATTAACAATTATCCATTTGTAACCATCGTCTCTACCCAACATTAAAGAGTAAATGTGTTTGTTTTGTCATACTTAATATTTCAAAATTTGCTATTGCTTTTTAAAAGTTTTTGCCAGTCATTATTTCCATTTAAGGCATTGTGTTCAGTCTAAAGGATTTTATAAATGACTTTCCAGCAAACTTTTCTAATCATTTTACATAAGCAGGATCTGCACTAGACTTACTTATTCTCTTTTTTCCACAATCTTTTCAAATGAATCACAAAGTTTTTTACAGTTTCTTTTCGTCAACTTTTTAATGATAATCATTTTTGTTTGCTGTTGTCTTTTGCTGCCATCAGTGTAGATGGGTCAATCAATGCATCATGAAGAAATAGATTACACCTAGCAATTGTCTAAATGGAACCTAATGATGTTTGTGACATTAATGGAATGCATTTGTACATACTCTAAATGGCTTCTCTAAATAACTGACCTTACTCAGGCGTAGAGTGGTCAGTAATCAAATGTTAGCCATTTACAGAAGTCATCATCAATTCTAACGCTGGTCTACTGCAGACAATGTTTGAAAGGATTGAAGGAAATCTCTTTGTATTCTGACAACAATTTCTGCCCTAACAGGAATTTCTTCCTATTCAATTCCAAATACAATTGTTTTATTTGATACAAATTTATCATTTTGGTAGAGTTTTTAAGTATTCCAGTCCATCAAACATGAACAAATCTATAAGGCAAACACTTTTTGAATGTTGAAAAAAAACATTATTTACAGCTGTTAAAGAGTTTGTAAGTTAAGTTTTTATCTTGAAAATGTAGTATACAGTTACACTCAATACGGATCTAGCAAAGAGTTTTTGCATAGTATTTTGCACTTTAAAGGAAATTTTTGAAGTACAAATTTCAAATTGTTGTATGAATCACAACAGAAGATAATTCTAGGAAAACAAAGAAATTATTAGGCATGGGTGAATTAAAGGAATTCAATTCATTAATAGAAAACCCACAAACTAAATTACAGCATTATTCAATTTGTATTAACTGCACAAAATCTGATCCAATCATGTGTTCAGATTAATTCTCGCATTTGAAGGATGCATTTTACCACAGAACAAACATGCAATTCAGATTGATCTTCGGTAATTTGCTGAGCCTCAATAGCATGTCAGGTAGAGAGTCCACATTGTGGCCCAGAGGTCCTGTGTTTGAAGCTCCAACATATCCCTTACATACTCTCTGAACATTAGTGTTTAACTTGTCTCTTGCCACTTTACCCTTTCCCAAACACCAAATTTTGGACTGTCCCAAATTGAAAGAGTTTGCAGATGACATTTGAAAATGTGATGAAATTGGAAAATAATCTTCTGATAGGGCAGAAAACATTGTGGAAAAAGGAAAAATTGCTCGTTATGAGCAATTTCTCCTTTTTTCCACAATGTTTTTTAAAGTTGTCTGCAACAAAGCGGTCAAATGTCGTTATTGTTTGGGAAAATGTTAACAAATCTTGTAGTGGGATTGTAATCAGTGGTTTACATAGAAAACACTCTTGAAAGGAAAACAAGAACGTTTGGTGCACTGGTTACCACGGTATATCTGAAAACCCGTTGAAAACCAACTTTCTGACTCTTACTATCTCTAACATGCTCGTATTTGTGACTTTTTGAAGGAGACAATTTGTGACAATCATATTTCAGCTGTATCTTCACTCATGATGCAACATGCCATGGAATAGTCCAACAATTTTATATCTATTGTATTCTATAAAAACTTAAGACATGCTTTTTCGGGCTGATGAATTCATAAATTACAACGGCCCTGTATGATTATGTAAGGCATGTCCATAGGTCCAACAAATCTTCATGAAGTCAAAAACAAGAAAGTTTATTTCATTACACTAGGAGGCAGGAAGCCATTACCTATGCCAAAAAAGACTCTTTTTACTAAACCTACGACAAATGATGAGCAATTTATCCTTTATTTCCAGTGGTTTCTTTATTATTCCATAGCAGATGCGTCAAAGTGAGGTATTATAGAGAAAGAGTTAAACTGCAGCGGATGCCCAGATATGACAAATATTTATTGTTAAAAACCAAGATTAAAGGTATTGATTTAGGAACAGAAAAAATTGTTGGATTAGAATTAATAAAACTATGTATGAGAAAAAATGCGTGTGATTCAGGGTCCATGAATCAGACAGCTGGATGGCAGTTATCTGGTGATGAATCTGCTGCAGACATCTAAAGAAACGTAAAATGTTCAATTATCTCCCTGAAACTGTCAGCGCGCCAAGGTGCCCTCACTCAGAAAACCTTATTAGGGATTTTTACTAGTCATTTACATGCAATGAATAATCGTCACTGGACATCTTAAGGGATCCCTATAAAAAACCTATAATACAATTTCGAACCGTTTTTCAGCTGGTAATCGAATCAATTGACCATGATATGGAATTGGGACTAAGACACTGGATGAGTCAGTCCTTAAAATTCACAGAAGCTGTGATTTGGGACAACTGTTAGAGCAATGATCCTTGGTTTGTTTGGCTGTTACTGCCTTAACTCTTATTATAGGACTAAAACCAAACTCATACTTATGCATTTTGAGGTTAGATCCAGGCCAGATGGCAAGTACAATGGTGGTTGGCTTGTGACCTGTCTAACCTGTTTGCTACTCTGAGTATCTTTCCTCATCAAAATTAAACAGATATTTAAGGTTTTGGAAAGCAGACGACACAATTTTTTTTTTAAAATTACAGAGCATTCTTAGGGTTCATGCATGCTTAAACTTCAATCCAAAATATGATAACTTAAACTTCTTATTCCAATATAAGACCTCAATTTGATGCATCTATTTCAAAAACCTTTAGAAACCCATGTGACAAAAGGATAGATTAGTCAAGATGAGAACAGGGCAAATTGATAAAGTGCTTTGTAATAGACACACATAATTGTGTTCTTGACATTCTCGGGACGTTTCAGCTGTTTTGTTAAGAAAATCAAGGCAACAGTCTTTTGTTAATTGAATTCAATAGCATGACATTATCATGTATTGATATTTTCATGACATGGTATCTAATCATTGAGACATCAAAGAAATATTTCTCCTCATATATCATTTTAATTTCTTCCAGGACTAATTCTCCTTTTTTCCGGGTGTTTTTATAACACATTGCTCATAGATAGAAAGAGTAATACTCACTTAAACACATCTATGGCAGAATGGTTTTGTCACAATGGATTGTTTACTTTATCCTTGGAAATTTTCTTTGGTCATTTGATGTAGCTAACAATTTGGACCTGTCATACATCCTCACATAGGGAACAAGTTAACATTCTTGTGTTGGCAAACAGAAGCCATTGCAGAAATGTTAAGCAGATATGTCATCTGCCAAATGAAAAGACGACAAAAATGCATGTCTGTCAACTTAGACCACATGAAATGAATTTGTTTCAACAATGTTGCATTGTGAAATGATATTAAAAGAAATCCCAGAGACGACCTGACTTTAAAGATAAATTATGTGACATCAGAGTCAACATGACTGCAGATGTTCTAATGCTACTTAATCCATGTGGCTCTTATCCCTGCATGTTTCTAATCCTTTACATATTCATTCTATATATCATCCCAAAAATGTAAATGAGACCTCTCTTGACTCATTCACTTAATCAATGCTGTAAAGTATTCTTGCATTGAACCCTCAAAATTAGATGCCCCATCAGCTTATAGAGTCCTAAATACATTTAGTATCATGAAAGGCACATCAGTTTATTCTTAAGGTTTTTTTTTAACCCATGCATAAACAATCAAGGTTGACAAAAGTAATTTTGGTATTGTTCAGAAATAATCAAGCATTGCTCATAATCTATTATAGCATGGGAATAAAGTATCTAAATATGGCACTCAAGCGACAGGCAACTTTCAGACAATCTTTAAACACATCATCACAAAATATTGTAATACAGTCAGAATAATCTCATCATGGATTTATTTTACAATCATTTCAATGTTAAATCATAATAAAAACCTTGCTTTTTTATATAAATCATATTTTTTTTATATCTTTGATAAGTGCAAATTTGCAAAGTACTTGAGGTCGCATAAGATATAGATACAGATGTAATCCAAAATTGTTTTAAGAAAAGGAATATAAACTTGAAGATTAATTCCATATTTAAATACCAAAAAACAAATATTTAACAGTTCTGAACTCAGAGGCCATTGATTCTTACATCATTTATATGTATAAACAGACTATCTACAGAATAACAGCTTACATACAATTGAACATTTCTTTATTTCTCAGGATCAAATTACAAACAATTGTATTAAGAATCAATGAACCTTGCATTTTCTTAATAATATTCATTTGAAACCATTGTGATAAAAGAATTAACTGCTTCTCAGTAGGAACTATTTATCTTTTTACCACATTGGTTTCCTCACAAGTTTACAGCCTCGGGTGTATTTAAACAAAGTGAGGTATTAACCAATCCTAAAAAGATAAGAAAAGTTCAATCTCACCACAAAGCCTCCCATGATATTGAGTCCAAGAGTCCCGGCACTTCTGTCCAAAACAAACGTCAACTGCTTGTCATCTCCACACTGTAAGAGAAGAGGGGGACAGATGGCTAAAACCATTACTTTTTCAGGGAACTAATTAGCATAAGACCTTTTTTACAACTTTAACAAATACACCCTTCAAAGAGGCATGTCCATCAAAATCCTCTACAATCAATGCTCAGCCAGGGATTATGAAATATAAATGCAATAAAAGTATCTTAATCAATTTGGGCATATAAATCCCTCTGTTTCCGGGACGAGTGATTGAAGTAAGTAGCTTTTTATTGCTTTTCTGTTCAAACTGGAGTTGAGGTCTTTCATAAATCATTAATTTTAAGGGAATACCATACCCTGTCTGTATAGAAATGAGATGCCAACCAATGTGTCCCTGACAATTAACTCATTTGTGACTTGTGTCCTTTTTGACACTTTATTCTTTTCTTTTTTATTGTGGTTAATGTTTGAATGTAAACTGTTTTATAAGATAACAGTGAAACAAAGAATGTCCATAAGAGCATAGAAAACAACATTTTCATGAAAGATTTTACATATACAATGTAAGTGTATTATATAAGTTCCTCTGTATATGAGGAACTTTGTTTAATCATTTATTTTTCTAAATACATCTACTGTCATTCTTTCTTTAAGCAACAACTCTTGTAAGACAGCGTATAAAAAGTTATTAAGTCTATCTTGATACAGGATGCGTGCATTCTTAAAGTT
Source organism: Cerastoderma edule (assembly GCA_947846245.1). Classification (NCBI taxonomy): domain Eukaryota; kingdom Metazoa; phylum Mollusca; class Bivalvia; order Cardiida; family Cardiidae; genus Cerastoderma; species Cerastoderma edule. The sequence goes on along the minus strand of OX401413.1, from coordinate 37,863,506 downwards.
CTTAGTGGAGTTTTCTGAATGACTAGCTCCCGTATATATTAAGCAGTCAATCATCTAATACACCACAAAACTCCTTTTACTAAGGTTGCTTAAAACAAGATTGACCATATAAAAATCTTCTATGGAAAAGATTATTTTTGTTTATTTCTTTTAGTCTTTCAGCTATTCCAAAAACATTATAAAAAAAAAGCATTTGAACTGATACCCAAACATAATAGTATGATGGTTGAGAAAGAATCTTCCTATTTGTTGAACTGGTTTCTCCTCTCTAACCCAAGACCCATTAATCTTGTGGCTATCTCATTAAGAAGTATTGGATTTAGTACTCATGAGCAAAGGACTTAATTAAAAGACAAAATCTTGCAGAAAATTAGCATGAGAAAGTCCTTTTTGTGGCATTTCCCCTTTCCAATATCCTTTTATCAACCATGGATGCTTCCTCTGTCTTTTGTTTACTAAATGAATGTGTGGGTAGTAAAAACTCTCTGTGAATAGCCAACCATTATTAAATGTGTTTTTGAAAGCGGTTATATCTAAGCAGTGGTTACAAAAGTATCCTTTATGTGAATTCACACTCATCCAAAGAAACATAAACAAGTATTATAAATCATTGTAAGATTAAAAGAATGATTAACAGTCCTTTTGAACATTTTTGTTTGACTCCTTTGAGATGTCATTCAATTTTGAATGTATACACAATTTAACACAGCACAAGTAAATGGTTTAAGAAACCACTGTGATCAAGAGGCAAATTGCTCAAAACATGCCATTTCTCCTTTTGACAAAATCTGAATAAGTCCTATCCAAATCTATAAAGGAATAGTTACTATTTATACTATATAATTGAGTTTGGTTGTTGCTTTATATTTGGACCCTTTAGAATTTACCATATAAGTCATTGAGAGTGGCTTTGAACAAACTTTGTAAAACAAATAAGGTAAACTGAACTAAACTTAACTATATGATGGCAACTTACAACAACACTTACATGTATTCATTCCCCTCACTCATAAATTTGTGATTGATTCAAATTGAAAGCAACACTGTTGATAGCAGATGACAAAAGAAAAAACATAAAACAAGAATAGTTATGTATTAATACTTCCTAAAAATCCATCAAAATGCAGATTTTGAGCTCTTTCCCTTTTTATCTGAGTTGTTTCTGTTATTGTTGAGCAGCAGACACACCAAAATGATGTATTATCAAGTTAAGGCTAGTCGGATAAAAGGTTGAAAAGATTACAGAAGCACATTCTTAACCCTTTACCAAACGCCAAATTTTCCAATGTCCCAAATTGAAAGAGTTTGCAGACAACATTTCAAAATGTGACGAAATTGAAAAATAATCTTAAGATACGGCAGAAAACATTGTGGGAAAAGGAGAAATTGCTCATTATTTGTGTTTCCCACAATGTTTTCAAGAGTCATCTGCAACAAACTGGTCAAATGTTGTTATTGTTTGGTAATGGGTTAAGATACATAAACATCTTGATGTTTTTTGTAAAGCCAATAAAGGTGACAGTGGTGCAGAGGTAGAGCCAAGGGTCCCGGGTTCGCATGGGACTAGCCCTCAAATTGGCACAAGAACTGGTTTTAATACCCAGGAAGCAGTCATCGAGAGTGAGTTTAAAAAGCTTAAAGCTTACATCACAATTGATGTAAAACAAATAAGTTTAAAAACTAAAAAGCCACTAGCTGTAGATAGGCTAGATGAAATTCATTGTTAATTAATTCATTTATTCATTCCAGATACCATTTGAGGATTGAGTGTTACTAGGAATCGGCATAGTTTGAGTCTATTCAACTTCAAACCAATTAATCTAACCATGGTGGAATAACCTAAATAACAAAGTCTATAAAATCCATGAAATCTGAAGATTATTTCAAAGTTAACTTTGAGTTAGAGGAGGCACTGATTGCTATAATGTCTGACTGAACAATACCCATAAACTATATTCAGAGCTTTAGTTAAGGGAATTATTTTCCCCTTCTAAACTCGATTTTGTTGGTCTTTGAGGTGGTTCTTATGTGTATCAACCAAATAGGATGAAGAAAAAATTTTGTAAAGAAGGAGCATTTACAAATTTCTACATTTCGTGGGCAGAATGCAAGACTATATTAAGTGCTTCCCATTTGTGAAGGACTTACTATAGTCTTGCTTTAAAGCCATGAATTGGGGATGCACTTAAAGAATTCTGTACTGTTCTGGTAAAGAAATACTAGAAGTATTATGAAGGCACTTACTGCCATAACAAAAACTGCTAAAAAACATAAAACTGAAACCCAGCAATTTCATAGAACAAAATCCTGTCTGTTTGATGTAATGAATAACCTTTCATTAGTTTGAATTTGTACAAGCCATCATGTATGGAGTAAAGGGTTATTCATACCAAGAGGGACCTGTCCCAATAGACCCACAATCCAAATATCCTATTTCTAGGCTTTGATCAGCTTATCACCTCATATCACATTCCAATAACTGTCAGATTGGCTTCATAATCATGCAAATTTCCTTGGAAACATTTCACAGACTTGCCTTGTTCCAAATTAATGATTCATTGGGGGCCGAAATATTGCACCAAATCAGCAAAAATAAAGAGCACATGTCCTCAAAATATTTTGCAAGCATTTTCAATTGTTTGCTTGTTTTAATTATACTTCTGTGGATTGTTATTGAAAATTATTGTGGTTCAGCTTGACTTAATTATTTCTGTTTTAACTCTTCTCCGAATACCAACCCCTTTAAACACTTATACAACAGACAATACTTCAACATTGAGACAAAGAGGCCTTAATATAATGAGAAAAGTCTTTTTTTTCACAATCATTTCAAAGGTTAGTATATCAGTTCCATAGATCAGTTGGTTGATGTGTGATTTTACCCTATATATGATTCCTATAAAATCAGTGTAAAGAATAACACACATCAGGATGGGGTTTAATAGCTATGTTGGAATGGGAAATCAAAATTAATATCTGCTATAATTCGATCAAGTCTTTGTGTGACGATCAAAAATAATATTAAAGGTTTCCTGTATTAAATTCATTATCAGTAGTTTAAGCTGGGAATTTATAATTCCCATTGGCCAATTCATTGCAAGCTGGGGAAAATGGACACATGGTTGAACTTGAGTTTTAACAAAAATCAAATTGATTATGAATGCATCCAAACCTATAAGTGTTGGCAACATTAGTGCAGGCGTAAAGCGTTGGGCTCTTGTACCGAGGGTCCCGGGTTCGAATCCCCGTTAGGCGGGGTGAAAATCTCCGAGACTAACCCACAAACCGGCGCGATTACTGGTTTAGTATCCAGGAAGCAGTCATCGAGAGTGGCTTTGAACAAGCTTTAAGCTTCCTTCATAATCGATGTAAAACAAATACGGTGAATCAAAACAAAAAGTCATTAACAGGTGAGTTATTCTAGAACTTTATTGACCCCTGAATTATTTCATCATCAAAAATTTAAAGAGATTGAAGATGATGATTGAAATGATAATATTAGTAGATTTCATCTATAAGAAAAGAAACTTCTGTTTGAAATGGGAGAAGTATCTAATGTATCAGCCATCTATTCCCCTCCTCCTCCCCTCCCCCTGAAAATTTCAAGAATCATCTGCTGGAGAATCATCTTATCAAGAGTTTGTTTGGTGTGATTCATGACAAAGACACACTATGATTAAAATAGTAACACTAACTACCGTTTGTGTAACATCCTCTGAGTTGCTTCTTGTCCATATGGCTTTTCAACTATTGATTTACACTTTATAATTACTTACGAATCATTCAATGTAAGAGCATCAGCACAAGACAAATAAAAGTAAGAACATTCATATGTTCTTTGACAAAAAAAACCAAATTACCTTTTGAGAAAAGAGCGAACTGGATATTGTTACAACTTTCCTCTGCCACAAATTTGTATAAAGCTATCTGCAGCATTTGCATATATTGGACTTCATGATGTGAATTGGGTCACTTGTGATTGGATATAAAGCTTCCAAGATGAAATTGCCCCCAACATTTTACATAGAAGTCTCAATATCAATCTCAATAGCTTTGTCTGAAAGGCAAAACCTTAGTTCACATTGACCCTCCTCCATATATATGAACCATACTGTTATTTTGCATGCAATAAATAAATCTATTGATAACTTGACAAAATTACTTTAAGATTATCTGAAGTTTCAAGTAGTTCAAAAAAATGTTGTTGTATTGATGAGTTTTCTATTGTCACAATGCTAGAGCTGTCACACTTGAATGTGTCTTTATATGGAAAGTAAAGCCACAGAGTGATACCCTTTCCTGTTTGAGCTTTATTAGTTAATTGGGATACGACCAGTCATTCATAGTTTAATCACACTGCATAACTTCTCACTCTGACAAATCCAAAACAAAATATTTAAGACCCCATTGTGAAAAACAAGGAAATTGTTCCTTATGGAAAATTTATCCTTTGATGACAATGTTTTCTAGTAGACAAAACTTTATAAAGAAAGTATATTTGTAATTTTCCATTCTAGTTGACTGTTATTAGATCTGCTTTGAATTTGGACAAATCACAAATTTCCATTCGAGGAAACTGATTTTAAGACTAATACAACGAAAATTGAATTCACTTTTATGATCGCTCTGATCTGCAATGATAAATCTTTGGTTCCGTCATTAAATGCATCAGAAACCCATTAATTAAGCAAACGGACTCATAAACAAAATATGGAAAACAAAGACCAGATTTCAAATACGTTTTGCAAACGTTCTCGGCCCATAAAGGCGATTGTGAAATATGGAATATGTCATTGTCATCTAATAAAATTGGTATCCGACCATTCGTGCCTATCAATTTCAACCCCTAGAAACCTAAATAGGGGAGGCGGTTGGTAGCCGAGAATATTATTACACAATTTCAACTAATTCGCCAGTATTGGAAAGATTTACGGTCGCTTCTTTACCTTGTTTAAATGAACATGGTTATTAGTTCTGCACTCCAATTCTCTCATACATTAATTTCCGATCGTGTTATCTGGATACATGCATGCGTTATGGACAATTAAACGAACCTTTGAAGCCCTGATTTCGGAAATGTCCCGCTTCAAAAACAGTGTCGTCTGCGAAAATGTTACCCGACAGCGCCACCTAGGGAAATAACTTTGGAGATGTTTGAGAATTTTTATAATTTTGCAAGAGATAAATTCTAATAAGGCCAAACTATTCTAGCTCGCTGTTTTAATTATGTCTTTTTAAATGTGCAATGTGATTTCATACTGATTTCAAAATATAATGTTTACTGTTACTGATTTTCATAATCAAAGTACGAGAAGTCTCTCAACAAAGACATACACTCTTGTCACGGGACGTTTTCATTCTTATGCGTATCTCTTATTAAGTAACGATAGAATCCACGAAAATACTATCTTGGTAAAGCATGGAACTCATTGCGAATATAGACCATTTGCCTTACTTCGGCATAGGGACTACCTTTGTTACAATGGACCATAAAGTATTTTCATTGGATTTTGCAGTTACATATAGACATGTATCTAAGGTTGCCTCGTTGTCTATAGATATCATCATATATCCATTACACAAATCAGACTATTTCATTTCATTACCATAAACAAATGAACTTTGGTTTGTCGAGAGCCTTTTTTGAAGTCTTTTTTTGTCATAATCTAGATGCCTTTCTACAAATAAGTTCTAGATGGATTTCTTACAACCAATACAGAACTATAAGGACACAAACACAGTGGTACCGTCAATATCCACACAGATCAGGAGCAAAAGTAGGGGCTTGCTTGGTCGTATTTAGAGGATTTGGGATGCAGTCAGGGTTTTCTACGCTTTTCAAGAAAGAGATGTATTCTTGGGCAATGTATTATAAAGAGACAATATTTCAAATACAATTTGTGTAGCTAACGCTTTAAAATGATAAGGCAGAGGTAAAAGGTAAAGATGAGTTTTATCATTTTCTCATTTTTCATTTCTTTGTATTCCAACGCAATTTGTTAAATTTCAATGTGAGGCTTAACTCATTTTTTTTTCGAAATGTTATTATTTGTATATTAGTTGTATCTTGTATATGGGCCGTAGGCCTGAATTGCAAAACAATATCTGAATCTGAATCTGCCATGCAATTGATTATAATTGAAAGAATGACTAGAGGTCGACCAAAAATGACCTGGCGAATGACTCCAGCTTAGGCAAACTAGGAATGAAAACAAGACTTGAGGTTTGTATGAAGTGTTTGGCGGTCCGGTCTAGACCTTGAGCGTTAACACCTCTGTGACGAATACCGCAACCCCTGTTTTATCCGAATGTCAAAGAACATCAAAGGAAATCTTTAATGTAACATGTCATGTTAAAACAGTCTGCAAGGGGTATCCACATTCGACGTTTTTCTGGGCAAACCATTTATCCCTTTATATAGGCATATCACATGATCTCTTCTAGAGGAGGATTATTGGATCAGAACAAATTGTCACCTGAAATAGGAGTTGTTTCATGAAAAGTCATAAATGAAACGAATCCAGGAGAAAACGCTTTAAGAAAAACACACACCATATGATCCCAAAGTATGTTGCATTTGTTCTACCTTTGATTAACAAACAATGTGTCTACATCTTCGTGTCATGACTCTCACAATGGTTGTTTTTCTGATTTCTGAACTAGAATGTTCAAATTTTGTCATTTGGTCCTTTATCTCTACTGCCCCCATGGGACGATCGGTTTACACTTGGACATCCTTCACTGTCGTCATGAAGTAGGATGTATAGCAAGACCAGCATTTTATTTTGTACTCTGAACAACCAAGTTCATCTGCGGTTAGCCACTGGGAGTCTCAAGTTACACTAACACTGTATGCACTTTCTTTAATTTGAAAATGATTAATGTTTCAACCTCTGTACCTTTAAAAGATTCCAAGCCTGAATCGAATGCGTATCCGTCTTTTAGTTCAAATGTATTCCATATGTATGTGCGTCGAACCAAGGGGATATGCATGGAGGGGACGGGGGCATTCCCCCCTCAAAGACTTTCCAGATGTTAATAAGAATGCTGTTCAAGTTAATGAAACATTAACCTTATTTTTGTCAAATGGTGTTAGTAATGTACGTGAAAATCCATCTTATCACGTGAGAGACCGTCTGTATTTATATTTTAAAAAGAAGCACACCCCGACCCTCAATCCCACTTAAATGTGTCGTTTCGAACACAGACTGGTTCCTTCATGTCTACTGTTTTCTTTTCTATATATTAACATGCTTTTATTTTGTAAGGAACTTGCAAGCTGTATAGTTGCGATGTTATTGACAATGCTACTCCATATGACGCAGGAATGACACCCGCATGTAAGTAACAAGTTAGTTTTCGTAAAGGGCGACCAAGATGTGACCACCGGACCCGCGTTACTCTAACCGCCATCTTGGAGAAGAAAGCTAGAAGTGAAACCAAGACAAACAAGTAGCCCTATACATCAACAACTTCAATGGACATCAAACGTTGATTTCTGCACAAACATGTTCATATAAATAAACACATTTCGCATAAATAAAGTCATTTTATCTCGTGACCCCAGTGTCCCTATGTTCATGCCCTGTCATTAAGCCGCTCCCCCATAAGGGAATTTTATTTTAGTCACAATTAAAAAATACCGGACAACGAGAAAAACACGAACAATATCGCTTGGTCATAATGGGCAGAAACATGTATGACAAATGGAAATATTGCTCACAATCATAAAGAAAATGGGATGACAATTTATGTGGTCTACCTTTGATATCAATTTGGATCAGTTGAATATTCCTATACTGAGGAATGGGTTGAATGTCCTTCAATCGAGCCTGGGCCTCTTGACTTACTGAAAAACCGGGCGACAGAAGGCATGAACTCTGAAACGTCATGATCTTTTATCAGAATATTTGTTGATAAAACATCAAACATAACTAACATCTTTCGTCAGTTAAAGAATCAATTCGCCCGGCGTCTGCCACAACCTTGTTGCAACTGCCAGTTAGTTAAAGCTATATCTGGGAAATGATTAATGATCAATCATTAGGACATTTAGGGAATTAATTGTCGTAAACATCAAATCGCAAAAGCATTAAATTCACCATGAGAAAACATCTTTCCCACACTCATTGTGAAGCCATACGTATGCTTCAGCCCATACAAGGTCGATTTGTGTTTCTACAGTTAACCAACCTCTTTCAATGACATCTAGATCTACATACAGTGTTAGATGACCCAAAATAAAGTTCCATTTTACTCATGAGATAGATATACACTGGTGTTTACAGTTATAAAACAATGCTTTAAACGTTCATTAATTAGTTGGTTCTTACATGTGGCGAATTAGCAAGCTGTATGAAATGTGGAATGTAGGGCAATACTTGCTAGACTATGAGGATTTCGGTGGTTATCCAACCATGAGATGTAACCAAATGTTACCCAATGTACCTTTAAATAGGTTAATCTTATTCATTGAAAATCATTCACGAGATTGCATTAAATATAGATTAAAATGATTATCAAACATTATTTACCCGTGAAATTGTCATAAATTACGAATTCGATACGGCTTGATAAACGACTGGGTCAATAAATAGTTATAAATAGTTACTGTTACTTTTTACGCCATCAAATTCCCGTCAATCAAACTTTTAATGTGAATGTTGGAGAAATCTTATCGAACGTTTGGTATGTATCCACATTCCATTTATATGGGAATGAACCGCACTTTGATATCAGATAGCTGCATTATGTATCGCTACAGATGAGACCGCGTTGTTTTAGCCGGCTGATTCTGTGTGACATTTTCCACCGTCGCTGGATTTATGTTTCGGGTTATCTTCCATACACTTCGACATCAACAGTGGAGGGGGTGTCATTTACAAAACCTACGTAATCTATCGACCAGGACAAAGTCCTCCTTTGATTACAACTATAACCCATACTCCCATGTTAAATATGGAGACCCCATTTAACATGATGATAGTGGAAAAAAACGAAGAACCTTAATTGCACGAGTCTAGTTTCCGATATATACAAAACCAACAATCGACCAAATAAATGGGTTGCAGAAAAATGTTCAATTCCATTATGAAGTGAAGCCCGTTCGTCTTGAAGGACGGAAAAAATCGCTTTAAAAGGCAACACTTCTTTCCCAAAGTCGTTTTGCAAAGAACACACATAAAACCGTCTATCATTTCCGGGAAATGGTTTGATCAATTGCCACATCATTCAAATATCAAGGATTCTTGATACAAACGGTGACTTTATTTATGATAATGTAACTCAACGAAAGACCTCTGAGTGATGTTAATGTCGCGATGCACCAACGTTGAACGATCTTAAATCGGGCCAGGTTCTTTATCCCAATGTTCGGACAATATGCTGCCATGTCGTAAAACTCATGGGACCATTTGGACATGGTTGAAATTGAAAGCAAGAGCAGGCGACAACTGCTAAGTTTTGTAGAAACCATTCTGACAATATGACCAAATCCTTGTAACGGACATTTTTCTCCTTTTGTCACATACGTTTGGTGAGCAACATTGGGTATCGATAATAATAAAATACTAAAAAGAACTTTCGTATCGTATTGAACCCTAGTATGTCCGTCAAAACAGGTAGATAAAGGGGGAGTTTTGTCATCACTCAGGATGACTGCTACTATTCTAAATTAAATCTAGGGTTTTAACTTATGACTTAGATACTGATTAACACAATGTTCCATAAGTTATAATGAACATTCATTTTCATTTACACATAAATTCCGTCTGATAAAATTCATATTTATTCAACATGGAATGAGCTACATTGGCGCATAACATATACTTAGTTGTTTGAGTTACCTTTTTTAAAGCAACACAATCAGTTAAATAGTTTGATATTGTCTCCAATCCACATAGAGTGGGTTATGGGTCTGGTTTATTGGCCATATCAGGGCCGACTCGTGCCTCGCAACCTCTCGCTTTATTGTATTTATTTGCATTGCGGTACAACTACAACTTCAACATACCCAAACCTCATATATGGAAATTTGTTACTCGTCCAATTTGAAAGTATTTACAGGCGATAGGCAAGATAATAAATTCCTTTCTTTTCAAATATTTGAAAGATGCCATTTCGAAAAAGAAAGACCTTGTTCGAAATGAAAACGAAATCTCATTTCTCCCACAACGGATCATTACATAGTTTATTGTAAAAGCGTTAGGAGAACAAATGAAGGAAAGGGGCCCAAAGAAGGTCATTTATCAGTCTCATCCGCGTGCCTATGTTCTCGTCCATCTACAGGCATCTCCCTAGTAACGGAAATAGCCTGACCAATCCGTGCATCATTATGGATCATCAATTAAATATTTAACATACTGGGTACATACTGTGTCACCATGCATACAACAAGACTGATACACTACAACCAGATAAAATACAGTTCTTGTCAGTGGAATGGTTTGTTCTTTGTTTGTTTAATTAATAAATTGGGATTTAACACCGAACGACAATTTTCCCGTTATATTGCTATGCCCGGCCCCTCAAACATAGAGGATGACCCTTTCCAAGCTGCCCACGAGGTCCTGTCAAGAAGGGTAGAACTATCGAGAGCCTGTTAGTCAGCTCGCATGAAAGTTCATGTCTAGAGCTACTATGTGGTGTCACTTTGTTCGGTATTCTTACCATTGGACCACGGCGACCCCGTCAAAGAATAAACTCATCTTCCTATTCGCTGGTAAAGCACTTACTTATAGCAGACCAAATAACGTATTATGTTTACCTCATATAGGTTCGTTTGAATAAGCATGTAGCAATGTATAGTAGAAGCCATTAATGGTTGGTTGGTTGGATTGATGTCCAATTTCATTTTCAAGCAGCGCCCCCTGAACTGATCCGTACTTCTGGTAATACTCTACGAGCACTACAAGCACAGTTGTCTTTTCAAGCCATTTATTATTTTCGCACATGAGGCATAATTGATAAATGGCGAGAGGGGAATATATCATGTCGGATTGACTTGATTACATGTCGGAAAGAATACGTTCGAGCCAGGTCTCGAACACAAGTATTTCAAATCGGCCATCCTGTTTGGCGACCTTACGCTTAATTTAACGTAATGTAAACGTTAACTCCAGTTCTACATTCCACTTCCTTTTTCTATGTGACCTTGATTTGTTTGTATATTTTGAATATTATTGTAATGACGAGAAAGGTTGTTAGTTAACGTCTCAATAAAACATTCGTATATTCCTTATGATGCTCCGCAAGAAACCATTGTGACATTGATGATGCTTATCGATAAATGCAAAAGATTTTGCATTGCAAGTTGGTTTTCGTTCGTTATTCGATATTACAGTTTGGATAAAAAGAAATACCTTTATAATTAGATTATGGGAGTTTGTGCATGGTCCAGATCAATACAAAAGGCGGGAAAGGGGCCCTATATTGGACTTTGCAACTTATCCAAATTGACACCGACCTAAGACGACAAACGACAGTTCGAAAAAGGACGTTTCTTTAATATCATTGAATTGCAATAAACCGTTGTAACAAAACGATATATTGCACTTTAGGAGCAATTCATTATTTTCCGAAGTCGTTTCTGAAATCGGCTGCAGCAGATGTACCACAATGATGGAGTGGATGGGACAGTGGTCCAGGGGTAGAGCGTTGGCCTCTGGGCACGAGGGTCGTGGGTTCAAATTCCACGAGAAGCAGTGTTGTTTTTCGACCTTTCATTGATGCACGCTCGGTGCAAGTACTGGTTACTTATGCGTTAGATCGTTATAATCCAAGAAATATAATCGAGAGTGACCAATAAAACTTGTTTATCAATCGATGGTAAATAAATGGGTTTAACCCTTTACCAAACGCCAAGTTTTTGACTGTCCCAAATTCAAAGGGTTTGCAGACGATATTCCAATATGTGATGAAATTGAAATATAATCTTTTGATTGGACAAAAGATATTGGGGGAAAAGGAGAAATTGCTTGTTAAGAGCAATTTCTTTTTTTTTCCACAATGTTTTTCAGAGTCCTCTCCAGCAAACAGGTCAGTTGTCGTTATTGTTTCGTAATGGGTTAAACTATACTAAAGGGTTAACACTTTGAAGAGAAAGAACGTAACGAGATTCCCGAGTCGTCTGGTTGTTATATAGCAGACGACCGACCTGCGTTAACATGTTGTCAGTCCGACAAGTTCTGTCGACCTAAACCAATTTGACCTCTACATTATCACACTTTTCAAAGACAATTCATCAAAAAAGCGACAATAAATCGTTGCCTAGTTTCACGCTTGTTCAAAATGACTTTAGTTATCCTCACTACACCAACAAATTCTATTTGATCGCCCCTACTTTACAAAAGTTTCAGCCGACAATTTCAGTTTGAATATGTTTTGGAGATTTTCTCCTGGTAGACAAACGTTATTGAAAAATAAGAGGTTGTATGTAACATTTTTCTTCTTTAAAGACATGTTTGGAGAATAAAGGAAACTGCATGTTACAAAACTCATTTTAAAGCTCTATAGAAATAAAGATTCATTCAGCAATGAATTCAATTCAAGGTCCGAACTTCAGTGAACACTTGGGATTAGTGTATTCTGTGCTTTTCATGGTCAGATTTCAATGTACACAGAGTCGTGAGAGTATAATTGAGACATAGACAATTAGATTAAATGAAGCTGTCGGTGTCCTGACACAAAGTTCCAGTAACAGATGCTATATCTAAATAGTTTTGAGCAATCCGAACTGTTTGCTTACACACGTTTGCATGCAATATGGGTTGACGTGTGTAAATATGCGTTCGTGCCGTTTTCGTAATTTCTTTAATTTGTCGTGTAACTATAGCGGAGGCGTATGGAATTAAGTGTTGCTATAGCAAACGACACGCATACTCGTGTTTTTGCGTCATTGGGTAGAACACATCTGTTTTGCTTTACAAATCATTAGAACGTACTTTATATAAGGAGCCTCTTGCTTCATTTTGTCACAACGAATTTTTCAGTGTGTACAACAATATAAAATAAAACTGTGCTTATCTAAAGGTTTCAATAAACTGATTCATTTCAAATTGATCAACTTCCAAAAGTTCGGATGTACCAAATCGAAACCCGTAGCAATTTGAATATGCAATCTTCACCGTTACATCATTTATCGTCACCAGTATGTACAAATACTGTATGAACTTATCGTTAAACGCTCCCCTTTATTAAACAAAATAACAAGAAACTACTTCTTAAAAGCCATATAATGCTATGCACGAACGTTACGGCATGCTAAGGCACATATGTAGGCTATTTACAAATGAATATAACCATTTCCTGCATTTGTTTAAATGGTTTTCTTAGCAAAGCCACGCGAAACGTTTTTTTCTGACAAACTGTACAGACATGTGAACATGGGGGAAATGGGACGTCGTGTGCCTACATCTCTTTGTTTGAACAGTAGTACCTGTTCCATTTTATAATAAATTGTGTACCTGGTCCATATTGAAAGCAACAATAGACCACAACAATCAAAAATGAAACTGAAAAAAAAAACCACACACCAAAAGCTGCTACTGAGCGGTATTGGAGATCATATCTTGGGACAAGAAAAATATGGTTTTAGGTAAGAAGATCGTCTATGCTCTGAATACAACCCACTCTTAAATCTAAAATATTCTGCAAGTGAATGTAAACATCAACATAAATGAGGGAAAGTGTTAAATAAAGAAAGACCTCCGTTCCTCAAAGGATGTTTACATTTGTTTGTCAATCTTGATAACCTTTAAGTACATTTCCGCATAAATGTTAGTAAACGTTAAACATGATCCCTTATTGAAGGTATTAAAGTTAAGACAAAATCGATTCATACTTGAAATGCCAAAGTTTCTATCGTATTTTTTTCTACATAAATATTTCTTTTGCAAAAAGTCGAATTCGGGGTTATTCGAGAAAGAAAGCATTTTACGGATGTCTGAACACACAGACCCAATATATGTTTAAAGGTGTTCATGCAAAGGATATTGATTCAACTGACCAATCCATCTCTTTTTCACAATGTCCTCTTTATAATATAATAAAAACGTATATATTTTTCTTCTATTCTCTTGTCATCTGCTGTTGCTTTCAATTTTGAACAAACAATCTTTTCTACATAGACAATAGATTAAGAGCAGGCAATCAATTTTGGTCCCCTGAACATGAAAGTCGTTAACTGAAATCCAATCTATTGTTCGATGATTTCCGGCATGGCAAGTAAAAATAAGACTTCTATCAGAGACATGTGCCATATGAAGACTGACCGAATATTCTTTACCTACATTTTCATAAACTAAACCTTACTTCAGTTGACGACTTTTGAACAAGTCATCAACAAAAAAGAAAAGACAAACAATAGTGTCTAGCTCACAAGAGGTATTTCCATTAGTTACTCGCAGTTGCAGAAGTCGTGTGTAAAGATGTTTCAATATGGAGCTATATAAAGAAGTTTGTATTTTTGTTTAGACCAGAAAACCCTAAATACATGCTTACAGCTTGGAATGGTCGTTCTAGCGGATAAGGGGTCCTGTGTGGTCCAGTAGTTCATGTGTATGATTGTAACACGTGGGTACCATGTTCAATCCTCCCCATCGTCACTGGGATGGTTCTTGGGAATGTTATTTGACAATACACTCTAGAGCTCTGCCTAGTACTGGCGAGATCCTGGAAATTCGTAAATTACTTGAAATACCGTTGACATGGAGTTAAACCCTTATTGACCATCTTGAGATTGACACGTCTCGAGACACCGCAATTCTAACACGCCATTTACCAACCCGGAGTAAAATATGATACCATTTATGTAGCCTTAAATCATGTAGGTAAAATCATTCAAAAGATAAAATAGATTTAATGTAATTGAATATCGAGCCTGTCTAACGTTCGAAATGTTTGAGTAATGAACTGTATATCCCTTTCTCCCGTATACATAACTTCGATAAATCTACTGTAGAAAACCTTAGAAAACACTTTGATAAAAGGATGAATGGTTTTAATGATAAAATCAATGTATTTCTTATTGTCACAATTTTTTCCACTTAAAATAATATAAAAATGTAATATTTTTTGTTGTTTTGCAGTCATTGCTTTTGATTTGGAACAATCACACATTTCTAAATGATAAAACTGGTTAAATACCGCCCTCCAAGGCTTTTAATACATAATACAGTTCCCTTTCGTATGCGGTCACATGACGGGGACATTTTATCCCTTTTAAACTTTTTACATGAAATCAAGAATGGCAGCTATACTATGTGATAGGGAAGAAATCGTTGTGGACAAAGGTGAAATCACCCAAGCCGACTGGTGAAGTAGCGTTAAAGTTGATATTGATTAAGCATTCCAACAAGAATTGTGAAAAAATACAATTCACGTTAGAACAGTTACATAATCATGTTTCTACTAAATTGCTAGACCATTCTTTATAAGAAATGTCACTTCCAATACAGTCGATAGTTTCAAGAATTGAGCGAAACAATTGCAGATAGACTGGTCTCATTCATAAGTGGAAAGAGACCCCATTATAAGAGGAATAAAGGACTGTGCTCGTGTGTGGTTTCCCTTTCTTAACGGATCGTTAGAAAAACCCATCCACAAATCCATTAATCACTTAAAAACGAGACGGGTTCACTTTTACATAAATAGTTCAGACAATGTAAGGTATATGGTGCACGAAATAAAGTAAATCATTGGTATGAAATCAGAAGTGAGTTCAAGAATTCTATTTTTCGGTAATCATACATGACCCCTTTAAGAATAAAACGTTTTGGGAAAACTTCAATGTTTAAAAGATAAGCATATTTGTCCTAAAACTGTCGAAGGCAACCTATTGTGGTAAGGATAAATGTGAAAGCGAGAAAGGTCGAAAGAATAAAGACCGTCCAATGATTTATCAAATATAACACTTCTCTCCCATCAACGGGGGAAAAGCAAGCTATATGAGCAATCGGTGTATTTATTCATGGGAATCGTATCAAAAAGACGGTTCTAACAAATACCGACAACATAGGGTTTGATGAAGACGGATTGTGTGTAATACTGTACGATCGTCGATCCGCTATCCCTAGTTGATTCAACCCCAAACACCCTTCCCTGACAGACATCCGTGTAAGGCATACAGAGTAGTATGGAAAGAGAAAACAATACGTCGAAATGTTGATCTTGTCTTAGAGCTGTTCTTCGTTCTAGCTGATATATTTACGTTGAATTCAATTGCTATTTGGAATTTGATATCTATTCACACCTTAGTTCACAAGGTTTGCTATTATTCCCTTTTCAACTAAAGTATTAATCCAATGATACGAATCTTAGGCCAGCTATAAGATCGTTTGCTAGATGATGCTTTTTTCCCAGAAAAAAACGTTTCTTTCAATCATCCACTTATGTAAGAGTTTTCTATAACTTAAGTTTTAACATTTTCCTCTGACCAATCCTTTGAGATGTTTGTGTTTAAAGGGGGATTTGTCATAGACGAAAACCAGATTATATCCCGACAGCGAGAAGGGTCGGGAATAAATAAACAGTAATCACTGCCACAATCCTAATTGTTCCTTGGTCCCAGTCTGTCGCCATACATAGAGTGGTCCAAACCTAGTCTAGGATGTACGAAATCGATCGTTTCCATTTTCTTCATACGCAACATACTTACGTTTAAGCAATATGTAAAAAGAAAGTTATCAAATTGTGACAAAAGGAGACATTGCTCGTGGAGAGCAATGTCTTCTTTTGTCGCAACGTTCGGGAATAAATCAGACGAAAATGTTTTTTAATGTGCATTTTCTAACCATTCTAATCGACACATGATTACCATGTACACGTGTTGCATAATTCTAAGTGTATGAAAGCTGCCTGTACGGGAGGTCCTGAGGCAATTTGTAACATAGCAAGTGTAGGGAACGTGGTTCACTTGACGAGCCATGTTCAATAACGCACAAGCTGGTCGTGGACAAAAAATAGACAACACAGTATATCCTTCCACACTTATTCTTAAACGCACATTGTGCATGTCTAAAACGCCTGAGTTTATTGCTTCCTGGCTTTGGACCCAACACTATAGTGAAAAGGAAGAAGTCTATTTTACGAATGATGAATGGCTGGACATTACAGTTTAGAAACTTTTATATGAAACAAATGCCCGGATAATAATGTTCCTTCTATAGAGAGTCTGTCTGCGGAAACGTGTGATGAGTTTTATCATATGAAATCTGATAAAGGAATGTGACTTTTTGTAGTTCATTTTGACATGATGCTGTTAATGTTTCCAGAGAGCAAAATCGATCGAACCTATTTGTAAGAACTTGCCTTCAATAGCATAAATAAGTATCAAACCAAAGCCATTTCCATTAAGGATTTTGTTATGAGTTTATGTTTAAAGTAGCATAAAATTGATATTAAAAGGTACAGATGAAGGCGATACTATATTGAGGTGTGCTTAATGCTGATCTATGAAAATCTCAATAACCCTTTACTAGCAATATGTGTATGTAAAGCTTTATAGACCATCCTCTTGTTAAATGCATGGGGGTGGGGGGGTTCCGCAGCCGTTTGTTTATGGCGATGCGTGAAAAGGAGGGATTCCTACTATACGCTACCATAATACATATAGTCAATTAAGACACGATCATCATATTCTATATAGGCGTCTAGAAGAGACATGAAAGTATCAAATGGATTGTCCGCCTGGAATAAAACCAATGCAGACGATATTATAAGGGTTCAAAAAAAGCATCAAGTAAGACAGACGTATTTGATAGCAAGGTGCTCTATTCAATTCGTTTTTGATACACCATTGGCTAGCAAGCAGGTATGCCTAGATGATGGGTAAGACAAACATCCTACAGACATATCTAAAAGGTTCTGTGACAGGAAACATAGCCTGTCTGGTAATCGGAAGCCGTCTGCTGCAGCCCTGTCAAATAGTGTCGTCTGCCCTATTATCGGGAATGGGGAATCAACGGGGGGAACTGTCATAGTGTTCTCTCTTGACTTCGTGATATTCATGCATTTCTATGGATCTGGTCTTTTCTTTATTCCATTAATCCACAATACCCCACGTTAAAAGTGCTTGTTCACAGATGTGAGGATATTTGGAAGATAAAAAATCAATTTCTTTAAAACTGCACACAACAGCAGCAGCTGTATAATACATTCTGAATAATTGTTATTGAAAGCAAAATAAGACCGGTTTTATTGTTTAAAGTGTGTATATAGTAAATCAACATGTATTTTAATCCAAAAGCGTGAACTCACTTTCGATATCCACCCGCATACAGACTGAAAATACTTAGATAAAATGACGCTTCTTGACTTAATTATGCTTTCTATATCTACTTTCAATTGTATATCAATTAACAATACAAAGACTGTATTGTTTCAACAACATTTAATGTTGGATTTCAAAGTTTCTCTTCTGTGAACAAACACCTTTAACGTGCCAATGCATCATGTACCGTATCTTTACCCTTTCAAAACATTAAATTTTCGACTGTCTCAAATTGAAAGAGTTTGCAGACGACATTTCAAAATGTTATGAAATTCAGAAAAAAAATCTTCTGAAAGTGCAGAAAACGTTGTGGGAAAAGGAGAAATTGCTCTTTATGAGCATTTTCTCCTTTTCCCGCAATGTTTCTAGAGTCGTATGCAACAAAGTGGTCAAATGTCGTTATTGTTTGGTAATGGGTTAAGGAAAATGTCTACTATAAAACGTACTCTTTTGGCTAAACGTTTGGTTCATACCTTGTGACCGCAGCAGTTGTTGTTATAGCTGTATGGAAGCTGACTCTCCAAGTCCAGCAGCTGATTCTTAAACATAACAGCTTGTACGTGAATCTTCTTCTGTAGTGACGTCACTCGTCCTAGAAACTCAGTCTCTCGAGCCTTAAACACCTCGGCTAGACGCCTGATTTCTTCCTCCAAAGCGGTTATCCGTTTGTCCCGGATCACGATATTTTTCTTCAGTGCCGGGACACAGCTGTGGTCCTTGAGGTCGTTATGGAGGAGAACCAGCTCGCAGCCCTCGTTACAGATACCCACAGGCCGAAAGTCACATTCGTGCACCTCGTGTTGAGCGAGAAATTTAAGCGGATGTTTGATACCACAGGCCTTATTCCTACACTGTACAGGTCTGACGTCACACACCGTCAGATGTTTGGGTAGATCCGCCAGCCGACATACCTCCGCACAGCCGAACGCCTTATACTCACAGACGACGTTCATACCGAGTACCAGCTCACGTAACGTTAGCACGTTATCCAGGTCCCCGGGGGTGAGCGCTCGGCATCCGAAAGGGCAGGTTCCGTGTTTCATGACCCACGGGAACACACATCCGGAACAGAACACGTGGGTACACGGGGTCTTCACGGGATTATCCAGAACCAGATGACACAGGGAACATTTCCGGTCCTCGGACACGTTCCCGATGAACTTATCCACGTCGAATCCCATCTCTCTTAGTTGATTAAATCTGCTGTAATGAACTGAATTCAATCACACTGATTATACCATAACTCTCTACCGTATAAAACCGAGATTCAAAGGTTTTGCTACAGACGTTTTGTGAAAGCCTTGGTATAACTGTGTGGGCAAATTATCATTTTCGTAATAACATTTTCTTTCTCGTCAGAAAATAACCTCGAAATCTTAGTGCGACCTTATTTGTCGTTTGCAAACAATGGAGACGCTAAAACGAAGAGTTTGGAAGAGGATAAAAGAAGTATTAAAGTAAATCTAAGACGTATTGTTAATGAATGCATAGCTTTAACAGTTTTCATTTGCGGAAAAGTTCAATCGAACTAATCCACACAAAAGGAAATCAGAAACAATATCAAATGGCGAGAAATCTTAAATAATCCCGCGAAGGGACTCGTTCCATAATAAACATATTGTACATGCTGTCGGTATTCAATTAACGAGATACGACCTTTGATTCAACAGAGACGATTTATTGCAAGTTTATATAACCAACATCACTCGTGAACAAATGAACTGTCGTCGTGATGTAATTGAGAAGTTGTTGAAAGCGAAACACAACCACTCGTTAATATAAATGAACTCTAACTTTAAACGTCCAATACACGGCAAATATTTCTTGCAAAACATCCAACTCATCAAAATGGCTAAATGCACGCACAAAACTGTTCATTTATATGTCTGCCTGATTCGCTATGTAACAAATATAACGCAAATCAGATAACATCTCTGTGCATTTAACTAAATGGCTCTTAATTATAATTGCGTTTTGAATATAAGCTGCCACCGAAGCAGACAATTAACGTACAAGGAATAATACCACGTTCGCCGTCCTTCTTCAATATTTCTAACGACTCCTATATGTCGGAGACAACAGTAAATACCTCTTACGTAAAAAAGAAATAACCCTTTGTTGAGCGTTTGAAATGATTTGGAACTTTTACATATGTAATGGTAATGGCGTGAGTTTACAAAAGTGAGGACTTTTAGATAAACTGCAATCACTGAATGACTTAAAAGCACAATCTGGTTAACTTATGCAAATAAACATGTGTAGTCTATCTTATTATATTGTATATGTACGCTGTGATGTATAATTATATCAATAAGGGTAGAACGCGATAAATATTTAAGTATTGAACTGATTTCAATGCCAGTTTAAAGATAAGTTAAGTAAGTATTTACCTATCATAAATACGTAATAAGCTAAAACAGTCTGTTCACTGTTTAACAGCCAAGCTAAATAACACTTTGTTTAACAATCACGAAACGTTGTGATTAGAGCACTAAAATCCAAAACGAACGTTTGAATGATGATATAAATAAACCCCACACAGAAATATAAAAGTCCTTCAAATCAAAATCCTTCAATAGCGGTTCCCATCGCCTTTTGCAGACGAATGAATAAATATCTTAATCCAATACAAAGTCTCGAGCGTTAGGCGTTCATAGCCCACATTAACTCTAGAAGGCCAACAGAACGGAGTGATGGACATACACTAAACGACTATTGGAGATATGGAAAGGCGTAATGAAACGGGGATGATAAAACTTCACTGAACCTCACGCTATTGGAAATACCGGCACAGGGTTGGTCCGCTACGGAATACGTCTAGACAACATTTGATATCAATGTGACAAAATACAAACTCTACATGAGCAAACTATCCTTAAATCACAGCATTTTCATTGTCTACAAACTATCCCACACAGCCTCACATTATTGGAAATACCGGCACAGGGTTGGTCCGCTACTGAATACGTCTAGACAACACTTGATATCAATGTGACAATATATAAACTCTACATGAGCATATTATCCTTAAATCGCGAAATTTTTATTCTTTACCAAATATCATTAAAAAACGTTGTTAGAAAACAGGAGTTTTAACTATTCCACACAGCCTTACATTGTTCAAAATATCGACTACTCATGTCGCCTGCTAAATATGCCTTGACATAACTTTGCCTCATTGTGACAAAAACAGAAATTTCTCATTGTGAGTTTTATCATAGTATTGTAAATGTTTAAATGGTCTGTCTTGGAAATTAGGACAATGTTGAACAAGGGGAACTTTTTTGTCACAATATTTTCAATAGACATCAAAGTTATGTAAAGGCATTATGAAAAAGGGTGGTAAAACCTTACATGGTGTCACAATATGAGACAGACCAGCACAGCTTTAGTTCGCTTCTGAATACGTTTCGACCCATAGGATTCTGTCCGAAGTAAGCACATCCTCAATTGATCAGAAAGAGTGATACAGATGTATGTTCTGTGTTTGTCTTCGGGCATCCGTGCAGACTCGACCGTCCGAACGGCAAAGATAAATCATATAACGTAACTGCTGTACTTAAATGCGTGGTTTTGAAAGCATTCACAGAGAAAAAACATCCACATTATCTCACACCGTTTTCAGATTGATAACACTTTTGGAAATATTAGCATGGCTTCGGTTGCCAACGTGTAGCGGGAAAGACTGTTTTGAACAGCTAGACAACCATGTACATGTATGTACAGTTGTTACGTAAAAACGTCCACTCCCGACAGAGGCACTGTGCATAACTTGTGTCCTGTGCAAAACCAGATGGTCCAGACACTATTGTCCATTCTACGTATCGGGTCATCGGAGCTAGTCATGTCAAGGGTTCAGTGCAATACTATAGTAAGTGATACATGAATGTGTAGAATGTATGTGCAGCACTTACTATAATCTTGCATTGAACCCTCAATGTGTAGGGCCCGGATGTTATTTCCTCAGACTATTGTTTGACAGAGAGCGAGGTAGAGTGTCCACTCTGTGTATACGTCAGGAATGATCTGGTTATAGACCACGCCGGTCTGTACCAAATGTTCATACCAAATACTGCGATGGCTTCCCTTTAATGTCACTCTTGTTTTTGATTTTCAAGACAGTTCTATGCAAAAATGCAATTAATGCAGGGAATGTCGCTGGAATATGCACATGAATATTGTTGTTGCAAACACCATTAAGCAAATACAAGCAATCACAATCATTGTTTAATGATGGTTTTTAAAACCAGAAACACTCCAATCGAATTCGCAATTATCACTTTTCTTAGACATATCGGATGAATACCTAAAGATTATGGTAGTATCGCTGTCGATGCTTTGGTCGCAATTGGCAGAATCTAAGCGTGTTTTAATAATAGTAAGTTGCGACATACATTTGTACAGTAATTGATAGACCAATTTCCTTATATGGTTCAATCTAAAGAAACTACAGAAGAAAATACGCAAATCAAATCGTTTTGATAAGGAGGAGATATTGTTCGTTACAGGCAACCTCTCATTTTGTGACAAGGGATTCCTAAATATTTAGATGCAAGTGAGTTAGAAAAACGCTGATTTAGGCATTTTGATAGTAATTGATAGATTACTTTCCTTACATTGGATTTTCTATCGATCATTTTAAACGAAGCCAAAGACAGCACGTAAAACATAGTATAATTCATTGTGGAAAGAAAGAGAAATTGCTCGTTGAGAGCAAGTTCTCATTTTGCCACAATGAGTTTTAAGTATCTTAATGCAGGCGCGTTAAAATTTGTATGAATAAACAAGAAAACGTTTCAAGCACTGTAATAGATGCATTTCGTGTACAATGGTCGTTCATCGATAAGATCTAATTGTCGTGTTTTACAATACAATACAATACAATACAATACAATTTTATTTCAGTAAAAAGGCCTCCGGCCCACAATACATATACATATTACAAAATACAAATCAAAATCAGATATGCCCTACACTATCATCAATATATTATTGCTGTTATGTTTTAAGGATAAAAGGAAATCAAGTAGAAATGTGCTCTAGTAATTTTGATACAAAGAAAGCTAGGTTTTTCAATGTTATTTCGTCATTACATTTAAAAAGATTGTAAAAATTATCTAAGTTTGGACGAGCTTTATACCAATTATATAAATAGATATGTCTAATGTCTCCAAACTTTTCACATATAAAAAATGCATGGTATTCGTCCTCAACAATCAAAATATCTTTGTTGAGAAAACAGTATAGACAAACCCTGTCATTTCTATCAACGTTAAAATGTCTACCAATTTCAATGTTAAGCTTATGACTTGAGCATCTAAAACGAGCTAAGGCACGTTTATAATAAGGTTTGATGTCAGAATTAATATATCGTTCTACATTCAAAAGTGATTTAAAATTTCTATAAAAGTCACATCTTGTTGAGTTACTTATGTCACTATGCCACGTTTGTAAAGAACAGTCCGTTAATCTCTGTTTAAAAAGTTTACAAAATTGGTTTGAGTCCCCTATTTCTTGTGAAATCCAAATAAAACCAAAACCCTGTGAAAAAAGAAATTCTCGTACTTTTGTGACCCAATTATTTCTACCAACTGAATCTTGTGTTTTAAGCATTAAATAACATTGTTTTGGGTATCTATGGTTTTCCATTTCAATAAGTCTTACCCAATATCTTACAAATTTCATATGGTAATTTACTGCAATAGGGAATCTTCCGCATTCACCTAAAGCCATTGAGTCGTTGACAAAGGTATTAACACCTAAAAAATCTTTACAAAATTTAGAATGGACCTGTTCTATATGTTTATTACATTCAAAACCCCAAAGTTCAGCACCATATGTTAAGATAGGAGTGACCATGGAATCGAAAATCTTAAAGTAGTCATTATGCATAAACTTCCCAAAATGACTTTGAAATTGTTTAATTTGATACACCGATTTTCGTGCTTGATTTGCAAGTTTCTTTGTAGCGGAGGACCATGACAATTTCGGTGTAAAGATAAGACCCATAAATTTATAAGTGGAAGTTACTCTGATTCTGTTTTTCCTATATGTCCATTTTTCATTATGTCGAAGTGGACCCCCATTTCTAAAAACAATGATTTCTGATTTCTTCAGATTAACGATCATACCCGTTTCTTTACAAAATGAATCAATAGTGTTAAGTTGCAACTGAAGATTTATAACAGAATCAGCACAGTTAGCTACGTCGTCTGCAAACATTAGACAGAAAATATTTGGAATGTCAGGTGTAATAAAAATACCACCTCTACACGTTTCTCTAATAATTTTACTTAATTCGTTTATGTATATATTAAAAATTATAGGTGAACTCAAATCCCCTTGTTTCAAACCAGTATTACAAAGTATGGATGGAGTCAATTTCGAATCAACTTTGACATATGCTCGGATATTAGCATACATTGATACTAGGATGCGAAATAAATTACCCTGTATCCCTTTTTTGTTAAGACATGTAAACAGTTTAGTATGGTTAAGTGTGTCAAAAGCTTTTTGAAAATCAACATATAAAACATAAAATCGCCCTCCTTTACGTGATAAATATTTTTGTATCATACTTTGTAGACAAAAAGAATTGTCAATCGCTGAATAACCTGCTCTAAAACCAGATTGGCACTCATCTAAAATATTAAATTCTACTGACCAACGTGTAAGACGATCATTTATAATAGATGAAAATATCTTATATAACACATTTAATAAGGAAATCCCTCTATAATTATTTGGGTCTGCTTTCGAACCAGATTTAAATATTGGTATTATAACAGAATCACACCATGAATCTGGGAATACCCCTGTATTAAGAATCTTATTAAATAACAACACGAGAAGAGGGCTGATTTCATATATGGTAGACTTATAGAATTCTGCACCAATACCATCCTTACCATGTGCTTTTCCTACCTTTAATTTATTTATACCTTTTTGGACCTCATCTAACAATATCTCATTATTAAGCAATGAGTCCATGTCTTCATTAAAAAACGAAGGATCATCCCTTATGTTTAATATTGAACTTTCTCCCATATTACATAATAAGGATTCAAAGTAAGTCAGCCATGTTCTCGCCTTTCTCCGAGAAAATTGGGCCATGTTCTCGCTGTTATAGTGTTAGGAGTCGAGATGAACCTTTAAGAATAAACCAGAACAATTTTGGATTAAGTCTTGCCTCAACTAGAGAAAGCCTCTTTTTAGCCTGATAGAGATTCTTCTTCTTACGGCAAATCGCCTTGAATTCATTCCTGCAAATTTTATAATCAATGAAATCGGAAGTGTTGTTTGTACTACGACAACGTCTAAGTTTTAAATACTTAGTATGTTTAACAGTCTCACAATGTGAGTCCCACCACTCTGGTTGTACAAAATCTAAGCATCTATTTGCACAATTACTATGTTTAATCTTCATATTTAATGATGCTGATTTATATATATTCAAAATAAGGTTAACTGCATTATTCACGTCACTGTTAATACAAGATACAACTTCATTATACATTAACTCCAGCTTATTGTTGAAATTGAAGGTAAACACATCCTTCTTGCTATTATTCCATTTAAAATGTTCAGACACATCAAGAGGGCAATCATTTTGTGATAAAACAGAATCGTCATAATGCGCTTTTAAATTAAAGTTCAAAGTTGCTAAAATAGGAAAATGGTCCGAGTTGTCTTTCTCTTCAACATTAAAATATGAAATGAAGGGAAATAACTCTGATGAAACAATGTGATAATCAACCAAACTACGGCCGTCATTGGAAAAACAAGTAAAATGACCCGCCTTGTCCTCAGATAAACGTCCATTTACAATATGTACACTATAAGTACAGCAAAGATCAACTAGTGTTTTACCAAACGAGTTAAGAATGTTATCACGTGAATTGCGTGGTAAATAAAAGTCATCCGCGATATAGTCGGTTGTGGTGTTAAACACAAAGTCAAGCGAGTCGTTTGGTATATAATCAAACAAATCACTTGTCCTTGCGTTCAAATCACCTGCTATATAAAATATACATTCCGGATAGTCATTACGCAAAGTCGATAAATTATTCTCGAGCAACAATATGCCGTTTGGTTCGTCTTTCCCCCTGTAAATTGGCGATCCTTCAGGTGAAATATAAGTTACATACAGAATAATATCATTATTCATATCATACAAACTACTAGCAACATACAGTATTATACAATCTGTAAAGTCAACATAAAATAATTGTTTAACAACACCAGATAATATTAACTGCTCTTTAACAAAAACACTTACTCCTCCACTGTTTCTAAAGCAGGAGTTGCTTTTAGATCTAACACTGTCAAAATGTTTATACCCATGCAGAAAAGTGTCAAATTATGGATTAACCTCATCTTCAAAAACATCGTCATACAAACAGTTCGTTTCCTTCATAACGTTATAGTCATGACCGATTCAAATTCAGACTCTATGTTATTCAAACCAGTTTATTACCAAAGTAACTGTTCAAGACATGCATGAATAATGATAAATATAGAATGCCGATAAGCAAGGATTGGAGATAATGTGGCAGAGGGAGATTTACTCATAATGAATGGTATTGAAAATGTGTCATCATAACCCAAGTAGGAATTGATCACTCTGAACATCTTCTCATTAAATATATGAGATAAAGATGGGGTTAAATGAGTGTTAAAGAAGTAGGAAAATGAACCCACTCATTAGCGACATATTCTTGGCCGTTCTAAAATGGAAAGCATAAGAAACTGTTGTCACGTTCTTCATCAGTAGAAGGGGTTGGAGAGATCAACAAATAAAATATCGCAATTAGCATCATTCGCAACAAAGTATTTTCAAATTAAGAAAAGGTACATCAAAAATGATCTCCTTTCCCCACATACACTTACCAAAAGCTTCAACTGAAATGAACTACGTCTTGTTGTTGATGATAAATGATTCCTGACAACTCGATCTGTGATAAAAAAAAAGATTAATGATGCTTCTATATCGCAGGAATTAAAGTGGGAAAAGGAGAACTAGCTCGTCACGAGGAATTTCTCCTTTTCCAACTTTTATCTCCAAAAGTAGCCTGTAACGAGTAGGTTAATCCCCCGTATGTGTTTGTTTGAGAGTTCAGGGTTATTCGAGTAGAATACAATCTCCCCGTGTTCGTCGCATTCTCAGACGAAAGTTGACGCAATGTACCAAGCTTGTCGCGCTTATCAGACGGTCACTCAATATCAAACAGAGCTTAACATTGAATAAACAAGTTTTCACGATTCAATAAAAAGTAAATCAACGCAGGGGTCCCGAAATAGCCGGGTCCAGAAAAAAGTGAGCGTTATCTTTCGCGGAGCCCGTGGCCTTTTGGTTAAAGTACTTAGCGTAGAATACCTACAATCCACTATTTTGAAACATTTCTTTCCTCGGATTACTTCAGTCATTCTCAGCATACACTGGTCAGGGTCGGAACTATTCGGTTTATTACAAATAGATCCGCCTCAGACCGATGTATACCAAGAACGACCGAAGTAATCCGACGAAAGAATTAGTTTCAAAATGGCCGATTACGGGTATTCTACCATAACTTAAGATCATAAGAGCCCTCTCCGTGTGGGTTCATCTCATGGCAACGGTAAAATTGGATTTTCATGAGAGACAGTCCTTCGACTGACTTACAGAATACCGCCGGTTCCATCGCTTTGATCAGCCCCTCTGGGGTTTTAAGCTTTGGATTAACCCTTTGGCAATATTACTGAAATACACATAGGCGTAGGAGCCGGGGGGCCAGGGGGGCCCGCGCCCCCTCCCCCAATATCCAGACGGGGGGGGGGCATAGTATACTTTGGCCCCCCCCCCATATTCACAATGGAAGATGAAGATTTTTGGAAAGAAAAAATGAAAGAAATGAAATTTAATAGCAGAATTAATATAAAAGTGTATTTTGTGCTTTTTTTAAATACCAATTCGCCTTTTGTTACGAACAATAACCAA
This sequence comes from Cerastoderma edule, assembly GCA_947846245.1. Lineage (NCBI taxonomy): Eukaryota > Metazoa > Mollusca > Bivalvia > Cardiida > Cardiidae > Cerastoderma > Cerastoderma edule. The sequence continues at coordinate 37,835,262 of OX401413.1, read as the reverse complement.
AACATTTTGACGTCATCATCGCAAATGGCAATCTGAATACATCAGGTTTATCCAATGATATCTCAGGTCACGGAAAGTAGTTTCAACTAACGAAAACAGTGATGCAAAACGTACTCTAAGCAGTCAGACCCTATATTGTATTTAAATATAAACTTATTTTTTGTTGGCATTTGCAAATGAACTCGTGTCTGTGACGGTATGGTGGCTGTCTCTGTTAGTTCATATCGATACAATATGCTTTTCGCGTGAGATCGAGACTTGGCCAATCCTATTTTCTTTTTCTTTTGGTTATTTTGTCTTAACTAAGATACACATTTTCATAAACTTTCTTTTAATTCATTTAATGATATTGAATTTGTAGACGCATTATTAGTCATGAGAAAGTTTAGGAATATTTATTCTTAAACCGGTCTTAAACCCCAATGTTGAAAACGCTCCTACGCCTATGATACAATAGAAAACTCCTTACTGAAAAAATTAAGCCGTTTTTCAGTTGTTTGTAAGAGTAGATTAAGCCGTTTTTCAGTTGTTTGTTAGAGTATACTCTAACAAACAACTGAAACAAACGGCTTAATTTTTTCAGTAAGGAGTTTTCTATTGTGCTTGAAATAGAATAAACCAACAGGATCATGTATATTTGGATTCTGTTTAATCTTGAATGGTTGGTTGACAGATTAGCAATCGAAACCTCTCGGTCATGCTGGCAAACCCCACTGGCCTCAATCCGAACACATCGGGTTTGGCCATTGAACACATTGTATTTCTCAGCTCATGGTAATACCCGAGTAGTCCGATTGTACTGACCTCTGACCTAGCCAAACGAAATTTGCCGAAGAGTTCCGATGGGTGCAAAAAAGCTTTTATTGTAGGTAAACGTCCAGCCAAGAAGACTGACAAAGCTCGCCCAACTTTCCGAAATGAATTCCGAATTATGATTGAGAACTGTAATAAAGCTGTCACACACAGTGGACTTACAAAGCTCATTCGAAATCTTCTTATTAGCTTTCATACTGCATTGATATTGATGTATCGTTGATTGAACATGAATAACCATGAAGACGAAAGAGCTGGTCCGGATTCGCCGGAGAGGATTAGAAAGGCCGATTGTAGACAACAAGATCCGCCTGACACAAACATTTTACCCAACCCTTTTGTCGGCTTTTTGAATATATGGTCTTTGTAAGTAGTATCACTTCATGGATATGTTCGGTTTCGAAAATGGTATAATCGTAATTCCCTTAAAAGGTATGTTTTACTTTGAAAGTGGCGAAGCGATGTGCGTTCTCGGTTTAATCGTTTCGTCATCTCCATTGAATAAGTGATAACACTGTGTAGGCTTTCCGTGCAAATTGTAATATCGATTTGCATTCAGAATGTTTGTAATTTTCCTTTATTTATACTCTTTAGGAAATAAAATGTTAAAACTTGAATTTGTTTAGTTCTTGTAAAACAACAGTAATTATGCAAAAGTATCGCAATATCTATGACGTTTAGACCGAGGTCGCAAATGTGTCCGAATGAGGCTATTACACGTGAAATACCTTAGAGAAAGTGTTACCTCTCTAATAGAAGTTCTTGTTCTATTTCCTAAGGCTGAGCCACTGAGAGATAAATTCCTTCTCCCATCTACTCCATAACACATCAATATGGCGCACCTGCTGCACATGTCTTTTGAAAACACTGCGACTTATCTTAATTAACAACTTATTATTTTGTTACAATAGTCTGATTCCCGTCATACTTTCGTAAAGGGACATGGAACCCAGACATTCTTTACAATAGTTTCGCTGTAAATGTCTTACACAAGAGTAATCCATCATCTTGTCACAGTAATTTTTAGTTAATATCATAGAGAAAATAAATCGTGTCGACGGTTGTTGCTTTGAATTCGTACCAGACACAAATCGCCATATGGAGTAACAATTCGGATGACCAAAGCTCTTTGTATGGAATATCTACGTCTGGATCGTCCGGAATAATGGAGTAATGAATTAACTGTAGGAATGTAAGATTGGAGCCGGTACCCAATATCTTAGTCGATATCCGCACTCATTAAACTGATTATAGATCGCCTGACCTTCAAATCCCGCAATAATTTCCGGCTGCGTGATAAGACAATTACGCATAAAGGGCACGTCACGGAAATCATCTATTTTTGTTAATTAACAGTCGTCTGATTTTTCTTTTACTTTTTTTAGTTATACAATATCGTCGTTCTTGTTTTGATGTTTTTCTAAACATGGACACATTTATCATTTTAATAATCTACATTCTGTGATTCTATTTGACGTTAGACTCAAACAAATGTAATACTAGATGTAGGACAATGGTTAAGTGGTAGAGCGTCGGCATCGGGACACGAGTCTCATGGGTTCGATTCTCGTGAGTAGCGGGTCCATTTTTGCGACCTTTTATTAATTCACATTTGGTGCGAGTACTGATAATGTGTAAATGAAGTAGAATCGAGCGTTATAAGTCTATGGTGTAAGAATATATTCCACACTCGATCACTGTAAAATTAGATAAGTTTAAACTAATCAATGTTGAAATTTCTTAAACTGTGTGTTGCTTAACGTAAATACGTTATGCTGCCGCCACACAAGGTGATGCGCTAAGATAGTATTTGTGTTGAAACTTTACCGATGACGTCATTTGAAATTTTGGAATCGTTCAAATTGAATGAAACATCAGTCATCCATGATAAAGTCCTGTGAGTTAAGCACAGATTGATGTCAGCATTTGTTCTATAATGGACTACTGGCATGACTAGAGTAAAGGGGGCCAATCAGTGTCAGTTGATTATAAAAAGAACGAGCTTTCAATACTTCCAAGTAAGACAAGCCATGGTTTATAGGGACAAGCTACGTTGTTCTATCCCGGCGTATCACCTGTTCAGAATGACGTAGCGTTAACGTCTATGAACTTTACGTTGTGTCGACATATAACAGCAGCAGACTTGCTGAATGTAATACAGGAACCGATCATAATGTTCACTCTATATTATAACACCATCGTGAAATAATGGATGACAAGAACTAGGGATTTCCCTTTTCTTTTTCAAACAATATCATAATTACTTCATACGTGATGCACTTGTAGAACGAAGACAAAGTGTCTTAACAACACCTTCAATATACAGTGCATATTGTACTAAATCTTCAATATACAGTGTATAGTGTACTAAAACGCATTTGCAGCCCAACACATCGTAAACCGTTTCTTTTTTTTAATTTTCTTTTTTACTTTGATTTTGTTCTTGTTTTTTTTTTTTTTTTTTACAGATATTTACAAATAAAATCCTATACTCATTCATGGTAGCATACACTGAGAGCTGGGTTAAATAATGCGCTATATCTCGAATGCTCGAATGGTCGTGACATGCAGACGTCCCAATCCAGGAAGAACGTGGGACCATTTCATATGAATTTATCTTTTTTTACCGACGTTCCGCTTGGTGCGTTCTGCTTGTGGTTCGTCTGTGGCGACTCATCATTTCTTCGATTCCGATACGCTCCATTGCCCATTTCAACGTTTATTAGACTTTTTAAAAGGCTTTCCATGCTGTTTGTAGACCCTATATAAGTTCGATATTAGTCTGTAAAGATAGAGATGAATTCAGAAACAAATATAAAGAAATCTCATTTATTGATAAATACAAAGTTTGCTTTTTATTTGTGTACGATCCTTTATTTTTTTATGTTTTATCCTTCACACTAGAATGAGCGTTCTGTTCCAATAAGCTGATGTAACGGTTCCTTGAGACGCGCTGGTTTCCGGTGTCGTCTGCTCTCGTCAAGATATTCGTCTGCATGAACCCCTCTCGTAATGGCTGTTTTGACATGCGCGTGACACGTGCCTCGCCCCGACACTTGACAACTTCAGGCGTGCTAGATGAAGTGAAAGATTGATTCTGTTTGTGAAAACGAAAAATGCGTTTTGTTTTCAGAAAATGAGGAAAATGAGAAATGAAATGAGGTCAATTCAAAATGCAATCTCACGAGATCCCAAGCGATTTACCGTTGGTGAAGAGACTTTGTAAATGTGCATGTCATGCGATATCTGTTCACGTTTTAAAATAACTCAAATAAAAATTCTCCTTCATGGCTTAAAACCAATTATGTCGTCTTTCCGAGCCACTTCATGTGGAAAGGATGTATGATTGGTAATTTTGAGCTCTTGTTTGATCATCTTGAACATTGTTGAAACGGTATACAAGATCTCAGATAAACAACAACAGTTACATTTTTAAATCCACTCAACTCGGATTTTCAGTTCTGATAAGTTTATATTCGATCAAAAATCAGAATTAAAGCAGGGACAATGACCTCACATAGTCTAAATTGTGCTTATAGTTCAAATAATGTATTGTCACACAATATCTGGAGACTTTGGTAGGAGTAGTATTTAAAAAGTTTTCCATCTGAGAATGAGCCCTGTGTTGTTAAATATCTTCGTAATGAACCATGATCAAATAAAAAATAACCAGTCTAATATTAGACAAACACAAACAATCGTAAAAACTCCGGCATTTTCCTAACATGAGCCATATTTTTCTATTCATATATTTGTTTCATTGGATTTACCCTAAAAAAAAGAATTGACTTACGGTTATATACATTTGTGTATCTATTTTCGAAAAGCCAAAATTCAAGCAATCATTTTAAAATTGGTCACAATGGAGTAAACAGTCTGACCAGAGTCTTTACCTTGAAACACACGTGTCGAGTGAAGACACGTGGCACGTTTAATATTCCACAGACGCGAGGCCCCTACCCATATAACCAATGTTTGGATCAAGTCAAGTAATCCATAATTACAACCAGAAATACAAGCACATGTAGTGTTTTGTCAACACATTATGGATCGACGCTTTACTATACCAATCCCAGACGGTTCCAAGTTGGCAGCGTCCATTTCGTGATACAGGGAGATGAAATCGTCTAGACGTATCTACAAGAAACCATAAATGCGATATTGTAAGACGTGGGGCAAAATATTTTTTGAAAAATGAATACTTTTATTATCCACGCGTTAGAGAAGGTGTCTAAACGCCGTACATAGGCTTTGCCACAAAGATATAACACGAAGTCGTCAGTGAGCACCGAATGGTAATTAACAAAAAGAACCATATTGCCAAAAAGAAGCATACAATCCCGTACAAAACATTTTGACAAATACATACATTGCTTGAGCAACTTTGATTTTTCATCTCAATGTTTTGAATATCCCCAACAAAGTCGCGCCCTCTATTATTGGCAGTTCATGGTGTAAACCATTCATCGACTGTCCGTCATGTCCAGTGGCCGAAGTAGTGATGGGTCAATGATTACAAGTGACAGGCGGACAGATGGTCGGCAGACCTGGAGTGTCCGGCCTAGTGTTGTCCGGTTTCTGTCAAGACCAATTAAAACTGACCACGAACTAAGCCGTGGACAAGTGCCCGTTCTAATACTGTGAATAATAATGAATTGATGAGGGCGCGATTAACCTTTCGGTCTGTTTAGTACGACAGTACACGTCCAAACATCTCGCCATTACAACAAACAATGGTGAACCCACTGCTCACTTCTCTCACTGTTTATTGTGGAGGACAATGGTCTCAGGATAACGCGTCGGCCTCGGAACACGAGGGCCATGGATTCGATTTTCTAGAGAAGCAGACTACGCCTTGGGATTTTTCATTTATCCACATTCGGTGGGTTATGTGCACACAAGAACAGACTCTAGGCGGATAAAAATAAGTTGTAAGAAAATGATTCGCAGTCAATGTAAAACATATATAGGTTATTAGGATTAAACTGGATGGAATTTAGATTTGCACTATATTTATACCAACGCGTTCCCAATGCTTCTTAAACCAAAAGTGATTGACGTTTAATCCTTTTCCCAAAAGAGATTTGGTCAACTTTTGTGGTTGTTTCCCAAGTTAAGATGGTACCACTGCCGTGATCCCTCATCTGTTCGAACATATCATCGCTAACAAATTCTAGAGAGGTGTTCAAATGATTCTCGATCACCTCTACAATTATCGTTAACGTTAAATTGTTAACGATTCTCAAGAACCATTGCACGGCTACAACTTACTCGGATGATCCAAGCTGTAAGCGTGGTAGAATTAAATATCTACGTCTGGATCATTCGGACTAGGATACTGCACTGTGCTTTGGGGTCCCTTTATTTGGTTCAGTTCCCGCATAGTCGGGGTTGTCTTCCATTCAAACCTAGGTCTAACACGTTATAGTATGTTTGCAAATGTATGGCGAATAAAACCAACTACTGTTATCATTACCTTTTCAATTTCGATGAAATCATCTTTTAAAGCATATGTTGAAGTGATGTCTACAAGGTTTCAAAACAAGACGAAATTGTAGTTTGAGCAAAGTTTACTTTTACAACAGTAATGGCGCCATCTTTTTGCTGCTGTAAGAGAGTTTGGAGTTTTTATTCATTTTGATTAGAAAAGATCTTCGAAGGTTGATATTACAATTTCTAATTCCTTCTAACTTTAAATGCCAACGCGCTGTCAGTGAAAGACACTTGAATTGTCAATGAATCAATCAACGTGATAAATGACGCAACAAAATAACGTCAACTGGTCCATGGGAAAACCGGAACTAGTTAGATCTAGGTAAGATCAGCTCGTCTAGAACCGTTTATGAGCAGAGTAACTGTTTAAAACTTAACATTGTAATGGAAAACAGAATCATTACGCTCAAAATTGCTTGAAATAAATCTTTGTGACCCTGTTTGAAATATCTCTGATTTAAAGACTTTGAAACTACCAATTAGGTCACAACACCTTCTTCTTTGGGTTTATTTTTTATCCAAACTAATAATCATTCTTTTATGTAATAATTTACTCGTTATGGGATTCCCATACCAATATTCATATAATGTCTTCCATGTTTTCTGCCTTTCTAAGTTGCTCGGGATGATAAGATGGAACTCACAAGCGGCAATTTAGTTGTGGAAAAGATCGCAGTAGAAATTCTGGAAGGGAGGGAAATGTTTCTTGACATTAACCGTAGATGCCTGTTTTCTGCTTTTCCAATAATATTTCCAAATGTTTTCTTTAGAAAAATGACCGAAATGTGACGAATACAATAAATTTTGCGCGTATGTGCAGTCTAAATGATGCTTAATGTACAGTCTCAACCATACTCAACGCCAATGTCTGTCTTGGGATCCATTTCTACAATCAACATGTACGGGGAATACCAACAAGAGGAACCCTGGGTAGAAACAGGCTTCACATATTTCACCGTATACCCCTAATTGGAACCCTTCGGTGATACACCCAGGAGTTAACCGAATAGTTCCGATTGCATGTAGTCCGGATGATCGAGACGTAGATAGTCCGTTATTTTTGTAATGCAGCAAACACATTTTGGACCATTCGAGTTAGGTTGCATGTCACTTACTACATGTACATTGTTTTCTCAGGCACAGGCTCATTCATAAAGTTTAAACAAAGCTTTGACGAATCACGCGTGAATTCCGAGTTCCATTAATCATGCCTTAATACGCCCCGACACAGAATTAACGTCTTTTCATAAAATAAAGAACTGTCCGCGGTGGTTACTAATGTCGAGTTATACCGTAACTGACAATTTGTGAAAAAAAGAATGTTTGCGTTTTTCATTCCCCCCAAAAAGTTCATTAAAACCGCCATCTGTGATCCCAGAATGTATTTCGCGGGTCTAGGGAAGGTGGCTTTGTTCCCCAGCCACAGAGGCACATCCATGGACCCCTTATATTGAAAGCAAATTACATAACCGACAATGCCATTATCATTTGTGTTTGGTTTTCAGACATTCTGGTAGGGTTCGTGCAAATACAAACACCCTTCCAGTCGTATTAACGTCAACCCACGACAATACATCGGTGCCGTCCATTTGATTTGGATTTACATCGATTTCAACGATTTGGTGCACCCACCCATGTCCGTATCTGTCGGACCACAGTTTTAGAACTAAAAGTCAAGTCGTTTTGTTATGATTCTTACATGTTCCATCTTTATTACAAATCATGTTGGCATCGAAAGATGTAGAAATTAAAAGCCAATCCGTTTGGAATAATTATTTCAAAGTGAAAAGTTCCCAAAGATCAGTTTAATTTAGGGAACTGCATTTTGCTATAAAATTCTATACTTATCCATTTTGAAGAAACTGTTTTGGCTTAATATTAGACATGCAATCTGCGATGTTAGCAAAGGTTCGCATGTGCATATCTACAACTTCTATAAGTATGCAAAATCTTAATTTATTCTTTTCATTTCAACCTTTTGTTTGTAATCCAATATAGGCTGCACATCAACGTCATTTGGCATAATTTGTTTTGCGCGAAAGCTTTTGTGTCTAACAATCAACAATCATATTACAGTCATTTTTCGTATCGCTGATGAGCTGTATCTAGCTTTCGAGAAACATACTTCGTCCGTTTTCTTTTAGAAATATTGTCTTATATGGGAGATTTATGAACAATATACCAGGAACAAACATTATATCTCCAGTTTTCAAAGATTGCTGATAAGGCCATTTTGGCTTTTAATCATCTCTGTCTGTCTTTTTTCGGTATGTTGCATCATTCACGAAAACTCTCAAATCTAAATGTCGTTCAAAAAAATATTTAAAACCTTTGATATGGTTTTAATCATTTTAAAAAACAACATCTCTGTATGCGGTAATAAGGTGTAATAGCTAATTCTATGTATTGAAGTGAACCCCCGCCCCTTCCCACACCCTACTCCCATAACGGTCCCGGGGCCCACAGAGACTACTCCCATGGACATCACACTTATTGGTGTTACCTCTAATGGATGACTCGGGGAGAATCCAGACTCACGATTTATGTAATACTTGGAGAGGATTGGAGAGACAAGTGATTTCTCACCACGGACTGTCACTTGGATTGAATAAACCTCCTTAAGCCCTGACCGATCTAAAGTAGTGTGTCTGAAAACTGCGTGAAGAAGCCAGGCGGGGAAACCCGATGAAACGACAATAGTGTAGCAGGGGTCCTGATTCATAAGGTAGAGGTAAATGTGTAATCTGTCAAGATACCCCAGTTTGTATACCCTAACCCTGTATAGCGTAAACACGGACCCCTTTACAGACACCGTAGGTCAAGAGTTCGAGTCCCGGTATGGCTGCATATTTTTCTCACATTGGTTAGAATAGTGCCCAACCATCAACGTTATCATCAATGATTTTTATATGGACTTAAATGTTTCTGCTCTTACAAATTCTTTAGAATAAAATTGTGTGATGAATCTACAAAGCAATAACAGACGTCACGATCAGTAATCCTCTGTGATACGCCGGAGAAAACATTCTTACAAAAGGACAAATTTCAAATCTTTTTAAGATAAAATGTTTCTATGAATCACATGGCATTATGTACAAATGTATAGAATGATATAAAACTACACTTTTGAAACGTTTTCGACCCCGTTCATAACTGTTTGGTTGACATTGCAAATTTGTGGAACACTTGTCTCGAAGATATTGTAAACTGTTTAAACTGTTCATTTTATACACACGGTTCAATTTTTCCATTCTGCCAGAGACATGTTATATATGTGTCTGATTCTGCAAACAATTTCTGGGACCCAGACTTCGAAATGGGTCAACATTTTAATCACGCGACGCTAGCAAGGTATCAAATAATCCCATGACTTTTGAACCGAGTTTTTAAATATAAGCACTTAAAGCCGTGAATGGTCTTTTCATTCTTTGGTTAGCAAAAACAGGTTTGAAATCAAGAAATTGAATGTTGTCATAAAATTAGTGACAAGGATTGTTTAAATAGAGTTTTACCATTTATTATTCACAGAACAAAATCTTCCAGATAGTTCATTATTCAGAGAACAAAATCTGCAATAGATAGTTCCTTTATGTATTGTACAGCAGCTTCCTTAAGTTGGAATTTCATATTTCTCTCACTTGTTATGTACCATGTATCCGTTTTAATGCAACTGACTAAAGGGAAATAGCTCTTGACGAATTCCTCCAAACACCAGAGACAACACAAAAAGGTTAAAACTTACACAAGAATGCTAAACCATCCAACCAACCAACCAAACAATCAACCAATCAACATGCCTACCAACAAACCAACCCGCCTACCTACTGACCAACTAACCAACCAACTATAACCAACCAACCAACCAACCAACCAACCAACCAAACCGACCTACATACCAAACCTACTTTCCAACCAAATTAACACACCAAACCAACAAACTAACAAAACCGACCAATCAATCAATTAATCATACCAAGACAATCTACATTTCAAATTCAATAGAACCACGCAAAAGTCAAGTGAATCACCACAACTTGTTCATCAACGGAAAAATTATTTGACAAAAGATCGAAACCATTCTTGGACGAACTGCTGTATGTACGTTACTTGACTGTAGTACTCTCCAGAAGAAGTATCGCGGGGAAAAGAACCGACATAAAAAGTTAGGAAAAAGTTTGCAGTGACAAAATAAGAGTTAATAAACACGTCAGAAAGCTTGCGAAAATAGTGTCAGGTAGGCATAGTATACAAGTTTTTGTTAAGTTTATATAGAATAAGAAACGCATTCGCTTTTTTCTTTAACTTGAGGTATCATGACTCGTCCCCTCTCCTCAGTAGATATATTTTCCTCAGATAACTCCCAATTATGCACATAAATTTGTGTTTATGGTTGCTTTTCTTCTATCTCATAAGACAAAACATTTGCAGGACATAAATTTTCTTTCAGTTTTGATAATGGTATACATATGTCATTTGTGAAACGGTTTGTCTAAAGACCAAAACAAACCCGAACAAATAAGCAGCTTAAACTTTTTTCTGTTTTCATATTTTTTTGAACATGTTATTTCGTAGAAGTAATGTTACTACCGTGTCCTTATTTCCCCCTTTTTGCTCTTTGGAGCAGGCCGATTGTGAATCACAACCGCTGAGAAACTTTCTGACGAAGAGGACCATGAAAGTAGTAGTAGAAGGAGAAGCATCCGAAGCCGTCCCAGTAGACTCTGGCGTTCCTCAGGGTACTGTGCTCGGACCATTAGCCTTCCTCTGCCACATAAATGACCTTCCAGAATGTGTCAAGTCCTCTGTACGTCTCTTTGCTGATGACTGTCTGTTATACAGACCCATCAAGTCCAGGCAAGACCACTTAGACCTCCAGTCTGACCTCAACGCTTTGGAGAAATGGGCAGGGACATGGGGAATGCGATTCAACACCAAGAAATGCTACATAATGAGCATCAATAACAAGTCATCCAACTTCTATCAACTAAACAATCATATCCTGAAACAAGTCCAAGAAAATCCATATTTAGGGGTCCAACTTTCTGATGATCTAAAATTCAACAAGCATATTGACAAAATCACCAACAAAGCCAGTTCAACTCTTGGATTCTTGAAAAGAAACCTCAAGCATTGTCCAGCATCATGCAGAAAAACCGCATACCTCTCATTAGTCAGATCAACACTCGGATATAGTGCCATCATATGGGATCCACACCTTCAGGGCGAAATCAACAAATTGGAAAGCGTTCAGCGCAAAGCAACCAGATTCATTACATTTACAGGTGACTATATTCAAGGGACCCAGGCTGTATCACAAGAATGCTGAGGCAACTAGAGCTTCCAACCCTACAGGACAGAAGAAAGATGGCGCGCCTGACATTCTTCTACAAGGTGGCTGAGGGGCTGGTGCCAGCAATGCCTGCAGATACCTATCTGGTCCCAATTCATGGCAAGAGACTTATAAAGCCAAAACAGTTCAGTGACCATACCAGTGTAAACTTAGTAACAAGATCAGCTTTAAACAACCAGAAGTGCTATAAACAAATACAGTGTAAAAGTGACACTCTCAGACATTCCTTCTTTCCAAAGACAATCATTGAGTGGAACAATCTAGAAAATTCAGTTGTGAGCGCAAAGTCAGTTCAGAGCTTCCAATCAGCTCTCCAAAAGTGCGACTAACATCGCCCTCTCTCCCCGCTACCCGAATGCTGAAAGGCCCTGTAGCATATTATCATCCAGATCCATCCAGAACCGCTATGATAATAAAAAAATGGAGCAACTAAATGCAAAAACTTGACATGTTGAATCATAAACATATCTCATATAACCTCAGAGTCCAAAAGTTTTTTTTCCTTTTATTTCAAGAGAATAGTAGCATTTTTTGTAATCCTAATACTTTTCATTTCTCAAAATCAACACTTGCTCAATAAGTTGCAATTTAATTCAGATATCTCAAAACAATAGACGCTCAAATTGGGTCAAATTTGGCAAGGCTAGACCTGTAGTGGTATTCCATATTTGGAAGTCGTAGTAAAGTTGTAAAATGTTGTTGAAACAGCAGGAAAAAACCACATGTTTTCATTGGATGAACCCTAAGAGTTTAGTTGATAATTACCATGTTTGGAAAGCCAAAAGTGCGAAAAGTTGCTATAAAATCAAAATGGCCACGAACAGATTGTTTTTCGTTATATTTCACCCAAAAATAGGAAATACAACTTGATTAAGATATTTTAGCTTCTATCAAGCTGTTTGATTTCATATTTTAGAAAATGTAATGCTAGGGTCAGTATAAGATTGTTAGGCAAAAAAAAAATTTTTGTTTAGGGTAACATTTTCAAAATCAGTAGGAAGGGTCGGTAGGGATTTCTTTTCTTTTTTTTATAAAGTTTGAGCTTCACTTTAACATGCATATTTCTTTTTAAAGAAAATAGTTAAACAGTATAGAACTGTGTTCTGACACAGAGCAGCATCCATCAAAATGTATTTTCAGAATATGTTGAATTTATGTGAAGATAGAAGACACAAATAAACATATATGTTTGTCGGATGTTCTCAGTCTATTCAACTAGTAAACTGCCCTTTCGGAAATGGGCAAGAAGTTTCAAATGATAATGTTAAAAGTATGACGCCAATTGATTTTTTCTTCAAATGGTCAAATAAAATCTTTAGGGTAGGCAGGTTTGGCTAGGTAGGGTCCGGTTACCCTAAACAAACAACTTTTTTTTTTGCCTAACTATAGTGCGGTTGTTGAAATTGATTTTGCTCCAACAAGTGTTGAGTGTGAAACCATAACATAGCTGGCAAATCAAATATCAGCCACTAGATGTTAGGACATTGTATCTTTTCAACATGCAAAAGAAAGAGTGAACCCAGTGTTGGGCTAGAAAACCAAACCACCTCAACACTAGGATTGCCATTTACCAATTGATCCAGTTGGGGGGCTGGTCTTGCCCTTGACACAGTAAAACACATCCCCTTGGCCCTTTGGTAAATAAAGAATTGCATAATTTTTTTTTATTTTTTATTTCTTTTTCATTCCAGGGCTGACAATTTTCAGCAGAATGAGTGGTGTTAATGCTTTGAACAGCTTCTCGAAGGAAGATTTGCTGGATTACAGTCACTGTCCAGAGACAGACTTGTCTATCCTTGTGTTGAAATCAGCAGAAAAAAAAGAATTTGGTGCCCTAAAGGATTATCTCCAGGTACCTGCTTACTTTCTTTTGTACATTTACCATACAGCATTGGTTAATCCTTTTTGATATACAAGGTAGAGTTAAATGCGTCAACATGTTTGATAACTCAGAAGGTAGAGCATTCATGTTTTTTTGGAGGTCACAAGTTCAAGTCCCTGTCTTGCTGCATGTCTTTCTTACCTTTGTTTCATTGGTGTCAAACATAAATGACCCACAAGAGCTACTGTAATAGATACTCCAGATTCATTCCAAAAACGGAAAGTGGTTCCCAGGAAACACAACACAAAGTGGTTCCCAGGAAACTTGAGACAATATTTTAATATTGTAGGCAGTATAAAGTAGGCCAGGGTCTCAATTTACAAGGTAGAGTAAAAAATATGTGAGCCTTGTAGCTCAGTCTGTAAAGCATCACATGGTTTGCAGAAGTCTTAGTTTCGAGTCCGGCCTTAATGCTTGTTATTAATGCTTGTTATACAAATAGACACATCATTATTCAGTGTTCTCAATAAGAACAGGCTGCAGGCCAAAATGACCGCTTAAAGTTATGTTTTGGACGGTTCAAAATTCGCAGAGACCTTAAGAACCCCTAAGTGGACCCCCTCCAAGTGGCCTGTTCAGATTTCGTTTTGGCCTGTTCAACCAATTCTTACAGAAAACACTGATGTTTTAGAAATGATAAGTTTGCTTAAAGCAATTTCAACTTATTGGCTAGATAGAACTTACAATCGTAAATGTTCTAAATGAAATTTGATTACTTTAGGCAGCTGACTATGTTGTTTGTGTTACATCTATAAGACTTTAATGGTTGGTGTCCAAGTTTTACTAGAATAATAAGGAGTAGGGTTGTTGTCTGCAGAGTGGGATGGCATAGACTCTTGTCTGTGGTTGACATTTTGATGGATGTACATCTTGTGCATTGATCCCTATTGCCATAAAGAATACATACATTTCTTATATTTATATTGGCTATGGGCCACTCACATGAACCACTCACATGATCTCATATGAAAAAATTTAATTCATTGCTTTATTTTAAAACAAAATATGTGATTAATCCTCTGAGACTATCCCTTAAAAGTAGATATTTTAACACAACAGCATCAGACATCTTATGAAATTTTGTGAGAAAAGAAGGATTGTTTATGACTTGAATCATCTTTTTCCTTTATTCACACTTGTTTCAATTTCACAATGATTGTTGTCAAAAGTCACTTTCTAATTGGACCAGATACAAAACAGTTGATATTAAATGTTTAAGATTGATGAAGTTAATGGTCAAAGGGAGGTAGCTGCTTTATATAAAAAACATTATTACCTCCCTTAATAAGATGTTATTTTTCAACATTTTCCTTCATTTTCTCTCACCTCAAAAAGTGACAGGAATTTTCATTTTCTAATCCTTAGTGTTCAGGTTTTGTTTACTTACTTAAGAATGAGATTTTTGTGAAGTCTGCTTTCCAAAACCTTAAATATCTGCTTAATTTTGTTGAGAAAAGATTCCCAGAGTTACAAACAGGTTAGATAACAGGCCAGTCGCCAATTTACCATAAACAATTTTTAAAAATGTTTTTATATTCCAACAGAATTGTACAGGTGATCCAGAATATCTGAAACGGTTTCAAGGTTTAATATATAACTGTATGTCGACATGATAACTAAATGTTACATACAATTTGAAAGAGAATTGTCATATTTTTTTTATCTCAAGAAAACTAATGGAAAACGTCAACATCATGACGCCATTCATGACGTCATAAAATGATAATTGTTTTTAAAAATGGTGACGTCAAAACAGAAAGCTGTAGAAGTAGTAAAACTCTATCATGAGACTAGATATCCGGTAACTGTTTTACGCACGGTGCATATTTCCTGAGGATGATAAACTCACAAGTCTTCAAGTCCATTGACTTGTTAAACAATTTCAACAGACAGGATCAATGATTTAAGATGGCAGACACGCTAATAGTGAAAGACCAAAATCAAGCGTTAGCTTTGACAATGTTGCAAAGATTATGGAATCAACAGTTAAAAGCAAACGATACCTGACCCTCTTACAAAATAAGTGTCTACCTTTCCTACGAAGAAAAAGCATCAACATGAAAAAAATTGGTTTCAGTAAGATGATGCTGCACCTCACACGGCTAGAAGTGTGTTTGAATGGTTGCGAGAAACGTTTTGCAACAATTTAATCTCGTTTAAAACTGCTAGGGTCCAACCTAAACATTCACCAGACCTTAATCTATTGGATTACTTCTTATCGGGACACGTAAAAGACAATGTTTATGTTACAAAACCAGACAATATTCAGCAGTTAAAACCAGCAATACGCCTAGAAATGTAGAAAATCACCCCTGAGATGTGTGTTTCACAAAAAAGACGTCACATCGAACATTTGATGTAGTTATGTATGCGCGGTTATAAAAGACAGTTTCTTTCAAACAAGAATGACCATGTTATCAAATAAAACTTGAAAATATCTACTTTTAGAAGGTGTTTTGATATATAAGATAATGTAACGCATGTAAGAAGTACAAGACGCTGAAACCGTGTCAGATATTCTGGATCACCCTGTATATTGGATACACTGATGATTATCTATTTACCTTCATTACTCAGGTTCTATGTGATACCAACAAACAGAAGATTGATGTGAAGGACAGTGCTGGTATGACCTCCCTACACTGTGCTGTTGCCTGTGGATCAGTAAGTTATGTCACATAGACACATCATTATACTACTGGTAGATACATGTACAATATCTTACTGAAGGTTCATTAAACCTTTAAACTCGTAATCTTTCTAAAAAAGAAATGTTTAATGAGTAACAGAATATTCTTTTCAAATTATTCTGATTAAAAGGTAAACAAAGTCAGTGGTTGTCCTAAAATTAGGACATGTATCAGGGGGGCATATCATTCTTTTGGGATGCAGTATTTCAAAATTAGTGAGTTGAAATTGGCTTTGTTGAACAAAGTTTATCATTCAACAGAATGCCTTTTTGGAAGAATTTAATTGCTATTTGATTACATGATTTTAGAATCCATGGAAGACCTAGGCTAGGTTGGAACCAGACCTCCTCTGTGAATATGTAAACACTGTCATGTGATAATAACCATTTATGAACAAGACGAGATGGGACAAATTGCTTCAACAATATATCAAAACTGTAATGCCCACACATTCATATGGACTTCTAAAAATATGCCTCATTTGCATTTCCTATGATGCAGCATTCACAACCTCACTTTCAAATTTGTAAGCTATTTTGCTCTGATTTTGGCCATTCCTTTTTTAGTTTCCTTTTTAGGGAAACCACTGAAAGGTATTATAAATCTTGCTGTGATACCACTTTAATGACTTGTTTTTTTCTTCAGTTACCAGCAGTGATCTTGTTGCTTAAGTATGGTGCAAATGTTAATGCCAAAGATATGCTTGGTTTCACACCTTTGTTTCTAGCTACAGGTAGGTTCAGTATTGATGAATTGTTGATTACATGTTCCTTATTCACCAATCCAATGATATGGACTTTCATGGAATGACCAATTGAAAGGAAACATCAGATGATGATGTGAAGATAATTACAGTGGACCCTCGTTTATCCGAACACTTTCGTTCCCAGGAGAAATGTTTGTATTAACAAATTTTCCGGAATAAAGAATATGCGAGTTACAGCGAAATGTTTACCTTTACACGGTGTCGGTGTATCATGATCATGACTATGAAGTAAGAAATACACAATTTTTTTTTTTTGAAGGGAAATATAAGGTGTGTTAAGGAAGTGTTTATTTGGTCAAAACGGATTTTTAAAAAAATGACAATTTGAAGCAATGTCTTTCGAGAAGTTAAAATTCCTTAAGATAGCTCTGAAAAGAACTGTCTTCGTTTGGCTGTGGGTGTAGACATCTTCAAGTTGTATCTTCTTATTTCAATATCGAGAAATGAGATAGGTAGGGATTGTCGAGAGTTTATTTATAGGGAAAAGGAGCATATCGATTGAGTAATAATTGAAAATGATTGCCAGACATTGTCTCCCGATCGCTGTCTAAGCAGCCAATCAGCCAATCAACACCTTTTACAAACTCAACTATCGACATGCGACCGTAATTACAATAATGTAAGACCTATCAACTGACAGAATGACCGATTAACAAACAATCAACACCTTCCAGTACACTACACTAGGTGACATGTTATGGTCAAGCATACAGTTTGCAAAACGTGTGAATGCCGTTTACAACAGAAGACCGATCCCTTCATTCGCAACTGTAACCGCAAAATAAACGATTTTACTGGTTTCCGGACTAGCCATAAGCATATACTATGAAAAGTGACTGTTGGTTCCCGAATATTTTTGTCCGGTTCCGGAACGCGGATTTTCCGCATTAAACAGTTAAATTGATGAAGGTAGGATCCGTTCCCTCAAAATTCTGTTCGGATGGTGAATATTCCGGATAAACGACGTTCGGATTATCGCGGGTCCACTGTATATTACTTTCTCTGTTTGATATTGGGGGAAAAAATTGATGAAAGGACAAAATTGCTTGTGAGCAATTTTTACTTTTGTTTAGTTATCGTTATGAGCCTTTCTTATGACAGATGTTAACAATTCATAATTTTCACCAGGGGTTTCATGTCTTCCTTTCAATCTTTAAATGTAGAAATCTCTTCAGCTGTTTCCACCTGCAAACAAAGTTTTTTCAAGTGAATTCATTCGGCATTTTCATTTTCAGTGATTCATTTATTTATAACTACATCAACCAAGTGACTAAAGTATCAATAAAATATTTCACTTCTGTAAAAGCATGAAGGATTTATTACAACAACAACATAACATGGTTTCCTTGGCATATAAGGGGCCTATGATAGATTATGCTTGAGAAGGGGTTCTTTAACAAAATAAAATAATGGCTCCTCTACACAAAAGTTTTAAACCTAAAATCTAAGGCCTTCGTTATCATATCTCTATCAACCATTTATTAGTAGAGCGTGAAAGATAAAGATTAGTGACTGTATGCTAATCAGAGTATATATTTACAGGAAGGTACCCCAACACTGACATTGCCACTCGTTTGCTGAAGGAAGGACATGCAAGTGTTGATGCTGTGACAGAGACTGGTGCAACGGCACTCCATGGAGCAGCTTTCCAAGGAAATACTGGTGAGTTGCCAAGAGCAATTTAGGAACTCACTTCCTCATCTAAAATGTGTTTTTTAAGTAACTTTAACAAGCAAACCAATAAAGCAATGCGACAATAGAACAATTTGCATGTAACAAGCAAATATAATAAAATATATAGATATAAAGGTTTGAACTCAAAATCACACAAAAAATGCTTTTTTTCATATAAAATAATTGCAACCTGCTATTGTTTTCAATATCAGATGGTCACAAATTCTACTTTGAAGGAACAGATTGAGTAAATGTTTCATGATATTTGCAGATTCTGTTAGATTATTACTTGATTATGGAGCTGACCCAAGAATGGAGGATAACGAGGGAACTTCACCATTTGACCTTGCTAAAGACACGGATGTCAGGGCAATGTTACATGATGCAATCAGTAAAGGGGATTCAGGAAAGGAAACATCAGGTGTGTGTGTGTATCCATGCTTTGTTAGCTTGTTAACCTCAATTAAACCTTGGCCTCAATTTAACCTTGACCTCAATTTAACCTTGACCTCAATTTAATATTGTGTTTTACCAATCGGATTGGTTTGAATAGTATTTGGAGTACATATGTCACAAAAGAATCATGGGTATGTAGTCTGATAAAACCCTTTCTCTAACATACTCGGTTCTATTACACGTATGCAAGATGAAAATGAAAAACCACTGACTGTATATATGGGTAATTGTTACAATCATTATGTTCATCTCATCAAATCCGCAATTAAACTGTATTTAGTGCTGATTTCAATCAGGCATGTTGTCTCGCAACAGGAAATTGATTAGGATTCCATTTAACCCTTTACCAATTGCCAAATTTTGGACTGTACGAAATTGAAAGAGTTTGCAGACAACATTTCAAATTGTGATGAAATTGGGAAAAAAATCTTGATAGGGCAGAAAACATTGTGGGAAAAGGAGAAATTGCTTGTTGAGAGCAATTTCTTCTTCTCCCACAATGTTTTTCAAAGTAATTGGCAACAAACTGGTCAAATGTCATCATTGTTTGGTAATAGGTTAATGTTCAAATTTTTTAATGTCTTCACCAAAGTACATTCAAACCTAACACAATGAACCAGAAGTTTTGTGTTTACTTTGTTTCGTTTCACCCCTTTAGGTGCCATCTGTAGTAATTGTAAGAAGTCCTTCAAGGAGAAACTGAAGCGTTGTTCCCAATGTCATGTGACCCTATATTGTAGCAGGGACTGTCAGGTAGAACACTGGAAAAAAGGAGGTCACAAGTCTAACTGCCTAGGTAACTAAAATGATTTTAGGAGCTTTTTAACACTTCTCAGGTAAAATACTGGAAAAAGGAGGACACAAATCAAACTGCCTAGGTAACTAGAATAATTATAGGAGCTTTCTAACACTTCTCAGGTAGAACACTGGAAAAAAGAGGTCACAAGTCGTACTGCCTAGGTAACTAGAATCAGGGTTCACACTGGCCTTTGCAAATGGCGACAAAATTAAGAAATTGGCGCAAGAAAAACAAATTTGGCGAAAGTTGCTGGCGCCGACTATTTTCTGCGAGAATTTGATGTTTGTTTTGGTATCCGATCTTGATTCAATATCGATTTGTTTTTACTGTAAAGCCGAAAATCATACATCCATGGTTCCCGTAATCGCAGTACTTTGAATTAGAACTGGGGACCCAGCTTGTTTATCAAATAAGTTTTCGATACAGGATAATCCTGTTTTCACACTTGTTCAGTTCATTATCTGTTGATTGTCAAGTTTGTTGAAGGTGACACTTTCTTGTGTACACCATTTAGTCATTCGCCAGCCTTTACAACTTCAATTATAGGGAAATTATGACTTTGATTATTTAAACTGCTTTTCAATCAAATTGTTCGCCCTCTCGCACCTTTTAAAGAAGTTGACATCAATCATCGACAAAGTCAGTTGTGTTGATTGACAAATAAATGAAACTCTTTTATGCACCGAAGTTTTGGTATATAAAATCCGCGAATTTAAGTGACACTTAATTCTGATCCAACTCAAGAATGACTTTAAATCGATCTTCTCAGTCATTGAATATGCCTCCCACTAAAAATCAAATTGACATCTGACATCCGTAATTTCAAGGACGCTTGGAAAACAGGAAATAGTTGGTTATGATATAACGCCAAGGTGAAAGTCATGTTTCTGCTATGTCCTGTTTCAAATGTTGAGTGTGAGAGAGGATTTAGTCCATAGAACCTAATGAAAACAGCACGTAGAAATAGATAGAACAAACACTTGAGAACCTCTTTAGAACTGTTGATGACCCTGATGAAGGATTTCCCCTTCTACAGAAGACTATTTTGACTCCAACTTATTCAATTTGGCTCCAACTTTTTTAATTTGGCTCCAACTTTTTTAATTTGGCGTAAGTGTTGGCGCAAAGAAAATTTTAGCCATAGAGAACCCTGAGAATTATTTTAGTAGCTCTCTAAAACTTCTCAGGTAGAACATTGGAAAAAAGGAGGACACAAGTCTAACTGTCTAGGTAACTAGAATAATTAAAAGAGCTTTCTAACACTTCTCAGGTAAAACATTAACTCGTATGATCCAAACTGTAAATGTGTTATAGCTTGGTGGCACTGTATGGTAAAAACTAGCGTTACCCCTCTGGGCCAGTGGGATCCAATCAGGGAAGAGCATTAAAAATGTGGACCAATCAGAAACAGGATTTCTGCAAATAATCAATTTTTGCACTGACACATCTTGATATCAAATGCATCCAGATGTAGAATGAAATATCTATGTCTGGATCATTCGGACTAGTAAAACATTGGAAAAATTGGACACAAGTCTTAACTGTTCAGGCAGATTACTGGATACATTATAGCAAATCTTTAACACTTGTCAGCTGGACTAATGGGGATAAAAGGGGAACTTATTCAACTGCAGGTAACTTGATCATATTCAATAAACTCCATTCCCCCCTTTTTCCATAATATCTCATGTTGAGGCATTTAAAGTTTAAGATAGGGGTAGTCACTTTTAAAGTTTTGGGGTTCAGCACAATGTGTTTTAGTTAACTTTTTCTCCTAGTTCTTTTTAAACTTTCCTCTAAATGATTGTCAACATTTTAAAGATATTTTTTTAAAAAGGGTATTTACTTAGGTAGTGTCGCTCTTTATCATTTGCATCAATTTTGAATGAAGAACAAATGGTTTGGATTTCTTTACTTAACATATATTCTTATATATCTTAATTTGAAAGATAGATGGATAGTAAATTGTTCAGGAATTTTAATCAGGGATTTCTGTCCCACAAGTTTTTTTCATGGACTTTGAGAATTTTTTAGAATACAATAAAATACCTCAATTTGGCTAGTAGGAATAATTTCGTGCACAGTACCTTTTTATTTCACGAAAATAATCCATGTTCCTTATTGAATAGTTTATAAATTCTTTCAGTATTTGCTCAGGGAAACTGCATTCTTTACCTTCTTAACAACTGTTACTATTATAGTTCATTGATGAGAAATGAATAATTAAATGTATCGTTTCATGCTGTATTCATGACTTGATTGAACAAGTAATGTTCTGGATAGGGTTTCAAACTTGGTCAAATTCAGTTTAAATACTGATTCTCTTAGTTCAAAGTATGCATGCAAAGGGTAAACTATTTAGTAAATGAAAATTATTTGTCAGTGCGTTGACAGTAAATGCTTATGTGTGGTGATGTTTGATAAAATTTGAATCAATTCTGTAGATATTTTAAAGGAAGGGTCATCTTGAAACATTGTATCAAAAATTACAGTGGTGGTAATATCAACTGTCTGTATTTCCAAGCTAGTCCAAAAACCTTAACAGACAGGTGATTTTTTTTTTTTATGAATTCTAACTTTTCAATGGACAAGAAAAAGATTTGGCCATCATGGATTGGGTAAATCAAACTCAGATTTCACCACTCCTGAATGGTATTCTAATTTTTTCCGATATCTTCCGACGTTTTCTTTGGCAAAACTGTAGAAAACTATATTATTAAAACTATATGTAACTTTAATGAATAAGAGTAAAAATTGAGGTCAATTAACACTTGATTGAATAAATTGTCTGTGTTTCTAGGCTATGTGATTGCCAAACCATTAACCCAGGGGAACAAAACTCCACCCTTCCATTTGTCCCTGTACCATGTGATGGGCTCACAGAAGAAGACGGTGAAGATGTTTGAGAGGAACCCTGGTGACGCCCCACAACGAATGGAGTTTCTGAGAAACAAAAAGTTTATTGTAAAAGTACAGCTCCCCTTAGGTAAGATGAAAAACACTCCTGAGTATGGGGGAGTATTGGCATCCTTTGTATGGAGTATTTCAAATATTTGTTGAGGCTGTTAGTGTTGGTGGGGCCTTGGTTACCAAGTTGTCCGAGTTTAGAACTTAAAATCACATGTCCATTCTCTGTGTGGGTTCAAATCAGTTAACCCTTTACCAAACACCAAATTTTGGACTGTCCCAAATTGAAAGAGTTTGCAGATGACATTTCAAAACATGATGAAATTGAAAAATAATCTTCTGAAAGGGCAGAAAACATTGTTGGAAAAGGAGAAATTGCTCATTAAGAGCAATATCTCCTTTTCCCACAATGTTTCCAGAGTCGTCTGCAACAAACTGTTCAAATGTTGTTATTGCTTGGTAATGGGTTAAGTGATAATTTTTTATAAGAGGTGTCATCTTGGTGACTTGAAGAATGCTAAAGGTTTACTTAGCAGGACCAACACTTATGGGTAGTGACCGTTAGGGTCTTCATCCATTGTTATGAGCCAGACACACAACATTACTGAGATACCTTTGATTAGATGGAAAACCCTATTAAAGAAATTATATTATGTGAACACAATGGAATCGACCTAAACAAGACAATTCAGTGAAAGGACAGAACAATAAAGGAGTTTTACTTCTCTTATCTGTGCCTCTGGTTTATCTTAGTTGAGTTTTAACTAATTTATCTTACATTGATTGAAAAAAAAGTTCTCACAACTTGTATTTATTACTATCTATTTTGCAATCTAGTTAAATACTGAGTCTTGTATGACTTTACATCTTGTTATTTTAGATGCCCATGAAAGTATTATGATGGTTTATAATATAGACAGAACATGTGAAGGCTTTATACATCCAGATGAAAAAAGTGAGTACAGTCTTACTACAGTATCCTAAGAATGACCGTTCCAGGTTCTTACATAGTTCCTGTCTTATGTAACCTCTTTTGGATTTCTGTTTTCATTTAAATAGTCTGTGTTAGGGGTTTTGTGTGGTCCAGGAAATCTTAGAAAAGCCGCAAAAAGCTGAAAATTATTGACAGGATAGATCAAGGGATTATTTTTGAAAATGCTTATAAGTTAAAACAACACTGTTGGCTTTGATTTCAGGTTATGACCAGCTTGCCAAAAGGATAAAGAAAGAAGGATATCTTGGAATCAAAGCGTTTTTCTGGGCAGAGTTGCTCCCAGGAGATGAAGGAAAGTTTAAAGTGTTTCACGGTAAAACTGCCCCATCCCAAAAATGGTGATCACTGATGGTTGGATAAGTAAAATAGACACTGCTGTACTCGTGTAAAGATAGATATGAGGAGACATTATTCCAAATAGTTGCCATGGATATGTAGTGAGGACTTCTTTATTGTTGCTATGGATATGTAGTGAGGTATTCCGTATGATTGCTATGGTTACGTAATGAGGTTTGCCAAATAGTTGCCATGGATATGTAGTGAGGACTTCCAAATTGTTGCTATGGATATGTAGTGAGGTATTCCGTATGATTGCTATGGTTACGTAATGAGGTTTGCCAAATAGTTGCCATGGATATTTAGTGAGGACTTCCAAATTGTTGCTATGGATATGTAGTGAGGTATTCTGTATGATTGCTATGGTTATGTAATGAGGCATTCCAAATTGTTGCTATGGATATGCAGTGATGTGTTCCAAATGGTTGCTATGGATATGTAGTGAGGTATTCCAAATGATAGTCACAGATAAGTTATGTGGTTTACTTAGTGGATGTGTTATACTTTTCAATACCTTTTGACTTTGTTGTAATTTGTTAATGAAAGAAATAATTCAGGGAAATTATCATATGTTTTGTGTGTTTAATATATATACATGTACCAAGAAAATTCACATATGTCAATTAGTACAAGTTTTTTTTGTCAAAAAAGACCTACAGTATTTCTAACATGTAAAAGCAGGAATGTTATTTTGAATGATTTTCAGACATATTTAAACATTGAGAGCATTTATCCGTCCAAGAAATTGTAATTCCATTACCCCAACACTTCATTAAACCGTTTATGCCATGATTTGTAGCCCTTTTTATCATGTTAGTCTTGATTTGAAGTTGGAGATATGAAGAGAAACTATGGCAATAACATTGCTGCAATTTCATGTAACAAAATGTTTTTGGATGACTGAATCGTGTATTATTAAAGGGACTTACTCTGAGATGTGTGCCAGTCAGGGCTTCTATGATATAGCTGGCCTATAAATAAAGGCAGGAATTCCTTTTTGCGTACCTTGTTGTCGTCACAACACCAGTGCTGTCAAATCTTTTTAAGAACACCATGATGATTCTATCTGTAAATACCACCTCTTACTCTAAGTTGAGATTGTTAGTTTTATATGATTGTTTATGAAAAAAGCCATTTAAACGATTTGCAATATAAATGTTCTAATTCTTTTCTGTGCAGTTATGAATGGGGTTTGAAAGCTGTCAAATTATCAAGTCTTACGTTTCTCTAAAAACTATAGTGTCATTTAATTGGTATAAGACAATTTATTATAAAAAGTTTTAATTGAATCTGTGAGATAGTTCTTGATCATTTTTGACATAAATATTTTAACCAATTACTTTTTACAATTGTTTGACGTTGGAAAGGGATTATTGAAACCATAATCAATAAATAAATAAATCTTATAATTTGAAATACCTAAGATTTTTAATTAAGATTTTGCATGCAGGTTGGTATCATGTTAAAAACTAAAAGGGAACATCACACATTAACGTTTGTTCATTATGGAAAATAATTGTCCAAGCTCCAAAATTCTGGTTTGAGATCAAAGAGAATATTCCCCTTTGTGTACTCAGAAAATCTTGGTAAAAGTTTTGTGTGAAACTTTAAAATAAAAGAAACAAATTATTTATCCATGCCCTATTATGAATCAAGACCATTGTTTGAATTGTCTTATATAAAGCTCTTGTATTGTGAAAATCACTCATTTCACAGACGGTAGAGTTACCCAACTTGCAACCATAATTAGGTCATTAGATAAAGCAATCCTTAACCCTTTACCAAATGCCAAATTTTTTACTGTCCAAAATTTAAAGAGTTTGCAGACGACATTTCAAAATGTGATGAAATCCAAAGATACACTGCTGATAGGGCCAAAAACACTGTGAAAAGGAAAACTTGCTCTTAATGAGCAATTTCTCCTTTTCCCACAATGTTTTCCAGGGTCGTCTGTGACAAACTGGTCATATATCGATATTGTTTGGTTATAGGTTAAGGTAAACAAAACTAAGTCATTGTGACAGAGATGAGGACAAAATGTGCTGCAAATAACCTATCTGTAGTTAAATGATAGCTTTTCCTCTGCCATTTCCTTATTATTCTTTATCAATTACAAAGAACCCTGATTTTTAATTCTTCATTCGTCCAGTTTCCCACTGACTTTGCTTCGAAATGTTTCTGAATTAAGAACAGAGCACATCCTCAAATTCGATGGAATTCGGTTCATTAGTATTTGCTTTGATGAGGATTTGTTTACAGGTAAATTATTTTAATTCTTTCGGTACATTTTCCTCTGTATCATTTTGTATTTTGATGCTTAACCTGCCAGAACTGGTGCTTCCATGGTATAAACCTGTTTTTAACAAACTTGCAATAAAAGAGTTAAGAAGTCATCGAGATGCAGAAAATGCAAGTAATGAGTAATTTGACATCTTATAAGAGTTTCTACGCAATATCATATGTTTCATACTTCTGTTGTTTGTTACTTCAAATTTGAAAGTTTTTTAACCCTTATAGTGCTGGAACCTCTTATGCAAACAGGTTGGATCCAGGTCAGACGCCAAGTAAATTGGAGGCTGGCTTGTGATCTTACTTGTTTGCGACTGTGGGTATCTTTCCTTATTGAAATTAAGTAGATACTTAAGGTTTTGGAAAGCAGACAACACAAAAATCTATTCTATGAAATGCTCAGTATTCTAAGGGTTAAGTATCAGTAATTGTAAACAATTATAAATCCAAATAGAAAAAACAAATAGTTCACCAGACATGTTTATTTTTTGCATATGAGTCAGTTCTCTAAATGTCACTTTTGTATGTCATATGTCATTTATTTGCAAAATGATTTACTTTCTTATTAGAAAGGGCAAGATATTTGATTTGTCAAGAAGGCTTAGTGGCACTAGTCCTGTGAGTTTCATTTTTAATGTTCAGTTTAATCTTCCTAAACCATTGATTAGCGCACCATTGTTTGATTTTCTTTAAATGTCTTTGTTGCTTGTTAGAAAGCCATTCTACATACATAAGATCATTGATATATATGTATAAAACCTGTTGTTGGCCAAAACATGTCTGTATTAACTTTCATTTTGTTGAATTCTGTTAGATAAAATACCTAGTCATTAATTTGTTTGTATCTGTCATTTATCTAATGTATCTACATGGAATTGTAGTTTCCCTTTACAGTATACTTATGTTTTTGTGTTGTTTGTTCAATATGATTGTTAATGTTTATATCAATATTTCTCTAAACGTAATATCCTTTTTTAGCTCACCTGAGCACGTAGTGCTCAAGGTGAGCTTTTGTGATACCGAGATGTCCGTCGTCCGTGCGTCCGTGTGTCCGTGCGTCCGTGCGTCAACAATTGCTTGTGAACACTCTAGAGGCTACATTTATGATCCAATTTTTATCAAAATTGGTCAGAATGATTGTCTCAATAAAATCTTGGCCAAGTTCGAAACTGGGTCATGTGGGGTCAAAAACTAGGTCACTAGGTCAAATAATTTAAAAAGTTTGTGAACACTCTAGAGGCCACATTTTTGGTCCAATTTTGATGAAAGTTGGTCAGAATGATTGGGTCATTTGGGGTCAAAAACTAGGTCACTAGGTCAAATAATTTAAGAAGTTTGTGAACACTCTAGAGGCCACATTTATGGTCCAATTTTGATGAAAGTTGGTCAGAATGATTGTCTCAATAAAATCTTGGCCAAGTTCGAAACTGGGTCATGTGGGGTCACTAACTAGGTCACTAGGTCAAATAATTTAAAAAGCTTGTGAACACTCTAGAGACCACAATTATGGTCCAATTTTTATCAAAATTGGTCAGAATGATTGTCTCAATAAAATCTTGGCCAAGTTCGAAACTGGGTCATGTGGGGTCAAAAACTAGGTCACTAGGTCAAATAATTTAAAAAGTTTGTGAACACTCTAGAGGCCACATTTATGTTCCAATTTTGATGAAAGTTCATCAGAATGATGGTCTTAATGAAATCTTGGCCAAGTTTGAAACTGGTTCACGTGGGGTCAAAAACTAGGTCACTAGGTCAAATAATTTAAAAAGCTTGTGAACACTCTAGAGGCCACATTTATGGTCCAATTTTGATGAAAGTTGGTCAGAATGATTGTCTCAATAAAAATGTTGGCCAAGTTTGAAACTGGGTCATGTGGGGTCAATAACTAGGTCACTAGGTCATATAATTTAAAAAGCTTGTGAACACTCTAGAGACCACAATTATGGTCCAATTTTTATCAAAGTTGGTCAGAATGATTGTCTCAATGAAATCTTGGCCAAGTTCAAGACTCGGTCATGTGGGGTAAAAAACTAGGTCACTAGGTCAAATAATTTAAAAAGCTTGTGAACACTCTAGAGGCCACATTTATGGTCCAAATTTGATGAAAGTTGGTCAGAATGATTGTCTCAATTGAAATCTTGGCCAAGTTTGAAACCGGGTCATGTGAGGTCAAAAACTAGGTCACTAGGTCAAATATTTGAAAAACCTTGTGAACACTCTAGCAGCTATATTTATGGTCCAATTTTGATGAAAGTTGGTCAGAAGGATTGCCAAAATGAAATATTGGCCATGTTTGAAAGTGGGTCATGTGGGGTCAAAAACTAGGTCACTAGGTCAAATAATTTAAAAAGCTTGTGAACACTCTAGAGGCCACATTTATGGTCCAATTTTGATGAAAGTTGGCCAGAATGATTGGATTATTTACCATAAGCTTGACTGTCTTAAAATTTTCCAAATTTATTTACTGTTGAAAACCAATAAACGACTTTGAGATACATTTTCCAATTGTTATTATTTTAATTTGCCCAACCAATTGTTACTGTCCCTGCTTTCACAAACCTAAATTTCCTTCATCTTAATTCTCTTTGTCTTGGTGAACATTAACTCAAGAAGACAAATACAATACACATAAAAAAATGTTAACAAGCAAGAGCATTGGCTTAGAGTATTCAATGCAATTAGCACTTAGAAGAGTTTGAAACATACCAACCACTCTGTCTTAAATATACCTCTTTTTCAAACAGAACTCAGGTGAGCGATAAAGGGCCATTATGGCCCTCTTGTCTAGAAAATACTCCCTACTCTTTGAACAAAATGCCTGTATATCATTTGTTATTTTTTAAAGCTTTTTGATACACCAAAGGGATCTCCTTTCATTAAAATTTCTATTTTGTTGCATGTTCCTTTGAGGTTTAGTGCTAATAAGACAAAGTACCAGGGTACTGTTTTACTTAACATTTCATGCCAAAAATTAGTGTAAAGTAACAACATTCCCTCTTATTTTAATATTGGGCTAAAAAATATTGCAAAGTACGGCATAATTGGAATTGTCACATTACAGTACTATGATTTCATTTGCAATAATATCCGTGTTTATCAGGTTTGACTTACGCAATTATTTTCACTTATGTCGCTTAGTAAAACTGTACCCTGATCCATAAGATGTATTATATACAACATTACCTTGTGGATTGAGTTGAGACTACCTGGTATTGTGATGTTTGGTAACAACATTTCTAACATTTGTTACTGCAGGCAAGTTAAAATATGAAGTAAAAGTTAAAGAGCAATGATAGTAAATAGGATGTTTGCAGGATCTTGTATGATTTTGTCTTAAGTTTAATGTGAACTGATTTGACCTGCATACTCTGCTGAACATGGTGGGACCATGACAGTATTTGCTTTATCATATATTTCATTTCTTGTAGATGCATAATATACAATGTAAGATTGTGTTTTTACATTTTGTTTGTTCTATGTATTGTGTTTATTATTGGCAGCATTTTGAGAATGGAAATGAGCATTTTTCTTTTTGATTGATTTTTTGTTTCGGTAGTAGACTTTTTATCACTTTCATTAAAGATATATTATTCTGTATGACTTGAAGATGGTGTCTTTATTCTCCTTTTGTCATAATGGTTTTCTCCAAATGCCACAAAGAAAACCTTGTATTTTTCCAAACTATGTACATGTATGTGATATCTCTTGTTACTTTTAAATTTGGCGTTTTACAAAATCCAATTTAAGGTAAGGAATACTATAGATAGTTTGTATTTTGATATGTGAAATCCATGTTGATTTGTGTAATGTTAAACCGAAATTCTGCAGCTGTACTGCTTGCCCAATTACCAGCATTGTTATTGAAGCAAGTATAACAAGTCTGTTGCTTTCATTTCACTTTCATTCTCATAAGTCCTGGCTCAAGCTTACCTTATATGAGAAACATTAGGACAAAAGTAGGTTTGGGTCATGTGTCTTGATTGAAGGATTAATGATGTCTTCAGTTTTGCATAAAACCATGCTCTTCTACAGTATGGGGTTTAATGCATGGCCCAAATTAACATAATAAGAGAGAAAAAATATAAAGTATAATGTATAACGTGCTGCTTTCATTGTAACAATTATCTAGGATAGAAAACTTTGTAAGTAAGAAGGAATATGTCTTTTTGAGTAATTCTATCTTTTGTCCCATTTGCTTCTAAAGTGTACTGATGCAGGTGCATTGACCCTTTACCAAACGCCAAATTTTCAACTGTTCCAAATTGAAAGATTTGGAGACGACATTTCAAAATGTGGTGAAATTGGAAAATAATAATCGGATAGAACAGAAAACATTGTGGGAAAAAGAAAAATTGCTCATCACGAGCAATTTCTCCTTTCTCTTACATTGTTTTCCAGAGTTGTCTGCAACAAAGTGGTCATATGCCGTTATTGTATGGTAATGGGTTAAAATAAATTGTATGTATTAGGAAAATCGCTGGTAACCAGAGGTTCCATTGGGTACTGTGTTTGCAAAAAGTATTTCTCTAAATGCATATGTTTTGTTTTGTTTTGAAAAGAAGCATATTATGTCTAGTTATTTTCATCTTCACTAAACTCAAATGTTGTGAACCATAGGTTTTTTTATTTATCCTGTGGTGAGTACTATGTAATAAACTAAAGTACATGTATATCACATAGTTCTAACCCCAGGATAAATATAAACCCCTATGCTCGGAACCACATGTACTTGTATCATGTTAATTTCTCTGTAATTCATATTTTTGCGTTTTCCAAATATCTTTTTCATACATCTCTAAAGTTGTTAAATTTATTATTGAAAATACAGTTTGCCAAAATTACCTATTGTTATTTGGTTTATTAACTCCTAACATCTTATTAGATCATTTTATAACATACAAAGACTTAAACAAATTAATATGACAAGTGGAGAACTTTTCCATGATTACAAAAAACTTAATTGATAAAAATATCTTTACTTGTGCCAAAGCAGAGAATTCTTTGAGATTTCAAGTTTAAAGGCTCATAAAAGGAGATTTATGCGATATCAAACTATATTATTTGGTAAACTTTTGGTCAGATTCAAATAATTATCACCAAAGAAACCAATCATCACAACTTAAACGTGAAAGCCAATGAGAAATAACCCAGATGAGCCAGTTTAATGATTTAGATTGCCTGATTCCTCACCTTGGACCTGGTCATGTGATATACACATTTTTGAACCGACCAATCAGAATCTGTTATTTTGAATATGTAAACAAACAGGTTGTTGATAAACATTATTGAATTGGAGACAACTATTTTTCAAGCAACAAAATAACTTATGTTAAAGGAGTCTATTTAATAGGGTCTCAATGCATTCGTAAATTATTTTTCATGGCATTAATGAACAAAATAAAAAAACTCCATATATTTTTTCAGTAATTTATTTGTATTTATCTCCTTTCATGTGCCTTTAAGATAGTTTTTTTCGAAGGTGGAAATAATCGTAAAAATTACAATATTGTATACGACGTTTTATTGGAGGAATCTCATTGAGACGATTCCAATGACGTGTTATTTCGCAAAATCTATTGCCTCAATGTTGAAATTAAAAGAAGTTTTGATTTGGGCTTACACAAATTTGTAGCATAAGCAAAACGCTTCTTATGTAGCATCATACATTTCCCACAATAGCTTTTCGGTGTTCCAAACCAGGAACTTTTCAGCCATTCCTGCAAGGCGTAGCTTGTGAATATCACTGAGCTGTTCCGTTGGCATTAAAAGAACACATGAAAAACAAAACTGTCCCATACCCTATTAAGGTGTGAAAAAGTTCAGTAAATACTTCCAGAGTTCGTTCTACCGCTACAAATACTTGCTGAAAATTGTAAATGCTACATAGTGTGAGAAATATTGGCATATAGGATACAAGATGTGACACTCCGCCAATTTAGATACTTTGGAAGTTTCGCCATTCTCTAACACCTTTGAATAGTTCTTGTTTGGATGGAATTTCATTTTTCATTTCTCTAAACTTCCATTTCTCTAGCTTTTCATGGTTTCATTGAAGTGTCATCATAACTAACATGTAGTCTGACAATGGTTAGCACTGGTACAGAGACAAGGTTTATGGTTAAGGCTTTAAGATAGGTCGGTTCTAACTACTTAATATTGTACAGTGCTCGGATGTTAGCATTTTAGTCTATGTTCCCTGGATAACATACCAGTACTAGGCCTTAAAATGTGTCTTGCCAAAGGATTAAATCACCATAGATGATCAAACCCAAGTAAGTATGTCCCTAGCCCCCACCCCAACCCCAACTCCAATGCTAACCATTACACCACCACAGATCCAGAGTTATATCCCAGTTATATCTACTGAAAGCAACAGGGTGGTGTCTCCGGGCACTGTGGGCTGTGGGGGGGGTAGGGGGGAGTGGTTGGGTGAAAATAACATTACCAAATGATCTTCTGAAAGGGCAGAAAAGGTTGTGGGGAAAGGAGAAAATGGTCTTAACGAGCAATTTCTCCCTTTCCCACAATCTTTTTTGCCTTGTCAGAAGTCAGAAAACTATTTTTCAATTTCAGCACATTTTGAAATGTCGTCTGCAAACTGTTTAAGAAGACACCGGTTTTCAAGGATTATAACTCTTACAGTACAATTCTTCTTGTAGTATAGGAGTTACCTCTCTTAGCTATCATCGATGCGGGAACCAACTTGGTCACGAGAGCTGTCAGATTTTGTTTCGAGAATGAAAGTGAGAGATTCGGGATGATCGAACTAAAGCAGATATTCAACTTGAAGGAATCGATCCTGGAATTCGTTTCGAAGAGAAATGAGGAACAAAAGATTCCATTGACATCCCCAAATAACTGTAAATTATTGGTTTGTTATTGGTTTTCGCGTTTTTTTTGGTTTAAATTAATCTTTGATTTGTTAGCCATCGTCAAGAATGTTTGGCAAGAATGTTCGATGGTTTATTATCTCTGAATGTTTTTGGCTTCCTTGTTATTATTGAACTCTCTCAGTTATGATGATGTGCCAGGGTTAGTCAAAATAATTCGACGTGAAGAATGCCTTTCAATTTCTGATGGGGCAATCTAATGTCGGAATTTTGAAGGGTTATTTTGAAGGACCAAATTAGTGGTGGACTTGACCAAATTCAGATTATTTGGCCTTTAAAAGTCAATTGATAATGCAGGATATGCAGAATTAAGTAACATACCACCAAATAATAGCATCAATATTGTCGTTAAACAATTAGTATCCCTTCAATAGAGGTTTTTGATGTGATAGGAAAACTGCCTGCTGCAAAAATTTCTCAATATTTCACGATCCTGTCAAATAAGTTTGACTAGTGCCAGGGTAAGCCAGGTTGACACCTTCTCTGTGACCACTTTGTTAGGCTTGAATTAAGCAAACCCCAAAATATGTCATATGTGTACACAATCTTGTAGGATGTTTTTATGTCTTATTTTGAAGTTATTTCTGGAAAGGGCTAATTTTTCCCTTATCCAACCAATAATTCCTTTTCAATCCTGACACCTAATATTTCATTTCTCATATCATCACTGTTGTTTTCAAACCAATTTGATAGTTATAATTGTGTCTCTAAAAGTAAATGTTTTTTTTTTCAGATAACATATATTTGTTAACACAGGAGAAGAATGGGACAATAGTTTATACTTGGGATGCTGTGTCCCTAGCAAATGAGGTAAAGTGTTGCTAAGTACTACAAGAGAAACATTTCTCCCTTATGCTTCAGTGTCTAGTCAGGCAAAATTTCATAAGTTATTTAACAAACCTTACTAAAAAGGTGCTCATCAAACTTCCCAAGGCATAATATTCTCATAAATACCCACAATATAGGATTTAGAGAAGAAACTAAGAAGTGATCTATGGGGAATATATCTCTGCTGAATCGTGGACAAATTTACATAGTTGTTTATCAATACCTGAGTTTATCCCTACTCATCAATAAGTGATTGTTTAAAGATGTTTAAATATTCATCTTATTAGATCAATCAATTTGACAAACGGAAAAATAACCCATAGAAGGTTACTGGGAAAATAGCTTTAATTTTCATTTGAGGTCTCGTACTGAATTATAATACATTTGTTGTCACCATTAATTGACTTTGTGCAAGACTTTATTTACATAATTTGATTTAAACAATTTTATTTTGTATCAATTATGATGGAAGCTTGACACTTATTAAATTCAATCTCAATGTGAATGCATCCTGGATACATAACCAGTAGTTGCGCCAATTTGTGAGTTAGTCCCGGCATTTAAACCTCTCTACTAACGGGGATCAAACCGTGGCCCTATGGTACCAGAGGCTGATGGTCAACCACTGCACCACTGTTGCCCACTATTAACATGAATTTGGGATGCGCATGTTTATGTGACATTAAACATATTCATATAGCGTACATGTACACTGGTGTTTCTAGTGTAGGGGTGTATATCATTATTACAGATGACACTAATTTGTTTTACAGGGAGCTGAAGTAACACATTTCGGAGTTTATGACATGATCAAAGGCAGTCATCAGGTGTGGTATTCCACCATTCTGTAAGATTTCAACCCATTACCAAACATTAAACCACTTTGTTGCAGAAGATTATTGAAAACATTGTTGGAAAAGGAGAAATATCTCTTAATGAGCAATTTTTCCTTTTCCCACAAGGTTTTCTGCCCTATGAGAAGATTGTTTTCTAATTTCATCACATTTTGAAATGACGTCTGCAAACCCTTTCAATTTGAGACATTCGAAATGTTTGCGTTTGGTAAAGGGTTGACATAAGGGAGTTTAACACCATTACAATTTGTTATCCCTTACTTCTCTAGTATTCTTTATTATTCCTTACTCTATAATACCTCACTATGGGTCACTTTGAAGCATTGGCTGCAAGATAGATTGCTTTTTGATAGCAATCTACCTTTTAATTGCCCAATATGAGCAATTTATGCTTTTGTTACAGCAGCGTTTAATGTTCTTTGTAGCAGATGCAATAAAGTGTGTTATGTTTGTGTAGAGGAATAAAAAGACTTGAGCTGCAAATAAGTATAGTCTATTATTAAAAGGTTATGGTCGAATTGCAACTAAATGAAATATAAACCCCTTACAAAAATATATACACCTGCTACCATACCTGCAGCAGTAAAAAATGGTGCCGGAAAAGAAAAACGTGGGAAAAAAACCCTTCCGCCAATTTTGCCAGAGCAGGCTTATTTTGCACTGGCAAATTGACGAAGAGACCTTTTCCCGCATTGGCAAAATTAGTTTAAGGGGCTTTTTCCGTGTTTTTTTCTTCTTATTGAATCATAAACAGTATGTTGATTGCGTTTCAATCAATTCTTCATTTAACATATTGTAATCTATGCCCAACAAGAAAATGATTTTGACGATTTGTGGTTGTTGTTTGCTGTTGCTTTTGTTTATAACAAGGTTTAAAATTCAATTTGAAAAATCTGGTATATTATGGAATGCCTTATCTCGCAATGACAATGTTAAAATATTTTCCTCCTCTATTTGTGTAATTAATATGTTGTGTCTTTTTTTCAAAGGTTGTTCATGTCCATAATCAGAGGATCTGTGTTGCCTCGGCATCCATCAATAAGGAGAAGACACTTCTTGGTATGTGAAAATTAAATCATGTGCTGCTGACATCTGTTAAAGGCAGGAATCAAGATGTTCATTTTGTTTCACTAATTCTAGTATTGATGGTACATTCAATTGCTGGTTTTTAACTTTCATGAGTTCTTTCATTTCACCTTTTATTTATGATCAACTCAGAAGTTTTGTAATATGTTCAAATTAAATTATTTTTGTTATTGCGTTAGTTACATTGAAATGGGTACATGTATTTGTTGAGTGACTGAAGGTTTGTCTGAAAGCATTAAACAACATTATTTATCAATATTATCAAAAGTCATCTGTGGAGAAAGGCTGGTTTAATTTATTATCATTAAGATTGTGTCCAAATGCAAAATATCATCTAGTGACAGAGTCCCTGCTTTGTTTGCAAATGTCTGCATCATGTATATTAGACGTCACATTAGAATTGCCAGAGGGAAGAGATCAGCTATATTATGATAATCCATGCTGTTCTCACAATGGTTTGGTTATATTTCAGCTTTTAGCACAGTATCTAGAGAAGGGGCTGATAAAAGAGCTGGTAAAGGTATGTTACATTTTACCATCTCCCTAACTTCTGTTTGTTTATAAGGGATGTTAAGATCAAGGGAAAGGTTTGTTTGACTGATTTGTCTTACCCTTGCTTCCTATTGAGGGTTCAATGCAGGACTATATCAAGTCTTTTTCTTTTGAAGAAGTTGCTTTAGTCTTGCATTGAATCCTGGATATGGGATATATATGTGACAAGTCTAATTCAAAGCAAAAATCAGAAGACAATGATAAAGTTTGAAATAAAATAAAACAAGTAGTTTGTTGTAGAAGAAATGTTTGTCACAATGGGTTGTTATATCTTCTTTCACAGCTGTATTCAAACATACCTGTTATAAGTAATGGGTGATACTCATATACGCATTCATGTAGATAATAAAACCGTGTCTGTAGACACTACTGCTTGGTCCAATGATACATTTTACCTATCTGGAACAAACTTGGTCTTTGTCTAACCCTTAACCAAACGCCAAATTTTCGACTGTTCCAAATTTAAAGAGTTTGCAGATGACATTTCAAATTGTAAGGGAGTTTAAAAGTAACCTGACAAGGCAGAAACATTGTGGGAAAATGAGACATTGCTCGTTGAGAGAAATTTCTCATTTTCGAACAATGTTTTCCTGAGTCGTCTGCAACAAACTGGTCAAATGTCTTTATTGTTTGGTAATGGGTCATATCTTTCAAAATGCGTCTGTCAATCTTTACAGAATAAAGTAGTGAATTACGGTACTGGATTAGTAGGCCTATTTTAATATTCTCACACATTTAAAGGAAGAAAGCCAATTGTGACTTGTACAAGACATGATCATTGACCCTCATATGGGATTTTATGTCTCTTCCAAAATGAAAAGTAAAAGCAGATGATAAAGTGGGAAAAATAACCATTTTTGTGTGATATTTGATCAAAACCTTTGTAACAACGTTGCTTGTTATAAAGGTC
Organism: Cerastoderma edule; assembly: GCA_947846245.1. Classification (NCBI taxonomy): domain Eukaryota; kingdom Metazoa; phylum Mollusca; class Bivalvia; order Cardiida; family Cardiidae; genus Cerastoderma; species Cerastoderma edule. The sequence continues at coordinate 37,797,693 of OX401413.1, read as the reverse complement.
TCATGATTTTTTTGTATTATGTTCTCACACACAGATAGGTTTGTCTTTACTCTGATGTTTCAGACAGATACAGTGCATACATTGCGGAAGTTAGAGCCAACAATTCCCGAGTGTTCTCTCTAAACCTCGAGAGGGAATGTTTTCTAAAGGTTCAGTTCCTGTATGATGAAAAAACAGCAGAAAAGGAGACATGTATGTTGGTGATGCTGCATAAAGAGTGTATGTAGAGTTTATTTTTACAGGTCCAAATATTATTCATGCAATGAGTCTGATGAAAGACAAATTATACCAGTTTCTGTTCTTAGAAAGTCTTGGTTTAAGTTTTGTTTGCATCCTCATTTATAACTTAAAAACAAATAATATTTCACAAACCTATACCCCTCTCTGACATTATCAAATAGTCAAGCGTGCTGTCTTATTGACAGCTATTGTTATTGTAGTACTGGGAAGAAAACATTGCTAGAATTGAATTGCTCAAAGGAGCAATTTATTCTTTTGTCCCATTCAACATCCAGGAAAGCTGTCAAATGATGTAAAACTTGTTAACACTAAAACATAATATATAAAAAGTATCATAAAGAAGAAAGATTAGATGCATAAAAGTATGATATATTTGAATATGGTTGAAAAATGACAGCTCAACCTTTATCAAAAACAAGATCCTAATGCAAAACTTTCTTACATTTTTAAGCATAAGAAGAGCTTCATGTCCGACTAAAGTAAATCTTAAACTTTTGTATGATGGGAAACAGCAGCACAAAAAGGAACATGTATTAATGTGACGCTGCTTAATGAGAAAATGTGAATTAAATGTTAAATAATCAATTATAACAGTAAGAAATACTACAAAGGTTGAGAGCATAGTGCTCTATGCAAGATTTACTTAAATATGTTAACATTGTCACACGAGACAGCATAAACAGTAACCTATATTCTTGACAAGCTTAATGAATGTATGTTAAGTGATCATTTACTTATCTTTAAAACAATTTGAAATTATTTAACAAATCCAAGTTGAGAGAGCTCCTAGAGGTTCATGTAAGACTGTGTAGAGTCCTTTTTACATCAACCTATTTCACTGGCATATGGTTTAATTTTGATTCAATTAAAACAAGATAACTGTTTAAATAACTGCAATTAATTTTTGCTTTGATGAAATTTCAGCTATTGGTCTCTACAGAATTCCATTGGCAAAGGTTGCCCATGGGGTGGTAAGTGAAAACTTTTTTTTTACCTTTCCCTGTTCTCATATAGAACAAGTGTTTATCAAATGGTTTCTTTTATAGAAAACAATGATTTAAGATTGCTTTAAGCAGAAAAAACGGTGTATGATTGTTTTTAATAAAAGTTAAAATATTAACTAAAGCCAAACTTATACTTGCCCAACAATAAACATCTTTTTTAAGATATCACAAAGAAATGGTTTTGGCAATACTAGTTTAGTATCTACTGGTTTTTTTCCAATTTACAAAAGTCACAAAATTCCTTTTGATTCACGGAAGTTGAGGGTTCAATGCAAATAATAGTAAATGTTTCACACATGATTGTGAATCATTTACAAGAGTCGTGCATGGGATCTTAAAAGTGTTCTTATGTTGTATTTAGCCATACCCTATTTATTTTGCTATTCAAGGTCATGAAAGGTCAACCAAAGACCCAGCAGGTCGCTAAAAGGTTTGTTTGGTGCCAGTGGGATGCCACCAATCAGCTGCTACATTATGTTCACCACAGAAAGATTGGTAATGGGGAGAAACAACCAGTGCTTACCTGCTTACAGTTTCATGGGCACGCGCTTTATGACAACCTGGTAATCTATATGTATAGTCAATCCTTTCTAAGCTTTTTAACCTTTTTCCCTCACCAGTACTGCACATTATTCTTTCCGAGCCATTAACTGCTTTTCTACATGAATGTATTTGACAATTGGTTAGAGAAAATTAAATCTTGTGGCATTGACTTCATTAAATGTTAGACAGAATTTTGACTGAGCGGAGTCTTGAACCCAGGACCCCTGTTTTCCAAGTCTGACATTCTTTTCCAAGTCTGACATTCTTTTCTAAGTCTGACATTCTTTTCCAAGTCTGACATTCTTTTCCAAGTCTGACATTCTTTTCCAAGTCTGAGATTCTTTTCCAAGTCTGACATTCTTTTTCAAGTTTGACATTCTTTTCCAAGTCTGACATTCTTTTCCAAATCTGACATTCTTCAGACTGAGCTAACAAGGCTGGGCACATTAGTGCTCTATCTGCCCTTATGGACTATGTGTCGAATATACAACTTTTGTCTATCTATAGAAATGTAGATAATCACCAAATATTTGAAATATTGTTGAAGCCATGTAAATGCAAGATTATTTAGCTGTAACCTGTTCATACTTAAACTTCTCTTATTTTCATGTAAAATCAAACTTTTACACAAATTCCTCTCATGAGTTTAACTCATTTTAGCGACAGAATTGTTGACTGAGATGTAGCAACTAATCAGCATTCTAGATTAAGTTTCTTGTTATATTTCAGATGGATATTCCACTAAATTTCCCATTTGTATCACGAATAAGGTAATGGATTGATTATCTTAATTAGAATTTTTAAACAAAATTTGAATTGGTTATACTCTTACCACCTCGTCAAATGATCAGCCAATAAGTTCACAATGAAATTTTTCTTTAATGTAGATATTGTATTAACATAAAAATGTGTGTTAGAGGAATTGACTTTCAATTAAGGCCTTTCATATGGAAGTTACAGGGCTCTGTTAAGATGAAGGCATAGATAATCGATACATTATGTGATAAATCTTATATATTCAATTTTGTTTTTATTTTGACAACCCAATGAATATGCAGATGATAGTTGGCATGTAATATCAGGCAGCATTTGAAAACATGATGGCAATAAGAGCATTTGCTAATTTTAAGGTATCAAACATTTGCAATTTATATTGAATTGATAATAAATTATTGTGACAAAAGGATGAATTCTTCATTGTGCGATGTCAAAAACTAGGTGTAATGGTTTATTTGGTCAGTTGCTAGAAGTGTATTAAAGCATGCATCAATGAAGGAGAATGTGACCAGAGAAAGGATCTAGTCCGTTTTTGTTGATGATGATTTTATAACTCCTTACATTACAGATCCATTTATGTAGACAGTCCCCTACACAATGGTATACCAGGTGGGCCTTCTTTCATACCTAACCCAACTCTCTCATTATCAGACTATTGAACATCCAATTGGTTTATCTAATTTGAAGTTAATTGATTGTAGTTTCAAGTTTTCGGGCTTACCAAGCTCATCCAGTGAGGGTTTTTTGGATGGATTAAAAAAAAGATAAACAATAAAATATTGTGACAAAAAGAAATAAAATTGTCCATTAAGTATGTGAAGTGATATTGGAAGTCATCTATAACAGAAAATGTTAAAAACAAAGTACAAAGAGTTATAGATCATGCAAGATCAAAATGTTAAAGCCGACACTTGTTGGATCATATTATTCCCTTCTTTGTAATAGATGACATGTTTGAATTAAAGTACCATTATTTTAGCGTCTTTATAAGCATATTCTTAGATAAATGGGCTATGGAATTGGCAACATATTAACCCTTATAGTGCGGGAACAGACTTCATTCTTATGCAAACAGGTTAGATCCAGGCCAGCTGCCAAGTGAATTGGTGGCTGGCCTGTGAACTAATCTGTTTGCTATTCTGAGTATCATTTCTCATCAAATTTAAGCAGATATTTAAGGTTTTGAAAAGCAGACAACACAAAATCTTTTTTTTCTTTTCAAATTACCAATCATTAAAAAAAAGAGAAAAAAAAATTCTTAAGAAACCATTTTGACAAAAGGCTAAAATTGTACCTGATGAGCAATGTATCGTTTTGTCACAATGGTTTGTTTCTACCCATTGATGAATGAAATTGATCTTTATCATGAATTATTTTGTTGTCTGCTGTCTCAAATTTCCATCAAGGTGAATGGGTCAGATGATGTACTCGTTAAACGAATGTCCTGTATAGTTATTTTTTTAATTACCCTTTTAATTCACATGTTGGTATAAGTCACCAATGAACACATTCAACCCTTTCCCAAACAATAACAACATTTGACTAATTGTTGCAGACTACTTTTGAAAACATTGTGGGAAAAGGAGAAATTGCTCGTAACGAGCAATTTCTCCTTTTCCCACAAGGTTTTCTGCTCTATCTGAAGAATATTTTTCAATTTCATCACATTTTGAAATGTCGTCTGCAAACTCTTTCAATTTTGGACAGTCCAAAATTTGATGTTAGGGAAAGGGTTAAACATAAAGCAATAACGCAATTATTTTAGAATTGTGTACATTCAGTGTTATGGGCTTCTAAAGGTTTACATTTCCATATTTCTAGACTCTACAATAAATGCACAAGTGCTGACCCAGCCTGATGGTACATTTTGTATCTGTTATCAACAACTTGTGTTCCAACAAGACAAGCGACGGGCCTCACCCTTACCCAGAACTTCCCCATTACAGAGAACCTCACCAATGTCAAGGTCATCCTCAATGGTAACACACTCTTCCATTGATTTTATCATTATTCGTTCTTCACATCCTTAGTACGGGTACACATTCAAACCCTCTTGTGGAAGAGTACCAATTACATAAAGAATAGTCCGCTCATAAATAGCAATTTCTCCTTCTGTCACAGTATTTCCAAATTTATTTCTATACATAAAGGTTCTTCAGTGAAAAAAACGTAGCATGTGATTATTTTTGACAAGAAATCTCTGTAACAAAAGGAGAAATAACCTGTCCTTTGTTACATTGATCCCTTAAGCCTTCTGGTGTAAGTTTATAAGAAAGAGTGTTTATGTCGTAGGTGATGAATAAAGAAATTATAAGGATTAAAAAAAAAAAAGAAATAGCTCATGACTTTCATCACAAACATTTTGTTATCTCTGACTTTCTGGATAATCTTGTTTAAGAGAAATAGATAAGTGAGATAAACTTCTTTATTACAGGTCAGTCCAACTGGGTCAGATGGGGATGTTACAGAAATCAACTACTATGTTTGTATGGTACACCATGGTAAATAAACTTACACTTCTTCTTTATAGAATCTATGTTAGAATCTTCTCTTTTTTTATTTATGCTGAATAAATCTATATTTCTATATCCTCAACATTATAATACAATTATAAAGCATTATTTAGTTTTTTTTGAATTAAAATAAATTTGGAAAAAAAGGCTAAAAATGTCAGCAAGAAAGAGTATTTCCTTAAACATAGACACATTCTGTTAAATACTACTGTATTTTTCATTGGATTCAAAAACAAATATGATAAAATGGGAGTAACAAGTTTCAAAAGACTCATAAAAACTTTCTTTTCTGAGCAGGGCATATTTTATGATTTGTCATCTTTTGTTTCCCATGTATGTTTCAGCAAAGACCCTGCATGGTTGTGTTTCATCCATCCCTACAAACATAGTGAAGAAGGCTGTGTTGCATTTCTCTTGGATTGGTAAATAATCTATTGTTTACATGAACCTCCATATCTTTTTTTGATGATGAGTTAGTCTATATGTATATTAGATTTGGAAAAAAGAATAGAAAATAAATGTTTGCATAACGAGGGTTCAGTGCAAGACTATAGTAAGTGCTTCATAAACATGAAGCACTTACTATAGTATTGCTCTGAACCCTCTATAAGGGACTATCTAGCAGATTGACACTTTAATCTTTTTGATATAGAATGTCTTGAATGAAACAAAAGGCAGCACCTATTTCTCAAGTTACATGAAACTAGATAACTGATTCACTACTCCACCCTGCTCATAAGTGTGTGGTAATGAAGAAGCACATTTATCATGCATTGTGACAAAACAGGATATGAAAGCTTAGGTAGTAATGTGGTTTGTACCAATGAATACAACTCCTACTAGCTGTGTGTTTCTTTTTCCAATTTGTTGAATATGTTTGTGTAGATGTATTCAAAATAACTTCTGACTGAATGAACGGAACGTAGCTAAGCAACAAAGTCGTCGAATGTCATTATTGTTTGGTAATGGGTTAACCGTGCACCTGATATTTCTCACTAATACCTGTTACAAGCTCCTGACTACTTTCAAACATGAACTAAGTTGACAGTGTGTGAGAGTAAATAATGACTCATTGAATTGATTTAACTTTCTATTGCAGGTGACTGCATTATGGTATTGTTACCAGGCTATTTTGTTAACATCTTAAATGTTACAATAGAGTTTGAACCCTGTCACCACATTTTACTGCATAGTAAGTTGATTTATTTCTAATAAATTTAAAAAAAAGCAAGATGGATAACCTTTGTATTGGTCTATATATTGTCCAATGATGCGTTTACAAATTTGACCAGTCTCTCCTCAAAAATTGGTTAAAATTGAAAGGTTAACATTGTAGAACAGACCTTTTTCATTCTCTGTCTAATTTGTAAACCAAAACCCACTAAAAGAACGAAAACTAGCCTTTAACCAAAAAATTTATTTGAACCAAAGAAAGGAATTACATATAATATTTTCTTCTTTCTTAAATGATTTATTGTCTTTTTCCATGCTGTTGGTTATTGGCTTCTGACAATGGTTCAACCAACTATCAAAAAATTGGTATTCAATGAAATCATTGTGACATAGGAGATTTTGTCCAACATAAGCTTCCAACAACTACTGGTGATACAATGTATTTCATTTCAACAAACTTAATTTGAAAACATTCTCATGTAATGCTTCAAACTCATTTTTGAAGAGTTGTTAGAATATTTTCAATTGATTTCCAAAAGAAAAGACTGCATTATATCTGAATAAAAAGCAATATGAATTATGATAAAGGCATTTTTCTTGTAAATTTGGGGAAGTTTGTTGGTATGGGCAATTTCCCTGTTTGCCTTGAAGGTTTCACAAGCTTTTTGCTGCTTCTGCCCTAGATTTAGCATAATTGGTTTAACACATTACCATCTAATGCCACACTTATGCATCTTGCAGCAGATGACTTTCAAAAAGCATTGTGGTAAAAGGAGAAATTGTTTGTGACAAGCAATTTCTCCTTTTGCCACAATGCTTTTTCAATCTACAGTCAAACTTGTGTTAAGAGGGCAGCCTATGGGACATAGTAAATTGGCTGTTTAACACAGGTTGGCTGCTTAACACAAATTGATTTATACTATAAATCTGACAATGGGACTTTCTGTAGTGGCTGTTTAAGGCAGGTTGGCTGCTTAAAAGGATGGCTGCTTAACACAAGTTAGACTGTATTCATATATCACAACAGCAGGACTGAAAGGGTTTTTCACAGGCTTACAAAGCTTTTCTAAAGTCGTCTGCTTAAAGAAAAAATGTGTCAACTACAGGTGGTAAAGGGTCAATCATGTATCTTTATTACACAGATAAGACCTCTGGGATAGAGACGAGTTACGACACAAGTGTATCCGAAGTGTCAACATCAGCGGAAAGGAATTCTGGGTCGGAAGATCAACTCCCAGTTCTCAGTTTGATGGCTGAGCAGCTCTCATTCGCCATTAGTACAATCTTAGTATACATTGGCTCTGGTGACTTAGGTAAGGTTTTAACATTTGTGATGTGAACCCTCTGCTTTGAATAATTTATAACTGGCAACTTTAAAAAGTATAAGCATTCGATCAGAATTAGCAGAGAATTATTTCTAGACCTTGAAATTATTGTGGCATAATGTGAACTTGGCTTGTTATAAATAATGTCTCTATTTTTAAATCCTGTTTTCTAATGATATGTAATTAAAGAGCTTTACAGCTTCTTGTTTAAAGTCTTGATTGGTATTTTTACAGTTTTCAATCATGGTATTTGTTGAACTGAAAAAACGATTCTTTACACTAAAGAATGGAATCAGAATAACTTACAAACATAATGAGCAGCCTGGTTTACAATTAACTACTTATTTTATCTATACAGAACTTTGCCTGTTAGAGAAGCAGACTGGATCTGTATAATAAGGCCTCGCAGCCCTTTTGCAGGGCCTCCCCTGGAATTTTTTTTCTTGTCGCAACCATTTTTCGCAAATTGGATTTTTTGGAGCCAAATTTGAGAAAGTGGAGCCAAAAGTTGAGCCAATTTAAAATTGAAGACTTGACGGTAATTATTAGAAATGAGTAGTAAGAAGCTTTTTGTTCATTATAATGTTTTAAATCTATGTACAGCAGCTCATTACTTTATTTATCTTATCATAAACTCTATTTAGTGGGGAAGTCTTTGGCTCTTCCCATGTGCTAATTAAATAGATTTACAAAAGAAATAATTCGTTGTCAATAAAGAGTTGATGTCAAACTGTATAACACCTGATAACAGACAAGCAAGAATGGTCCCCCATGCTTCATTATTATGCGTTTAATGTAAATGTATTTTAAAGATACCATAAGGGTTGTCTGAAAATACCTCTAAATTATACAAAAAAACATGAAACACATAACTCATATGAATTGAGCTGATTGGATTTATAAAAGAAAATGAAACAAGCTTTGGAATTGACAGAAACCAATGTTAACATAAAAGGTCTATTTTTTTTTCAATTGGCAATAAATTGCGAGATCAGTCAGTTTATAAAGAGAATGCATCTCGCCAACTTTGTAGTAAATGCTTCATTGTGATGAACGAGCAACATTCCCAAAATAGGTATGTCATTCACCGTCTTTAATTTTCAACACCCGACAGTGTTTGATAATTGTCATCTAATTTTCACATTGTCTTCGATCATGCATTTGCGTCAAACTGGTTTTTTTTTACACACCAATTTCAGGGACAGGTGTCAGGGCAATTTCACACACGCGGCGCAAACATAACTGTTGCCGCACGAGTCATATGAAGTGATTTAACTTTAATCCGATAAGTGACAGTCATTTGTGTACGAACTCGGTTGCGTGCAAACTGCGAAAGATACGGGTCATTACCGCGCTGGTTCCTGTGTTTATACACGCAGAATGCCTCGATAACTCCAGTACAGGAACTGGCTATTACTCTGGGTCGCTTATGTCATGCATGATTGGTAAATAGGGTTTGTCGCAAACACTTTCGCAAAACTGTTATTTTTGTCGCAAATTGAAGCGATTTTTCGCATTTGGCGACATTGGCGATCGGCAGCGGAGGCCCTGTTTTGGAGTACTTCCGGGTCGTAGTACCCAAAAGAAGTCCCATTAAGATATTTTGAGTTTCGACTTCTGGTGCATAGTTTTGCTAGTAAGAGATGAGCTGGCAGAACACTGATGTGTTTCCTGTATAGATTATAAACCTGCAATGCTCCCAAAGTTTGTTTTGATTGCTTATTGCAGGACTATTTGTTTGGGATGTATGAACACAAATGCCGGTACCTTTGCTAGATTTGACAGCTAGTGCACTGATTTTTGGATGGTTCTAATACACTTTGCTCTGTAGAAAATAAATGAGACGATTGAGGTGTCCATTTTATTACAGTTTCTGAGAGTTTAATGGCCAAACTTGATGTTTCTGTATATAGCTAAGCGTAAAGAACACCATTCTTCACTCAGCAGAGTCTTGAAAATGCTTAATTTAACATTGGAATCAATGGGAATTCAAGATCTCAAAACTAACAGGTGTATCAATATGAGTAGTCTGGTTACAAAATATAACTTATCTTATACTTACAGAACGTTGCCTGTTGGAGAAGCAGACTGGATCTGTGTACAGTGTGGGAGTCATTATGAGCAGTCTGGTTTACAAAATATTACTTATTTTATCCTTACAGAACTTTGCCTGTTAGAGAAGCAGACTGGATCTGTGAACAGTGTGGGAGTCAATATGAGCAGTCTGGTTTACAAAATATTACTTATTTTATCCTTACAGAACTTTGCCTGTTAGAGAAGCAGACTGGATCTGTTTACAGTGTAGGAGTCAATATGAGTAATCTGGTTTCAATATTTATGGAATGCTATATGCCAACAACTCGACTTGCTCTACTACACTATGTCATCTTTAGAAGTAAAAACTTTGTCACCTTAAGAAATGTAAGTTGATGTTACTTTACCCATTTGGGATTTTTAAGAGGTCCAAATGTAATTACGCAATGCAACAATCAAAGCCGAAAAATATTCTTTGTGATTTTTTTTTGCTGAAACATTGCAACATGAAGAGAAATAACTTTTTATGACTGATTCCCCTGTAAGTCAAAGTGTATCCATACACCTTGTGCTAGGGATGTGTTAAGGGTGTAGATATGTGATGGTATGTTAATACTTAACTTAATGTAAATCAAGCTTTATAGTTCATTATTTGCCTATATTAACACTTTAACACATAACACCACATATTTGGTCTTGCTGTGGACCACTTTCAAACAGCATTGTCACAAGCAATACTTCCTTTTGCCACAATGCTTTTTCAATCTATTCACATATAAAAATAGCAGAACTGAAAGTTTGTTCACATGTTTACAAAGCTTTTCTAAAGTGGTTTGCTTCAAGTAAAAAAATTGATGTCTGCAGGTTGTTAAGAGTTCCAGAATGCTACCTGAAATGGAGATATAGCCCTTGTCGGTTTCCCCTTTTCCACTTATAAAAAAATCCATTCATATGTGACATATGAACACTGGGTTCCTCTAGCAGGGTTTGTTTCTATCACTGTCTTCCATTTAATTTGAATATTACCAACCACTCATTCTTCAATTGTCATCTATTCTGGTTGATGATAAAAACTTTTGATGATAAATATGCATGAATTGATCACCTATTTTGTCGTTCTTCCCTGATTACATTTCCAAATTGAGACATCAACCATCTATCCTCTATGTTTATGACTGTTTTCAGTTATTCCTAGTCATGTGTAATGACATCACAAGTCCGGAAGTCTCCAGCTTGATGTCAGAATTCCTCATTGGTAAGTTCTTATTTTAGTATGTTGCATGAACACAATGTGAAGAAAAATCATTATCTTAAACAGTTGTACTACATAGAATTGATTGAATCTGCATAAAAGTTACAAAGAATGTTAGTATTGATGATATCTAGACAATTCTAGTAACCACAGTAATGATACTTTTTTATGCAAAGTTACGAAGAATGTTTGTCTTGGTAGTTTCTGGACCACACTAGTGGCCACAGCATTGACCCGTTCTTCATCAATGTTGGTCAGAATGTTTTTATTAATGATATTTTGGTAAAGTTCAATAATTGAAGGGTGTCCTTTTGATCAATGAAACATGTACATAACCACACTAATTCAATCAATTGCTCACAAACTTCATGCACTGTTTGTAAAGGGGGGGATAAAATCTGCTGTAAGTTATCCTGATTGGTCCATCAGGTTAGTAGGCTATGGCCCTCCTGTTGCCCTCTTGTTTAACTTATGAGCCTAATGGTGTTCCATATTTTTATTTTGTACTCAGGTATGACATATTCCAATTTACGATACTCAGTTGACAGAGATGTGTTACAGTTGTTACCATTTACGTCTACAGAATGTTACAGGGGTCAGTTTGATAAGGTAAGACAGTAGTTATAGTGATGACCTTGACCTGTTCCCTAGTAACAATATTCAGTATACAGAGATGTGTTTCAGTTGTTACCATTTACATCTACAGTAGTTATAATGATGACCTTGACATGGTTCATGTTTTGTGACTTGTGGTAGGCTTCATTTGACCAACTCAACATATGGTCATTTGTGACTTATTTAAATTGGAAGCAACTGCAGGCGAAAAAGATTGCATGAAAATGTTCTTTTTCTTAATTGGCGTGATTTTGCAAGACTTCGTAAAAGCAGTTAATTAGCATAACAACAAGAGATTGATTTGTTTACAGAAATTAACTCATGTGTACTATGTAATTTTGCGCCAGAACTAAGTATAGCTTTGTCAGTCTATTGACAGAAGACATATTATTGTAGTGGCTAGAAACCATTGTCAGGAAAAGATTAACTGCTCATAAGGAACACTTCATCGCAATAGTTTCTTAGGTATTCTTCAGCAAATACAGAAAGGTGAAGTATTTTGGAGTAATGGCTTGATAAGAAATAAAACAATAAAACATGAAAATGAGAACTAAAATAGAAAAGGTATGGTTATTTCATTTGTGTTAAAAGTAATGCAACTATTATATGAAAATGCTCAAAATGAAAAATTTATTCCTCTCAATGTTTATATTTGTTTTATGCCGAAATTGATTCAAGGGTGTTTGTATTGGAACAAAGAATGAAAGAAAAGAAACAATTCCTGTTTATTTTAACTAGACAAGTGATGGTGACCGCCTAGCTCGCGTCTCGTACATCCCTCTGAACAGCGTTAACATCGGCACTAAAACAGCCAAGGAGAGAATGCAGAAGAAGGGAGTTATCGCAGACGACATGTTGGACTTTATACGGCGCAACTTAAGACTGATGCAGCTTTACAAGTTTCGCCGATTTCAGCAAGACACAGTCACAAAAACTTACAGACAGATGCAAATTGTAGACGACAAACCAATGGTACTGTGAATTGTTCAACCATAATAGTAAATGGGTTTATTGCCCTGTCTAGATTAAATGCAACAGAAACCTTCAATCATGAACTTTTAAATGCATATTTTTTAGATGTTTGGTGTAAACATGTTATTTAAACTTTCATATCTTTTTCTGTAATAATTCTTCAGAAAGTCTTGTTTTATTTTATAACAGAGGCAATCTGATCCTGAGATTTCCGATGAAGACCACTTTTTACCAGTTCCAAAACTAAGACAGAGTCCGAGGTATGTATAAGATATCCTTTTATCAGCTCTCTCAATATATTGTGCCACAGATTCAAGCTTGAAATCATCATTGTAGGAAAAGGATGAAGTGCTTTCATTTGCAAAGTTTCATTTTCTATTAACAGTATAAAGGCATGGATTATCATTGAAGATTTTGCATTTTTAATTCTTGTCTGCACATTCTTTAAACTTGTTGGCATACATATTTGTGATGAGACACTAATCATACAGTTTGTGACTAATTTTATCAAATTATAGGCTACATATCACTGAAATGCTGTATTTGCATCACGTTTGGTAACAGCTTTCTATCTACTATAACAAATTGTTTGTTTTTGTAACTTAATGAATTATCAAATTTCTATTTTGAGCAGTCCATTGAGGAAAAAAGCTATATAAGCTACTTATTGAAAATGTGATGAAGAGAGAAACATTTTACTTTTTCACAGTCGTTTCATTGGCTGCAAACCAAGGTTAAAACTGGAATATTTGTTTATTGAAAGCAAAAATGCACAATTAATATGAATATAAGAACTTAAATTATCATTATTTGATGTCAGAACTTTTGTAAGAATTAAGTATTTTTCATCTTTGTGAATACTATTACGCAAACCTGTGGCTGAAGGCCAAAGATATGATCGTAGCAGAAGAAATAATTGCTTAAAATGCCTTAAATAGCTTATAATAAGCATATTCTCCTTAAGACACAATAATTTCTGATGTACTGATTGGTGATTGTCTATAGAACAGATCTTGGTGCAGCAATATAGTGTGCTGATTAGTGTTTGCTTATAGAACAGATCTTTGTGGAGCAACATTGTGTACTGATTGGTGTTTATTTATAGAACAGATCTTGGTGCAGCAATATTGTGTGCTGATTGGTGTTTGCTTTGGTGTTTGCTTATAGAACAGATCTTGGTGCAGCAATATTTTGTGCTGATTGGTGTTTGCTTATAGAACAGATCTTGGTGCAGCAATATTTTGTGCTGATTGGTGTTTGCTTATAGAACAGATCTTGGTGCAGCAATATTGTGTGCTGATTGGTGTTTATTTATAGAACAGATCTTGGTGCAGCAATGTTGGACAGTCTAGACCAGACCTATGATGGTATACTTGGAGTTATTCCATCCTTTCTACAGGGAAACGCTGTAACAGATGCATCAGAAAAGTTGACCAATTTGGTATGATTGAACTTTTACTACTGTTGCCCAGTGATAAAAGCGGTGGATGGTAACCTGGTTTTTCAGGGTTTAGACTCTACTGTCGCTGCTTTTATTTGGGAATGCCTTAGACATTCGGTCACTTTGGTATCCAAGCCTAGTACTTGTAAATTCAAACAAAGCTGTAAATGAAAAAAATAGTTTTGAAATTTTATTCTATCTTTTTTCAAACTATGCGAAATTAATAGCTCTATTTCTATATCCATTATGTAAATGATTAAATGCTGGAAATTTAATACACAGAAGAAGTTAGCAGACATGAGATTTTCTTAAAAGGTTTCTTAATAGTATAAGAAATGAACTGTTACACAATGCTTCACAATATTGCATGTAAGACAAGTATTCCAAATTACTTCTTCTTCTGTGACAATAACATCTCTAATCATTTTATGCAGTTGAAGAGGAGAGAGTATGTTTGAAGCAATTGACAAAATTATTGATAATAGGAATGAAATCATTCATCTTGTCTATAGGTATTTCATTGATTACTAAACAATTAACCTTTTTTTTAAATTTTTTAAGTGAGAAAAGTAGCATCTTATTTGTCATACTTGATAGAAAACCATTGTTTAACCCTTAGAATAGTTGGTAATTCTCTAAAACAATATGTTTGTGTCATCTACTTTCCAAAACCTTAAATATCTGCTTAACTTTGATGAAGAAAGATATTTAGAGTAGCAAACAGGTTGGATCACTGCACAGCTGCCAATTTACTTGGCAGTTGGCCAGGTTCTAACCTGTTTGCACAAGCATGAATTAGGTTCCAGCTCTATAAGGGTTAAAACAAAAGAAAAATTGCACATTATCAGGCACTATTGTTCATTTTGTCGTGTTGGTTTCACTACTCTTCTGCTGAAAAAGTGTCAAAGTCTATATAAGGTAGGAGATAGGGTTGTATGATTTGTTCTATTTTCAGACTAGAGACGTCCTAAGCAAGCATCTAGGCACCCATCTCACTAAGGATGTTAAAATGAAGGTCAATGCTGTGTCTAAAATCTACATCAATTGTCAGGTGTGATATTGAACTCTTCACTAACACAGGCATCTCTTAACCCTTTACCAAATGCAAAATTTTTATCTGAAAGAGTTTGCAGATGACATTTCAAAATGTGATGACATTAAAAACAATCTTCTGTTAAAGCAGAAACATTGTAGAAAAAGGATAAATTGCTCATTAAGAACAATTTCTCCTTTTTCCACACATTTTCCTGAGTTTTCTGCACCAAACATGTCAAATGTCGTTATTGTTTGGTAGTGGGTTAAGAACTCAGTCAGAAAGAATGCCGACTTGTTGTACTTAATATAGAGCGTTTTTGGTCATAGCCTGTGCTCCGCTCAAAATTTGTTTTGATATTTGAAGAAAGGTGATTGTTCTATAGATAAAACAGCCAATGAGCCACAGGTGTATCATAAGACATCAGAGGTCTACATCAGAAATACATGAACTGTTTTAAAAACTGTATGGTCAGAATTCCAGGGTACTCATAGGAATACTCTCATCAAGACATCTCTAAGAATAATGAGCCTGTTCTTCATTCATAAACTTGTTTCTCTTTCGTTGTCCAATCCAAATTAAAAACAACATCAGATAGTTTGAGATGATAAAATGTGGTCATTTTTTGTGATATTGAGTAGAAACTATTTTGACAAAAAAGGAAATTACTATTATGGTGAACATTATATCCCCTTAAACCTATTTACAAATTTTAAATCTATGGTTAAAAATCTATTATTACAAATACAGTATGTCTAACATAAGGGGTTAGTTATAGTCCCAAATTGAAAGGTTGCGTTAACAACATATAAAAACAAATAGATTTCAAAGTATTTTTAACTGGAAGGTTTAAAATTGATAAAGCATAATGCATATTCCTTTTCCCTCTATGATTACAAAAATTATCTCTAACAGATGTGTTAAACCCCGTAATTGTTTGGTTGAGGATTGAAAATTGATATTAGAATTACATTATATATTATATAGAAGAAGCAAAGTCAACTTTTGTGCCATTTGCTGTGGAGTCTACGAGGAGAGCAACTGTCAGGTACAGACATGGCAGAGCTACCCAACTTGTAAGTATATGGTTTAACCCATTATCAATAGCAAAATTTTCGACTGTCCTAAATTGTCAGAGTTTGCAGACGACATTTCAAAGTGTGATAAAATTGAAAAATGATTTTCTGATAGGACAGAAAACATTTTGGGAAAAGGAGAAATTGCTCGTTAATTAAAGAAAATCACAATTGAAAGAAGTTTGATAAGACGTATTTAGATGAAAGTAAGGGAGTCTTGTAAAGTTACGTCTACCATACAATCTACATGCATTAACTTTCATTTCTTCTTTGGAAAAAACTCTGGGTATAATCCTGAAAATTTAAGGTATTTTAAAATGTACACCATTTATAGTATACAATGACCAGAAACTGTATTTTAAACAATCATATGATCGCTGATGACTTTTTTCCAATTTTGATTGCATTTTGTAGCAGTTATTTGTGACACATCTCTATACCAGCAAGAATATTCATTGACATTCAACCACAAAGTATTTATATGTCATCTTCTGCAAATACGAATTTATCTGAACAAGTGAAATATCCCTCATATTGGATTTTGTCACTACTCCAAATGGAAACCAATAGCACAGGGGAGTAGTGGTGCAATGGAAGAGCTTTAGTCCCTGATACTGAGGGTCCAGGGTTCAATTCTTGTTAGCATCAAGGTGAAAATACTGGGACTAACCAAAAACCAGTACAATTACTGGTCATATGTCCAAAATGCAGTCATTGAGTCTGAGAATGGATGTAAAAACCTTCAAGCATCCGCCACAATCAACATAGAATAAGTTAGTTTATATAAAAGCAACATCAGACAATAAAGTGTGGTATTATGGAGTAATTTCTCTCTATCCAGAATGTCCCCATGCAGTCAGGAAGAGTATGAAATGTTCCAGCTAATGGAACGATACAGTCTTTGTGCACAGGAACAGTCCTTCCCTATACCTCTTGGATTTCTATCTTACTTCACCACACTGGCCTTCAGATGTCTCAATATAAGGTGTGTATATATCTAAGAGTGAAACAGTCTGTGTACACAGAAACAGTCCTTCCCTATACCTCATTGATTTCTATCTTACTTCACATTGGCCTTCCGATGTCTCACTATATGATATGTATATAACCACAGGTGATACAGTATGTTGTCATAAGGAAAACTCTTCCAAATTCCTTAATGGTTTCTGTCTTGTGTTATCCCTCTGGCATTTCTAAGTTTTGGTAAATTTGTTCAAATGGAGAGATACCGTCTGTGTGAAGGGTCATGCATAGTCCAGTGGTTAAGGTGCTTGTCTTGCATCCCAAGGGTCCTTGGTTTGAGCCCTATTGGCACTGCTGGTATTATAGAATTGGCATTCAGCAAGACACTTCAGAGCCCTAGTATATTACTAGTGAATGGCAGGAGAGCTGTTATAGAACTGAAAAATTATGAGATGGTGTTTAATCCTATTAAAAAAATAAAAATAAAAAAAGATCTGTGCTCAAATAGCCTTACCAAGACTATCATAGGTTTCTGTTATTCTTCACCACTTTGGGGTTTTGATGTCTTAACCCATTCTTTCATTTTGGATATCTAAGGCTGGTGTATTGTGTAGAAAGAGATATCAGTGTAAATGTATTATTTCAGGGTATTTATGCAGTATGTTAACAATGGTGTTGTACAGATGACGGGAGTTCATGTCCAAGACATATCAGTGTTTATGTATTATTTCAGGGTATTTATGCAGTATGTGAACAATGGTGTGATACAGATGACAGGGGAATTCATGTCCAAGGTGTTAACAGGTAGGTTTTCTTTATCATTCATCCTTTATGATAATTTCCAGTCATTTGTACAGGAAAACAATGAAACAAGTTATTCAAATAAACTTCGTAGTTATCTGAAAGGATGAAAGAGTTGAGTGGGAAATCTTAAAAAAGGTCTGATTTTTTTGTGTTGTAATTTTTCTCTACTTTTGCCCGACAGCATTGTGATAGTATTGTTTCAATCCTAATTCAGATATACAACATCAGGTTTTGAGGAACCTTTATCAAATTCATCTTTTGTTTAGTTTTGTTTGCTGTTATATGTTAAGCAATCTGTTTCTGTCTCAATGTTTCAAAGATGCTTGTTCACAGATGTGAGAAAATTGGGAAGTTATAAATCAATTTCTTGAAAATTGCACAACAGCTGTACTTTTATATGACACAAACTGAACAATCGCTTATAAATCTTGTGTGAGGTAAAGTGTCAGTTTGTGCCTCTGTGGCCTAGTGAAAAGATTACAGAGCTTTAAACGACATGGCTGCTGTATGTATTGGTCCTAATGAAGGCACCAGTTAGTTTTGTATTTTCATGGAAGGTAATCAGTCTCCAAGCTGATTAAGGATATGTCAATAGTTCTACTCACCTCGACCAGCCCTCATGGCCAGTAAAGTTTGAAGTCTTCCTCAATTGATTATAAGCTGGGCATTGTAATATAAATAAAATACTGTTGATTGATGTAAAACCCTTACAAATAAGTCGAACAAACAAGCGTACAAAAATGTCAGTCTTCATATCTATCATTTGAAATTGTTTTCCTTTTCAGAAATTTCCGACACCCCTGATATGGTGAAAATGAAACATTACATTATATCCAAGTTGCCTCAGGTTTGTCATACATAAAATAGACATCCTCTCGTATGAAGTAAATTTGACCAAAACCTATTGATTCATTTTCCTTATGGAATTGTACAATTGAAGCAACTATTACATTCCTAACAGCTATTATCTCAACTTTACATGTGAGTTAAAAAATTCAATGACTTTTACATATTTTTAACAGAGAAGTACCATGTGCTTGTGTTAAGTCATGCCCTATATCACAATGGTCCTGTACTCTTGATAAATTCAGGAATGGTATAGATTCTTTTGCAACTATTGTGTCCATTTGCAAACCAAACATATGCTGAAAAAAAAAATCAAACTTTTTTCACAAATACATCTTTGATAGCCACAAAATGACAAAATCCTTTCAAAATCCGAAACAAATTCACAAACCAATTCCTACAATTCAAGTTATGAAATCTGAGGTGAATGAAATCATGGGCATGGGGCAAGTATTAAGCAGGGCCCCTTATCTTTGTTCATTTAAGAATATAACAGAACAGTACATAAATTTCTTAGATCTTTATCAAATGTAATAACTGTATATTTCATTGCACAACTGTGAAGTGTGTATAATAATGCAATCATGAGTTTCAACTTCATATAAAATTCTTGTTTGCGTGGCTCACCAGTTTCTAAAGCATTAACCAGTTGGAATTTGTTATTCCTCACTCTTCATTGATGTATGAAGGAACATCCTCTATATTTTCTCAGAGACTTGCAGACGAGTGTTACACCCACTGGAATCACTCCACAGCTATTTCTTACAACTGTCATCAATTGGTCACTAACTTACTCATAGGTAGGTCTTACAGATATACGAGGGTTCTGTACAATATTATAGTAAGTGATTCACATTTGTGTCTTGAATTGAACCCTCATATAGATGATACTTTAGATAATTATTTTTTGTCCTTCATCAGGATACATATATATGGGTTTTACATCACATCAACATTATTTCAGTTATGTAGCGATGCCCGACTATTAATGATGGAGGAAGACCCCATACTCAACTACCCATAAGGGCTGGTCAAGGCGGGTAGAACCATCGGCATTCCGTAAGTCAGTCGGGAGACTGCCTCTCATGAAAATCCATATCCCTCTCAGGATTTGAACCCACGCGGAGAGGGGCCATGTGATTTCAAGTTCTGTACTCTAACCACTAGGCCACGGAGGCCCCCTCATCAGGATACAACATAACTTTAAAAAGACTTTCACACAGATTGAGATTTTAATCTTTTTTTTACATAAAACGTCTTCTATCAATAAAATGAGATTACAGATATATTAAGTTGCAGAAAACTAGAGTACTGGATCACTTCATCTCCTTTCATAGTCTTATAGTGGAGATAGAGCATACTTATGTTCCAGATTTAGTAGTTTGTTTAAAAGGTTTATTGTGTAAACAATCTGTCCTGACAATTACCATATACATCTGTTTTCTACCAAGTAAAGTAACATTACTGTATGATGTCACATCTGTTTATTATATATGAATTTATGATCCAGAGTTACAAAAAAATGTTTTGTTGACTTTTTTCCAACAAATGGGTAAACAAGGAAATCATTGTGACAAAATGATCAGTTAGAGTCCCTGAGTCTTTTCACAACATGTTTAACTTGATCATATGGCATATATTTTTCTTATGTTCTGGTTTCTAAACATAAAAATGTTGTCTGAAGGGATGGATAATTTGTGTAACCAATGTTTCAATGTATTTCTTTTAGAAAATCCTCCTAAACAAGGGACAGATGTATCTGAAGGTTCAAGTAACAGAAGAAGTACCCGTAAGTTGAGCCAATTCACTCTTTAATCCCTTGTTTCAAAATTGTTAATTTGCGACTGGTCCAAATCGAAACCAAAAAGCAGATCACAAAACTGGCATTAAAATTACATTGTTAATGATCACCAATTCTTTTTTTTTTTCACAGAGGTTTCTAGTGTCTTCTGTAGCAGCTGCAGTGAGTGAGGGTTCACTGTTTTTGATCTTGTAGCAGCTGCAGTGAGTGAGGGTTCACTGTTTTTGATCTTGTAGCAGCTGCAGTGAGTGAGGGTTCACTGTTTCTGATCTTGTAGCAGCTGCAGTGAGTGAGGGTTCACTGTTTTTAATCTTGTAGCAGCTGCAGTGAGTGAGGGTTCACTGTTTCTTATCTTGTAGCAGCTGCAGTGAGTGAGGGTTCACTGTTTTTGATCTTGTAGCAGCTGCAGTGAGTGAGGATTCACTGTTTCTGATCTTGTAGCTGCTGCAGTAAGTGAGAGTTCACTGTTTCTGATCTTGTAGCAGCTGCAGTGAGTGAGGGTTCTCTGTTGCTGATCCTGGAGTAGCTTTTTACTGACAACATTTACCCTAGGATTTCTGGGTTATTATCTAACGATAGATTGTTGTGTGGTCTGCTTTCCAAAATCTTAGATATTTGCTTAATTTTAATGAGGAATGATACTCAAAGTAACACACAGGTAAGATCACAGGCCAGCCGCCAATTTACTTTGCGGCTGGCCTGGATATAACCTGTTTGTGTTAGCATGAAGTTGGTTCCAGCACTATAAGGGTTAAAACCAACAATTATTCTGAAGTGATGAAATCTTTGAAATTTTGTGTTAGAGATCATATAAATACTTTGTATTTGAGGCAAGATGAATATTTACACTTTCTCATCTAATGCTATTTTTGTCATAATGTTTACAAATTTTGTCTGCTGCAAAGGTAAATACCACTGTATCATGTAATGAATGACTCTTTGTATTAACCATTTTATTATATAATCTACAGTTGCTATGAGACTGGTTCTTCATGGCTCAGTGGTTAATGTGGTGGGCATGTAACTCAAATGTCAAGGGTTCAATACTCGAATGCTGCTGTTCTCTTGTAATTATTGTTTTGCAAGACACCTTTAGGCACTAGTTGAGCACAAGAAAGTCATAATACAACTGAAATTTTCTGACATGGTGAAAGACCCTTTACAATGCAGTTGTATGGTACTGTTCCATGATAACTAATTATTTTCTTATTCAGTTTCAATGAACAATTTAAAACTAGCTTAAGTTGATTGATTGTATAGGTGGGACAATTATCATTCAGATTCCCCTTTGCTTGACTGTGGTTAAATTGTGGTTTTATCAGAAACTTTCATTTCTATACAGCTGTGTATAAACCTTCGAGAAAGAACAGTTCACTGGAGAGTGTGACATTTCGACCTCTGGCAGCATTCTTAAGTTATGTGGACAAAATAGGTTAGTATAAATTGCTTTTAGAGGTTTTGGTCCATAATGCGGTTGAGATTCAATCAAGTCTTGACCATTTCATATGGCCATTTCACTTTATTTCAACATTGATTTTCTATAAAGGAAAATCTTGTATATGTGTCACAACAATTATCTATCATTTTTTTCTGTATGAAAAAATGAAAATCCGATGTTTGGTTATGAGTTATATCTATTATAATTGCAATAACCTCTCATTAAGAGTGTTTTAAATCCATTACCTCATGTATATTTGTTTTACAATCTAGCAGAAAACATATAGAGATAACAGTGTCACAAAAGAAGTGATTTTGATGTTCCTATTCTTTATTTTACCAAACATGTTTGTGCAAATGGTAAATCCATCACAAACTTGAGACACTGTAGTATTGCACTGAACCCTCTGATGTCTGCTTCAAAGGGTTGAAAACAAGTTTGATTATATATATGAATGGAAGTTTCACTATGGGTTTGTTTTGTTTCAGATCAACAATCCAAACAGGGCAGAGAAAGCCCCCTGGATATTCTCCAGCTAGAAGAGGTTGCTCTTTATCATACCACACATGAAACAGACTACAATATGGGAACCATCAATTATTGATTCATTTTGGTACAAAGTAGGCCTAAGTTTTGTTGACACATGAAACAGACTACAATATGGGAACCATCAATTATTGATTCATTTTGGTACAAAGTAGGCCAAGTTTTGTTGACACATGAAACAGACTACAATATGGGAACCATCAATTATTGATTCATTTTGGTACAAAGTAGGCCAAGTTTTGTTGACACATGAAACAGACTACAATATGGGAACCATCAATTATTGATTCATTTTGGTACAAAGTAGGCCAAGTTTTGTTGACACATGAAACAGACTACAATATGGGAACCATCAATTATTGATTTATTTTGGTACAAAGTAGGCCAAGTTTTGTTGACACATGAAACAGACTACATTATGGGAACCATCAATTATTGAATCAGCAAAATACAACTCAAATAAAGTTATGTGGACACATGAAACAGACTACAATATAAGAACCATCAAATACTAGTTTTATTAGCTTCAACTAGTGTCATGAGACACATGAAATGGACCCAAATATTGGAACCATCAATTGCAGATCTATGTACCTGGATACAACTCAGACCAAGATATGTTGACACATGAAACAGACTGTAATATGGGAATCATCAATTAATAACTTACTTCGATAGAACTCAAACCAAGTTTTGTTGGCACATGAAATGGACTTTGCTATGTGAACCAGTAAATGCTGGTTTATAAGAGTAAAAATTCCAGCAAGAGGCACACCAGTAGTCAATATATGTGGACACATCAAGGGTTCAGCGCAATACTATAGTTAGTGCTTCATGTTTATGAAGCACTTACTATAGTCTTGCATTGAACCCTCGACATGAAATAAACTGCAATATGAGTATCGCAAGCCTTTAGTTAACATTGCAACTAAAGAACAGCGTAAACCAATGTTGATGATTGGCTGCCAAATTAAACTAATGAGATAAGGGTGCGCTAGCCATGCTGAGGGTAAATGATTCTGTTGATAACATTTACTTTATTACTGATATTTGTATGTGCAAATTGTACTATTGTATTATTATGTTGTTCAAATCACTGTTAAAGTGGAACTAAATTAATAAATAAATAGCACTCACATGACAGGCACAGATTCATGACATCATAAACATGATTAAAATCAAAGTACTAATAGGGCTGTGAACTAAAAAGATACACCTGAAAAGTGTATGAACATCTTATTTATTATTGTATTCTTTTTATTTGTTGATTTTATTTATTACCTTGTTAACCCTTCTACTAACCGCCTTATTTATTGAATGAAATATTTTTATTAAGATATAGTTTGTTTGTGTTTGTATGATCATTTCTCAACTGTAAGGGACTACTAGTATCAAGTTTGATAAAGTTTTGTTATTCTAAATGTTTCAGTGTCCCAAGTATTGGAAAGGTATATTAGAATGTTACTGTATTTCTAATTTAAGTAAGTAAAGCGAGAGTTTGGCACCATTGATCTCATTGGAATGCCAGTTGACAGCCCACAGCATCAGTCTTATATTGTTTAATCTCAGGAATCTGTAATATAAAGTATAACACAGAACGATTCAGGCGATTTATCAGAGCGTAGAAACGGCTACACAAGGATCTATATACAGTGTATGTGTGAATTATCCTGCTTTCCCATACACCTACCAAATACGCTGATATTGACGAGCAGTTTCATATCTTGCTTATTCGTTATCCTCATTATGCGAGGTATTCTCTAGGCTGATTATGGAATGGTGATGGTTCCAGCCGTCTTTTATTGGGTCTCAATGATGAACGGGCGTCGTTATACAACTGTATATTGTTGAGAAAAAACCTTTAAGTCGCCGTGTCTGCGAGTAATGTGTTTAGATCGATTGTAACATTCTGTTGTGAGCTAATGGTATTTTTTTTCACAGGACCAAACTTGACATGAAAACGGACGACAATTGTAAAGAATGAAAAACATTATTTATGGTTCTACTGTAGACACTATTGTAAAAGAAAAATACCCGCTAGTCACAGCTTTTTAAGTCTTCTTCAGTTAATATAAGGCAAGTCAACATGAAGGTAATGGTCATCTATCGAATAAAAGGCTGGATCTTTTGGGAATAGTTACTAATGACATGTCGATTAATTATTACGCTGTGCTCATTTGACGTCTGCCATCACTTTTCTACACAATTATTGTATCACATTATCGTATTGACATTGCTTCGATAATTGATGATTCTTCCCCGAAAGTGTTAGGTTCTTGACTGGTCCAACGGGAGGTATTTGTAGAAAAATATCGTTTTTTCGAAAGATTCTTGTTATGTAGCAAAAGATGATTCGACAGAAGAACATTGTTTCTCACCTTCAGCTCGTCCGTCCGTGTGATTTAACGCTGATTTACTGTCTCGTTTCATCGCTACATCATCCATTATTGTGTAGAATTCAATGCGCCTGTACTAGATACATACCGTATCAGAATCCAAATGAATTTTGTCATAAAAAAAGAATAAGGCCTTATTGATTATAATACTATATATCATTCGTTTTGAAAAAAGACACTAAACGACTTGCCTATTTCTCCATTGTGTGAATGGTCTTAATTGAAAGCAACAGCTCACACTAATAAATCAAATCAGAAAATACAGTTGCTCTATGTCAAGATACAGTTATGACAAAAAAGATGAATTGCTTATTATGAGCAGTTTATTATTTTTGTTTGTTTTTCTAGACATAGTTGTATGTTTTTCTTGACATAGTTGTAACTGAGGAATTTTGAAGAAGCTGCAACAAATTAAGGAATGGTTGAGTTGATGACATAGGCCTAGAGATATCCGTGTCAATAAGTCGCTTCCAGTTCAATATGTGTGACCCTTGATGACACACAATTCACGGTTGTATTCCCTCATAGAGGCTTTTACGATTTGTCCGAATAGAAAACAAAGACATGTTATACATGTTGTAATTTTTAAGTTTAATAGATATACCATTCTATGAAATATCGATTTTAAATCTTCATAGACCGAATCAAAATGTGTTTATATGAAACAAAAGAAGAGAGTCGATCATGATAAAGAGGAACGAAAATCTTAGACATAAGGAAATATTTATCATCACTTTTCCAGTGACATGTTTTCTATCTCTATAAGTTTTTGGATAAAATTGTGGTCTGATACCTCATTGTTCGTACTCAATCTTCTGTTTGTTTCCTTTATCCGTTATTCGGTACCTTCTTATATTTTCAACATAGATCAAATATATTCATGTGGGAAAGCAATCAGTAGCTCTAGCTAAACTATGGTGCTTTCGTAGCCACTAAATACTAGTTGTATGGATATATGTGCTGACATCCGGGATACTACCAAAGTTCTGTTGATATCGAAGTTAACATTACATCTAATCAAAGATTAGGGAAAATTCTACTGTTGCAAACATTTCATCTTTCATTGCATGTTCATTATGCTGCATGTTTATTTATGTATGGAGGAAAATGTTGGCAATTTGATAAATCAATCAATGCATTTGAAAATGGCAAACGTTGTACCATTAAAGTCAAAGGGATGGTTTCTAATCGTGCAAGAATCGTTGTGCCTGAGGGTTATATTTCAATCCGATTATATGTCAAAGTCAATAATTAATAATTCATACGCCTAATGGCATCCCCTAAGTATTTAATAAAACTGGACCGGTTAATTGTCTCATTAGTAATTGGTGATTAGCGAGTTGACCATCATGATGATGAAACCTCTCGTTATGGTTCTGGTATTGGCAGTGACGGGTTGTGAGTATAACTCTTGGTGTTGTAATGTAATCTCATAACTAGGCGAAATAAAGTTGAGTTAAAACATGAGATTGTTCGTGAAACCGGGGCTTGGAACCATATGCTAGTTTTGTTATCAGTCTTGTTATTATGTAGGTTAAGGATCTGTCTTCCTCGTCGTTTACCACAGGTATAGATTGATGGAAATGGCATTGTTCTATCGTTTGAACCAAGAACAAACTATTTGTGCAGCATCAGGAATTGCTCTTCATGTGCATTATGTAGTGGATTAAATAAGAAATAAAATGATAGGCAGTGATTTATAAGTGTGTCATTAAATGGCCAATTTTCCATACAAGCTATTACCAAGTCCATCTACAATTACGATAAATGACGAAGTGAGATGTAGATTAGTATGCAAAATTTGAACTTCGATAACATCTTTTACTTATGCTTTGATCAACCCCCACACACATATCAAAAGATAATAAAACAAACCCCAACCATTTCAGTATTAGGGAATTCTTTTATTGTCATAATGTTTCAATATTTGATTAACTGAGTTGATGATAGCCTTTTCTTTTGAAAGGGACTACGATGAGATTTCAATCCAGGCGTTTTCGAGATAAATGTCTTCAAATGATAAACTAACGATACTGATTAAAACTTTCCATACATCTAGATTATCGAAACACTTCGAACCCCGACTCATTGTTACACATGCATCGTGCGTGCAGTTATAGTAAATCGTTGCCATACTTTATTTCGTAAATAATGCTCTTGATTTTAAATGAATCGGGTGAGCGACGGCATATTTAGATACAATAGTACATGAATCCATGCAAGCGTTTGATTGCCCATGCATAACCCCTTTCCTAATGCGAATCTATCGAATAGAGGAACCAAACAGGATCCACGTTTTTATCACGTGATGCTAGCATGGTGCGTCAGATAGCAGTCCGACGACTATTTAAAACCGAGTTCGCCATTGAAAAACTGAAAGGTGCGATACCTTGTTTGCACCTATTCTTAAAAAAAAAGAATTCCACTTTAAAAAAAAAAGAAAACAAAGGTTATCTGGAATTTAATAATACAAAATGAAAATGGTCATTTGTTTATTGACAAGGGTTCAATCGTAACTACTTGGACATTCCCGTGAACTGAGAAACACACATTTGATGAACCCGATAATGTCAGATTAGGATTGTTTAAAAACGCCCTTTAAACGTGTGTTATTAACAGAACGCAGTATGTTAACAGGAAACATGATATGTCTAACAGTCATTTCAAATCTATTGCTACAATTGCAAAGATTTTGACTATGAATATATGAATCTTCCTTATAACATAAAGGGGTATGACTATATTATTTGCAGTTTGCCAAGGAAACCCATGTGACCTGACGGCGGTACAGACATGTTTAGGGGACGCGACAGATCTGTCGTCCAGGATTTCCTTAAACCCCTTACAGATAGACCTGTTGACCGAACTAACACAGAATCACTGTGCGCATGGGTAGGATTGGTGTTTCTCTTCAGCTTGTGTAGATATCACCAACAGTGCAAGGGTTCAGTACAATGCTATAGCAAGTGCTTCACGTTTGTGAAGCACTTGCTATAGTCTTGCGTTGAACCCTCGAGTTTTATGTTTAATTGATTGTTCAACACTATTTCGACATCACACTTGCACTTATTCAGTTATGCTTCAATGATTGACCCAGGAGTTACCGCCTTTTCTATACACTCCCATCAAATCACTATTGATTTTGCTGTTGGAGAAAGCGCTATTGCTTAAAACAGTCATGTTTCTTTTTTGTCTTACACATATTTAACGTTTTTATCAAAAGAAAAATCGTTTCCTTATTCTGTCGTAGATAACGTTATTTGTAAGGAAGACGTATGTGGTCCATTCTGGCGTTGATTTCCATTTTCGTTCTTATCTTAAATCTTGAACCATATGTTTGGAAATGAGGTTTTACTCACGGCCTCTCGATTTCTTTGATTACATAATAAAGTAAGACAAACGCTGATTTGTCAAAATTCGTTCAGATAACTCTCTACTTTAACCCATGACTCTTTATGGCTTAATGAAAGCTGAGTTTGTCATAGCTAAAAGGTTGAGCTTTACCAAGTTCAATTCCAACGGTAACGAGTGTTCTTGAATCCTGTCATTTCCCTCCCTCAGGTATGAGAGCTGTTTAAAACACGTGACCGGAAGTTGTACCGACCGAGAACTTGCCCCCTACCGGACGATAATCTCCACGCTCCTTCTCGTCTGCGCAGAAGGTGAGAATCAATCTAAGAGGACCATTTCACCATTTGAAATTTCCATAATATGACAGTATTTTTATCTTATTCAACAAGCGCTTTTATCACAGAAGTTCCTTTGGATAAGTTATAAATCCGTTTAACTCGAAACAAAATTGTTCGGTATTGGCGCCGACTTGATCTGGCCATACATGTACGATTACTTTGCTGATTTCCTGCCTATCTTTGAATGAAAACAATTCTGTTTTTCTAACTACTAGTTGCTCGGTTTATGCATCACAAATGTGACCATGCATCAACGCTACTCATCATAAGCACGCACCACAACTGTGCCTCAATACAACACATCATAACCATGCCTTAAAACCATACGTTATAAGCATGTACCACAATCATGCACCATAACCGTGCATCATAACGATGCATTAAAGCCACTCATCATAACCATGCCTTAAAACCATACGTTATAAGCATGTACCACAATCATGCACCATAACCGTGCATCATAACGATGTATTAAAGCCACTCATCATAACCATGTCTCAAAACCATACGTTATAAGCATGTACCACAATCATGCACCATAACCATGCATCATACCGATGCATTAAAGCCACTCATCATAACGATGTCTAAAAACTATGCGTCTTAATGGTGCACCATAAACATGTACCACAACCATGCATCATAACCGTGCATCATAACCATGCATCATAACGATGCATTAAAGCCACTCATCATAACCATGCCTTAAAACCATGCGTCTTAATGATGCGCCATAATCATGGACCGTAACCATGCATCATAACCATGCATACACCATAGATTTGCCTCTTAAATATGCATAATTACCATATATTTAAGCCATGCTATACATACATGCGTCATTGCAATACATCAGCACTTCGCAGCATAGCCACGTTTTATAACTGTGCATCACAGCCATGCGTAATAACCCGACACAGGTCTCATATGGGTCCTCTTCGTCAGGGCCGTTCCTACATTTTTCAGTTCTGAAACGGCTTTCCTGGATGCATCAGTACAGATTAAGGACTGGCGATAGGGAGTTTACGATTGTTCTAGGTTACTGATATATGATTTATAACAGAGACTCAGTGCACCGACGCATATTTACGTATAGAAAACACTCAGTAGGATGATTATCGTATTAGCTATCCATGTATCTATCTATTACAGAGACCCGGTACACCAACACATGTTTACGTACAGACAACGTTCAGCATCACATGACGTATTGTTTCCAGCTGTTTAAGGCAGACATTGATCACGTGGTCGGTGATACCATGTTAACTACAGCCGATGTGAACCAGGGCCTCTGCAGGTATTTATATATCAGTGTCTCTTTAAGATCAGATCATGTCTTACACCTATCCTTATATACCGACAGGATTTGATGCACTTACAATGCTTTTGCTTGGAGAGATCATCAAGTCGATTGATACGAACGAACGAGCGAACACACGATTTTTTGGCTAATAAAACTCTGTGTTTGAACATTTGTATGTATACCAAAAATTATTGATTCCGACTTTGTTATTGAATGGCGAACATTCTTTTCCAAAATAATTGGAAATTGAAGACTACCTCCAGTTAGTCAATAGTATGGTGTGTGCTTGTATGTCATTAATTACGGTAATGACTTTTATGTCAACAGCAAGGATGAGGTTGTGTTAAATATGAAAACTAACGGCGACTACTCGAACCTTGCACTTTAGGCAAATCGACCTTTTCCATGTTTGATAACTAATTAAAGACCTGTTTTGTTTTTCTTTGTGACTAAATTGTCCAGGTGCAGTGATCAGTGCTTTGTAATTGAACTTGATGGTAATGTAAAAGGAGGTCCTTAACAAAAATGACTTGATACAAACTTGCATTGAACCCCTGGTATGTTTTGAGTTTAACAACTTAACTTTGAACACAAAGGGGAAATGATTTTGTCATAATGTATGTTCTTGTAAGTTAGAGCTCGTACTAAAATGCCTTTAACTTTGATTCTATGGATACATGTGTTTGCTCTCGAGTATCTTATGTCTTATCAATTTTATAGGGCGTACAACTCGGCGGCCACGTGTGTCTATGACGTCACACAGGTTCTGTGTACAATCCGTGACGTTGTTTACGTTAACGCCTTAGTCAGAGGTTCGATGCAGCCCACAATCAGAGCGCTCCAGTGTTGAGACGTTAGCGACGTAGAGATATATACACCGGACTGGCGCGAGAACCGGGGAGTAAATGTACATCCGATATTTACTGGTTACCGTGTGAATTAGATCTAATTTCTTCTTTTGTTTCCCTGTTCATTTACTGGTATCATTGACAACTTGAACTCAATTATAATGTAACAGTTTGAGGTCTTATAGTATTTTCACGTTGTGCAAAAACAATTAATAAGCTATTTGCTGATATTTAGGCTATTGTTTCTCCTGTGACATCAACTCAACAGATTCATGTGAACTTGAGGAATGAATAAATCGAAGTCTTTACTTCTAACGATTCGGTATTTGGAGAAGCAAGAGGGAATAATAATAATTTCTAAAGAAATCTGTGTTACAAAGTTCAGATTTTATTTCATTCCTTGGCAGTCTGGTAAATCTGTCGATTTCAATTGCTCCAGGACATTAACATTTGGTTTAAACTTCGTGTCGATTTTGAGTAGGTTTTAAACAGATGTAATGAATAAAAAGTTATTTTGTTGCTTTCAAAAGAAACACACGTCTCGTTATTAATACTGTCTTTATTCCGGCTCCCTTCCATTACCTCTTAACATGTAAGTGTAATGAAACATATTCGGTACGTATATAACTATATTGAACCTCAAACACCGGACCCAGAGACAAATTAAGAGGAATTTGGCATTTACTAAAGCAAAGATGGTTAATCCATTATTAAAATGTGGTATATACTCCATATAATGTCCCATTTAACCAAGAACAGTTGAGACATAATTCTGATGATCAATTCTGATAATGGATAAACGTAAAAAAGTCCGGTGATATTATTTATAAAGGTTATATACAATTCATTCCTAGAAAACACAGTTCGACACTGTCCGAATCAATTTTGGTCTAATGTCGAACCATGTCTATATGCTGTATGAACCTCCAGCTACGCGGACTGACCGTGACAGATAAAGGTATACGTTATGATATAGCACTGATAGGACATCATTTGGATCACTTTCTTTTGACCTCTTGTACCGATTCACGATGGAAAGTGTGTCTTATTCGGCTGTTTTCTTTGTATCTAATCCATTTCCACAAAATGAGAAGTTCGTTTGGTCCAAGTTAGAAGCAACTACAGACGTAAGAAGCCTCACGAAACGAAATCATTTTGCCTGGAATTAAGTAGGAAGAATTGTAAATAATTAAATATTTTGTCCCACTGGTTCATTTAGTCTTCTTCGGCAGATGCACCAAAGCGAGGTATTACGGAGTCAAGGGATAACGCTCTCTAACCTTTCTGAAAAAAAGCCCAACTAATTCCTTTCTCGAATTAATCTATTCAGAGAACATATGTTAAACTGTTATTACGAAAACGATGCAAATACATTCCTTAATAGCTAGAGCATATCCATGGTCACAGAACACGATTGGCCATGTGCCTATGGCCATGGGTCTAAATATGTGATCGAATAGATAAACAACATGGTCGACAAACCACGCTAAAATATACTCTAGGGCGTATTCATTTTTCTTCTGCATTGTAACTGATCAAAACAAAAATTCACTGGGTCGTGAGGGTTCCTTTTGAAGCAAGGAATAGCATTTGTAAACAAACACGGTACAAATAAGTTGCATTGTATCATTTCTATTTATTTCCATGGCAACATGAAAAATCACTAGTGACAGGCTGAGTTTCCGTGGGCATGTGTTTCGGAATGCGGTCCGGTATCTTCGTATTTCGGGAAAGTCTATAAATAAAAAAGAACGCCATTTATCCATCTGTCCCCCAGATTAAACAAACCTGAGAGTCATTGAAAGTAGACTCTATATATTTGTAATTGGAAATTGAGATAAATGCGACGAACTTAAATATTGGCAAATCATTGGCGAGGATTGCCTAGGTCCAGTCTTTCTCAAAGATGTTCAAAATTATTTACATAAGATCAGTCACTTGGTGTAAAGAACAGTAAAGTAAAGTTGGTAAACTGTTGCCCCAGAGAAGGTTATAAGACATTCATGTTCTGGTCAAAGCCCTTGTCAAATCTGGATCAATTCCGTTCAGAAAAGATGAAATTATTTGTTATAAAGAAAATGAACCCGCACATGAGCGGTAACCCCGGTTCCAACTAATTCTAAAGATCGTCTGCATCAGAACGATTTGATCTCGTAATTGCGCGTTTGAATCTTAACTGAAAGAATGTAAGATATCAGTAACCATAGTAACAAATACTTACCGCTACCCAGAAATCAGTAAACTCATCGAGCGTGACAACTCCATCACCATCAGCTGTGGAATACAGGTACTACATGTAATTTTATCATTAATAACGTCAGATATTTAGATCTAGTTAGTTCAAACTTATTTACCTTACATCGATTGTGAAACAAGGTATTGTAACTAAGATTGTAACTAAGATTTACCACTCTTGATTTTGCTTGCATCCTAGATACATTCCCAGTACTCGCACCGTATATGGATTGGTGTAAGGAATGATCACATGGCATCATTCAAGCAATGTATTCGTTAGTCCGGGTAATAAGGTCAAAGATAGAGTCAAGAAATCACAGTTTGGATTGTCAAGGTTGTGTGTCATCGTGGGCTAAACCATGAAATCATATAATCCTTATACAATGTTGTTAAACCATATAATAAGAATGACTCTGAAAAAATCTGAATGACGCCGCCTGCTAGAAAAGTGAAATGTGTGCAAATAGGTGTAAATACGGCATTACTGATGAGTCCATTCATGGGTACCCAATTATCGCTTTCTTAGCGGTGGGTTTATAAAGCAGACTTTATACATTTAGAGATAAGTCGAATTGAGTGAGGTTAAAATGCCATTTCAACAGAAGAAAATTAAATAATGATACGGCTTGAACTATTTAACAAATATTGTAAAGCCTATGCCAAACGTTCAAATGGGTCATTTTTTCGAAAGGGGGGAAATATGCTAATCAACCTAGACATTATAAAACATGTAGTTCTAAATCGTTTTGACGATTTTATACGTACGGTACATTTTAGCGAAGAGAGCAAGCCTATGATAATCAATCTAGACAGTAGGCCTATACTAGTTTTAAGTGTTTTGATGAGTTTATACGTACGGTACATTTTAGCGAAGAGAGCAAGCCTATGATAATCAATCTAGACAGTAGGCCTATACTAGTTTTAGGTGTTTTGACGATTTTATACGTACGGTTCATTTTAGCGAAGAGAGCATCGTAATCTTCTTGTCTGAGATGGTGATCTCCGTTTACATCGTACTCGTCATACAAGTAATGGGAGAGTTGGTAAAGTTGGGGAGTCGTGGCGCAGATAAACTCTGTGTACTCGTGTCGGGATTCCGTTCCGTCACCTAGAGAGAGAATAGGGGTCATCGAGGTTATAGCCTGGGGCCTGGCCCCTGAGTATACCCCGCACCTAATGCATGTATGCCTAGGCCAGGACCCCAGGCTATCAAGGTCATTGAACAACTAACAGAAGAAATGAATGCAGTCTTCTGATTGGTCAAATTTTAAACAGATAGCTTCGTCAAGCATTGGTCCAACATGTCCTCCTGGAATAAAATTCGGGAAATATAAAGGGATATAGATTGTTTTCCTGTAAATCTGAGTTGTGTATCAGTACCATTTTGCAAAAGAAAGAAGATTTCTTTCGAACGTATGTGACTTTGAACTATATTTTAGGTGATATTAGCTGAAATTGCCGGTAACGGGCTTCTGCCCTTGGTCATCGTAAACGTTGCGGACAAATTTGACTCGGAATTCTGTTAATCGTTTTGCAGTGTCCGATTGCATTGATGTATTGTGATGAAACAAAATGAGTTTTTGAAAGTAAATATCATTTCTAGACATGAACCAATAAAAGTTCTTGGAATTTTGTTGATTTTAGAGGTTGATTTATCGGAGTGTTTGTCAAATAGCCATTGTATACCCTGTTTCATATGTAGTATATAGTACATATAATGGGACATACTAGAAGATTGTGTCTAGTACCTGTGATGAAGCAAGTAGGTCTGTCTGTGACTTACCGTTAGTATCGTACTTAACGAAGCTTGCCCTTAGTTCATCCAGGGTCATCGAACCATCTCCGTCCGTATCCACGGGGATAAACATCAACAGGGCTGTCTCATTATAAGGCTTCAGGATCGCCGCTCTGTGGGGTAGCAATAAATGGTTTGATGTTTGTATTAAACCGACCACATAACACCACACATTGACCTGTAGTCCGAATAATACTTTTGAAACCACTGTGTCCTAAGGATGGATTTCTCCCTTTTGTCACAATTGTTTTCTTTCCAAGAGCACAATGACATTTATCCCTTATTACTAATAAGCGTGTACTGTTGCTTTTGTTTTGAACAAGTTATTAATTCCCATAAAGATGAATTGTGTTAGACAAAGAAGTTTTACAAGAACCATTTTTCGAGTATCTTACTTCGCATTAAACATCGAAAACGCAAACCGTTCTTGATAAATTGATTATTACAATAGCGGAAGGGACCATCACTTTTATTTCAAATACAACGAATCATGCCCATATAGAAATATAACTTTTCTAATTTCGTTTCTCAATACTTGCTGTTGGCTTTGCGAATATGCTGTGTATTTTAATAAGTGGACAATCTATCATTCCAATGGTTTGGTTGTCTTCACTATAGCACTAATGAGTTTAGTTAATAATCAATTTTCCTTCTTGAATGCATATGATTCCTTTGAACATGTTTATGGTAATAACATATGATAAACGTAAAAATGTTTGGTCTGTTTTAAACAGTCATTTTCGTAGAAGGGATATCCATGGTTCAGGGAAATGCACATACTTAACCGAAACAGAAGCACAACATCACAAAAGCATGTGGTAACAAAATCTAGATGCCCCAATAATGTACTCAAATTTAAACAGGAAATAAACGCCACATGGACATACAATAGCTGAATGCCCTTGTAATGCGCCGCGCTAACTTACCCCAGACAGGAGCTAAACGCCATAGAAAGGACAATGCCCTTGTAATGCGCGTAAACTTACCCCAGACAGGAGCTAAACGCCATAGAAAGGACAATAGCGATTAGGAGACCCATTCTTCGTCTGAAAATAAATCAAAACAAGCTCTTAGCTTTATAAACACCGCGATTTATTCATTACAAGAAAATCTGCATGTTTTAGGTAACACAGTAATTTACTCGGAATTATCGTGTACTTTGATCGCTTATTGATTGAAGAACATACTGAATTAAACAATCATTTTCGTCATGATTTCAATTTAGTTATCTTGCAAACTAATTGGTTCGCAAAGTTCTGCAATCTTGCTCAAATCGTAAAAGGATGTGATTGCATTTATTACACAAATCAATGTCAAATTTGATGCATTCGATTCATGTCCTTTTTCCTCCAAATTTAATCCATTATTCAATCAAGTAAAACCACGTTAAGGCTTTGTACAATCGACTTTAAAAGGGGCAAAAAATCAAACGTTACAAGATGTCAACGTAAAAGATAGCAGTTATAATACGATTAATCTGTAAAGAGTGGGGAATAATAAATCGTTCTCTCAGCACAATTGCTTTTCAGAAATAAAACCTTAATTCGCTCCAAACTCTTCACATATGTACGATGACATATTCTCTATCCCTAAATGTTTGTATAGATCTGATTCGGAATCAGACTCATCTTGTTAATTCCACGTCGATTTTTTAATGTTCCCTTGTTACACTAAGAAAGGCACAATTATGTAAAAGTTGGAACGTTCACTAAAG
Organism: Cerastoderma edule; assembly: GCA_947846245.1. Classification (NCBI taxonomy): domain Eukaryota; kingdom Metazoa; phylum Mollusca; class Bivalvia; order Cardiida; family Cardiidae; genus Cerastoderma; species Cerastoderma edule. Next base: position 37,761,317 of record OX401413.1, on the reverse strand, counting down.
GTTTTCAACTTCCATCACTGATAGAGAAACACGTTCTTATTAATATATGAAGAATAAATCACGAATCGAAGCAGGAAATACTTTTGGTTGATATAGCCCGATTGACATAGTTCTTAACCAAACTGTGTTTTGTAAAAACGAAACATTAATTGTCCTTCAAATACGTATAACTCGTTACAACAAAACATAATATCAAGACTATAATTGTTTGCTTTGGGATAGGTTTTCTTATAAGTTTGATGTAGCGTTTTATTAGATATGTTTATATTTTCTCTAATTTTATTTATCGCAAACAACAAATGAATACATCGTTTCATTGTAAATACAAACATTGATAAATATATTGACTTTTGTTAATTATACAAATGCCTCTTCATTTTACTGACATTTGAATTGTTAAAAGATGTAGGAATAGAAACACTTCATCGAGTAATCATGAATAACAACACCACACATTTTGTAGGACGAAAAACGACTCAAGTGATAGAAATCAGAACCGGAAGAAAAGGCCCATGCAGGCGATTTATTCTTTCCTCACACTATTTTTCTTGTTCAACTAAGGTCGACAATGCAATACCTCAACATACAAAATTACCAATTAAAATGCAAATTCTTGATTTACGACAATCTTTGATAAACACTATTTGGATGACTGCTTTAAATCAAAATACGGCAAAAAAATAATAAAAATGAACAGTAAAATCCAGACCTGTCGAAATGAAGACTATGTGTAGGCAGACAGTTCCGTTATCAGTATTTATACCACTTCTTATCTAACAAAATCACTGTTATGAAAGAGACCTGATTCTTATAGAATCTTATAGAAAGAATTCTCGACTGTGATTTAACTCTGCGATAACACTGTTTTGGTTATACAACGGCTTTCCTTGGAGTTAGCATTGTATTAGGAAATGAAAAACCACCATTTATTAAGAAGGGAACCCTTCAATAGTTGGGAAGGTGATGTACGGGGAAACTGAATATGTCCCTTGTAGAAATATACATTCCCCTTGGTTTTTCCTCCTGAATCAGGGAACTCGCTTGAGGTCCGGATCTTTTAAAAGACGAATAAAGATTTCATCTTATTCGTCCCGGGGGTTGGAACTGTACAAGAAAGAAGAAAGAACTTATTCCCACAAATCAGAGTAACACACTCATTCTTTGTTGAAGATGTATAATAGCATGCAGTAATAATAATTATACATACAACAATACGAAATGTAATGAACAATACTTTAACATTTCCGAATTGCAAAGAATGTTTCTGGAAGTGAGTGAATCAGTCTCCAACTAAAGGATATCAAATTAATGAACATCATTTATTTATTTATGAAAGTTAAGCATTGAAATAAATGAAAATTACTTATATTTATTTGTAGAAAATTGTGTGAAATTGTGTTAAGAAGAATGTCTTATCATTTATGAAAACTAACTTATATGTTTGTAAAATAGACAAGAATTATATTTCTTACCTGTACAAGAAAGAAGAAAGAACTTATTCCCACAAATCAGAGTAACACACTGATTCCATGGGCAGTATTCTAAGCAATTCCCGCACGAGTTTTTGATGTACGCACGCATCATTTTTCATGTTGGCCAATACCTATGTGCTTGGTACACAAACCATGAACCATATGTAGGAAACGACCTTCTAAATACAGCCGAATTCCTGGAAACCATCTTATTCTAAGAAACATACATTAACCTCCTGACCAGGTCAAGCTAGAGAAATGTTCCATTGTTTTAGCTGAATCATACAAAATACCTCAAAGAGCGTTAACCGCTTTTCATTTACCTCATAGAGTATATAATAAGTTATACAGTATTTTTGATCCTAATAATTGTAAGGTTATGGCTTTAGAATAGACGTTGTCAGGAAACCAGGGATGCTTATGGTGACAAACAGGGATGACCCTAAAGTATACTCTTCTAGATGGGTTCAAACGATACTTTTCAATCCCCAAATTAGAATGACAAGGACGATATCTTAGTCATTTATTTTCCATATTTTTCAGACTAGCGTATAAGATTTATGGTACATTATATCACAAAGATCTAACCAGAGTTTGTAGTCTAGGTGCTCTGTTCTTAGAAAGACAGCTTTGAGATAAACAGTGGATGATATTCAAATGACTCAAAAGGTTGTCTTCTACAAGTCAGGAAAAGGAGATGCGTGTTTTCAACTAAAATCAATCCATCGAAGTTGAGGCAACATCAGATTACAACACTGAATAAACACATGAAAAGCGTTACAAATCATTATATACAGGAGAACTGACTCGTCATAAGTGCTTTCTTAAAAATTCTAGCAAGCCTGTTAGTTCTCATATATGGAGAAGGGTTTAAGAATCACGATACAAACATAATTCTAACGTTGTTGATTCGTTACACCGATTAGATCGTTCGACTTTGATAAGAATATCGTTCAAAAGTACGAAGACGTGCATTAAGTCACGATCTGCCTGGGCTAAACATGACTAAATCTTAAACGCTTATACCTTGTTACGATTAGATATACTGTAACCGGTCCAAATTAAAAAGCAAAACTAGGTGACAATTATTATGTTAGACAAATATATCTATCATGCGGCATACAAAAGATGCAGTTCATAAAATCAATAGCAAAATCCAATACGTGTATGAGGTAAAGTTTTACGTGAATCGAAACAGGAAAAGAAATGAAATGTCAAATAGACGATGCGCGTGTTCGATACGTCGATTGCTGATCGACCTTATATCCTCACTTCATTCTTTTTTCATACTATAACTATACAAAGCCAAAAATATGTGTTATTGTGTTAAAGGGAGTTTCTCACAGATTGTACTTTTAAAAATCACGTTGGTCTCACAAACGTTTAAAGGCACATAAAAGGAGACTAATGCTTTATCAAACTATATTATTTGATAAACTTTTGGTCAGATTCAAATAGTTATCACCAAATACCCCATCAGCACAACTAAAACGTGAAAGTCAACCAGAAATAACCCAGATTAGCCAGTTTGATAATCCAGATTGTGTGATTTTTTCCCCCTGACCTTGACAGTTGATACACAAATTTTTTAACCAACCAATCAGAATTCGTTATTTTGAATATGTAAACAAACAGGTTGTTGATAAACATGATTGAATTGGAGATAACTACATTTCAAGCACAAAATAACTTATGTTAAAGACGTCTATTTAATAGGGTATCAATGCATTCGTAATTAAAAGCTCATGACTTTTATGAAAATGATCAAAGAGTTTATTTGTACTCATCTCCTTTTATGTGCCTTTAACTGTGAATTCGCATTCTTTTTTCCATCATGCGAATTCATCAAAATGAGCAAGGCTGGTATCAAAGCATTGAAAGGCACGAAAGCTCGTTCTACTTCATTTTGAATGACAACACAGATATACTCATTTCGATGATATCTGTTGTAGCCTTCTATCATCGTTATCACAGACGACAAAGGTCTCCTTGGCAATATATATTCAAGGAAACCGTGATTGGTTAACATGTTGCTTCATTCTAAAAATGAAGAAAAATGTTCAGACAAAGATTTGTTCTATTGGTCAGCTTTACACCGAATAGTTCCGGCCCCATCAGATGTATACCGAGAACGACCGAAATCATCCGACGAAAGAATGAGTTTCAAAATGGCGGATTATGGGTTTTCTACCTTAACTTTACCAGTAACATTACTATGCTTCTGTACGAGACGTTATGGAGCTTGAAACAAACCGTTTACAAAGGAACACGACTTTAAATATCACATTGTAATGGGATCGCAGACGACAATAGCACACGTAATGTAATCGTACACGTTCATTCTGATCAGATATAAACCATCATTTAAAAAGGGGCAGTAACTCATAATAAATGGTTTCAAAAAGTATGTGACGTAGGCGAATGCCGTGAAAGGATTGTTTAGGCATGCGATGTTTAGGCATACATGTTTAGGCATGCGAATGTCGTGAAAGGATTGTTTAGGCATGCGATGTTTAGGCATGCGAATGCCGTGAACGGATTGTTTAGGCATGCGATGTTTAGGCATGCGAATGCCGTGGAAGGATTGTTTTAAACATGCGATGTTTAGGCATGCGAATGCCGTGAAAGGATTGTTTAGGCTTGTGATGTTTAGGCATGCGAATTCCGTGAAAGGATTGTTTAGGCTTGTGATGTTTAGGCATGCGATGTTTAGGCATGCGAATGCCGTGAAAGGATTGTTTTAAACATGCGATGTTTAGGCATGCGAATGCCGTGAAAGGATTGTTTAGGCATGCGATGTTTAGGCATGCGAATTCCGTGAAAGGATTGTTTAGGCTTGTGATGTTTAGGCATGCGAATTCCGTGAAAGGATTGTTTAGGCTTGTGATGTTTAGGCATGCGATGTTTAGGCATGCGAATGCCGTGAAAGGATTGTTTTAAACATGCGATGTTTAGGCATGCGAATGCCGTGAAAGGATTGTTTAGGCATGCGATGTTTAGGCATGCGAATTCCGTGAAAGGATTGTTTAGGCTTGTGATGTTTAGGCATGCGATGTTTAGGCATGCGAATGCCGTGAAAGGATTGTTTAGGCATGCGATGTTTAGGCATGCGATGTTTAGGCATGCGATGTTTAGGCATGCGATATTTTAAAGTCATTATCTCACAGAATGAGATGTGCATCTTTTCAAATAAAAAGGTTGGTCTGCGACTAATGCCATGACAACGCATATCTTTTAAGGTACCTATAAAGGCACATAAAAGGAGATTAATGCTATATCAATCTATTTTATTTGGTAAACCTTTTATCAGATTCAATTAGTTATCACCAAAAAAACCCATCAGCAAATCTTGAATGTGAAAGTCAACCAAAAATAACCCAAATTAGCAAGTTTAATAATTCAGATTGCCTCATTCTCCATCCCTGACCTTAACAGTTGATACACAAATATTTGAACTGACCAGTCAGAATTCTTTATTTTGAATATGTAAACAAACAGGTTGTTGATAAAAATGATTGAATTGGAGACATCTGTATTTCAAACACAAAATAACGTATGCTAAAGGAATCTTTTTAATAGGGTCTAATATGCATTTGTAAATTAATTATCATGACTTTTATGAACATAATAAAAGAACTCCATATATTCTTTCAGTAATTCATTTGTACTTATCTCCTTTTGTGTGCCTTTAACTTGGATATTGATATGATTTTGATCTATGTTTAAAACGGTTTGTTCAAGGTAAAGAACATAATTATGTCTTGCAGCTTTAGGATAAACTGTCCGGCAAGATTTTCGAAGTATATTAGAGCGTGATACAAGCCGACACAATGGGTCAAAACAATCATCCCATAAAGCCAGAGAAGTCGGAGACAGGACATTCGCGAGACTTTATCAAACAAAGGTTTTAAATGAAATCACCGAAAGGCATCAATGCTCACTTCACAACTTGTTAATGAAAACACAGGTGTTTAGCGGCTGTAGAAAATAGGAATTGCAAAGGGTGAATTATCCAAAGACGAGTGTTGTTAGAATTGGCCATTTTTAAAAACAAGCAGAACACAAACTGTGAGACAGTCCTTTTAAACTAGTCAATGAAGGCGTAAAAAGTGCAGTATTTTACCACTCAGTCAGAAAACGTCGTACAGTAAATATATCCCCGTATTTCAGTACGCCCGAATAAATGGGTTCCTCTGTTGGGGATTACCTTATTCATTCACGGAAGGGCAATAATTATTCCAAGATACTCGTGGGATATAGTTTGTGCACTGTATGGATAGTAAAATGTTTGGTAATGGGGTAACTTAGTTGGTGGAATATTTGCGCTATTAGCGAGGATGCTGGATCAATGTTCCGATCTCAGTAAAATGCTCTTTTCATCTTGGTTACATTTGAATGAGCATTCAGTGTCTTTATCCATTCGAAGCATTCAACTTGTAACCGCGCACAAAATAAAATTGTGATCTCAAACAATCGATATTCGTCAGACTGTTTTAAGTTTGAAGCAGATAAGGTGTACATGCTTTGGGACTTGTTAACACCATTGACCCGCTTGGAGAATGTTCGGAAATTTGTTGGCTTAACCCTTAGAATGCTGGGTAATATTCTAAAAATAGATTCTATGTGTCGTTTCCAAAACCTAAAATATCTGCTTAATTTGATGAGGAAAGATACTCAGAATAGCATACAAGTAAATTTGCAGCTGGCCTTGATCTAACCTGTATGCGTAATCATGAAGACACTTCCAGCACTATAAGGGTTAATTATTATAGGTTGTTTCTGGCTGATTATTTTCTCGGTGTATTTAAGTTTGAAGTAATCTTCACCAATATACGCAGTTCAATGCTCACCGATCGAGAAGTTTATAAAGACCATGGGACATAACAATAAATTGGTTACAAAGTGTAATTTCTAATCTTGTCACAAAGGTTTCTACGCAACATTACAGAAAAACCAGCACTTGGCATATCGCATATTTGTTACCAGATGTTGCTTTTAATTCCGACCAGTCCAACAGGAACATTGAATGAGGAAATGGGTTTGACCATTGTATTGAGACAACCCATTATGATTATTGGAATTGTATATGTTTACGTTGGAATGTCCGATTACCGAAATAGTTCTGCAGAGAAAAGCATACGATGCCACTCTCGCCTAGCCTTTTGCAATCGTAAACCATATTATATTCATTCCATACTTTCCACACAGCATTATCGAATTCAAAGTGGATTTAAAATAATACAAAGAGCTGATATTTAGTCTTTAAAAAGCTTTATTTCCATGGCAACACAACAACACCCTAATGACAGGCAGAGTTTCCATGCGCGTGCGTCTGGGAGTGTGGTCCGGTGGACTCGTATTTCGGGAAAGTCTATAAATAGATAAAAGTCGTCTGTAATGGGAACACCAAAATTAAACACAAAAGCCTGTAAAAACATGCGCGTCTTTGTAAGAACTTGTCTAGACCAACACATGCTAAATCAGTACTCGCGTCGATCTACAGGACTAGCACTAGCCCACAAATCGGTGCGAGTACTGTTTTAGTATCAAGGAAGCAGTCATTGAAAGTAAATTCAATAAGCTTCAAGTTTCTGTCACAAGCAAAGACCTAATGTTTATTAGTTCTTTGCTTGTGACGAAAAACGAAATAAGAAAAACACATTTCTTTTATGATTTTGGAAAGAAAACGAGATTCAAATGATTTCTTGAGTCATCTGATATAGGTATTTACAATTAGTTTACACTATGCATGTATCAGATTAGTAGCATCATGATATGATGGTCTATAGGCACTATGCATCCTTCCGACCAAGGAAGATACAAACAAGGACTTTTCCTCATGCCATTGAACTATTTTCTAGTAGTCGACACAACATGCAATTGAATTTTCTTTTAGAATATACGAGTCGTATATATTTGTGTTAAATCATATTTAAAATACATAATGCAAGATACTGGCTACGTTATCACCTTGATGTGTGACACATATCTGCTTCTCACACCAGATATTTTAGATATATAGATATTTCAGATATATATTTAAGAGTTTTTCAGTAAATATTTCCTCGCATTCAAACGTTACCGAGCGACCTGCAGTCTAGATTTGCTCCCCCTTGTCTGATTGATTCGTCTGTAATTTTCAAGTAGGTTCCACTAACGTTATCAATAGTCCCGTAAAAGATTGCATGCACGTGAAATACCAGAGATAAAAATAACAGATAAATAAGTATATACGTCTCTGCCAATACTTACCGCTGTCCAGAAATCTGTGAACTCATCGAGCGTGACACTGCCATCACCATCAGCTGTGGAATACAGGAAATACCACAAGTAATGATCGTGTTTGTAAGACCAATCGTCGGTAGGCATGGAAGAGGTCGACACTGACCTGATAGAATTATACCCGACAAGAACCATCTTGTGTTGTAAACCATATATGGACTGTGTCGAGCATTGCTTAACAATTGTGTCCGAATCAATTTGTGCTATGGAAAATCAGCCTCAGTAAAAGAAAACTGGTATTTTATTTAGATTCTATGGTATAACGGTTTGTGTATGTAGCTTGCGACCTAACAGTCTCATGTTGGATTGTGGATTATTCTTGACCCTTCACCTGGTTTATTACAAATGGACCATGCACGATAATGCTCTAGAGCAAGTGACGTGAATTTATGGAAGGAAAAAGAGGGGTTTAACTATAAACGCATCTGTCCTCTAAGACCCGCTTGTACAGAAATATCTTTATTGTGTACTATAGGGCGTTGACTCTGTGATCCATGCTAGCAGGCCAGCTTAAACAAAGTGTATTGAGTGCCCATGATCATTTAATCGTTTGCATTTATGAAATAATAAATAACCTTACATATTAAATAAAGTCGACGTATCGAGATAATTATGTAGATAGTAAATATGAAATGTGCAAACCAAACGTCTATAGATAATTAAAAAGTAAATGTAATTCGTTAGGTTGAGTTCATACTATCATTTGTAGGACACGCATACTCTCCACAAGAAGAATAAAACGCAGGAAAGAAATCTAGACATTATACAGTTATTAAAATCGTATACAATATGTCTCTTTTGACTATTTTCTACATACGGTTCATTTTAGCGAAGAGAGCATCGTAATCTTCTTGTCTGAGATGGTGATCCCCGTTTACATCGTACTCGTCATACAAGTAATGGGACAGTTGGTAAAGTTGGGGAGTTGTGGCGCAGATAAACTCCGTGTACTCGTGTCGCGATTCAGTTCCGTCACCTGCAGAAAACCATAGAATGGCGTGATAAACAATCTTAAACTATATACATGATGCCGAGAAAACAACGTGATAACAGGTCGTACACCTGTCACATTTGAGATCTTTAATTCTCATTGGTTCAAATGTTAAATCCGATGTTTTCAAGACTCAGCTGAACTAAAAAAAGTGTCTTCTATTCTTAGTTCTATGCTGAAACATATTATATAACTGTTTATATAACTACCAAGCAAAGCGTACTAGTACCGTCCGAAAATCAGTACAGAAGCTGTCAAATTTGGACAAGGCACCGGTATTTGTATTCAAACATCCCAAACTGATAGTCCTGCAATAGGTAACCAAACACACTTTAAGTAATCGTAGGACTATCATTTATATATGAAACTCACCAGTGTTCTACCATGTCATCTCAAAATTATGAAACAAAAGTCGTGAGTCAAAATTTCTAAATTGGACTACTTTTGAGTACAACGACCAGGAAGTACTTTGTAAGAGGTGCCAGGCCAACAGAATGATAATGGGATTTTGGTACATGTAGAATAACGGAATAAACATAACATAATGTTATAGCGAAGACACAATTTGATTATGGTGGGGTAATCTGATATCGTTAAAACATACATTGTGACGTTAGTATAGAGTGATGGAAGTATCATAGTGTGATGTCGATAGGTTTACGTGCTATGATATGATAACGTGGAAATATCATAGTGTGATGATTATAGGTTTACGTGCTATGATATGATAACGTGGAAATATCATAGTGTGATGTCGATAGGTTTACGTTATATGATATGATAACGTGGAAATATCACAGTGTGATGACGTTAGGTTTACGTTATATGATATGATAACGTGGAAATATCATAGTGTGATGTCGATAGGTTTACGTGCTATGATATGATAACGTGGAAATATCATAGTGTGATGTCGATAGGTTTACGTGCTATGATATGATAACGTGGAAATATCATAGTGTGATGTCGATAGGTTTACGTGCTATGATATGATAACGTGGAAATATCATAGTGTGATGTCGATAGGTTTACGTGCTATGATATGATAACGTGGAAATATCATAGTGTGATGTCGATAGGTTTACGTGCTATGATATGATAACGTGGAAATATCATAGTGTGATGTCGATAGGTTTACGTGCTATGATATGATAACGTGGAAATATCATAGTGTGATGACTATAGGTTTACGTGCTATGATATGATAACGTGGAAATATCATAGTGTGATGTCGATAGGTTTACGTGCTATGATATGATAACGTGGAAATATCATAGTGTGATGACATTAGGTTTACGTGCTATGATATGATAACGTGGAAATATCATAGTGTGATGTCGATAGGTTTACGTTATATGATATGATAACGTGGAAATATCATAGTGTGATGTCGATAGGTTTACGTGCTATGATATGATAACGTGGAAATATCAAAGTGTGATGTCGATAGGTTTACGTTATATGATATGATAACGTGGAAATATCATAGTGTGATGTCGATAGGTTTACGTTATATGATATGATAACGTGGAAATATCATAGTGTGATGTCGATAGGTTTACGTTATATGATATGATAACGTGATAACTATAGTATGCTACCATAACCCATTGATTTCAAACATGGAAAGGGATAGCTCTCACTCCAGTACTTGTTTTGGTAAGTATGTAAAGCGTGCAGGGAAGAGTTTTACGAAACAGTTTACGCTAAGATTTGAATAAGTCTAAAACAATATTCCTTTTATTTCAATAGTGGGCGAAGCAATATTGCAAAGTAATACATCATTGGAATCGTCTCTCCGAGACGCTTCCAATGACGTGTCACATCGCAATATTGTACTTTCATTGAAGATACTATCCATGTGTATCAGTTATGACTTACGCAAATCCTAAGCGTAAGTTGTTGAGTAAAACGGTACCAATGTCTGTCCGCGACTTACCGTTTGTATCGTACTTAACGAAGCTTGCCCTCAGTTCATCCAGGGTCATCACACCATCTCCGTCAGTATCCACGGGGAGAAACATCAACAGGGCTGTCTCATTATAGGGCTTCAGAATCGCCGCTCTGTAAACAGAGAAACATTGTGGGGACATCAATATTCTGGGGTATGTGTGTGAATGATCTCTTGGTATACATAATAACATAGACTGGTACAAACCAAGGCCTGTCATCCCAAACAGGAGCTAACCGTCACAGAGTGGGCCATACTACTACTCCTATATAGTTCCTACCAAGTCCTAACCTTCCCGTGATAACAGTAAAACGACACAGTATAGGAAACAGTGACTACTCCTTACTTACCAATGACAGACATGAAAAACAACAACAACTTTTCCTAATTTACACATAATTAGGGCAAACCGCAACGGGAGGGACAACCGCGATTAGTCCTAATTTACCCATAATAAGGGCAAACCGCAACAGAAATGTCAACAGCTACAAGTGATAACTTACCCGTAACAGGAGCTAAACGCAACAGAAAGGTCAACAGCGGTCAGTGATAACTTACCCGTAACAGGAGCTAAACGCAACAGAAATGTCAACAGCTACAAGTGATAACTTACCCGTAACAGGAGCTAAACGCCACAGTAAGGTCAACAGCTACAAGTGATAACTTACCCGTAATAAGTGCTAAACGCAACAGAAAGGTCAACAGCGGTCAGTGATAACTTACCCGTAACAGGAGCTAAACGCAACAGAAATGTCAACAGCTACAAGTGATAACTTACCCGTAACAGGAGCTAAACGCCACAGTAAGGTCAAAAGCGGTCAGTGATAACTTACCCGTAATAAGTGCTAAACGCAACAGAAAGGTCAACAGCGGTCAGTGATAACTTACCCGTAACAGGAGCTAAATGCAACAGAAAGGACAACGGCTACAAGTGATAACTTACCCGTAACAGGAGCTTAACGCTACAGTAAGGTCAACAGCGGTCAGTGATAACATACCCGTAATAGGAGCTAAACGCAACAGAAAGGTCAACAGCGGTCAGTGATAACTTACCCGCAACAGGAGCTAAACGCCACAGTAAGGTCAACAGCGGTCAGTGATAACTTACCCGTAACAGGAGCTAAACGCAACAGTAAGGTCAACAGCGACCAGTGATAACTTATCCGTAATAGGAGCTAAACGCAACAGTAAGGACAACAGCGACCAGTGATAACTTACCCGTAACAGGAGCTAAACGCAACAGTAAGGTCAACAGCGGTCAGTAGTAATTTACCCGTAACAGGAGATAAACGCAACAGTAAGGTCAACAGCTACAGGTGATAACTTACCCGTAATAGGTGCTAAACGCTACAGTAAGGACAACAGCGACCAGTGATAACTTACCCGTTACAGGAGCTAGACGCAACAGAAAGGACAACAGCTACAAGTGATAACTTAACCCGTAACAGGAGCTAAACGCAACAGAAAGGTCAACAGCGGTCAGTGATAACTTACCCGCAACAGGAGCTAAACGCCACAGTAAGGTCAACAGCGGTCAGTAGTAATTTACCCGTAACAAGAGCTAAACGCTAGAGTAAGGTCAACAGCGGTCAGTAGTCATTTACCCGTAACAGGAGCTAAACGCTACAGTAAGGACAACAGCGACCAGCGATAATTTACTCGTTACAGGAGCTAAACCCAACAGTAAGGGCAACAGCGACCAGTGATAAGTTACCCGTAACAGGAGCTAAACGCAACAGTAAGGACAACAGCGACCAGTGATAACTTACCCGTAACAGGAGCTAAACGCAACAGTAAGGACAACAGCGGTCAGGAGATTCATCTTTCTTCTGAAAAAAGAAAAAAGGATATTGATATAAAATTGAACAACAACGAATATAGAGTCTAAATACTGTGATTAATGTACGAGCAATACAGAAAGATCATTATGTGACAAATCGGTTTTCCATCTACATACGGTGCTCACTCTTGGTCCCTATCGTACATGTTCTCTGGTTAACATACCAGTAAGAAACTCGGATACATGATTCGCCAAAGAACACTCCACTGTGAAACAAATATCCGTTAGGTTTTAGCCCTGGTAGCCTAGCTTTTTAATCAAATTAAGATATTGGACGCAGTAAATCGTAAAGTTTAAAGGTCCTTGTTTAAACTTTCGAAGAAGAGAAAAATTGAAAGTTGATATAAAAAGGCATTGTTACAATGCAGTTTTATGTTTGTTGTTTTGTTAACAATCAAAAGTAGCTTTTGAAAGCAAAATATATTCAGGAAGCGTCAAAGGATCTAGGTCTGTACAGTTTGATATGCAGCAGATCTCAAAAGCGATGTCACGCTTTTGGATTGAAACACATGTAAATTCGCTGTATATACACTTTAATGAATTAAAAACGATCTTCTTTTGCTTAATGTGTCATCATGTAACGGTACATCTGTTGTGCAGTTTAAAAAAAAAAATAGTCTTAACTTCCAAATATCCTCACAGCTGTGAACACGTACCTTTAAAACAAAACATGTTCATGGATTTTTTCTTCAGTCGAGTGCACGTGGCTCATGCTAAAGCATTGCCTACTCTCGTAGAAACAAGCGAAAAAAGCCGAAAGCTGTTTCGTTCCATGTCTAATTTCACTTCAGTCTCTAAATATATAAGCTTTAGTAATACAACGGTCAAACTGTTTTCTTCTGATTAAGTGATATCCGAGTTCGCTCCTTCGTCCAAACTGGACACTAGCTGAAAAACAAAAATGATGTTAACATACCTGATAGTGACTGAAGAAGATATGTGGAGATAAAGGTCTATTATACTCCGTGTTTTGTATATTCCCTGACCTTTTCTTATCTTACAACACTGTCACGAATGGGACATGTTTCTACCAGCAAGGACACTCTGAACGGCTTATACTGTAGGGTTTGATAGAAGTTACAAGTCGACAAGCCCCGCCAAGATGTTTGTCGGAGATTTTCTACAATAAGAGATTTTAAAACCGATACCTTTTTGCGTATCATTTTTTGAGGGTTTATGCACATTTTAATTGATTAAAGCAATATGCACATTGATTTGAGGCAAATTGTGGACCGGTCAATATCCTAGCGAACCCTTGACACTTGGGACGTGCTATTGTTACTATCTATACAGAATACTTAAAGAAACATCAAAGAAACATAATTGAAACAATGATCTAGGCCTATGTATTTAGTGTTATAACCAACTGAAACACGCATTGTAACCCACCAACACAATACATCATTCAGCTGACGTCCAACATACTGATGGACCTAAACATGTGCCTGCATATGAATACATGTGTAATTGTGCTTCTCTCTGTCTCTCTCCTCTGTTTGTCTGTTGGTCTGTATCTCTGTATCTTACTTTGTCTTATTTATGTCTCTAGGCTTATGTGTCTGTATATCTGTTTGTACCTGTCTTTTTCTCTTTATGTCTCGCTCTTTGTCTCTCTCTCTCTCTCTATGTCTGTCTGTCTGTCTGTCTGTCTGTCTGTCTGTCTGTCTCTCTCTCTCTCTCTCTCTCTCTCTCTCTCTTGTTCTCTCTCTCTCTCTCCCCCTCTCTCTCTCTCTCTCTCTCTCTCTGTCTCTCTCTGTCTCTCTCTGTCTCTCTGTCTCTCTGTCTCTGTCTCTCTGTCTCTGTCTCTGTCTCTGTCTCTGTCTCTGTCTCTGTCTCTGTCTCTGTCTCTGTCTCTGTCTCTGTCTCTGTCTCTGTCTCTGTCTCTGTCTCTGTCTCTGTCTCTGTCTCTCTCTCTCTCTCTCTCTCTCTCTCTCTCTCTCTCTCTCTCTCTCTCTCTCTCTCTCTCTCTCTCTCTCTCTCTCTCTCTCTCTCTCTCTCTCTCCCTCTCTCTCTCTCTCTCTCTCTCTCTTTTTATAAGTTTTAATGGTCCGTTTACTGGCGCAGATCTTTATTCGTCTCTAAAGAAAACACAACTCAAATTCTTTGCCTATACGGTACAGTTGAATTTTTACATGTATTAGATAAGAATTTCTTAAAGTTCAACGATAAGAAATCTGTCACGATGTAGTCGCGCAACATTGCGAAACCCAATCGTGTGTTAGTATCGACCCATTCCTTGTGACACGAAACTTAAACATTCTGCAGACAATTAAAGAAACAAATTTCTATTGAAATCATGCCTTTCGTGCATGTTGCGAATGATTTTTTTTTAATGTTGTCGTTTGGATTTGGCCATAGTCAGTCGATGGTCAAGGCTTTCCGGTGCAATTTGGTATCCATTTACTTGTCCAACAAAAACATTCACCACAAACGATTTAGCAATCATTTATATGTATATCTCAATGTCGTAAACTGTTGGTTGGCTGACCATTTCAGTCGCATAGAGCCAATGTGTATTGTATCTCCTATTGTTAGAGAATGGGGATACATTAACTAGTTTTATTTTGTAAATCTAACATTTGTATATCTCATCGATGGAGCAATGTGAAACAGTACTTAACCTTTTCGTACTAGTAAATCTAACATTTATTGCATCTTTCATCGATGAAGAATGGAGAACAACTAAGACATAATTATTAAGTCTTTTGGGTACGCTGACTCTTTCTTGTGTGTGAAGCTAATGTTATTGTATGCCCTCCCTTTCATCGATGGAGGTTCTTTGGACTAAGGGTGCGTCAAAGTTAGCAGAATATACCTAGCCCATATATGCGCCCAACGTAAATGACGCACAATAGCTACAGTGACAATCGGAACTGCTCGGGTATTTCCGTAAGCTGTGAAATACACCTCGGATATCATTCGGAACACCTCGGCCCAATCGGAACTACTCGGGTATTTCCGTCAGCTTTGAAATACACCTCGGATATAAGTGTAGGGTTACAATTTTTCGGGTAAATCGGCATCCGCCAATTAACACATTTTCTAAGCGTGCACGTTAAGTAGTTCAATGTGTATGGAAGTGTTGGACATCCTTTTTCATCACTTTTGATCAGTAACTCATACCAAATGGCGAACTTGTTGTTGTGACATGTATACTTGTTTCCTCAATCAAATTTAACGACTTTTTTGATTTTACATTCAAGATCTATTTTTAGAAACGAAAGAAAGTGACGTCATTCTCGCGGGAAACAATATGGCGTCATCCCTATTATTTCAGAGGTGTTTTCTTATTGGATAAACCCGATGTGTTCAGATTGACCTCGGCCATTTCTTAAAATATCTACCGACTTGTAACGGGGATTGCCGAGTAGATACGATTGCTCGGATATAAGTGTAGGGTTACAATTTTTCGGGTAAATCGGCATCCGCCAATGAACACCTTTTCTAAGCGTGCATGTTAAGTAGTTCAATGTGTATGGAAGTGTTGGACATCCTTTTTAATCACTTTTGATCAGTAACTATTAACCAAATGGCGAACTTGTTGTTGTGACATGTATACTTGTTTCCTCAATCAAGTTTAACGACTTTTTGGATTTTACATTCAAGATCTATTTTTAGAAACGAAAGAAAGTGACGTCATTCTCGCGGGAAACAATATGGCGTCATCCCTATTATTTCAGAGGTGTTTTCTATTGGATAAACCCGATGTGTTCAGATTGCTACAGTGATAGATACTTCAGATCCGTTCCCCAAACGAATGCTGTTCCCATGAAATTCGAGACGACTTTCTATTGTGTAGGTGAGCATGTAGTATGGGTCTCGATTTACAAGGTACATGTTTAACCCTTTCCCAAAAAACAATTTTTTTACTGTCCCAAATTGAAAGAGTTTGCAGACGACATTTCAAAATGTGATGAAATTGAAAAATGTTCTTCATATAGAGCAGAAAACCTTGTGGGAAAAGGAAAATTGCTCGTTACGGGCAATTTCTCCTTTTCCCACAATGTTTTCTAAAGTCGTCTGCAACAAAGTGGTCAAATGTCGTCATTTTTTTTTGGAAAGGATTCAGCGGGTCGGAAAGAGTGGTGAACCATTCGCTAGATTTGTGAAGGTTCTGAGTTCGAGTTCCGGTCTGGCTGCATGTTTTTCTTTCATTGGTTACATCATTTTATAATAGAGATCGATAGGTGCCAATTGCTGTTTCTTGCTGACATATAATCTTCAAAGTTGAAGGAGTGTCAAAACATATAAGAAGAAAAATATTTCGATCAGTTAAAACATTTTCATATGCTGTCTCTTTGAAAGACCTGACTGTATTTGATCTTGATACATCTCAATTACTTATGGTAAAAATGCTGCAGAAATGTTAAATGTTCGTCAAAGAAAACTAGAATATTAAATTCTTGTTGAATTGTGAAAACGCGGTGTTGTATGGATTTAATATCATTAGGCTCGAATATAACTGTGTGCGAATACTTCTCCGGTACTCTTTAGCAAAAGAAGATAGATCAATGAAATTGCTTCCGGGTTGGTGACAGTTAGCAGGAAAAAAAGTGGAAAATGTCAAAAATTCTCGAAATTCCAGATTAGCTTTTTGTTCATAGCAAAATTTTACAGTAAGTTGTTTAATGCTTCATTTTGAAGGTGATGTCATATTGTATGATTCAATCAGAAATTACACAACTTTGTCCTTGGTTAGAAATATGTCGGCATTTCTAATGTAGGCCAATTAAAAAAAAATAACTGTAGTCAGCAATTGTGACAACTGTCAATGAAAAACTAAAACTGGTTAAAAGATGAATGGAGGCCCTCTGTTCTAGTCTGCAAGTAAATACAATTCGTCCAGATGACTATGTGACACAATAAATACGCTGGAGAATAGAAAAGTTCAGGAAACAGCTGAATGGTATTCAAATTAATTTGTCTGTGGTTGCCCTTCTTAATTAATCATTGAGGATTTCAAGTACAGTTTCACAACCAAAGGTCCAGTTAAAAGGCAGTAGTAGTGTTCGCTTTGTGACATTTCATTAATCCACATTAGGCGTGCAAGCTAGTTAGGTATCCAGTAACCACGTTAGATAATCAAACTAATTTGACACAATCAGGAAATATTGAAAATTTTGTCATACTCATAACATGTTAGCATTCCTCATATTTACTTGTAAAAACGGTTCAATTGACATTAAGCAAGGTTGTCATTGAGATATGACTACCGGCCAATTTGACCCCTTCAAATGACTTTTTGGGAGGCTCGAATAACAAAATATTTGATAGGTTGTCATAAGTAACACCTAATTTTTGTTTGGTGTTTGCTTCAAGTTCATTGGCCTCCTCAAATCTAAATTTGAGCTCTTACTCTAAAAATTAATGACAACCCTGACTAGGTGTTGACCTTTTTGCTCCAGATAAACTTGCGTATGCCTACTGGAATGTCAAAAACCTAATTCAGCATTTTTAAATTATTGAACGGCAATTGATGCCATTCTTTGATGGTATGTAAGTTTATGTTACATATCTTGTCTTATCAATTGACATTGAATGGCAATTAAATGTGCTTTAAATCCGAAGATCTGAATTTGGAAAGTCTAACACTATTTTGATCCTTCCTCATGTCAAGTTATTTTGACAACCACTTTAGAGTTATCAAATACTAATGCAAATGACTTGAAGATCTTAAATAGGCAACATTAAGATCTGACTAAAAAAATACAACTTCTCTTATAACAAAAAATCATTAATTTCCATGATTATTGATCACTTAATCATAATTCTGAATAACTCTTCTTTTACATAGATAACTGTTTTCTGATTGAAGATTTCCTTGTTGGAAGGTTACATTAAAACAGTATGGTCAAGTAATCAAACTATTCTTATATATCGATCCAAATTGAAAGTAACATCAGATGACATTCATCAAGTATGAAAGATTTCATTTATAATAGGTATAAATTAGAAATCATTTTTGCCTAAAGGAAAAAATGCTCATTCAAAGCAACTTTTCCATATGTCAGAGAGCTTTAAATCTTTGCAGTGTTAAACATACTATTATAAATGATTTACTGTTTCTGATACCAGCAAGTCTGAATATATAATGAGAAAGAAAACAGGAAAGATCTGAAGATGTGTGGATATGTGAAAGAAAAGTTAAACGGTATGTTTTCTTTTTCAAGAGGGAATTATGATGGACATTACCACAAAGATGAATTGACTAGCTTTCCTCGCCATGGCAACAGGGGCGCCACTGTCACTTCGTTACCATAGTGATCAACTTAACAACAAGGTAAAGCAGGGCTCACGCTGTCGGTCGCCAAATGCGCCAAATGCGAATACTTTTTCATTCTGGCGAAAGATTTCCCAATTTGGCGAATTTGGTTGGCGCATGTTTTTTTTCATTCGACTTTACCTTATTTCAACCTGTCCGGATATTACAAACAGTTATATCTTTTGACACAACTAACAGTATCTCCGAAAACCCCAAATTAATCCGCTAATTGTTATCCCCGTGTCAAACAATGCCCGGGGCGTGTATTAATCGGGCCATCATTATGTGTCAACAACTCGGCACGCTTGATTGGTAGCCTCGATGCGGCTGTTCCACGAAAACCGATAATATTTACATCATTCCGTCCAGTGTGTTCTGATGCATGAATGCGAGAATTAAAAGAGGGTTTATTTGTAAAGTATTTCAATTTTGACAGTTTGCTTCCTTCGCTGATGTCCCGGTACTATTCATATTGCGATACTCTTGTCTATTTTAAATCATTCGAATATCAGACCGGTGTCTTCACGAGAGTAGAAACAAGGAGACCTAAAATCATGATTACACCTCTCATTTATCTATCGGACATTTCTAAAATAATTAACAAAACCGAGAAACATGATAGTCTTCACATTGATTTAATGTTATCTGAGATAAAAGATTCATTTTGATTTTGTTACTCACAGCAAGCGTAACTTTAACCATCTTTATTTTAAATTTGTTCGAAAGGGGGGGGGGGAATTTTGGCGTTTTTTTTCTTTTTTTCTTTTCTTTAACATATGTTTTTATTAGTATTACATAATATATTTATGACAATACAACTTAAATACAAATGGTGAAACATAACAAAAAGAAAATAATTTACCAGGAGGATTTAACACATATGTGTACATATAACATGAAAAGTGTTTAAATTCAAGAAATTTTAATTGGAGCCATTTGCTCAGAATTTGGCTCCTACTTCTTAAATTTGGCTCCTTTTTTTGTCATTTGGCGAATGTGCTGGCGCAGACTTTTTTCCAGCCAGGGTGAGCCCTGGTAAAGTCAAGGTCATTTATCACAAATGAACGCAGATGAAATTGTGATCATGATTGTAATGGTAACAATTGAAATTGATGACGATAAATGTTAAAATACTCAACTATTCAAAAGAATGTTTTCTAATTGCCTGAAATTGTTTTGACACCATGAGAGAACCCTGAATGAATATCAATAATGAAACCTTCAGAATTGGCCTATTTTCTCTCTCTGATGTTTTCTCATCTTCTACTATGAAGACACCTGATTGTATAAAACATTAGTTAATTTAGATAACCCACTGTTAAAAGCTTACCCTGGTTAAATCTTTACTGGTTTTGTTTGCTTTACTATTTGGCTAACATGATTATATAGCAGTAGTTTTCTCAGTGGCTAACTTACTCCTAACCAAATCAATTTATCCTGAAATGTAAAAAAAGAGACATAGTTTCTGTTACTAGCGTCTCACATAAATTGTCAATTATTGTCACATCATCCTTAATGCAACACATAGATTCAGGTGTTTATATATTAAACTTTGATCCTTAATCTGAAATGATTTTAGCTTGGCAATGAATAAAGTCTAGGCTTCATAAAACAGAAAGCTCTCATTTAGTTTGCAAATGAGCATCAACAAAAATCATCTGTCACATACTTGCAGGGCTCACACTGGCAGAAAAAAGTCTGTGCCAACACATTCACCAAATGGTAAAGAAAGGAGCAATATTTAAGGAATAGGAAGCAAATTGCTCCAACTTTTTTGAGGAAAATTCTTTGCTCTGCCTTGTTCATGATTCAGCTTTTATCACATTCTGCCATGTGAACTTTCTTAATTTTGGTAAATTGAAATCTCTGTTGACTATCAAAAAATGATATTTTGTTTTATGACATTGTTAAGGAACCATTCTCTATGTGGGGTTAAACTGTGATAGTGGTGACGATGTTTTCATGTGATGAAATTGTCTGTTTGACATAAGGAATGATCATGATGGTTTTACCAGATGACCAGCCCAAAAGGTCATCAGGGTTGGGGTATTTTTTCATTGCTTATCATCCAGGCATTGTGATATAATAACTAAAATACAATTGATGCAATGTTAAACCTAAACAAACTCATAACAAAAATATATGAGGGACTAGTTATTACATATTTTCCAGGTTGTGTCAATGCTCAGGAAATTCTACCTGACTGGAGAGTTCTGTGACATAATGAAAACATATGAGGGACAAGTTATTTTATTTTCTCCAGGTTCTGTGACATAATGAAAACATATGAGGGACAAGTCATTTTATTTTCTCCAGGTTCTGTGACATAGTGAAAACATATGAGGGACAAGTTATTTTATTTTCTCCAGGTTCTGTGACATAATGAAAACATTTGAGGGACAAGTTATTTTATTTTCTCCAGGTTCTGTGACATAATGAAAACATATGAGGGACAAGTTATTAAGTTTTTTTCAGGTTCTGTGACATAATAAAAACATTTGAGGGACAAGTTATGTTATTTTCTCCAGGTTCTGTGACATGATGAAAACATATGAGGGACAAGTTATTTTATTTTCTCCAGGTTCTGTGACATAATGAAAACATTTGAGGGACAAGTTATTTTATTTTCTCCAGGTTCTGTGACATAATGAAAACATATGAGGGACAAGTTATTTTATTTTCTCCAGGTTCTGTGACATAATGAAAACATATGAGGGACAAGTTATTATATATTTTCCAGGTTGTGTCATTGCTCAGGGAATTCTACTTGACGGGAGAGTTCTGTGACATTGTCCTCCATGTTGGGAGTATACAGATCCACGCACACCGGATAGTTCTTGCCGCCTTTAGCCCATACTTTAGGTCAGTTCACTTCTTAGTATTAAAATACATTGTCCATATGCGATGTTTTGTTTGCATATATACTAAAATCCCCAAATAAAAAATGATCATCCATTAGTACGAGGTACAGTAAAAAAGTTCCCGGACTGCTTCTGTTATGTTAATGTGGTATGGGATAGCGCCTTAAAATATATATATCATTGATAAGAAATTATTTACCTATACAATGATGTAACATGAGGCAGTGTAAATAGCATACTGAAAAATATATTACATTTTAAACAAGCACAACTTATACCTTACGGAGCACATTGACGTTAAAATGTAACGTTATACACAGATCGTACGTCAATTTTGATCACTTAAATCATTACTGTTTTTCAAAGTATTCCCCATTGCATCGAATACACTTTTCATGGCGTTTCAGCCAGCTGTGATAAATTGTATTATATCACCTTTTTTGGGAGCTGTGTTCTGCCAATCTCACAGAGGATTTTAGTTCCTCTTTGAATTCGAAACTGCGGCCTCGAAGCTCAGCTGACTCTTTATTCACTGTCTGACCACTGGGTATGACATGTTGGAGGAGCTTCCTTTGACTGTCCATGAAGAAAATAAACATGATTTTTCTCAAAAACTTCACGGTATTGTCCTCTTTGTTTCCTGATCAAAAATTAATTAGAGTTTCATCGGTTGTTACAATATGGTTTAAGAATTGGTCGCCATCTTTCTTCCATCTTCGTGAAAAGGTTTCAGACGCTTCAATCCTGGTATGCATATTATCTGCGGATAATAGCCGAGGGACCCATAGTGCACATACCTTACTCATTCCTAGGTCTTGAGATAATGTTCTATGGACAGTTCCAGGACTTGGCTCCATTATATCTGAAATATCTTCTATTGACCTTTATCTATCCTTCATTATAAAACTATGGATTAGTGATTTCCCACCGTCTGTCTTTGGTCTCCCGATACGTGGATTATCGTTAATATCATCCCTACCCTTTTTAAAACGCTTATGCCAGTTGAACACGAGAGTCCTGGATACTTTCTTCGAGCATTGCTTCTTGTTCATGAATTTCAAAGTGTCCGTCAGTGTCCTATCCGCCCTTACACAGAATTTAATGACTGTTTGCTGCTCCGTATGCTCAAATGACGTCGGCCTTTTTTCTCAACTATTTTTATCCATTTCTCTTTAAAACTCTGATTAAATGCGTTCTTCAGAGCGATATTGCTGATTTTATGGAGTTGTTTTGAGATAATGTGGAAATGAGTTCATGTGAAGTTTCGTCTCAATTTGGCGCCATTTAAGGAATAATTTTTGTGTTTCACAACTAAATGAAAATGTGTCATTATAATGTTTCCAAGGTGCTCCGTAACCTTATTTGTCAATCGTTTTAAACATACTAATGAAAGAAAATAATAGTTGTACAATTGAAAAATTTTACATGTCCAGAGAAATTGAATAGCTACTGCATTGTGGCAAATTTTAGCTCAATCAGACGTCAAGTAAACTTAAAGCAGAAGCAGTCCGGGAACTTTTTGACTGCACCTTGTATTTATCCATATCATTCTTAAAAAGAGAAGTTGCATGAACTGCATGTAAAACATAGCTCACATCATCTAATCAATTGGATACTTAATTAAGTTTTTTTTTTATTGTAAGAAGCCTTATTTGAATCAATTGTGTTTGTTTTACAGAGATTTATTTCACCAACCTTCCTCTAAAGACTGTAGTGAGATAACCCTACGAAGTCACTTAAAGGAAGAAGCTGTGAGACAACTCGTCGACTTTTGTTACTCCAGCGATATAACCGTAGATACCCAGTCTGCGGAAAAAATTCTCACTGCTGCAAATTTTCTTCAAATCAAAGAAGTAGAAAAGTTATGCATAACCTTCCTAGCTGCACAGCAAGCTTTAAAATCTGAGGTGAGTGCGGAAGTTTCTGTAACTACATACATATGTTTTCTTGTTTTAGCATAGCTGCAGTTGAAGATTTTAGAAATTACTGTGACAAAAGGAAAATAGAAAATCACAAGATTCTTGCTAATGGAAACGAACCAAGCAAAGAAGCCTCTCATGAAGAGCAACCAGATCCGATCAGTGAAAAACACTGCTGTTCACTGATTGGCTGTCTTGTTTCACATATATCCTAATGGCCTGAACAATAGTTTGTGGTTCCTTAAAATGGAATGAACATTTCACAAACATAACAAGCAACTCCCCTTTTGATAAAACTGATAAAAAATCTTGGGCTATGGTAAATGTTTGGGGAAGGCAACTCAGATAGTTGGTGCCATTATCTCACCGCTTCCACCAATGTTACAAACCAAGCAAAGAGACTTCAACAGGGTCGACATTAACTTCTATACCAAGGTGGTCTACAGGACCAGTAACTTGTACTATCTATGGGTATTAACCTTTTCCCAAACAACAAATGTTTGACTGAGTTTGCAGACAACATTTCAAAGTGTGATGAAATTGGAAAATAATCTTCTTGTAGGGCAGAAAACATTGTGGGAAAAGGAGAAATTGCTTGTTACTGTTTGGGAAAGGGTTAAACAACTTAAACTGGACCTTTAGATGTCATGTTGTTGATTCTTTAATGGTATAAGATTAGGAGTATGAATGTTCTCATGAAGCAAATAAGTAACATCCTTCCTTCTAAAATCTGTTAACAAATTTCTTTGGAAAGGTTAGATTTCAAATGAACTTTCCTCCATGTTTTCGTGGTCACAATGACCACCCAGGCTATGAAGTTACTGGTCCAACAACCAAATCAGGTGGTCAAGGACCTAAGGACTGAATATCTAACTCTGTTAAAAAATACAATTACATCCAATCAGTGAAAAACACTTTTGTTCACTGATCAGTTGTATTGACTATACAGGCCTCCATTGCATAAATAACAATGCTAAGGTTCTTGAATTCATATTCACAAACGTAACGTAATAACTAGAGGACATTCTATTTTTGTAAACTTTATTTTGATTGTCTGTTGTTGCTTTTAGTTATGAATAGTCACTGAATTTTATATGAAGGTATTGGTACTGGAAACAAATCTACGCGCTAAAGATCTGTGCCGTCCTTTATATTCCAGCATCAGGGAGCCCAGCATCATGTTTCCCCAATCACAGTGATCACTTCACGGCCATCCCAGTCACCAACGGGGGACCGGCAAAAGGGAGATCACTCTAGAGAACTGGCCTGTGCTGACACGTCAGGTATCGGAAGTAACAACACAAGTCCCCGCCATTCGTCTCGCCCCAATTCTGTGCCAAGTGGAAATGGATCTGTTATTGTACAGCCTCTGGAAGACCAAGATCTAGACGTGGTAGACGTGAAGAAGGAGCGGGATGAGCATGTGTCAGGTAGTCTCATCAATTTTGTACTTTAACTGTTTTTTGTCTGCAGCAGAAAACATTTAAACTAAATATCCAAGTGATGAGATGAATCCTGGAACAAATTGGTAATTGAAGAAAAGTCGTAATTGAAGTAGTCGTAATTGAAGAAGAGTCGTAATTGAAGTTAAGTCATTATTGAAGAAAATTCGTAATTGAAGTTTATGAAGCTTGTTTCTCAAATCATAAGGCAATACATTTCTTCCTTTAATCAGTTTGTGATGAGGGGAATTTTAACAATAAATATTTGAAGATCAATGTTTCTTTGTGTTTCGTGCCAGTGTAGTGAATCTCTTGATTAGATTCTCCTCACTCTAAAATCCTCACCAACAGTTAGAAAGAAAAAGTTGGAAATACAAACATAGTATTAATTTTTCATTTCCAATAATTAGATATCATTAATCAGAAAAATCAAGTGAAAAATGTTTTATTTAATCTATAACATGTGCGCACTTTAAAACAGCAACAGATTATAAAAAATAGTCTGAAAAACTATATTCCTTATGATAATAAGTAGAAATATTATGAGAAATTTTCACTTTTATCTTGATATTTTCTAAAGACTTCTGCAACAGATGTGTAAAAATGAGGTTTTATGGAGGTAAAATAGGAGTGTATTTACTGCTGGATGTTTTCATCATTGATGTTTCCATTAGGATCATTATAACTGTATGTTGTAAATCCATGTATTACAGAGCCCCAGTTTTTCAGTCCCCGTACATCGGTAGCCTGGGGGAGACCTGATTATGAAAACCTTCGGAGCATGATGGGTGGATTTCCGGGATTTTTCTTCCCTCCAGTCACGGGTGCCTTATCCATGCCGAGTACTTCTTCCCAGCATCAGCTGCTGCTGACTGCTCTGACCCAGAATACGGCTGGTCCGTTGTCTGAGCGACGCGAGTTAGGCCAGATCTATAGTAGCAGTAGTCAAGGAGGTGAGTCTGGGGAGAATAAAGAAGGCACGTTGACGGAAGATGAAGGTGGGAGAATTTCCCTGGATTTGACACAGTCACCCTATCAATGCCACATTTGCCTTAAAACTTTCCCAAACTTGTCAGGCCTGAAATTACATGTAATGGAACACAGTGAGATGCTGTCTGTCCCGAGCTCTTCACCCTACAAGATGATGTCGCCTGTCAGGAAATTGTCAACCCAGAGTAGCACCCACTCCACCCACTCGCCCATGTCTCCTAAAGATACCCTTGAAGATTTCAGCAGCGGGAATAACATGTGTGAAACATGCGGAAAGTCCTTTAAAGATCCTCAAAGCCTGAAGTTCCATCGATACAACCATGTCCTGAGGTATAAATGTAATTACTGCGGTAAGAGGTTCTCTCGAAGCTGGAATCTCCACCGTCACAGAAAGACGCATTATCGCCAGCTTCAAGATGGAGCCTTCGTTGAAGATCCATCCGTGATAGATGTAGATGCTGACAGGGATAACAAGGCAGATATTGCGGCGTATAATATTGAGAAGGACAAAGTGATGACATCTCCCTATATTGACTATAGAAATCACAGGCACGATATGATGCCTTTTGCGTTTGATATGGGAAACTTTAACCACAGAAGATCAACAAGCACTGGAGATGAGCCGAGAGCAGAAAAGCTGGACATTAACATGAAAGATGAGAAAGCTGAAGAACTCAGTGGTAAAGAAGGTAATGATGATAGAAAATCAAATCAAGCAAGTGAATCCATGCAGGAAGAAGATAATTGTGATTAACAGAAAAATTTTGATTTTAATTTGGTTAAGTTTTGTTATTACAGAATTGTTGAATTAAGGATAGAAAAAATCTGATTTGTTGTTGTTATAGTTATAATCTGTTTTTGTTTGTTTCTATAGTTACACTGTTATTATCGTTATTTAGCCCTGAAGTATTTCATTCATTGTTAAGTTTTTTTGTGTTAGATATGACTGTTATTATTATACATGAGAGAGAATGCTAAGCTCCAAATTTGACGGAGATTATTTATTGTGATCATGTTTACTTAAACAACTTCCCCCATAGGTATTTCTTCACTGGTCCAATTTGAAAGCAACACCAGATGACAGATATAAAGAACAAAAGCAGGATTTTCCTTGTATGTTTGAAAATTGTTATATACAAACATTTTATCTTTTCATGACAGTAACTGTTTCTAATGCCTTTAGTTGGATGTGCATTACTATGAGGTTATGAAGAGACCTTTACCTCTGACATACCTCTCTTTACAGCATCAATTGTAGACGAATTTGGAAATTACTGTTAACGCTTTACCAAATGCCGAATTTTTGACTATTCTAAGTGGAAGAGTTTGAAGACGACATTTCAAAATGTGACGATTTTGAAAAATAATCTTCTGGTAAGGTAGAAAACATTGTTCAAAAAGGAGAAATTGCTCACTATGAGCAATTTCTCCATCTCCCACAATGTTATCCAAAGTCGTATATAACAAACCGGTCAAATTTCATTATTGTTTGGTAATGTGTTAATTAAGGATGAAATATTCATGATATACAATTTCTCCCAATTTCGCATGATGTGAGCTTAGTTCTATTTCTATTATCTGTGGTTACTTTCATTATGGATCCATCATCATTTCCATATTTGGCAAAGTTTAACACTTTTCCAAACAAAAATAACCAGAAACATCCCCCTTTAAACAAATTAGTAAATAATACATAATTTTGAAGAAGTTGGTAGAATGAGAATTGTAGTTTTAAATGTGATATATGAGAATATTTGACTTGTAATGGTTAACCATAAGGATTATAGAAAGGTAACGGAAGCTAAAGTGTTGGGAAAGCGGCAATTTGATCAAATGTGTTGGGAAGTTTAAGTAATTAATGCTTTTTTTCGGGAGATGAATAATGGTCTCTTTAAGCAAGATATTTGTTTGTTGTCCCTAAAGGTAAACTGAAAGAAAGGATCTCTTCAGAAGAGGTTATTGATGGCCAATTCTAGAGAGTTGAATAAATTGACTGTTTTGGTCAGTGAAGTACTGGACCATAATGAGATGGTTAGCTTATTCTATTTTATTTGTTTGAAAAAAAATTGTTACGATTTTAGAGTTTTAATTGTAAGTTGATTACGCATGGGTTAATTTTTTATGATCTGCATATGTTTCTGATTTCTTCTAGCAGTTGGCAATGCAATAGGAATATGTAGGGATGTTAAACTCCTTTTTGATGTTGATTTGTAAACAAAGATTATACTTACATTTTATAATGATTCACTGAGAAACACCAACAGTAGAAGACTTAATCAAGAAACCACTGTGACAACAAGATGAAACTATTTCCTAATGAAAAAAAATCTCCTTTAGCCTTAATCATTCATTTGGACTAGCTACAATCTCCAAATGAGATAATGGAAAAGGCAAATTAAAATATGGTAGGATCATATTTCGATACAATTTCTCTATAACAATTTAAATGGGTCATCTGTTTCTTGATGTCTATGATCCAGTTGTATCAATACTCCTTCTTGTAAAAAGAGTTCATGAAACTTCAGTGTCAAAAAAAGAAAATTTCCCATATTATGAGCCAATTCCCCTTTTGTTACAAAGTTTTGAGAATGTTAGACATCCAGTTGTGTGCAGGGAATAAAGCATGGGGATGAAGTCAGTAGCTAGATTGGAGTGTGATCTATTACGTAAAGCATTAGTCCGGTTTATGACAAACTGTGCATTGTACCTGTGACTCATGAGTCAGTACTGTTTCCTTGATCTCTTACCTCTTTAGGGAATGATACCTTGGATAGAAATCATTGTTTAGAAAAGGAGAAAATGGTTTGAGAAATTTCTCCATTTTAAGGAATAATTTCAAAATTTCATTATTTCAGTTTGCAGCTGACTTGTTATTCCACTAGGAGTGACACAGTGATCGAATGTTGAATTGTAAAATGAAGAAAAATGCCCACAATGATCTTTTACTGTCACAGAGTAAGATGTTGAAGCATGCTAATACATCATACTTGCTAAAGGAAGGAAATTGTTGAGGAATAGATATTGAATTATGGGAACATCACTATGGTACACTAGTTATTTGCAGCGTTGTGCAATATGAATGTGATAAATACTCGGGAAAGGTTTTGGGAGGGGTTTCGTTGTTGTTGTTGTTGGTTACAGGGGTTCTTGGGAGATAGATCTGCAAACTGACTCTTTACAGCAATTCACTTGGATGTTTTGTTCTAAATGAAGTTTTAACCACCCAGTCTTTAAGATCGAACTTCTTTACTTCCACTTTATGGGAACTTTTGACTCGTCCCAACAGTAAGCTACATCTGATGACAATTATAATGCATACTAAGAAACATATATTCCATTTTTGGGTAGAAACCATTTTGGTAGGAGGAGAAGTTGTTTTTGAAGAGCAACCACTCCTTTTTTTACAGTGGTTTTAAGGTCATATGCTGAATAAATCAATGGGCATCAATGATGAAAAGGCTTCATGAACTACCAACATATATGAATGTACTGCTTTGGCAATCAATGCCTTGTTAAGCCATGTGGATATTTTGAAAAGTTTTAAAACTTAAAGTGTTTGCAGCCAAAAGTTAGTAATTACAAAAAAATATATCCACTGAGAAGAAATCATTGTGAAAATAGGAGAACTTGCACCTTGAATTTACTGAAGTGTTTATACTATGTAAAGGTCAGTTAGTTTACCTTACTATGAGAGTACATACTATTGTCCCAAGAGATTTTGTTACAGATTCTTGTTAAATGATCTATATTTTATTTTAGTGAGGCAGGAAAGATTGGGTAGAACAAGGGGTTAAGAGGGATAGAAGGGGAATTTATTATGTATTTATTTATATTTATGATAATGAATTGTCTTGTTGATTGGTTAATACAAATCTAGATGGTGTAATTTACAACTTTCATTTTGTTCTTGTTACTGTATATATCTGTAAATAAATAACAAGGTCTTTCATATTTATTTAAAACCTATTACTGTTGGGGGTTTGTTGATTAACTTAATAGATATTTATGAGTTTATTTTAATTTATTAATAAGAAATAGTATTGAGTTGATCCCATGAGTTAATTGTATGCTGTTACTTTAAAGAAAAATTATTTAGCAGAAACTGAGTTTTCAAATGATATGGTTTCTTTGTTATTTGACTTTGTTAAGAATGCCAGTGGTTACTTAGTTTCACCTGTATTTTTGCCCCTAGTAAAAGGTGTTTTATTTCTTTATAGTCCTATAAAAAATAACTAATTGAAAGCAGATTTGATTAATAACATTTTGACTTACAGTCAATCTTGTTTTAAGTGACTGTGCTAAAACAGTACATCTAATGGTTTGAGTCAGAGGCTATCTTAAAACAAGACATGAGCCATTCAGAAAGCTCCGGAATGACTGGCATCTGTTTTAAGCCATTGGTTGTCATGTACTCCAGGATTTTGTTTCCTTCTATTTTAAAACAAGATTGACTGTAGATGTTAATTTCTCTTTTTTTTTTTTTTTTTTCTTCTATTGAAATGATGCTACAATACACATTTGTAGTTAACCACAAACATTATATTGTCATATACTTAAACAGTGTTTTGAAACATTACACAATATAAGACATCTATGAATTTACATGTTTCAAAATTGATTTAAACATGTGTCCTTTTTTTAAGTTCTATGAACATCCCTATAACCTCATTAACGTTGAATCTTGGTTGCCTGGTGAAATTCTAAACCTGTTAGATTTGTTATGTAATTTTAAGATTTGTTCAAATGAAAATTAAAGGCAATTACAATTGCACAATTTCAGCACTCAATGCAGCAAAGGAAGTTTATTTTCATAATAAGCTAAACCTTTTATCCTCATTTCTTTTCCTTACTTAATGTTGACTCAACGGGATTTACTTGACATGTCATGTTAAGAATGTTCTGTGACAAAGAACACATGTCTCAATTAGAATTCCTCAACTCAAAATTGCTAGTTGTTTTCATTGAAAAAATGTATGTCGCAAACAAAATTTAAAGAAATCTTGATAAATTGATATTATAAATCCTATCTTTTATGGCCAATTATGCTTCTTGCATTTGTGCAAGAATTATTGGCCCTTTTTCTGTGTAATATTTCCCATATAAGATATTTCTAATGAATTAACAGAGTTTGGAATTAATTTTAATGAAGTGAACATGAAGGGAAATTTAAGCTTTTTTCCTTGATAATAGCATAAGATATGTTTTTTTCATGAAGACATTTTAACAGTTTCTTTCCCATGGAACTTATGGACTGATTCAAATTAAAAGCAATAGCAGATGAAGACAAGATAATGATAATGTAGATATTGACTTCAATTCCTTCTTTTTTTTCACAAATATTCTTTCTTAATCTCACATAGAATTTGCTTTTCCTTACCTCTACCTTGCTTGATCAGCCCACATGGACACTTATTATTGGGATGTTCATCTATTGATAATTAGCCAGATATCGCAATATAACTGAAATACTGTTGATGTGATGTTAACCCTGTTATAAACATACACTTCTAACCTCTTTCTCCATGATGCTTTGTCATAAAACATATACGGTACAGTGGACATAAGGAACCGCTGTAACTAATGAATCACATAATTTTTTTCTTCAAATCAAAGAGAAAATGTATCTTTTTTTTTCTTAATTTTTTGTCATCTTCTGTTGTTTTTAATTTGGATTAAAGCTTTGTAACTTTTGTTAAAGAAAAGAAGAGTATGATGCAGACATTCAGAGTTGATAATCATTCATGTGCTTCAATGATTGTTCCATATTGCTTTATAAGTAAATGGATTCACCATCAGAAGATTTTTTTGTCTTTTTTTGCCAATGCTTTGACATCACTAACATGTTCCATTAGTTAAGTGTTACACCAAATCAAATACATTTATGTGAGTCATCATTGTGCTTAATTGGTTCTCCCCAATCTGTTTCATTAGTTAATTGTTACATCAAGTCAGAGGAATATTTTATTCTAGTGCTTTATGGACACCCATCATATCCCATTTGTTAAATAAGAGTCAGTATTGTGCTTTATTAAATTTCTCAACTTGCCCATCTAATTGATTGTACACTTATCCAGATGTAGGAATCATATTTGTACTTATCAACCCCCCCAGTTTGATCCATAAATTGTGAGGTCAATTTAAGACTTAAGTAAGTCCTTCATAAATGTGAAGAACTTACCTTAATCTTGCATTGAACCCTTTTAAGTCAAATGTTTCCCCAATTTAGAAGAATGTATCTCTCAAGCGCTTTGCTGATTTTTAACAAAACTATTTTATTATTGTTACACCAATTTGGAATGATCTTCTTGATTACTTGTTTCATTATTTCACCTTTTAACCAATACAGAAGAATGTATCATTCTAGTGCTTTATTGGTCATTAACATGTTGTTTAAGCCAATTGTTGCACCAATTTAGAACCAATTGTTGCACCAATTAAAAAGAATACGTCATTTTAGTGCTTTGTTAATGGGTTTCACAATTCTGCCAAATAGGCCACTTGTTACACTAGTTTAGAAAAATGTTTTAATCTAGTGCTTTGTTATTATACACAAGTTTTATTCAGTTTATGTTACATTTTACACTTTTTCTGATGTTAATATTTTATTTTAATTGACTAAACCTATGAGTAATTACACCAATAAGTCTAAGCTGAGCTATAGCTGTATTTTAACAGATTTGAATAATGTTATAATTTATAACCCATACAGATGAGAAACATGTTTCTTTCGGTTAGGAAAATGTTTTGTTACGCTTTTAGACATTAACAGGTATAAGTATTTATTCCAGCGTGCGGATGGGTAAAATTTGTTTTATTGAGGAATATATAGTTACTTCTTATTCTAACTGTCAAATAGGAAAATGTTCTTTATAATTAGAAATATGAAAAGGTATAATTTATCTGTGCAAATTGCAACTGTTTTTGTAACATTTACAAGCATATAAATGTTTGCAAGATGTAACTTTTTATTCTATCCTGGTAATTAGATAAACATTTTTTACTTATATTAAGACAATCTGGAACACATGATCCTAATTAGCTTTACGGTTTGTAAAAGGAAAAACAGGAACATTTCGTAACACTGGGAAATCATTAAAAATTATTTGATCTCTTTTTTTTTAGCTTTTAAGTGGCTTTGCACTATCAAGCTGTCAACAAATTATACCTGTAATTTTGTCTAATACTATTTAATCCATTTCCCCAAATGAGAGTTTGCCTGATTGGAAGTGTAAGCAACATCAGACGACAAAAAGATAGTGTTAAAAAACAAATATTTTCTTTATGATTTTGACTTGAAACAAGTGTATAAAGAGGAGGATGTGCTCAGTAGGAGCAGTTATCCCTTTATCATGGTGATATTCAAAGTTGTTTGCATTAAATTTGTCAAAATGAAGTGGAGGAAGGGGTTTTAAGCAAACAAATTGTTTTACAAAGTAGAATATGTTTTGTTACAATGGAAGGTATATTTAAGTTATTGATTCTTATCCTTATTTGTAGTGATAGACTATTTATAGAGAATTGATTTACATAATTATAGGAATAATTAACCTCTTACCAAACAAATCCTCAATCTTATATGTCTGAGGCAATGATATTTTTTAACAATTATGGTTGGAAAAAAGACAAATTGTTCTTATGAGCAAATTCTTTTCCAGCTAAAGGTTATGTCTAATAAGAGGAACTCTGTAAACTTTATAATACTTTTTGTTTCTTTAAGTTTAACCCTTATAGTACTATAACCAACTTTAAGCTTATGCAAACAGGATGGATCCAGGCCAACCCCCAATTAAATTGGTGGCTGGCCTGTGATCTAACCTGTATGCTACTCTAAGTATCTTTCCTCATCAGATATTTGTGGTTTTGGAAAGCAAACAACACATAAATCTATTGTTAGAAAATTACCCAGTATTCTAAGGGTTAAGAAGATGGAGACTGTGTTGTTTGGTAAGAACAATGTGATACTAGATAGTATAATGAGATTATTGTATATAAAGATCTGGTAGATAGAACATTCATTGTTAAAGTATCAGGATTTATTCTACACAATGAACATAGTTAGAAGTGTTTATTTTGCTCTATTCCCTGATAAATCCAACCAGTATAGTATCAATAGCGGACTCTAATGTGTGTGATTTTGTTGTTTGAAGACCCAAACTGGCTAAGTGTTTTGAAGTAGACTGAATTTTGAAGAGATAGATATAAATGAAGAAATGAGTAATTATGAGAAGTTTCACCTTTGGACTCATGGACTAAATGTTATGGAAACAAAGTCTTGTGATAAAATCAACCAAAGTGAGATGTTTTATGACCTCTGATCAAATAGCTTTTTCCTTATCTAATGTTGTAATTTTATTTGCACACTGAATTAATTTGGTAAAATGTTATTGCACATTTATGATACTTTGATACAGTTTTGATTCCCTATTGATACTAGTGGGGCTATCAGGGAGTAGTCTTATGAGATAGATTCTTACATGAAGACATGATGGTAATATTGACTTTTATATTATCAAACAATCCAGTTATTGTTAATTGTTATTGATTTTATGACTGCACAGTTTAGTCCTGCTTTTTCAACAGCCACCTTCCCTACAATAGAAGTTTTCACTGAACTGTATAGGAAATATCAATATCTATCTTTATATTAAGACTTTTCAGAATTGAGTAGAAAGCAATATGGTGAAAATAGTTTCTCTGTGCATAATTTATTTTTAACCTGAATGATTGCATTAGGCCTGTCTCTATCAAGAAAATCATTAAATTACTCACCCATTATTTTTGCTTATTAATGATGACTTACAAATAATAACGAAGGACTTATTTTCAGTTCTTGAGTTCTTCGAATATTACTTTCAACAGTTTCCAATTAGTCATCAAATACCTCATAATTCAATGTATTGATGGTTGGATCTTTTTCAACACTTTCTTGAGGCTGTGGTTAGAGTACCAAACTTGATACTACATGGCCCCTGTCTGAGTGGGTTCAAATAAATTTAGCAGTAGGTTTGGATTTTAATAAAAGGTAGTCTACCTGCCCAGATGGCTAGTTAAGCTTTGGAGCTCTCTTTATCTATAAGAGAAGAGCATAAGACTATAACTGAAATACTGCTGTTGTAATGTTAAACCATCGCAAATCAACGCTTTATTTGATGTAAAATATTTTTTATAGAAGTCTTCTTATAAGACCAGCTGAAATTTTGTGATATAATGCAGGTGCACAATGTTCCATTGTTTGGATAGAATCTTCATCTATATGATGTAGTATCATACATCACTTAACTTGGAAAAAGTATGAAACATTATGTTAGTACCCATATGGTCCCAAAGCAATGCAGATGTTTGATCATTCATTGAACTTGTTTGAAGATCAGAATGGTTTTTCAGACTGGCAACAACTTTAAGAGCACTTTTCATCTTAAACGCTGTAAGACCAGTGTATGGGTTCTTCCTTAAATATTGCCTTGATTTTAGATCAGATAAAACATAATAAAGCGGAATGGTTTAGTTGTCTTCTCCACAAAAAACTTTTTATTAATTGACTGGAATGGTTCTTTTAAACCAAAGACAGATGCACTCTTTTTTGTTTTATCTTAATAGTGAAACTCCTGATAGTTTCTTTGAACTTGATTAATTTCAGTTGATTAATTTGGTACCCTTACCAAGGTATACACTGTGTATTTTTATATTATTCAGTCATTTGTTGGTTTATATTAAAGTTTATAAGGTGTTATGGGATGAATTTCTGGTTTGTTGTTTATTTCACATTACCCCTCCCCCCACAAACACAAACTTGTTTTATTAATGACACAATTTGATGCACCTGTAAAAGAGGTCACTCGTCCAGGGGTAGAGGGTCGGCCTCTGGATAAGAGGGTCGTGTGTTCGAATCCGGTGAGAAGCGGGTTCCACCTTGCGACCTTTCATTTATCCACATTCGACACAAATACTGGTTATGTGTCCAGGAAGCAGACTAGAGAGTGATTAATCTAAGTTGAAAGAAATTGTTTCTCAATCGATGTACAATAAATAAGTTTTAACAAAAGGAGGACTGTAGAGAACATTGTGACAAAGGAAGACATTGCTCATAATGATCAATACCTTCCTTTGTCACAGTGCTTTCTCCTCAATGTCATACAATATTCTACCCTATATCTTGTCTTACGATACCATTTGGACTAACCAATAATAAATTAATTGGGTAACATAAAGGCATTCTTAAGGCACAGAATCAACAAACATGTCTGCTGCAGGTCTGCTTCGGACTTGGGAAGATTTTGTTACTGTCAATGATTTCTTCAATCTAAGAGGATAAGGTCCGGTTTATCTTTGAAATACGTTAAGACCTATAAAGTGGTACCAAAGAATAATGGGCTGGGCAATGGTGCGTTAAATGCCATTTGCGATCTCTTTCAAATTGGAATGTAATAATAATCCTTTACTTCATGAGCATAGTGCCTCAGGCTTTCGTCTCTGTTGTATAATACGAAAGAAACCGCTGTGATAAAAGGATGAATTGCCTTGTATGAGAAATTCATCCTTTTGCACAATGGTTTCTTATCGCAATATGATGAAGAAAAGCCATGTATCTTGCTTTCTTTAGACGAGCAATAACGCATTGTTTATAATTTTTAATTACTAAACATTCACAGAAAATGACATTTTCATGATATTGTATTATAGCGTGATATTATTCGTAACTAGATTCATTCAGAAATTACATGGAATGGTGTTTGAATTGCTTTTGCCTCAAGGAGTAGCTGTCCTAGAAGTTATGTAACGTCTTTAATCATGCGAATTAAGGAAAGCTTCACATTTGAAAAGAACTTTTCTCCTGAACAATGACAAATATTCGTTTGGAAAATGAGAGATTTATCATTTCAGCAAGCTCGAGAGTCCTCCAACCCCAATAAATTAAATGGTCGTCTACAGAAAAGTCCGAAGGTACTGGGATTTTACGGCCAAATGTTATAACCTACCAGTTTTCTCACACATGAATTTTACCCGAAAACCGTCTAGTTCGCTTTGATATTTATGTCCTGTACAAGACAAGCGTTTCCCGTAAAATTTGGCTGCCTTTCCTGAAATCCCGACCCAACCTGAACGGGTTTCAAACTCACGCGGATATTGGCGTGTGTTTTCAGAGCTGTCGAGTGCGTTAGTCACGTAACAACGTTGATCAGTTTTAATGGGCAAGAACAATAAAAAGGTAATTTAAAGAAACATATGTACGTTTCATAAGGATTCGGATTGATAGATATTTGGTAGCAGTGATGTATATTGTCGGAATCCTTTTCTCTAAAATTCTTTTTTGATATACCACTTTAAATGTTTCTCTGTTTATGATATTCAGCTATGGATCGGATTTAACCAGACCATATAATACAAAACCCTTATCATATAAAATATGACGAAATATCTAGAAATACACTGGAACTTGTTTGACAAATGGGATAATTTATTCTAGATGAGCAAAGTCTTATTTTGTCAAGATACATTGTAATACTGTTAAAATCAGATTCGCTTAAAGACATATGCAATTGGGAAAGGTGTTTGCAGAGCATATTAGCAAGTCGTCGAATTGGTCTTGTCTCGATAATGAAACCATGGTGACCGCTCCAAGACAACTAAACAAGGAGAAAGTTATAGATTATTTGTGTTGGAAAGGATGAAGATCCAATAAGAGAATAATTTGATTTTTTGTATTTTCTATTTCTACCGGGAGCAGAATAACTAAACGCAGATGGAACAGATGACAGATTTAAAGTAAGTCACCGATTCACGTTTTTTGTACTCGATCTTATGTTAAACTTCTCACACGAAGCCGATATCCTACGTCGTAGGCAGTACGCCTTTTTAGAAATTAAGACGCAGTATTCTTTTTTGTCTAATAACCCTTATGAATGAAATTTATCTTTGAGTGCAATACAATCTTTTATCACATTATTTACACAAACTTTATTTTTTCTCTTGTATTTTGGTATTTTCTATTTAGTCTCGTCTGTTAAAGAGGCATACGTTGTCATCCGTATGAAGATACGGTTAAGACGTCAAACATTACAAATAACTAGAGAGATAGGTTTGAACCACAATAAATGCAACATTCCGAACCATTCTTCAAATTGTTGGGGTTTACCCGTCTTTTGAAGAAACTACTTACATAACGTGACCAATCTCCTTTTCCCAACTAATGTTATTATAGTATCAGAGTAATACCTTCCGGTTCGCTTTCATTCCCTTGTGACGCATGCAAACTTTGGATTTAGTAAAAATTTCAATATACATTTCAATTTATGTTAACAAACACCGTACTCTATTTCAACTCATTTAATTGTATCTACATGACGTATTAAAATAAAACACAATGACAATAGGATGACTTGCTAAATACGTGCTAGTAATCCCTTTCTTGCACTGGTCTCTGCCACATATCTTGAAGAACGTGTGTCTGTTTCATTCTATGTTTTGTTTTTTGTTGTATATTTACCGTTTGTAGATCATGTGTAGCACTGGTGAGCATATATAGTGTTATAGACTGCATCTGTGGGTAGAAATAGAAAATCACAACCGATCATTGGAATACAAATACTAATTGAATATACCTGGTTAAGAGGTATTGTTGGTTTGAGAGGTTTCTTTGCTCGGTTCGATACACTGGTGGCAACTGTGCGATACAAGGATCTCATTCTTTTGGAATTGACTGTCTCACATATATCCAAGGTGCGGGTGTTATGTAACGTTTGTAAAGCGCTGAATCTAAACAACATAACATTAAAATAACACCTTCGAAATAGAAGTCACCTGTTTATGTGGATGGGAATGTAGGAACACTGTCTCTAACAATTTGGTTCCCTGTTTCAGACCCGAGAACCTGAAAAAGGGTGCTGTGCCGGTAAACAGCGATGAGATTGTCGATCTTATCCAGACGAACATGTTCGGTCGGATTGGGTACTACGGTAAGCTTTAGAACTACGGGGCCTGTTTTACTAAACAACTTACGGAAAATGTTTGCGTAAGTCATAATTGATAAACATGAATAATATCTTCAATGAAAGTACAATATTGCAATGTGACACGTCATTGGAAGCGTCTCGGAGAGACGATTCCAATGATGTGTTACTTTGCAATATTGCTTTGCCAACTATTGAAATAAAAGGACTTGTTGTTTTAGACTTACGCAAATCTTAAGCGTAAACTGTTTAGTAAAACGGGCCCATGGTCTGTAAATTAACTAAGACTGACACGTTCGTCACAGTAGCTGCATGTGAAGTGGAAATGTCAATGATTACAATAGAAACTGCTCATCAGGTAAACGACATAAATAACTTTGTCATTTTAAACAATGGTGTCAATTCTGTCGACTTCTAATTCCTAAACGCAGGGGAAGATCAAGAAATAGCTGTCGGCCGAATAATAGCCAAGTTGTCAAATATTCGTTTCTATGCCGATATTCATGATATCTTGCGAAAATGGAAACATATCGTTTGTCAACAAGGAATCTATTTCTTGATAAGACAAACCAAACAATTGTCAGTATGTACATGTATGTTGTATATTTGACAGATAATTTCAATTTCAATATCTTTCCCGATAGAATGGTGTTACTGTGATAAAATGAATTAGTCTAACATCGATGACAAAGCGTGTTTATTTAAAGAAGAAGATATTTAAATGGA
Source organism: Cerastoderma edule (assembly GCA_947846245.1). NCBI lineage: Eukaryota > Metazoa > Mollusca > Bivalvia > Cardiida > Cardiidae > Cerastoderma > Cerastoderma edule. Next base: position 37,721,634 of record OX401413.1, on the reverse strand, counting down.
AATAATTCGTCTAGTTTTGGTTTTGAACACTTCGCAGATGAATTACTTTTGTCCGCTAAGGTATAACTGTTGAAAGCGGTGCAATTCAATCAATCAATAATCATACATCCATTTCTTGTTTTGTCTGCAGTAGGTCCATATGGTCCCAGTTTCGGTGTTAAGTGATTTAAATCCGAAAATCTCAAGGCAGAACAATTGCTCTATGAATTTTTACGTTGTTTTCAATGTCAGTGTTAAATGTCAGTATCTCAATCTACAAAGACGTATTCCAAGGCTTCATTATCAGTATTTGATAGTTCCTCTCCTTTAAAACCACTCATGCAGACGTGATTCATTCCCATAGTTTTGTGGTAAGGGAATTAGCTTAGTATGTCCTTTATTTAACGACGATAGCTTTTTGCCGAGTTGAAAGTTTGAACTTGGGATCCCAGTTGTCCAACTTGAAGAGCAAGTATATCTACTGCATACATTTTCGTTTTGTGTGTGTTGAAGAATGTAACAGCAAAGAAATGCATATCCCTTACTAGATAATATCTCACTTTCACACGACGGCTGTGGAATATTTTTTGAAAACGACAGTGACAAGAAGAATATTTACTCCTTATTAACTGTGACGTCGTCATAATGGTATCTTCCCAACGTAATTAAAATGGTATCTTCCCAACGTAATTAAAATGCTTATTTTTTTCTTCCAATCTTATCTCTTCTAATGTTGCTTTTGATTTTGAACCGTTACATATTTCTGTATCAGTGACCGGTTGAATCAACGCCCTCCATGTTTTTAAGGTGTTTGACAACCAAAATGCCGTCTGTTCCAGGTTGTTGCCGTGGTGACCCTCTCACGAACAAAGGAAAGCGTCTACAGTTGATCAAGATCATGTGTCTAACGGTCATACCTATCCTGGGGGTCTGGGGCTTCACCATGCACTCATTGACCGTTAGTGTGGAGACCAAAAACGATATAGAGACCGTACGTAATATATACTATAGACTGATTGGCTGATTGACTGATTGGTGAATGTCTGGTTAACAACCCCTTACTCTATAATGCAGAAGTTTGAAGTTTCCGACGCATAGGTTTTTTTAGAAACAAATAGAGTGAACTGGTAACCTCCACTTAAAATGCAATTTATCGATATGAATTTATTTGAATAAATGAACTGTTGAATGGCAATTGAAATAAAAAGCGAATCATATCCTTTTGTCACTATGGGTTGTATCCAATATCTTAGAGAAATTGATGATATTCCGTGTCTTACATGGGAGGTAATTGTACATCTCGCGTGAATACGCCTAGCATAGGTATGAGATTAAAAACGCTACCTTTTACCTTTACTTCCTTATAATGTCGTCTTTTGTTGTTTTCAATTAGAACTAGCTATCTGATAAATTAATTGGTTGGTTAATATATGACATTTTCCAAAATGAAATTAAACCCCGGAGTGGACCTCAATGATCATGAGCCAAGTAATATACAATACGTGTCACAGTAATATACAATACGTGCCACAGTAATATACAATACGTGCCACAGTAATATACAATACGTGCCACAGTAATATACAATACGTGCCACAGTAATATACAATACGTGCCACAGTAATATACAATACGTGCCACAGTAATATACAATACGTGCCACAGTAATATACAATACGTGCCACAGTAATATACAATACGTGCCACAGTAATATACAATACGTGCCACAGTAATATACAATACGTGCCACAGTAATATACAATACGTGCCACAGTAATATACAATACGTGCCACAGTAATATACAATACGTGCCACAGTAATATACAATACGTGCCACAGTAATATACAATACGTGCCACAGTAATATACAATACGTGCCACAGTAATATACAATACGTGCCACAGTAATATACAATACGTGCCACAGTAATATACAATACGTGCCACAGTAATATACAATACGTGCCACAGTAATATACAATACGTGCCACAGTAATATACAATACGTGCCACAGTAATATCACACCAATAGTTTGAAAGTTATAACGGCTGCTACGGGAACTCTAGTGTTGTCATGAAGGATGTGTTCTCATTTTTTTTTATAAACTGAATATTGCTTAGGGGTATAGGCTTTAGATATGGGTGAACACTTAACTGTTTCAATGATTCATTTGATTGATTTACCTTTGACTTAAACAATACAATAGGCTTACATTATATCACAATGTACAGCCTGATATTGAAATAAGAAGGAAAGTTATTTTAGCTTACGCACATTTCTAGTATAGAATGTTAAGTAAAACGGTACATTATTGGTGTTTCTACAGGCGAAGACGTCGATGTCTGTGGTGGTGATGTTGGGCCAGTTGATCCACCACATCCAGCGAGAGAGGGACATGAGTGTGCTCTACCTCAGTGATCTGGGGCCGGGAACCAAAACTTTCCTGTTAGCAGAGTACATGGCGACGGACGACGCTTTAGGCGGGCTCACAATATGGCCCGGAGGGTTGCAGGTAAGGTTATATTGTGTCATCTATTGGGGCCGGTAACCAAAACGTTCCTGTTAGCAGAGTACATGGCCACGGACGACGCTTTAGACGGGCTCACAATATGGCCCGGAGGGTTACAGGTAAGGTTATATTGTGTCATTTATTGGGGCCGGGAACCAAAACGTTCCTGTTAGCCGAGTACATGGCCACAGATGACGGTTTAGGCGGGCTCACAATGTGGCCCGGAGGGTTACAGGTAAGGTTATATTGTGTCATCTATTTGGGCCGGGAACCAAAACGTTCCTGTTAGCCGAGTACATGGCCACAGATGACGGTTTAGGCGGGCTCACAATATGGCCTGGAGGGTTACAGGTAAGGTTATATTGTGTCATCTATTTGGGCCGGGAACCAAAACGTTCCTGTTAGCCGAGTACATGGCCACAGATGACGGTTTAGGCGGGCTCACAATATGGCCTGAGGGTTACAGGTAATGTTATATTGTGTCATCTATTTGGGCCGGGAACCAAAACGTTCCTGTTAGCCGAGTACATGGCCACGGACGACGGTTTAGGCGGGCTCACAATATGGCCTGAAGGGTTGCAGGTAAGGTTATATTGTGTCATCTATTGGGGCCGGTAACCAAAACGTTCCTGTTAGCAGAGTACATGGCCACGGACGACGCTTTAGACGGGCTCACAATATGGCCCGGAGGGTTACAGGTAAGGTTATATTGTGTCATTTATTGGGGCCGGGAACCAAAACGTTCCTGTTAGCCGAGTACATGGCCACAGATGACGGTTTAGGCGGGCTCACAATGTGGCCCGGAGGGTTACAGGTAAGGTTATATTGTGTCATCTATTTGGGCCGGGAACCAAAACGTTCCTGTTAGCCGAGTACATGGCCACAGATGACGGTTTAGGCGGGCTCACAATATGGCCTGAAGGGTTACAGGTAATGTTATATTGTGTCATCTATTTGGGCCGGTAACCAAAACGTTCCTGTTAGCCGAGTACATGGCCACAGATGACGGTTTAGGCGGGCTCACAATATGGCCTGAAGGGTTACAGGTAAGGTTATATTGTGTCATCTATTTGGGCCGGAACCAAACGTTCCTGTTAGCTTATACACACAGATGACGGTTTAGGCGGGCTCACAATATGGCCCGAAGGGTTACAGGTAAGGTTATATTGTGTCATCTATTTGGCCGGGAACCAAAACGTCTCCTGTTAGCCGAGTACATGGCCACAGATGACGGTTTAGGCGGCTCACAATATGGCCTGAAGGGTTACAGGTAATGCTATATTGTGTCATCTATTTGGGCCGGTAAAACGTTCCTGTTAGCCGAGTACATGGCCACAGATGACGGTTTAGGCGGGCTCACAATATGGCCTGAAGGGTTACAGGTAAGGTTATATTGTGTCATCTATTTGAGCCGGGAACCAAAACGTTCCTGTTAGCCGAGTACATGGCCACAGATGACGGTTTAGGCGGGCTCACAATATGGCCTGAAGGGTTACAGGTAAGGTTATATTGTGTCATCTATTTGGGCCGGGAACCAAAACGTTCCTGTTAGCCGAGTACATGGCCACAGATGACGGTTTAGGGGGGTTCACAATACGGCCTGAAGGGTTACAGGTAAGGTCATATTGTGTCATCTATTTGGGCCGGGAACCAAAACGTTCCTGTTAGCCGAGTACATGGCCACAGATGACGGTTTAGGCGGGCTCACAATATGGCCTGGAGGGTTACAGGTAAGGTTATATTGTGTCATCTATTTGGGCCGGGAACCAAAACGTTCCTGTTAGCCGAGTACATGGCCACAGATGACGGTTTAGGCGGGCTCACAACATGGCCTGGAGGGTTGCAGGTAGGGTTATATTGTGTCATCTATTTGGGCCGGGAACCAAAACGTTCCTGTTAGCCGAGTACATGGCCACAGATGACGGTTTAGGCGGGCTCACAATATGGCCTGAAGGGTTACAGGTAAGGTCATATTGTGTCATCTATTTGGGCCGGGAACCAAAACGTTCCTGTTAGCCGAGTACATGGCCACAGATGACGGTTTAGGCGGGCTCACAATATGGCCTGAAGGGTTACAGGTAAGGTTATATTGTGTCATCTATTTGAGCCGGGAACCAAAACGTTCCTGTTAGCCGAGTACATGGCCACAGATGACGGTTTAGGCGGGCTCACAATATGGCCTGAAGGGTTACAGGTAAGGTTATATTGTGTCATCTATTTGGGCCGGGAACCAAAACGTTCCTGTTAGCCGAGTACATGGCCACAGATGACGGTTTAGGGGGGTTCACAATACGGCCTGAAGGGTTACAGGTAAGGTCATATTGTGTCATCTATTTGGGCCGGGAACCAAAACGTTCCTGTTAGCCGAGTACATGGCCACAGATGACGGTTTAGGCGGGCTCACAATATGGCCTGGAGGGTTACAGGTAAGGTTATATTGTGTCATCTATTTGGGCCGGGAACCAAAACGTTCCTGTTAGCCGAGTACATGGCCACAGATGACGGTTTAGGCGGGCTCACAACATGGCCTGGAGGGTTGCAGGTAGGGTTATATTGTGTCATCTATTTGGGCCGGGAACCAAAACGTTCCTGTTAGCCGAGTACATGGCCACAGATGACGGTTTAGGCGGGCTCACAATATGGCCTGAAGGGTTACAGGTAAGGTCATATTGTGTCATCTATTTGGGCCGGGAACCAAAACGTTCCTGTTAGCCGAGTACATGGCCACAGATGACGGTTTAGGCGGGCTCACAATATGGCCTGAAGGGTTACAGGTAAGGTTATATTGTGTCATCTATTTGAGCCGGGAACCAAAACGTTCCTGTTAGCCGAGTACATGGCCACAGATGACGGTTTAGGCGGGCTCACAATATGGCCTGAAGGGTTACAGGTAAGGTTATATTGTGTCATCTATTTGGGCCGGGAACCAAAACGTTCCTGTTAGCCGAGTACATGGCCACAGATGACGGTTTAGGGGGGTTCACAATACGGCCTGAAGGGTTACAGGTAAGAGTCGCGTATTGTCATCTATTTGGGCCGGGAACAAAACGTTCCTGTTGAGAGTATTACATAGCCACAGATAGCGGACAGAGCGGGCTCACAATATGGCCTGAAGGGTTACAGTAAGGTTATATTGTGTCATCTATTTGGGCCGGGAACCAAAACGTTCCTGTTAGCCGAGTACATGGCCACAGATGACGGTTTAGGCGGGCTCACAACATGGCCTGGAGGGTTGCAGGTAGGGTTATATTGTGTCATCTATTTGGGCCGGGAACCAAAACGTTCCTGTTAGCCGAGTACATGGCCACAGATGACGGTTTAGGCGGGCTCACAATATGGCCTGAAGGGTTACAGGTAATGTTATATTGTGTCATCTATTTGGGCCGGTAACCAAAACGTTCCTGTTAGCCGAGTACATGGCCACAGATGACGGTTTAGGCGGGCTCACAATATGGCCTGAAGGGTTACAGGTAAGGTTATATTGTGTCATCTATTTGGGCAGGAACAAAACGTTCAGCCCATTTTGTAGCCACAGATGACAGCTTTTAGGCGGGCTCACAATAAGCCTGAAAGAAGGGTTACAGGTAGGTTATATTGTCATCTATTTGGGCCGGGAACCAAAACGTTCCTGTTAACTGATACATAGCCACGAATGACGGTTTAGGCTTGAACTCACAATATGGCTGAAGGGTTACAGGTAAGGTTATATTGTGTCATCTTATTTGGGCCGGGAACCAACCAAAACGTTCCTGTTAGCCGAGTACATGGCCACAGATGACGGTTTAGGCGGGCTCACAATATGGCCTGAAGGGTTACAGGTAAGGTCATATTGTGTCATCTATTTGGGCCGGGAACCAAAACGTTCCTGTTAGCCGAGTACATGGCCACAGATGACGGTTTAGGCGGGCTCACAATATGGCCTGGAGGGTTACAGGTAAGGTTATATTGTGTCATCTATTTGGGCCGGGAACCAAAACGTCCCTGTTAGCCGAGTACATGGCCACAGATGACGGTTTAGGCGGGCTCACAACATGGCCTGGAGGGTTGCAGGTAGGGTTATATTGATACAACCTATCGGGGGAGATCTGCATGTTCATATTTAACCGGCAGGGAAACGGATGGGCTGAATAAACGGTTACGTTGTTGCCATATATCTGGGAGGGGAGGGGAAAGGGAGGGGAGGGGAGGGAGGGAGGGAGGGAGGGAGGGGAGGAGGGAGGGGAGGGAGGGAGGGGAGGGGAGGGGAGGGGAGGGAGGGAGGGAGGGAGGGAGGGAGGGAGGGGAGGGAGGGAGGGGAGGGGAGGGGGTGAGGTATGGCTTTTATTAGTGCCATCTGTTAGCCCGGAGAGGGATGCTGCATTTACAGTGATATTAGTCCCATCTATATGGGATGAATCCCAGGTAAATCATTAAACTGTCATAGATTGTTTCGAAAATTACGAAAGGGATTTAAATGCGGTATCTCCTCTCGGTATACATACATACATTCAAATATGTAAGGGGAATAAACCTGTGCGGAATTTGGTTCTGTGTAGTCCTGGTAGGTCTTGGTAATTGGGTATCCACATGTCTTATTTTGTTTGGAAAAAAACCAGCAACAAGATAATGTTTTCTGTATTTGTCATGTACAGTGGTAGGCAAGATGGGCCAGTTTGGCTTTGTATAAAAGTGAAAATCATTACAAGCTATTAACCCGTTTGTTACAGAGTAACCCCCGAGAAGAGTTCCGAAGTAAGGCCAACTTGATGTCCTTTATCACCCAACACCGAGCCTCCCTCAACCCTAAAACTGTGGATATCTTCGAGGAGATCAACTTCTACAGCGGCATCACCAGCGAGTTCCTGGAATGGTAAACAGTTTTAAATAAGCCAACCCTTTTGGACAATTCAGTATCTGCTCAATTCGATATATGTATCAAAGATGCGATATATCGTCTATAAGTTGGTTAATCTTTGACAATGAGCAATACTAATGTAATTCCATAAGTAAAGAACGTTCACATCCTTATTTCAAAATAAAGCCTGGAGATGCTTTCAAATCGTGACTTAACCGTAGCTTCATACGGGATCGTGCCTATATTGTCTCTCGGTCACCAATTTGAAACAGTGGAATTTAAAAAACCTTGCGACAAATCGAAAACGGGCAGTTTCTTCTTTGTTGAAGTGGTGTCTATCCAACAACTAAATCTAATTCAACGTGGTCAAGTTTTGTTTACTGATATTGTCTCTTATTAGGACTAGTTAGAGAATCTCATAATTGTGTACTGTGTTTACTAAGAGACTACCGAAAATACCATAGTGATGGGATATATTTACTAAGATACTAACATGTGTATATTTTAGGTTGGTAGAGAACATTAAGGGTTCCGGGTTCGGATCTATATGGAAGACGCTCGTGGCCTACCAGAAGATCACACGGTGTAAGGAGGATATCGGCGTGGAGCGGGCATACGGGGCCATGTTCTACGCCACGGGGAACTTCGAGAAATGGATCGACTACGAATTCTTTAACGAGAAGATCCATGACTTCAAGTACAACTACAAGACGGCTGTGTTCTACTCCGACATCGTGGTCCCTCTCCATACAGAGGAGGTGAACGAGATCAAGTCGACGGGGCTAAACATCACAGAGATTATCTTCGCCTACCGCTTCGAGATACAGAGTCACGAACTGAACGTATCGTATCAGTCCATCGAGAAGGCGAAATGGTTCTTCGACAACATCACCATTTACCTGGACTCCCTGCTACAGATCCAGCTGAAAATCGCTGCGAGGATTTCCTCGGAGGTGGATGATGTCTTATCGGAACTTTTCCTGAAGGTGAGAATTTTGTTTCGGTCTATACTTATCACTCACCCCTTCACTATGAACCTTTTTCCGGCTCCAGTCTAAACGGTAGTCTACAAAGGGTCGAGTTTCGACTGAGCTGTGAAAAGTTTCGACCACAATGCTTGATTTAGCCTTAGTAGTGGTCTCTGTGGTTTTATCTGTTGGCTATCTTTCGCATATTTAATCAGTATTTGAAATCGTCAGTGTAAAAGGAAAAATCGCCCGCTATGGGTAGTCTTTTTGTGTTGTTTATGACAAGTGCAAAAAAAAGAAGTGAAGCACCGTTGGTGCATTAGAAACCCTTAGTCAATGGATAGAATATATAAACAACTAGGTATTATCAACCAATCAATCAAGAAATCAATAAATTTACCAATCATTCAATGAATCAATTGATACAATAATCCCCAATTCGACCTGATTGTCCTTTCAGACTGCTGTCTATGCCCTGATGGTTGTTGTGGTTATCGCCATGTGTCCAGTCATCATGTTTACAGCGAACGGTCTCTCCTCGGATATACAGCTCTACACACTTACACTCGTCGAGAAGACCAAGGAACTCAACATGGAGAAATATAAAACAGAAACGTTACTCTATCAGATGGTACCTACATTGGTGGCAGAGAAGCTGAAAACCAGCACACAGGTAGGGCATTATTCGTTGTTTCCTCACATCCCTCCAGTTCTGCAATAGGAACTTATCTGCAAATTCCGGCATGTCGAAATGTGAAAGCTTAGTTGGAAGTTGAGAACCATACATTTTAATACCAAGCTCTACCAATTGGTGTCTGATCCTTTCTTTCAATTGTGTATATATGGATGAAAAAATAGCACCATTTGTGGAGGCTGACTCAGTTCTGTGTTTAATATGAAAAAATGGTTTTGGTGAAGTATTTTACCCACGTAAGCCACTATTAGACGGAGTAAGTCTTCAAACGTTTGGCCTCCTTAAGGGGGAAAATAAAGTTGGCACATTTTTCGTAATAAATAATCTATCTGAACGCAGGGTTGGACTTTCTCTGCCAAAGGTTGGTTCCTGCTTCGCTCTCATATTTGTGAGGAAAGAACAATGATAGTGATATTGACTCTGATGGAGGAAATGGGGGTAACCAATATCAAAAGTCACATAACTGCTTTTCTGCAGTTGCAATTTACACATGATTGCCCCCCTTTGATACTTTGTGACTCGTTGTGGAATTTTCTGCAGAACATTCCGTTAACGGAGAGGATATCACTGCATAGGAGGAGAAGTGAATAGCTATCCAGAGTTACTCTCCTTTTAAATCAACATAAAGGTTGAAAAAAGGTCTATGAGAAGAATTTCTGTAGAAGCTTAGTTGGTTATTGTTTTCCAAACGAAGAGTTGTCTGCGTGATGATTTTTCCATCATCTCAACAAGTTACGCTACGTTTGTGAAAGCCAAAGATAAGTAAATCAGCAGATGAAACATGCAATAAAACTTGAGTTGGTGTACTTGCCGCCATTGAAAAGCCTGCACAATATCAAGAATGTCGCATCAAACATATAGACAATAATGCATATAAATCATACGAACATGATCTGGTCATTTTATAGTCTGCGTCAAATATGACGACAAAAAGAGAAATTGATTGTCATGAGTATGGTACCAGATCAGTTTATTTCTTCGATTTGGTATATATGATGAATAATGACTTAATCGTGAAAGAATCAATTAGGAACAAATGGTAATAAACATATTGTCTGACAATGATCGACATTCTACTTGTTGAACACATTACAATCATGCGCGTTTCGATTTAAAGTCGATCTTATAAAAGTTTATAATCTATTAGTATACATCTATTCAATTTTCTAAGTCGACTTACTGAAAAAAGTTATTAGATACACTCATCGTCTCTACCTCTGAAAACATGTTACCCATCCAATCCAATACAAAGGAACCTATTTATTTAAACAGTATCTACCTCTACATGTATTATGAAGCATGTTTTCTTATTTCCCAGATCGAGCCGGAGTTTTTCAAATCCGTGACGCTGTTTTTCTCGGATATAGCCGGTTTTAATCGGATCACACTGGCCGTGGCGCCGATGGATCTGGTCCGGATCCTCAACAGTTTGTACACGTCCATGGACAACATCATAGACAAGTACGATGTCTACAAGGTGGAGACGATCAACGACTCGTATGTCGTAGCTTCAGGTACGATTATTACGTCTGGTACGACTAGTGTATCGGATAACTGGTTTGGTACGATAAGTGTGTCGGGTAACTGGTTTGGTACGATAAGTGTGTCAGGTAGGGTAAGACAGGTATAGGAATCCAATTTAAGAACGACTGACATCAGATTACGGTAGAATACCCATAATCCGCCATTTTGAAACTCCTTCTACCGTCGGATTACTTCGGCCATTTTCGGTATACATCAATCGGGACCGGAGCTTTTCGGCTCATTGCGAATAGCTCCGCCCCCCGCCCGATGTATACCGAGAAAGACGAAATCAATCCTATGATGGAACGCGGTTCAAAATGGTGGATTATGGGTATTCTACTTTGATTTAAGAAATGACAGGTATCGGATTCTTCTTTAGGCACAATAAGAGACAAGCGAGGCGTGAGAAGCTCTGGTAAGGCAGGGCTCATATAGGAAAAGTTCCGATAAGACTAGTATTAGATTCAGTGGATGTTAACTTGATTGTCAATGCACTTTAAAAAAGATTTTTGGTATAAAATTAACAAAGACGAATGCTTTTTAAAAGCAAATGATAGCAGAATTTTCAATGGCAGCTAAATATGTGGAGTTTCATTAGATTTGTTTGAAAAGTGTTTGTATCTGTATTTAATGTCATTAACCCTTAGAATGCTTGGTTATTTTTTAAAAATAGATTTTTGTGTACTTCGTTTTCCAAAACATTAAATATCTGCTTAATTTTGATGCGGCAAGATACTCAGAGTAGCAAGCAGGTAAGATCACAGGCCAGTCGCCAATTTACTTGGCGGCGGGTCTGGATCTAACCCGTTTGCATTTAAGCATGAAGACGATTCCATCACTGTAAGGGTCAATGGGTAGCTAGTAAATGGTTTGTACATCAGAATTGTTGGAAAGCTCTTCTGCACTACATACCCAATTATATACAAGCTTAACGATATATATTTGTTTACCAGGCCTCCCTACAAGGAACGGTATAAGACACGCACCGGAAATTGCGTCATTGGCCCTCGACATGCTCAGTATGATGCGCAATAAGACATTTCCGTCGGCATCCGCAAACTACAAGATCCAACTGCGGATTGGCATAAACACAGGTAATGGGAAACTATAAACACAGGTAATGGGAAACTATAAACACAGGTAATGGGAAACTATAAACACAGGTAATGGGAAACTATAAACACAGGTAATGGGAAAAATATAAACACAGGTTATGGGAAGTATAAACACAGGTTATGGGAAATATTAACACAGGTAATGTGAAACTATAAACACAGGTAATGGGAAACTATAAGCACAGGTTATGTAAAACTATAAACACAGATTATGTAAAACTATAAACACAGGTAATGTGAAAATATAAACACAGGTAATGGGAAACTATAAACACAGGTAATGGGAAAAATATAAACACAGGTTATAGGAAAATATAAACACAGGTTATGGGAAAATATATAAACACAGGTTATGGGAAAAATATAAACACAGGTTATGGGAAACTATAAACACAGGTAATGGGAAAATATAAACACAGGTTATGGGAAAATATAAACACAGGTTATGGGAATATAAATACAGGTTATGGGAAAATAAATAAACACAGGTTATGGGAAACTATAAACACATGTAATGGGAAAATATAAACACAGGTTATGGGAAAATATAAACACAGGTTATGGGAAAATATAAACACAGGTTATGGGAAAATAAAATCAAAATATACATACATGCATGCTTTGCTTTAGTTTTGAGGTAGAATAGCCATAATCTGCCATTTTGAAACTCTTTCTTTCGTCTGATTACTTCGGTCGTTCTCTGTATACAACGGTCGGTGCTGGAACAATTCGCTTTACACCGAATAGTTCCGGCTAAGACCCATGTATACCGAGAGCGACCGATGTAATCCGACGAAAGAAAGAGTTTCAAAATGGTGGATTATTGGAATTCTACTTTTAGCCACACATGATGTGTGGTCCATGGTATTCATCAATATGTCGAAGGTTTGACGAAAAGACTGTTTACTGTCAATTGACGAAATTGATACATGCTTGAACAACGCCATATTAATTATTCCAAAACCAATCCGGGTTAGGTGAAACCGTTATAACAGAGTATGTGATCAACAATGCTGTGTTGGTCGTATGCAATGATAAGAGATACCATTAAGGTTATAAGGGCGAACCAGCTGTAAACGCAATTACATGTCCGCTCTTGTATGCAAAATAAGATTGCGCAAAACATAGTATTCCTTCTTTTAAGGGGTTGAAGTATAGTATTATATCCAGTACTTTTAAAACTGACAATCCCTCTTGTAATTTGACACATTGAAAGTTTTAGAAACCAATGCAGTTGTAGATTTCAGAAGTTATTCTAAACGAAAAGTTTCATAGCATGTATGTGTATGTCAAGCTTTGGAGACTAACTCGAACTGTTCTATGTCTATCTTATAACAGCTATATAAAACCCCGTTTTCAATATCTGCTCTAAATGTTGATGCTGTTTCTGTATCGTTAAATCACGTTTAGAATATTAGTCTATGATTTAATTCAACATTGAAACTTTTACCTTCGCAGGACCTTGTATGGCGGGAATCATTGGTACGGTTATGTTACGGTATTGTCTGTTCGGGGACACCATAAATACAGCATCCAGGATGAAATCGTACGGACATCGTAAGTGTACACGATCATTACCATTCTAAGGTGTTCCAGTTCGGCAATTATTTATGTACTTTCTGTCTATGGTTTTACATAGAGAGTAAGTGTACACTATATCAATGAACATTATCCATTCTACGGTGTTCCAGTTCGGCAATTATTAATGTATTTTCTGTCTATGGTTTTACATAGATAGTAAGTGTAAACTTTATTAATGATCATTATCAATTCTACGGTTCGGCCATTATCTAGGTACTTTCTGTCTATGGTTTTACATAGATAGTAAGTGAACACTATATCAATGAACATTATCCTTTCTACGGTGTCCCACTTCGGCCATTATTTAGGTGTTTTCTTCTATGGTTTTACGTAGATAGTAAGTTTAAACTATATTGATGATCATTATTCATTCTACGGTGTTCCATTTCGGCCATTATTTAGGTATTTTCTGTCTATGTTTTACATAGATAGTAAGTGTACACTATATCAATGATCATTATCCATTCTACGGTGGACAGTTAGGCCATAATTTAGGTATTTTCTGTCTATGGTTTTAGATAGATAGAAAGCGTAAACTATATTAATGATAATTATCCATTCTACGGTGTCTCTGTTCGGCCATTATTTAGGTATTTTCTGTCTATGGTTTTACATAGATAGTAAGTGTACACTATATCTATGATCATAATCCATTCTACGGTGTCCCTGTTTGGCCATTATTTAGGTATTTTCTGTCTATGGTTTTTTACATAGATAGTAATTGTACACTATATCTATGAACATTATCCTTTCTACGGTGTCCCACTTCGGCCATTATTTAGGTATTTTCTTCTATGGTTTTACATAGATAGTAAGTGTAAACTATATTAATGATCATTATCCATTCTACGGTGTTCCAGCTCGGCTATTATTTAGGTATTTTCTGTCTATGGTTTTACATAGATAGTAAGTGTACACTATATCAATGATCATAATCCCTTCTATGGTGTTCCAGTTCGGACATTATTTAGGTATTTTCTGTCTATGGTTTTACATAGATGGTAAGTGTACACTTTATCAATGATCATCCATTCTAGGTGGACAGTTCGGCCATTATTTAGGTATTTCCTGTCTATGGTTTTACATAGATAGTAAGTGTAAACTATATTTATGATCATTATCCATTCTACGGTGGACAGTTAGGCCATCATTTAGTTGATTTGTTGATTTTGTGTGTTTGCTATAAGGGTTTAACTTTGCACCAACAGTGTTTCAGTTGTATTGCTATACCCGGTTCATAATCAATGGAACTTAACTGCCCTTAAGGGCTGATCAAGCTTGGTAAAGGAAACGGCGTTTCGTAAGGTAGCCGGGAAACTACCTCTAAACAATATCTGAATCTTCCGCTATCGTGATTTTATCTCACACTGAGAGGAGCCATGTGATGATTACAAGTTCTGTATTCTTCCCACTTCGTCACGGAGGCCGCAATTTAATTATTGTAGTTTTGCCACACCTTTAAAACGTGAAGAAATCTATCATGTGTACATGTAGTTTCAATCACTTTGTTTTTCAATTTATCTTTTATTTCGTTTCTTATGAATCAGAAGTCGTAAACATACTAATAACCAACGACAAAGACGTATTTAGCATACACATTTCATATAACTATGCTGTTAAATTAATGGTAATGTTCATTACCAAATGGATCCTGCAAGACTTTATTCCAAACGGTTAAATCGTCCAAAATACCATGGTTATCAAAACAATACTTTTACTGGAGAAGAGCTCGTATCTTGAGGTGTTTGATGAACACCCAATACGCGAATATTTCTAAATGCGAGTATGTTACCTTGTTACAGCCAGCAAGGTCCATATCAGCGAGTCTACCTACAACGCCTTAACTAAAACCGGCGGTTTCCGAATGAAATTTAGAGGCACTATCGACGTCAAGGTAATCCCTCTGCCCAAATTATCCCTGATCTATTTATTTGTTTACCTACTTATTTATCTAGTCCTTTTTTCTCATCTACGTATTCGTTAATTTCCTAATATATCTGTTCGTTCGTTTTCTCCTGTATGTATTCATTCGTCCACTGCACTTTTCATTCGCTCATCTTATCAAAAATGTACTGTCCATATACCCATCTACTTGTTCCTTCATCTAATCGAGTATCTACATGTATGTTAATGTTCCTCCACCAATCTTTTCATTCATCCATTTTCTCCTATTATATATTCTTTAATCATCTCATCGACTTAACCATTTATGTAACCATTTGTTTGAAGCGATCCTATTTCCATCTACATGTATTTTATATCTAAGATATTAGAAAAACTTTGTTGTTTGAAAGGCATTCCATTTCGACTTGTAAATTGTCTCAAGAGTTTACAAACACCTTTAAGAGAATGTTTGAAAGCTGTTTAAAGCACCATACAAACCCGATGTCCCTCTGCAGGGTAAAGGTATGATCTATTTGATTAGAAAATAACAAGTCAGAATAAACGTGAAACATTAATTCCCGTTTTATTTGAAGGAGTGTGTGAATATAAACTTTCGTCGCAATTGTACAAAAAGAGAATGGTCTAAACCCATGTTAACCCCTAACCAAACCCGATCTCTCCCTGCAGGGTAAAGGTATGATGCGGACCTACTGGATCATGCCGTGCTGGGAGGACGTGGAGGATATGAACGAGCCAGAGGATCTAGAATACAACCTCATGCCGGGGGAGCTGATGCGCTACTCAGACGGAAACATACTGCCTAGCAATAGCGGCGTCGCCAAGGGCAACGATATCGTGATATCGTCTAACAACAAGATTGGGGTGTGGCGGGAGGAGGATGTGTTTCTAGAGGGCGGGCTACAGAATGAGCATGGTACCATGAAAACGGGGATCCATCAGTGCTGAGATGGTTGGTTAGTTATGGGCATGTCGGTCACAAGTACATAGGGGATATTGTAGTCATCACCTCCATCCCCACATTGATCCTGAAACCCTTTACTTGTAACAAACAGTTTAAAGAAAATAACACGATACGAAGACTTTGGCAACATCACACAATGTGTTATAAATATGACAGCATTTTGCGTGGTGCATGAATCGTTTACAATTATTTGATCTCTCTAAATAAATCCGTCATCTTTCAATGTCATTCAAAACGAAATGATATAAGATCTGAACGTTTTCATGCACTTTGTGTTTTAAATGGCGCTGCGTTTATTAAGATGTCATATGATAACGAAGTTAAGATACATAAAATTCCTTTCGTAAATTTAAAAGAACTTCACCATATTGTTATTTTAACCTGGAAGAGGCAAAGTTGTGTCAGATAACATAGACATCCCGACACTATGTTTCAAAAGCTTCAATCAAAATTAAAGGGAATCTTTAAAATGAATGAATAATCATTGTTGATTTAACGAATCGAGATTGCTTAACTGGATTTCGATGACAATGAAAATTCGATAATATCTGTAGTTATCGGTTGTTATCGGGTGGTATTGGATGGTATCGGATGTTATCGGGTGTTATCGGATAACGAGTTCCAAAAGTTTTCGTTTTAAACTGATAACAACCATACGAATAACAGACTTTTTCAATATCGTCGTAATCTAGTGAAATAGTCTGATTATCTTATTTCCTGTATATACAACACATCCCAATGTCTCACTAATTAGAATAGTTCAATGGATACTAGCGCCATGAAAGTTGTTATTAGCTGTAAAGGCTTTTAAAGACTTCAAATTCAGGGCCAGGGTTTTTAAGTGTAAATAGTATTGTTTATTTGTACCAGTATATGTATCAATGTAACAGTGTGAAAGGATTTATGTAACGGCACACATGATCTATATCAAATTTGCTTCTATAGTCTTGTATTGCATATATACCATTCCCCATATTACGACATACGGTGATGGAGTTTTTAGAACATGAAATACGTTTCCTTAAGCGATGGTACAAAGAGAAAAAAGTCAAATATTCAGATTTTTTATTTTCCTTTTATTCTTTACACCTTGTGGTTTGGAAAACAATCGACAAAATTCAGAATAAATTATTCAATTGTTTACATGAAATTGGTTCGTGGTTTTTCATTAATAAAGATATACAGTTTATGTATGTGTACTTTTATTCATTTATGCCATTGGTGTGTTTTTTTTATTTTGTATTGCTACATCCCGAATTTAAAAAAAACAAAAACGTTTTACAGTCATTGGTTTAATTTTTCATGTCCAAATGAAAAAAATGGGAATCGATATTTGGTCTATCACGTGAAATTTGGGGGAAAATGGTCCAGAATGGAAAAATTCAACCGCTGACCATTGTAAGTTACAACGCTATTTGCAAGATTCTTGCGTACCCATATATCTAGGAACCAATGAAATACTAAATCAAGTCCTGCACAAAATTTAAGGACTTGCTATAATAATGAATTGAATACCCGATTTGTTGTTCCTAAGAGTTTTCTAATTTAACGGTTCCAGCTTCACAATTAGTTTGTTTGCTTTCGTTTTGTGCCCCGCCATTTCCCTCCATAAGCTTATGGTAGCATTTGAATGTACTTATCGATCTCTTGGTGATGATAAATAATGTTCACCTAGACGTGCCTAGAAATGTGTAGATTGAATGAAATGCTATGGCGGAAATGTGATGTTGGAGCTCTGATCGCAGCAATAAAACAGCGAGTTTGGCTGAAATGACGTAAAGCAAAAACAGGAGTGAACATAAGCGTAAGTACGTATAACATGTACATAATGTACGAGGACAGAGAGATCTCCAGACTTAGCGGATTGCAGACGACCCTAATATATATTTGATGACCTGATGCGAGAGATTACTCCGTCTACGAGTTATAAGTTCTAAACTACAAAACTGTACACCTATATACATATATACAAAACTGTGCACCTATATACATATATACAAAACTGTACACCTATATACATATATACAAAACTGTACACCTATATACATATATACAAAACTGTACACCTATATGCAAATATACAAAACTGTACACCTATATACATATATACAAAACTGTACACCTATATACATGTACATATATACAAAACTGTACACCTATATACACATAACACTATAAACTTTGTGTCCCAGGATGTCTCGTCACTTTCTACTGCTAGTAGTTCAATCTTACTACAAATGGCACACATCTTACAAGCTATAAGTTATACACGAAAAAAGGGAAGAATGTTACAGGCTATAAGTTATAAACTACAAAAGGCACAAATCGTACAAGCTATAAATTATACACGAAAAAAGGGAAGAATGTTACAGGCTATAAGTTATAAACTACAAAAGGCACAAATCGTACAAGCTATAAATTATAAACTGAAAAAGGGAAGAATGTTACACGCTATAAGTTATAAACTACAAAAGGCACAAATCGTACAAGCTATAAGTTATAAACTGAAAAAGGGAAGAATGTAACACGCTATAAGTTATAAACTACAAAAGGCAGGAATCTTACAAGCTATAAGTTATAAACTGAAAAAGGGAAGAATGTTACACGCTATAAGTTATAAACTACAAAAGGCTCAAATCTTACAAGCTATAAGTTATAAACTGAAAAAGGGAAGAATGTTACACGATATAAATTATAAACTACAAAAGGCACAAATCGTACAAGCTATAAGTTATAAACTGAAAAGGGGGAGAATGTTACACGCTATAAGTTATAAACTACAAAAGGCACAAATCGTACAAGCTATAAGTTATACACGAAAAAAGGGAAGAATGTTACAGGCTATAAGTTATAAACTACAAAAGGCACAAATCGTACAAGCTATAAATCATAAACTGAAAAAGGGAAGAATGTTACACGCTATAAGTTATAAACTACAAAAGGCACAAATCGTACAAGCTATAAGTTGTAAACTGAAAAAGGGAAGAATGTAACACGCTATAAGTTATAAACTACAAAAGGCAGGAATCTTACAAGCTATAAGTTATAAACTGAAAAAGGGAAGAATGTTACACGCTATAAGTTATAAACTACAAAAGGCTCAAATCTTACAAGCTATAAGTTATAAACTGAAAAAGGGAAGAATGTTACACGATATAAATTATAAACTACAAAAGGCACAAATCGTACAAGCTATAAGTTATAAACTGAAAAGGGGGAGAATGTTACACGCTATAAGTTATAAACTATAAAAGGCACAAATCTTACAAGCTATAAGTTATAAACGGAAAAAGGGGAAGAATGTTACACGCTATAAGTTATAAAGTACAAAAGGCATAAATCTTACAAGCTATAAATTATAAACTGAAAAGGGGAAGAATGTTAAACGCTATAAGTTATAAACTACAAAAGGCAGGAATCTTACAAGCTATAAGTTATAAACTGAAAAGGGAAGAATGTTACACGCTATAAGTTATAAGTTTTAAACTACAAAAGGCAGGAATCTTACAAGCTATAAGTTATAAACTGAAAAAGGGAAGAATGTTACACGCTATAAGTTATAAACTACAAAAGGCAGGAATCTTACAAGCTATAAGTTATAAACTGAAAAAGGGAAGAATGTTACACGCTATAAGTTATAAACTACAAAAGGCACAAATCTTACAAGCTATAAGTTATAAACTGAAAAAGGGAAGAATGTTACACGCTATAAGTTATAAACTACAAAAGGCAGGAATCTTACAAACTGTAAGTTCTATTCTACAAGAGGCACACATATCATATTATTTTTTTTATTGTAATTTTAAAGCACTATCAATATTGAATAGATTATCTTGTCGTGTTGTGAACTTGGTGACTAAAATCCTATATGGAACTTTAGCTTCCTTACTCATTAACACCTTACTTTAACCCATTGGCGGCTGAATTCTTGGTCGACTTTGTCAACTCTGGAAGGCACATATTATCGTCTGTAATGATGTTTTCCAAAAAATGTTCACAAATTGTTGGCAGCTGAGAAACCAGAGCATGTTATGTTTTTTTTCATGGGCTTATCGCGTTATTTATGTCTTTAAAAAAGACAGATTTAGGAATATTAAGACAGGATGAGATGGTTATACAAAAGATCGACTGGAGGTACATGTTGTTAGAACGTATCACGGCGTTGTATGTTTATGAACCATAATTGAATCTGAGAAGGGACGCACATGTTTGGACAAAGATGGTTAGTTTTTGGGTTAGGCCTAGTAACAATGTGTTTATTAGGTCTTTGATTTGGAAAATGGAAAAGTGAAAGAAATATACATTCTAAGCTTGAAGTAAATAAAGCCTTAGGTTAACAAGTATAGGCCCCTATTAAACCTGAATTATCAATTTGCCCAGGTGACTTCCACATCAGACATACGTAAACTTAGCGAGTTATGAGGAAAGCATTAAAGATTAAAATCGAAAGGATTAATTAATTATCATGAGCAATGTATCCTTTTGTCACAATGGTTAAAACCCAATACACAATAATGAGTTTCTTTTCAAAATTTTATTTTGTCGTCTGCTGTCTCTTTCAATTTGGACAAGTCACACAATCCCAAACGAGGAAGTGGTATGTTTTACTAGGCTATCTTTCTTTACGACGAATTATTAACTTCCCAAGATGCAGACTACAAACGAATTTGCAGAAGAACCTGCGAGATTTGGAGGATATGACTGTACGAGTAAATGCAACAGATCCCAGAATAAAACAGCTCGCCCTCTTCAACCAAAATCGGAGAGATAATTTGAAAAAGTCTGTCTGTCTGTCTGTCCGTCCGTCCGTCCGTCCCGTCCGTCCGTCCGTCCGTCCGTCTGTATGTATCAACTTCTCTTTCTGATTCTCTCACACTCCAAAAAGAAACAACTGGCTACTTTTATCAATAAAATCCAGCAGGTTTTTCGATAAGAAATTATGCCGCAATCCACTACACATTCCCACTAGAAATATTGATGTGCTATGTCTTAAGTTCAAATACGATCCGCCTTGACATTTCGAACAGTGTACCGTCGTTTTGAAGGGTCTGTCAAGGAAATCCCATCTTAAACATGACACACGTCATTCAACGCTGCTAGCAGGTGCGCTGTAGAACGTCCAAATATAGTAACACTTAATTAACAGTGACGTCACAGGGTCGGCCATTACTACAAATTCATTCGTACTGGGAAGTGAAGGAAACATATTGTACAACAGATAAATAAGGTATTTTTGCGCTATAATGGTATTATTTATAAACAAGTTTCGTCAACTTGATGTTTCAAACGCTGAGTATTAAGGAAAATGTATGGTTTGAGTCCTCCTTTCTTAAAATAATTCCCATTTGTTTTGATTGTGTAAAAAGTGGGTGGGGTGCGTAACAGTTTCATACAAATATTCTCATTTTATCAGTACTTCCTTCCTTCTATTTTTCCCGAATGGTGGTTGAACTGATTGAAAAAGACGTCTACGTTACACAAACTGGTGTACCAATGGGATTATTCATGAATTCATGAAGCCCTTCCCTTGACGTTCACCATGGGAGGGCGTCCATTGTGGGTCAGTGAATGAGTTAGTCATAAGTCATAGATCTGTCAGAATGTGGTAACACACAAGGGTTCGGCGTTAGGAATTCTTACCTACTATACACTTTGGGTTAGTGTTAAAACATTGGTTTAGATAGCAGACAATTAGCAGACAATTGCCTCTTCATCAAGTTGGCTGTTACCAATTGAATGTGGGGTTTTCTCGTGGAAATGTTCATTTAGTAACTTAAGGGTTGAAGTGTCAGTAGTAATTATGAAATGGATTTATTCCTGGAAGAAACATTATTTAAGCTTAAACTAATTCATGGATTGTGAAACAATATCCTTCAAGCCTATATTTATCAATCTCAATTTTGTCTCCTGAATACATAATCAGAAAAAATAATCACTTATATCGAAAAGGGGATATGTGAAAAGTGGACCCCTCCTCTCATGGGATTCATAACAACGGTCTGAATCTGTCTCTACCAATATCACAGGACCATAATCCTCCACAAGAAACTTGCTTCCTTTTACTGATTCAGTTTACTAGTAGACGAAAAACTCAATTATTCAGATTGTCACATATACTTTCTAACACTCAGCTATCTCATTGTTTAATATTGTTGTTATCCAAACTGGAATGCAAGCTTGAACTGCGAAACCTTGGTCTTTACTCTCATATTGTATTTTCAAATTGGTATCTTTAGAAATCATCTCTTGTTAGCTTTTGATGTATTGATGTTCTTTACAACTTAGATTCTATTTAAAACATATTTGTTAGTTACAAGCAAACCTTGACTGTGTTTTGAAAAGTGTTCTCACGCATAATATTTTTAGAGAACATCTATATGAAACCCTTAATTTTCAGTTTTCGATACATTGTTTTTCTCCACTTTCAGCAACAGACAACAGAAATGAGGGAGTACAAACTAGTCGTTTTGGGTAGTGGTGGTGTTGGAAAATCAGCTTTAGTAAGTAACTAAGTTAACATGTATGTTATTGACAGTAAACTCAATTATTTTGGTTTTTCTCTTTATCCTAAGTAATGGGACGGTTAGGATCACTTGCTTTAAAAAACTATAAATGATAAACAGCTTGTATAACTTTAAAGGTAATATATATTTTGAAAAAAGTTATAGATGACGAATCTCTTGTAACAGATCCAGAACAGGCTTGTTAACATACTTGCTCAACTCAATACCCTGTATGGTATTTGGATGTATTTCTATATTGATAACATGAACCACCAGCAATAAGAACTGTTGTCCTTTAAAAAGATATGAAACCATTGTGGTAAGAGCAGAAATTGCTTGTTATGGGCATCCCCTGCTGTTGTCACTGATTTTCAAGCTTTTATTGCAAGAGCAGTAAAGCAAGTGCATGCGCACAAATTTGGTTATAGTTGTCTTTATAAACGAAGAAAAAAAGTTTCTTATTGTCAATAGCATGGATGAAAGAGAATATTCATGTTGAACACATCATCATTTACGTTGTGTTTTGAAATGTTTTAAATGTCACTCTCACAAGATGCTTTTGTCTGGTATTCATGTACATGCTTATCGTCTTTCTTTTAACAGACAGTACAGTTTGTGCAAGGGATATTTGTGGAAAAGTATGATCCTACCATTGAAGACAGTTATAGAAAAGTAAGTAACTCTGTTAAATCATACATATAAACATTTGATTACCTACAAAAGCTTACAACCTTTTTCTTCTCTTCTCTGCTGTATAAACTGCTTTATAACATAATCATTACAGAGAATTCCTCTAATACTAAACAGCCCAATATTTCATTTTCTTTCTGATCTTTTTTCACTTTACATTTTATCTTTTTATCTCATTCATTCAAAGCTGTTATTAGTTATTTATATTATCAGACTCAAGTTAACAGTAAAATATTAAAACTTCATGTTGAGGATTCTGTAGAAGACAGAGTATTACCGAGTTCTTCTTAAACATGAAGCTTTTACTATAATGTGGCACTGAACCCGAGTTTTTTGCTGTTGAATGAAAACTATAAAAAAGGAATGGTTAGATCTTTTTTCGCTAAGTTTTTTTTACTTATCTATGTAAATTATTCCATCCTATTGTTAATAAACAGGAAATAAAAGCTTGTCTCTATCAGAATTTTGTTAACAGAAATATGCCATCAGTTAACAATGCTTTTTAACTTTTAATACAGAGTGACCGTGAAGGGTAATACTTTTATTTCAAATCAAGTTGTGCTATGGTATTAAGGGGTGTTTATATTTATTTCAGCAAGTTGAAGTTGATGGACAACAATGCATGTTGGAAATTTTAGACACAGCTGGAACAGTAAGTTATCCTTAAATAAACTGTTAACCCATTACCAAACAATAACAACGTTTGACCATTTTGTTGCAGACGACTTGGGAAAACATGGTGGGGAAAGGAATAAATGCTTGTATTGAGTAATTTTTCCCTTTCCTACAATGTTTTCTACCCTAATGTATCAGAAGATAATTTTCCAATTTCATCAAATTTTGAAATGTCGTCTGCAAACTCTTTCAATATGGGACAGTCGAAAAATTGGTGTTTGGTAAAATATCAAATAGTATGTTATTATGTCATGTTAAAATTTAAGGAAATTTTTTTGACGAAGATACATTTCCCACTATATGTAATTTCATTTTATTGCCACAGTTCAGCTCTGTTACCTTTCTGTTGAATCAGTATGTTTAAAGCAATATTCATTTTCTGATTTAGATGTAAGCTAGCAAGGGGCAAAGTCCAATGGATAACTTGACAGTTTATCAAGAAAACCTTTTTATATGTCTTCTTGGATTCTTTTAAGACAAAGGATTTGGAAAGGAATTCTAGATCTATTAGCAAAATTGTTTGATGTCTACCAAAGAAATTCTGTAAATTGATTATATCCTCAATAAATAGATTAGCCCATGGCTACGAAATGACCCTCCTTTATTTTGAATATTTTGATGCCACAGTTCAAGCACATCTTAGAAAAAAAATCTTAAAGAGGTAAAATAAGTTAAACAAATCAATATTTCTCAATTTATATTCTCAGCATTGAATAGAATAGAATATTTGTTAATTTTCTATGCAATCTCTTAAATCACCAACGCTAAGAAAAATACTTTTCACTTTTTTCTGAAGTACTCTTGAAACTATGAATTCATTCCTGTTTTGATAATGGTTAACCTTGTATCTATTATGAAACAAGTAATTCCCTGCAGGATTCTTTTCACAGTAATTTATGGTTAAAATATATATGTGCAAATTCTCAGGGGGCCAGTTGTTTACACTTTGATCACATTGTTCAATTTTACGTATTGTCACACTGTTGTGCTGTAATATATTAATGTATGTATTCCATATTTATAGGAACAATTCACAGCGATGCGAGATCTGTATATGAAGAATGGTCAAGGTTTTCTGCTCGTTTACTCTATAACTGCCCAGTCCACATTTAACGATTTACAAGATCTACGAGAACAGATTCTACGAGTCAAAGATACAGAGGAGGTAAATCTCATTGATCAAAATATACAACCCAATATCCCAATGTTACTCTAGTTGAAAAAATCAAACACATTCCTAATCTTAAAATCCCCCTTAATGTATGATTACTGTAATTAAAGGTTTGTTCATATAATCAACACAAAATAGTAAACATTTTACCTCATAATGTTTATTCTTTTCTGATGATTAAAGAAAAAAAAAGGTTTTGTAAATTGTGATTCGGTCTTACCTTCTGCTGCAAATACTTCTTTAACCCTTTCCCAAACAATAACGACATTTGACCACTTTGTTGGCTTTAAAAAACATTGAGGGAAAAGGAGGAATTGTTCGTTACAAGCAAATTTTCCTTTTCCCACAATGTTTTCTGGCCTATCAAAAGATAATTTTCCAATTACAGCACATTTTGAAATATTGTCTGCAAACTCTTTCAATTTGGGACTGTCGAAAATTTGTTGTTTGGGAAAGGTTTAAGTGAAGAATTTAGTTTGTTTGGAATCAAGATCTCCATGTTTTCAAAATATCTTAATCAAAATAAATTCCCAAAGCCCTGAAACGTCCACTATTTTCCTACCATTAATAATAATGAGTCCCTATGTAATTAACCTTTACCAATGACAGCTTCATATGATGTCACATGTTCATTCAATATTTCTAATCCAGCCTTATAGGATATTTATACATCATTCATGTAACATGGTTCATCATTAACCTGTCATCAGATTTCTCATTACACATAACCCATAACCACTTATATAGCTGTACATATTTTATTCTAATTGATACAGCTAATTTGTTAAAAAGTCAACCCATTCCCATAGTAGATAAGTGGTCTGAGAAGTTAAGATAAGGAGATACATTAAGAGTCTTCTATACATAGTATTTCTCAACTTTAGTTGCATCTTTATTTAAGGAGTATATTTAAGTCATTTCAGTCTAGTCACAAAATAGATTTATAAAAAGAAAAAGATATGAACATAGCAAATAGGCTTCTTTTGCAATTTGTTCTTTAATTAAAATGGTTTCCTTTCAATATCATAAAGAAATTAAGACCAGTCACAAGTTGCCATATGGATGAAATGATAATGTTGTATATAGTGGACACTGATATATCTCTCTATCTTGCTCCATGCTCACTTGTCAGGCCAAAACAAATGTTCAGTTTACAGATGTCTAAATGTTTACTTTTGCATGTTATGGGATATTCTTCATATGATTCCCCTCAGTCCCTCACTCAGTAGAGGTAAAAAAGAATGCTACAGTGATACTGTGTGAGGTTTTATCTTTGGAACATGTGCAGGGTGTTAATCCAAGTGCTTTATTAACAAAATGGAAGCATGATGATGGCTTATCAGCACTTGT
Source organism: Cerastoderma edule (assembly GCA_947846245.1). Classification (NCBI taxonomy): domain Eukaryota; kingdom Metazoa; phylum Mollusca; class Bivalvia; order Cardiida; family Cardiidae; genus Cerastoderma; species Cerastoderma edule. Next base: position 37,695,172 of record OX401413.1, on the reverse strand, counting down.
CTGGGTGACATTGACCTTTGAATTGTGTTATTGCTTGTTGCATTCATTTCCTTGGAATTGACTTTCTCATTTATTCTTGAAGCTGACTCTCACTATCAACATTTGAAATATAAGTAATACCATCTTACATTATCATATCTTTAAATGCTTTATCTTTGGAAATTATTGCATATTCATTTCATTCTTCATTTGCCTCTCTTCATTGAAAATATTCTCCGTTTTTGGCATATTTTCTTTCAATGTTAAAGATATTCTAATTTAAGACAAAGAATGAGAAATGCCATTTATATCTCCATGCTAAACCAAAGATGTTTTTTGACAAGGGACAATTATCTCACAAGCAAGAGGTTCTTTTGTGAAGTTGTTTTTCATTCAAATAATTCAATCTTGTGTTTATTAAGGAAAGGGTAAATGCCATGATATGTTATGTGTAGTGCCCAAATCAATCATTGGGGCAAGCAACTGCTGGCATAATAAGAGACTAATTTTGAATTACAGACTGTGCATAAAGCATGGGGTTGACTACCATCATTTTTGTTTGACCCGTCTATAGTGATTATAAACCATATGATTTTGGTTTTTAAACACCATTCAACTGAATCTCATCCTTAAGTTGCATGGCTTATTATTCAACAGGTCTTTGCTGATATCAAAATACATATTCATTGGGTTGATAAGTTTCAGAAGTGCAATGCATTATAATTACCTGTAAAATATTTTTTCCTACTTAATAGTTAATTTGTTTAAAGAAAATGATACAAGAAACAAATTTGTCTAAAACAGAAAAATGAATGCAAACCCAAAAAAATCTTTTTGTCATTTATAGTTGTTGTCCCAAATGCAGATTTTTAAAAGTTTTATTGGGGGAAATGGGTTTAAAAAAATCATTACATAGTATACCTTTTGCTTTCTTTGTCGCTATGATTTCAATTGGACTTGAAAAGGATTGTTCTTTTAAAGTTCTCCTTGGTTGGATTCAGGAATGGTGCTGAGGGAAGAATAGTAGAAATCAGCACACATACAACTACAAAATTACATTTCTTCACATTAAATTATGATTTAACAGTTTGGGATGGATGGGTTTTCATTTTTCTCCTTCAGCATTTAATTCTTTCATCACCATTTTATAAAGTTGTTACAAAGGGTATTTTTGCTAATTTACTTCAATTGTTTGTCTTTAATGATGATTAATGGAACCATGGAATGGGTGAAAACTAATGAATTGTTTTTAAAGTACAAATATGTCAAACATTCTATTTATCATACTCTGGGTGGGTCCTGCTACTAACTCTGGTTTTTTTTCCTTTGTAATTTAAGACTGGGCTTTTTTATGTGTATTATGAATTATTTTAATAGCACTTTTCTCATAGAAATGTAACATAAATGATAAAGAGTTTAAGGCAAGCTATACTACTTTAAACAAATATAATGTGTAAAACTAGTCACTACAAATAAAGGCTTTATATCTTGGAAGTAATTTCATCACAGAACTTATTTCTTAAGCTTTGTTTAACTCCTTTATGATCCGCGTGGGTTCAAATCCTGAGAGGTATATGGATTTTCATGAGAGGCAGTCTCCCGACTGACTTACGGAATGCCGATGGTTCTACCCACCTTGACCAGCCCTTATGGGCAGTTGAGTATGGGGTCTTCCTCCATCATTTAGAGTCGGGCATCGCTACATAACTGAAATAATGTTGAAGTGATGTAAAACCCATATAAAAAAAAAAAAAATCCTTTATGAAACATACTGACATGAATTGCATTTTAACACGGCCATACAATTCATTTCACAACAAACACAGACACTGTTCATCAAAATGTCTCATTAATCCAGGAAAATTAATTGATTTAGTGACATAATGAGTTAATTGATATAGCAATATAATGCTGCTTGCAACAAATAACCAAATCTCTCAATGAAGAACCTTTATCATGCGATTTTAAGTTTGACAAACGGTTCAATATGATCTATCGAGGCTTTGTCAAACAAGTCAAACTGGTCGTGAAGTTTCTCTGTGGCGAAGAGATGGACGATTCACTCTCAAGAGACCAAATAAAATAAGGTGAATATTATTCTTTACATTTTCAAAATTTATTGTAGTAGTGGTTTTGCATTTTATTTTGTGTGTGTTTGATAATCCTTCATTTGTAAACAACCTGTTTTTGTGCTTGTTTTTGAAGTTTGTGATCTGTTGTATTAATAGATTTTTGTTAAGATTTTAAACCTCCCCCATCCCCCACCACCCCCAAAAAAGGATATAAATTTATTTTGTTTAAATATACCAACCAAATAGCTTCAAATCTTCGATGTTAAAGGAGAAAACTGAATCTTAAATAAACTCGATATGCTCATTCTTCTTATGGAAATGATTATCCTTAATTCTGTTCTATATAAAAATCATTGCATGGTCTTAATTGTGGCTGCATTATAATTTTGGAGGCTTTTTATATAAGGATTGCTTTGGTATATCAACAGCAATGTATGAATAAGAAGTAGTTTGATATGTCCATAATCATCTTAACTTCTAAAGTTTTTTTTATTTCATATCTTAATTTAATATTGCTTAAGGAATTTGACTTTTGTTTGATGTAAACAACTCTTCCATAACCTTAGCATATTATGAAGGTATCTGTGTTCGGCTTTTTAAAAGTAATGTTAACTGCAATGAATTCAAATGATAAAGATTTATAAATGCCTAAAAGTGTCTACATCACCTACACATGATTGAATCTGTTGTTTTAGATATAGCCCATGTTGACTGGCATTCAATGATACATAACATACTTTGTGTTTTCTATGAATTAACCAAATCTTAAAAAGAAAGGTTTTGATGCCCTTACGTAGCAATCAATGAAATTGTTAACAGAAACAAAAATATTGAACTTTCATATCCGTTTTGTTGTTGGGTCTCACTTAAGAGACCCAAAAGGGAGTCAAAAAAAGAGAAGACAAATTGGCTAATGGACAATGATGACTAAATGATAGAGGTTCCCACCAAGAATAATAGTTTCATGAATGGTACCTTCAATCAAAACATACATCATGGTATCTCTGGTACAATAATGGTATCTCTGGTACAATAATGGTATCTCTGGTACAATCATGGTATCTCTGGTACAATCATGGTATCTCTGGTACAATCATGGTATCTCTGGTACAATCATGGTATCTCTGGTACAATCATGGTATCTCTGGTACAATCATGGTATCTCTGGTACAATAATGGTATCTCTGGTACAATAATGGTATCTCTGGTACAATAATGGTATCTCTGGTACAATCATGGTATCTCTGGTACAATCATGGTATCTCTGGTACAATCATGGTATCTCTGGTACAATCATGGTATCTCTGGTACAATCATGGTATCTCTGGTACAATCATGGTATCTCTGGTACAATCATTTTAACCCTTTCCCAAACAAAAACGACGTTTGACCACTTTGTTACAGACGACTTTAGAAAACATAGTGGGAAAAGGAGAAATTGCTCGTAACAAGCAATCTTTCCTTTTCTCACAATGTTTTCTGCCCTATCTAAAGATTATTTTCCAATTTCATCACATGTTGTCTGCACGCTCTTTCAGTTTGGGACAGCCGAAAAATTGTTGTTTGGGAAAGGGTTATAAGACATTTTACAGAAAGAGAATTATGATGGATACCTCATTTTGACACATTGTTTTAATTGCAATCTCATGAGCATGCAGTAGTCTCAGAGTATTTATTTTTGAATTAGTTTCCTTATGTGAAGCTGCAATTCACTTGGGAATTAGAATAAGTTAAACATTATTCTGTATGTTTACCAAAACATAGGAATATTGCTGTTTTCTGAACAATTAATCAGGATTTGTGTAAGATAAGGCTTTGAATATTACAAGATTTTAAATTGACATGAAAAGAAGCTTTAACATTTAATATAGAATTCATCATAATCTTGAATTGAACCCCTGTTTTGAATTGACAAAGAGCACATTTTTGTTTAATGTTTTAAGTCATTTTTGATCATTGATGGCAAACATTCATTGGTCTTCATAACATTCTGGTGTATTATTTATTATATTTATTTGTAACTATCCTGCCTGTTCTGTAACCCATTTCCCATTTAGAAATACCATTTACACTACACACCTTTTCAAAACATTGTCTTTCATAGTAATGGTTTTTACTGTTATGGGCACTGGTAAAGTGTCGGCCTTTTGTACCAAAGATCCCAGGCGATGTGAAAAAAGCCTGGACAAGCCCGCAAATCAATGTGAGTACTGGTTAAGTATCCAAGAAGCAGTCGTCGAGAGCGAGTTCTATGAGCTTCCAGCTGCTGTCACAATCATTGTAAAATAAATAAGTTAAAACAACAGTTAAACAGTATTAAATCAACAGAGCACCTTAAAACAAATATTTTTTGGTTGATTCACTGATGATCCTATAACTGTCTATTACAAATAATAAAATAAGTTTTTATATATACATATAATGGAGTGATATTTTAACCATATTTAGATAATATCTTTTAATGTACATGTTTGTAATATTTTTATTACAAGAAGTAATAACTTGGTTTTCTATATTTGTGAATTTATTTAACACACTTTCTAATGACGATTTGTGTAACAACATACCTAACTTTTTTCTTTTATTGTCTAACTGCAGTAACTTATCTTATAAGATTAAAGTCGTTTGCAAACAGATACAATTATGGCTCTTCCATTCCATTTATTAAATTTTTCAAAATTATATGTACTGGATGTTAATACCTTCATTACATTCCTTGTTCAAACTTGCATGCATTTGACAACATATTATTAAATTGATCAGGTACTGTGAAAAAATAATGAATGAAACAAATAGAAAAGGTTTTTACAAAGGAATGTATAGGGTTTGACTATTAACTATAGTTAGTTATCCTTTATCATTTTCCCTTGAACTAAAGAATAAGAGCATCAATAGTTCCAAATTCAAAAAAAGTGAACATATTCAGTACATGATGGATATATTTCATATTTAAACGGTAAAGTACTGTGAGTTTCCATTGTGAAGCAATGAAACTTTGATCAAAAAAAGATTAAGAACATCAATTCATTATTTCTTTTCTGTGTTCATATGAAAGGTGTCTTTTCATTTAAGAATTAAGGGCTTTTAAAGCTATCTGCTAGAAGACACAATTTTAGATATGCTGATATGCAATTTTGTTTGTATTACTTCATGACTTTCAAGTTTTTTAAACATTACCTTTAATCATTCCTATATTTGGGATTTTGTGATTGGTCCAATTTAAACCTGACATCAGATAATATTTATAAAGTATTTAATCATATGTTTATATGACTTTGGTTAGGAATCATTATAAGAAATAAAAAGCAAGTTTATAATGGGCAATCTTTTTAAGTCAAAATTGATAGAGCCGTTTGCTAGAGGTTTGTTTAAATGAAGATATATGATAAAATTGGTTGATTATTTTGAAAAAGAAAGAAAAAAGATTAAGAAAATTCTTTTCATATATACGGTATGAAATAGCTTACTATGTAAGTGCATGGTGTCTGGATTTTGTGCATTGTTCCTCTGTCTTTTTCTAGTATATTTAACTATTCCTATACAAAAATCTTGTGGCTGTTTCATACTTTAAGCAGTAGATGACAATGTCAAATGTTCATTTATATTGTGAGATATATCACAGAACTGTACTTCTATACTGACCCTTCTCAATTTTGTTGATGTTTTCTAAGTAAATGACTGTGAGTGTATCAAACCAGTTCATTTTATGGTTTGATATAATAGCTTCAAAATATTTATATTTATGTTTACATTGCATCTGTTTTGAAATAGAATTAAATTCACGGGTAATTGTTTCAATACTTTAAAGACATATATGTCATTAAGATGAAAAGGACATACTAAATATAAATCTTAAAATCATACAAAGATGCATTATAATGCAGACTCACAAACACAGTGAACAAAACAAAGTATTCTTGATAAGCCTGATTACCCATTCTCACATTGGGGATGGTGTATCACTTAAAAGTCGATAGAAAAGAGCATATCAAGGGTTCATTGCCATACTTTAGTAAGTGCTTTATGTTAACAGTTAATGAAGCACTTACCATAGTCTTGCATTGATCATTTGATATAAAAATAAAAAATTTCATTACGTTATTTGGTAGACAACTAAATGTCAAATAGTTTTAATGCTTAGTAAGAGTGACATAACTGTTTACAATGATTTTAAAGACTTCAGCAGGAGTTATGTTAAAGCACAGTTTTTAAGAATAAGTGTTTAGTAAAGTTTTGATGAGTTGGTCACTTGTTTGGAATGAATGTGATTGTTGTGACTTATTGACAGAACAATTTGTTCACATTGTAAGAAACCAAAGCAAAACTATATGGGGAAGTAATGTGTTATAAAATGTGTGTTTTACTTCAGAGACATTCTACTATGATCTTTTTGTGTAAACAATGAAGTCACTTAACAAAAGAAAATTATGTTTTGACAAAGGATTCCATTCATTAGATCCTTTTTAAGATAATCTTTATACTTTTTGATTTGGAAAATATAAAAGAAAACAGCTCTTTGGGTTGATTCCTGAAATTTCTTGTATTCAGATCACACATTAATCAATTAGCTTGCAATTTGGAAATATTTTGATATCTAAGAAGTAATTAGTAGTAAGTTATTTTCCTTAACCCTTCGTTTGATATCTACTCCATGAAGTGACTTGTTCAGGACAAAAACAGGCATTATAACTATGGAAAGCTGCCTGTTTTTAAGTTCAATGATCTTATGTCAACAACAAAAAAGGGACTTTAGTAAATTATTTGGTGAAATACATTAAATGCAGCCATCTTGAATTTGTTATTTGAATACTTTCTACAATTCTAATTTCTTCGATTTCTGATACCAAACTATTAATTCTATATATTACAATAATCATTCAAAACCACATTACAGCATATTTTGAACAAAAAATGTTAAATGATGATTATAAAGTGTATACCTATTTAATAATCTATGTTCCATTTTCAAATTAGTAAACAAAATAAGTCTTTGTTATATTTGATAGAAATTACTTTGACTAATGGAAAAGTTGCTTAATTGTGATATTTATTTTTTCAATGGTCAGCTTTTTTAGGATTGAAACCATTTTATTTGAAAATTTTGGTCAAAAATGTTCTGTGGGGTTTTTATGGAGAATTCTTTCAAAAGCCAGGACATTTACAGAGAAGGTCACAATTGAGTGCAAAAAGAAAATAAATATTTCTCAGATAATATAAGGAAAATTATTATAAAAGGGAAAATCCCCTTCTGTCCTGCAATTAAGCTGTTTCTATGATTTTGTACAACTCTCCATTAATACTATAAGTATGTTTTACTGGGAAATGTTATCTTTGTTGAAATGTTCTTCCAAAATGCGTCTCATATTATGCTATTACAATAGCATGATATTCATATGTACATGTATAATGCTAATATTCCTTCATTAAGTGTTTCATTACGCAAGTTGCATATAGATGTATCATACATAAACTAGTTAATGTATAAATCTCTTTCTGTATCAAATTTATGCAGTGATTGAATAACATAAAAGAAATCTCAAAATGCCAAGAAAAATGTCTAGTAGATTTCTATGTACATGTAATCATACATGTGTATTAATTAAAACAATGTGTTAATTGAGGGGAATCAACATTTTTTATAATGATTTAGATTAAAACGTATGTAAGATTCAAAGCAAAAACAAACAAGGAAAAACCTGTTTTCTCCATTTTGTTATACTGTTTTTTACTGTCTACTGCAGATATATCTAATGATTGTTGAACACCAAAAGTTAAGAGAAAAGGGTTAGACAGGCCATTTTGCTTTGTATAATACAAAGATGCAAGAAGGCAGAGTATATACATTTTGCCTTCAGAAATGTGGGAAATGCATGTATTCCTTGTTTGAAAGAGGTGCCTTCAGAAATGTGGGAAATGCATGTATTCCTTGTTTGAAAGAGGTGCCTTCAGAAATGTGGGAAATGCATGTATTCCTTGTTTGAAAGAGGTGCCTTCAGAAATGTGGGAAATGCATGTATTCCTTGTTTGAAAGAGGTGCCTTCAGAAATGTGGGAAATGCATGTATTCCTTGTTTGAAAGAGTTGTGTAGTTCAACAAGACAAATATATACATAACAAAAGATTGTAACCACTTTTTCGGACCTTGGATTCAATCCTTTACTCCATCATCAGAATAAAGAGTGATTTATCTAAGTTGACAGAACTTGTTTCACAATAGATGTAAGATGAATCAGTCTAAACTTAACTACTCTATTGTCTCTCATATTGATGCATCTACTTCAGAGGCTTGATTAACCCTTTAACAAACAACACATTTACGACTGTCCCAAATTGAAAGAGTTTGCAGACGACATTTCAAAATTTGATGGAATTGGAAAGTAATCTTCTGATAGGGCAGAAAACAGTGTGGAAAAGGAGGAATTGCTTGTTAAGAGCAATTTCTCCCTTACCACAATGTTTTCCAGAGTCGTCTGCAACAGACTGTTTAAATGTCGCTATTGTTTGGTAAAGGGTTAAGAAACTATGATGGCAAAAGGATAAATGTATCAACAGTATTTTTTTTCCTTTTTGTTGTTTGCTTTTGCTATCAAATGGGACCTATTAAAACAATAACACCAAAATGGGGAAATTGATCTATGCAGCTTATGGCATGTTTTATGTCAATGGATATAAGATATCAACTTGTCATTAAGCTTGATCGCATCTATCCCAGTGTTTTTTCTCAGTTTATTTATTGTTTCACATTTACCCTATAGTTGTGTTTTAGTCTAAAACTAATCACTAGTCTAAATAACAATCTTACAATTTTAAGTGTCTTTTATATGTAGGAAATTCAGTAATTGCTTATATAAGCAATAACTTCTCTCTGCAAGAATGGTCCTCTTATTCAAGCCCATTGTGGTCTACATACTATGTAAACTTCATATAAACTCACTCTGACACAGTTACAAATTACAATCAGTTTATCCTTTTTTGCAATGGTTTCCTATCAAATAATGGAAACAATATGTTACTATTAAAACATCCAAAATTCCACAGTGAGGCATCTATTGAAACATATAATTGAAATCTAGATCAAAATAATGATATGAAGTTATCAAACTACAGAGTGAAAAACAATTTTCTTTATGTTCCCAAAGTAGATGTTTAACGTTTCTGTTCCTTTTTTCCACAGGTACCTATGATTTTAGTGGGAAACAAATGTGACCTTGAGGATGAACGGGTTGTAGGCAAAGATCAAGGTCAGAGTCTGGCAAGTGCATGGAAAAGCTCTTTCTTAGAGACATCAGCAAAGGCAAAGATTAATGTACATGAGGTAATTGTTCAATTATCTATAACTCATCGGGATTTTCTCATAGATTCCCTTTTATTGTCCTTTGGAAAGGATTTGAAGTTAAATAGATAAAAATGTTATGTTTTAAATTTGATTTAATCTCAAAATTATCTAAAGTAGATTTTATGACAAATGCGAAAATTTCTTATCAAAAGTTACAACACATGGCAATTATAAAATCTAGTTTATATACTATTCTTTGTTAGATAAAGGAGAAATAACTCATATCAAGCAACTCATCAATTTATGTACATTAGATTCGTAAATCCTCTGCTGTAGTTGCATGAATACAAGAAGTACGAAAGAAATGACAAAATTCAGCTGTCACCCTGTTAAAAAACCATTAAGGAACATCTTGTATGTTTTATAAATAATTGTGAAATGCATATCAAAGGTTCAAAACAAGTCTTTTACAGACATGAAGCATCCTTCACAAATATGAAACATCTTCTAGTGTCACATCTGATCTCAATAGGTGAAATAAAGTTCCCTTTCCCCAAACTATTTCTAGCCAAAATGCACATATTCAAACTCCTCTCCTTTTTATTTTCAGATTTTCAATGAGCTTGTGTGCATGGTAAACAGGAAAGATCCAGGAAGCAAGAAGAAAAATCAGGGAGGGTCAGGTTCCTCCGGCTGTTGCTGTGTAATGCTGTAATTATCTGTCAAGGTACATCCAAGTTTTAATTGTAATATATCACCTTTATCATCTCACCTCTGGTTCATTACACTCATTTTTGGAAGTAGTCTGCGGCTTAGAATGTGATCCTGTCTGATCCAATGGTTGAGGTGGTGAACTAGCTACACAGGGGTTCCTGGTTCAAATGCCACTGGCACCACTGGTCTTGTTGGAGCATCTGTCCGAGATACATCTAATAATGTATCACATTTCAATATTGTATTTTTATTTATGATGCTATTCATGTTCATTAATTTTGTTGCCACATAATTTCGGTAAGCTGTTAAGTAAAACAGTAGCCAGATCTTGAAATCACACAGCCCCCCTCTGCATTATTGAATCAAGTCAAGGTATCAATGAATTTGGAAATTAGATGAAAAGTAGTCAACAACTAACTTAGAGAATTCCAAGGGTCTATTCAGCTAAATCAGCCCTTATAGGTATTAATAAGGGATCTTCCACCATCCATGGCGGATTGAGCATTGTTATGTAACTGAGAAAATGTTAACATTCTGTTGAATCCCAATTAACTATAGGTTTGTCAATAGCCAAGTAGAATTACAGTACATGTACTAACCTTTTCTAACATAGAGGGCACCCAATACCTTTTGCAGCATCAACAATTTGTTAATAAAACCTTTTTTGTTGTAATTTTTACCAAATACAGGATGCATCAATACAATTACCATCCTATAATAATTATTCACATTACACATACTGAAGCAAACAAAAAGTGCTTGTTTTGAGTTTGTTTAGTTTTATTTCTCTTTTAATTGGAATGTATTCATCTTTCTGTTTGAAACACCTCACAGTGTAAATGCAACAAGAAAGTGACAGTGAATGACTAACTATATTTTCTATATGTTACAGTTTGAGGGTAAACTATCACAGAAGAGGGCCAGTTTATTATGAGGTCCATTTTGAACAGTGCAGGAAGAAGAACATGTGTATTTCAAGAAAGCAGACATTGGAGTTACATGCATTCCTATCATCTTTATCTATCAACCATTTTAAATTACTGGAGCAGACAACTATTTATGTTGAACAAAGAAACTTTCAACTCTTTTTCAAAAAGTTTTTTTTAATTACAAATGATTTCCTTTTATTCAAACTAAAGTAGATGTTTTGTGAAGCCTGCCAGGTTTGGTTTCAAGTGCTCCATTACGTTTCATTATTTAAGCTTGAAAGTATGTGTATACTAGGCCTGAAAACCTGATAAAAGAAGAAATTGTACATTAAAAGAAATTTCTTCATTGATAAATGAGAAATCAACTTGTCAAGATAAAGTTAAACTCATGAGTGATTGAAGCCAATATATGGTTTGATAATGATGCTGTGCATGTTTACTGTGTATATCTCAAATAAATGAAAGACTAAAATAATCCCTTCAAAAAAGTGAATCACTTTGCATATAACCCTTGGTATGTGAGTTTATCTCAAATGAGAGCAAAATTACTTTTTTTATGTCCAATACATGTATCTCCCAGAACATGATATAAGTTAACTGGACCAAGTATGTAAAATCTGCCAAAGTGTGTAAATCTTTGCAATTCTCTACTCATCGTCTTATGTTATTTTTAACATCATCTTGAAAATGCTTTTTTTTTTATATTTTTTTCATTCACCCAATTCTTTTACGCTGTTCTACATGTGTGTGTTTTTTTTTAAATCAGTTTTTAAGGCATCATGCTCTAAAGTGTGTGCTTAAACTATGGAGCTTTTGAGATTTTACATTGATTGTTTTTTTAACTGTCAAGTGATCTAAACAGACTGAAACAAAGCTTGAATCTATGTGGTTAACTTAACAATACAATAACCATATCGCTCATACAGCCTCTAAATATCTTTGATGCATACTTACCAAATGTTATGACAAAAGAATAAACTTAAAATGAGCAAATTCTCTGTTTGACCAAATTCTCTGTTTGTCAAAATGATATTAATGCTCAAACTGATATTAATGCTTATTATCTAGCAAGTTAACTGATGACTTAATTTAGATCTTACGCCGAATGATTTATGGTATGTAACAGAGAAGGGGTTCATTGCAAAGGGGGTAAACATGATGCTTCATGTGAATGGGAAGATTTGTGTATGCTTAAACTTTATATTTTGCTAGTGCAATATGTATTCAATGTTTTTTGTAAATCATTCTAGGGAAATTCATTTTCTGAAATATCAACTAACAAACCTTTATTTAATAACTCTCTCAAAGCACAACTGGCACAAAATGAACTGACAAATGGCGGGAAAAATCAGGAAACGGTCGTTCCTACTCCTCTCCCTATGATATAGATGAAACAAATAGCTTTGATAGACTGTGATTTTCGCATCATGGTTTATCATTATCATGTTCATATTGGCTGAAGAACATGAGATGACGTGTTATCTCAGATAATCATTTCCCAAAGAAGTCGGGCATTTATGTTCAGAAATCTACTATGTGTAAAGTTTAGAGTAGTTGTAATTACTCAATTTTTTTTTATTTTGAATATTTCTCTTGTATTGGTGTAATTAATAGAAAACCCCTTTTTTAGATGATTGCTATCATGTAAAGAAATATTTATACAGTTTTTTGCCAATTAACATTGGAAACTTGTCAGTTGAACAATATTCAGGTGATAGTGTATTAGATAATGTTGGGTTAACTTCAGTAGTTCATTAGCTGCAATATTTGATTGGATATGTCCAGAAATCTCATACACAAACTTATTTTATCATAAGATTTTGAAAATGGTCTCTTACAGAAAGAATTTTTCATCTCCCTATATTATTAACATGGTAGTTTTGAAAATCATTTTCTGAAATAATTATATTTTTTATGATTTTAGACCCGACTTATTGAAAGAGCTTCAAAGAGAGGTTTGACCTTGATGGAATTAAAACAAAATTATCTGGCAACTTTTCAATTTATTGTGGAAAAGGAATCATTTATTTCAGCAAATGTCTCCCTTACCCACATCTAGGCTAATTCATTTTACTAAGTCATCTTAACGAACATGCAAATCAACAAAAGCCAGTTAAATATTTTAATGGTACTGATTCATCACTGTTTATGTATTCTAGGGTGTTATATATTCTTATTTATCATTTTAATATTTTTGCCTAGATAACATGATCTAGAAATGGTTCTCTTATGTCTTTTGCATAAAGTTATTGAAGTCATATGAAAAACCCTTTGCTGTTGGTGTACATTTGGATGATCACTAAAGTCATCACTGTATCAATTCTAATGTGTACCAACAATAAAGAGTTTGGAGATGAAATTATCAAGGGAAGTAACTCCCCCTTATTCAGACCTTCATTTAGTATGTAATGCTTGTGTGTATGATCAGTCATGATATTATCTTACTCTGTGTAAATAGCCTTTTTTATCAGATCTGTGTATTCAAATGCAATAAAAAATAAAAATCTGTTTTACCTGTTCTTGTTTTATTTCGTTTGTGTGTGTTTGTATTTAGAATCAAGTGGAATAGTAGTGAGGTTTGTAGATTTACCCTTTCCCAAACGACAAATTTTCGACTGTCCCAATTTGTAAGGGTTTGCAGACGACATTTCAAAATGTGATTGAATTGGGAAATGATGTTCTGATAGGGCAGAAAACATTGTGAACATTGTGGGAAAAGGGGAAATTGCTCGTTACGAGCAATTTCTCCTTTTCCCACAATGTTTTCTAAAGTCGTCTGCATCAAAGTGGTCAAATGTCATTGTTTGGGAAAGGGTTAAAGCATTAATCCTAAGTTCAATCAGACATGATTGTCAGTGTCATATTTGGAATGACTGGGTTTTACAGTTATAACCACTTGCGCTTTAATATCTCATTTTGACACATTTGTTGCAAAATACTTTAGAAACCACATTATAAAATAATCTACCCTTTGTGACAGTGGTTAATCCATATCGTTTTATTCCATTTTTTGTTTGTTACTGGTTCCTGTGGAACAACCATGATCAACTAAAGCCATCTTATATTACTAAGGTCTAAGCTTTTTGATTATAATTACAACAGTGACATTAAAAATTCAAATAGAAGACCTATTAAGGTTGAAATCATTGTTACAATAGGAGGATATTGCTTCTTCAATTTACATGCAATTTCATCTTTTGTCCAAAGTATTTTGGTGTTGTAGTAACAGCTAAAGTTTACCACAAACTGAAGTGTCATTTAAAACGACTGTTAACAATCTGTAGAATTGTTAAAAGATAAGTTGACAAACACATATGTTGCAAAAGTGGTAAATTGTCTGTTTGGGGAAATTAATTCGGTAAGATTTACAAACTTAAAGGGAATCAACATACATTTTCTTTATCAATTCTGTAAGGGATGAAGTTGCGATATGTGTTCAGCAAGAACTAAATTGCTATCCAAATTTCATTAAATATTGGCTGGTTTGTGTACTTGCCAACAATGTCAAGGAATCAACTTAACCCCAATTATGCACTCTCTTCAAGAATCAAGTTTACTTCATATACAAGTACATGTATGTATCGAAAATCAACTAGACTACATACACATATGTATTGAGGATTCAATGCAAGACTATATAGCAAGTGCTTTACAAACATGAAAACACAAAGAATTGTATTACATTGAACCCTTGATATATTCGTTCAATGTTTTGGCCTCTGGGCATTACTTGTATGAATTGAGTAAATAACGTTTAGTTTTCAAACAACTGTCACAAAGTATATTCATCCTTACCAGAATTATCTTGCTACACATATTCATCAAGAAAAACTACAAGTATCTTAACCCTTACTTCACAAACCTTCATCTACACACACATCTGGGTACCGTTTTACTAAACAGTTTACGCTTAAGATTTGCGTAAGTCTAAAACAACGATTCCTCTTATTTCAATATTGGACGAAGCAATATTGCAAAGTGACACATCATTGGAATCGTCTCTCCGAGACGCTTCCAATGACGTGTCACATTGCAATATTGTACTTTCATTGAAGATATTATCCATGTGTATCAGTTATGACCTACGCAAACATTTTCCGTAAATTGTTTAGTAAAACGGGCCCCTGGTGCAGAAATCCTAAAGGTGCTTGGTCACATGAGCAATTTGCAAGTCAAAATAAAATGATGATGAAACAATACAGTTTTGGTATCGCAGCATTATATTTAATGAATAATAGCTACCAAATGAAACCAATGTTTCAGAATGCATCTTAGTGGGTATAGATGCAATTCTCTTGTACATCTCATACAACATTACAGCGGCTATACAGTTAAAAAGAAATGAAATTTTGATATCCAAGTTTCCTAACATCTATTAAAAGAAGATTTAAGATATCACTGACAAAAGGATGAATTTCTCATAGAAAGCAATTGATCAGTTTGGCACAATAGTTTTTTCCTATTTGACCTTTCAATACATAGACCAGTCACAAATTCCCATATTGGGTAATAGGTTAACAAGATTTACCTGACCTCATAATTATGTTTTTCATCAACTGTTCATGGCCTTTTTTCCTTGAATTGGAAAGAGGCCCAGGGTACCGTTTTACTAAACAGTTTACGCTTAAGATTTGCGTAAGTCTAAAACAACAATTACTCTTATTTCAATATTTGGCGAAGCAATATTGCAAAGTAACACATCATTGGAATTGTCTCTCAGATACGCTTCCAATGACGTGTCACATTGCCATATTGTATTTTCATTGAAGATACCATCCATGTGTATCCATTATGACTTTAGCAAATATTTTCCATAAGTTGTTTAGTAAAACGGTACCCAGGCCTGTTTATTTGGGGATGTCTATGGCTAAAAAAAAATAATTCTGGAACTGAAAAAGCTGGAATGATTTTGAATTTTTGGGAAATCTGACTTTTAAAGAAATTTCCAATTGGAGAGGTGCCTTTTACAGGCCCATGTTATAGAGCCAAAAAGCCCTACTGTATTTGGTAACCAACCATTTTTCATGTATTGTTGTTTGAAATTGTAGGTACCAATGATCCTGGTGGGTAACAAATGTGATCTGGAAGATGAGAGGGTAGTAGGCAAGGATCAGGGCTGTAACATGGCTCGATGCTTTAACAGTGACATGGTGGGATTCTTAGAAACATCGGCAAAGGCTAAAATAGGAGTGAATGAGGTAAGAAAGAAAATGGGATGCAGTTCAGGGAGCATTTGGTTTAGTTTTATCATTGCTATGACTATCAATTACGTCAGTCAGATTTGACTTTACTGATTTTGAATTCCTGTAATAAATTTCGATTTATTAGTCAAGAAAAAGCATACATGTATTACACTGTATCAGTGGAGTTAATTAAAAATTCTGATGAATTGATGTACTTCTTTCTTTCGTCTGATACAGAGCTTTTTGAAAGAGACTCTTTTGACAGATATTTGAAATACTGTAGCTTAAGTTGTATTCTACTTTTTAAGTACTTTCTCCTTTTGTAGGGTTTTGATGCCCTTTGTTGGTATTGTGTTTATTTATTTACTTAGAGACTCCTGCTGTAAATGATGTCATCAATTAACTCACATAAGGTTTTGAGAACCAAGCTACATGATTTTTCATAAATTATATATATTTGGTTGAAAAGTATTTAAGAGAGTGATACTTTTTTGTATTTGAAAAACTTTCTTTCATCTCTTTTTTTCTTTCAGATATTCTTTGACTTAGTAAGAATGATCAACAAGAAAAACCCAGAAACAAAAAACAAAAACAAAAAAAAGAAGGGCTGTGTTTTGGTATGAGAGAGAAATATACATTTATCAGTAAGTGTAGTAAACTTTAATCCTACTCAAATTCCTTTTTGGTTTGTTTGTTTTATTGACCATTGCATCAAAAATTATTCAGTTATATTGCAATGCTTGGTTTATCAAATATGGAGATAGAGCCCTCTGATAACAGCCTTTACAGGCTGGTCATGCTCGCTAGAATCGTTTCTAAACTCTTTATTAAACGTCAAATTTTTAACTATCCCAAATTGAAAGAGTTTGCAGAAGACATTTCAAAATTTAATAAAATTGGAAGGTAGTCTTCTGATAGGGTAGAAAACATTGTGGAAAAAGGAGAAATGTGTCTTAAAGAGCAATTTCTCCTTTACCCGCGTTGTATTACAGAATTGTCTGCAACAAAGTGGTTAAATATTGATATTGTTTGGTAATGGGTTAAGTCAGCAGGGAGATTACCTCTCATGGAAATTCAAACACGAATATTAGGATTTGAGCCTAGGCAGAGATGGGTGTGTGATTTACAGATGTGTATTTTAACCAGCCATCCATGGAGGTCATATTATAGTAATAAACATGGCAATGTTATGGAGAACATACAGGTTTATAAATAGACACCACAACCGATCAGTGGAAGACAGTGCTTTCAACTAATTGGATGTGATTGTGAGTTTTAGAGGTTATTTTCTTTGTTATGAGAGTAATGTAAGGTTTGAGAAACGTTTATGCAAATTAGAGAGCCTAATGCATTGTTATAGAGAACAGATAGACAGCATAGCTGATCAGTGGATTGCAGTGTTTTCCACTGATCGGATGTGGATGTCTTGCTCGGTTTGTAGCATTAGGATTGTTCACAAAATAGAAAATCTGGGAGAGGGGTTAGTGAACATTTTTGAGCCATTCAATACATATTGAACTGCAAATATTGTTTTAATTAGGTCATTTGTATATTTTCAGGTCTTGTAGTGTCTTGAGTAGAAGAAATCTCACATGAAGAAATATAACTAAAGACGAAGTACATCTTAATGTGTTCAGTATTGAAGAGACGGGCCAAAACTCACCGTTTACCCTAACTCAGTGCACAGCAATCATTCGCACACACCCATGTTGTTTTTTGAAGAGTCGAAATTGTATTTTTTAAGTTTATTTGTTCTTATAGAAACTTTCTGCATCATGATTATGCATTCATAATGACCTATAGAAAATATATGAACAAGGGAGAGAATCATGTTGGTAAATCTTGTAAGAACAAGGGAGATAATATAATTGAACAAATCTTGCTTGAACTATCCAAAACTGATGTTATATAGTAATGCTTTAGTTGCCAAGCCACATTAATATGCATTGTTCAAATGTATGCACCCCCATTTATTCAGTTATTCATCTGTCTCTGATATTGAAAAGTCTATTATATAGTTACTTCTGTCTCTAACCATTCTCATTCAAATCATTGAACACAGTTACAGCAAAAGTTAATGGAAAGCACATGGACAAATAAATTTGTTGCTCGTAACAATATGGTTTTCTTTTTGTCGCTGTATTAGCAATACTATTCTATTTAAAAAAATGCAACATTTCATAGTAAAATACTTTCTTTTGTTGTCTCTGTTTGGACCAGTCAAAATATTGTAAAAGAAAGAAGTTAAACCCCAAATCAACATATATTGTTCCAGTATTTATTGACTAATCAATTTGATGTTGGAGAAGATTTCTTGAGACTTTCATGTTTTGTCATGGAGGATTTGTTTTCAACTTGCACTTTACATAAACTTTGCTCTGTTTCACTTAGCCATTACCACACCACTTAGGTTTACCCGTAAGAGAAATGTGTTACCAAATGTAGACCTTTTGTAAAATACACCAACTGGAACCATGAACAGATGATGATTTTAAACACTGCAAAGGATTAACAGAAAAGAGAAATTGTTTTTAATGAACACTTCCCTCATTTGTTATTCCTTTTCTCTTCCAGAAGATTCGATTAGTTACAGAGAAAAAGGCTGAATAGGTGTGTGATGTTTGTCGCAAATGGCATTTAAACAACAATGTTGGAAAAAAATCTCTGAAAACTATTATAAATGCAAATTCTTACTTTATAACAATTGTTTCAATTGTTAAGTGATTCAAACAAATTTAAAGGTGTCTGTATTGTGAAAAGGGTTACTAGTTTGGATATGATAAGTTTATTTGCATATTTTGTATATTTTGTACATAGAGACAATATGTAACTCAAACCATATCTCAAAAATGAAGCCTTTTTTATTGTAATATTGAAAGAAACAGAGTTAGTTTAAAAAATTGGTTTGCAAATGCTTAAACCAATCATTTTGTCCACCAGTAAGAGTTTAAATCAACCAGCTTTTGATGAAATCAATCAGTTTGCAGTAAAAGCAATCAATTGTCATGGTGATAAAATGTTTTAATGGATTGTCTTTCTGTGTTTCTAACTCTTACTCATGCAGTTTGAAATGACTGACTCTGATGAAGACAGACGAATTATTGCAATGAAAGGTAGCATTGCTTAAGAATGTTGATAATTTAACCCTTAGAATACTTTCTAAAAAATGAATTTTTGTATTGACTGCTTTCCAAAACTTCAAATATCTTTGATTTTGATGATGAAAGATACTCAGAGTAGCAAACAGGTTAGATCACAGACCAGCCACTAAGTTAATTAATGGCTGGCCTGGATTAAACCTGTTTGCATAAGCATGAAGTCTGTTCCAGCACTATAAGGCGTAAGATTGTTGATAATTTGAAGAATAAAGAGTTAATGGCCACGCTTGTTTATGAAATCTTCTAGTTAATATTGTGATCTTATAAGTGTACTATGTGATATTGAAGTGATGTTATCTACTAGTTCATGGTTAACTATGGAAGAAAAATTCACCCCATCTTTGTGATTTGATGTTGTAGAACTTTGGTTACCTCTTGTATTTGAATGCATCTTTTAAGTCATTACTTATCTTTTACCAATTACAAAACTATTTTTGAAACATATTTCTTTTTGTAAATATTCTGTGAACTAAAAGGAAAATGTTCTTAAGAAAAATATTTTTTATTTGTCAAAATATTCTGATTGTTGATGTTGATAAAGAAGTGTGATGAACTCTATGATCAGTAAAAAACAAAAAACCTCATTTAGAGAAACATCTTATTAACATCTTTTACATCTTACCTTTTTTCCTTTCTCTAAACTTAGTAAAATGACACAAGTCACATTAAATCCATTATGCAAGATGATAAAAGATAAACATGGGAAAAATATAGTTATTTATTAAGATGCTTTGAAGTCACTGTAAAAAAACTTCTTCTGTTAGTACTCGTCTATTATTGCGTATTTATCCATTATTAACTCCTTTAATGGAGTAATAGTAAATCACAAACAACTTGGCATGTGCTTTGTTTAGAGTTTCATAAGACCTTGTACATTTTAAATGATATCAGTGCTAGCTATGCTTGGGAGAAAACTGAGCTGATCTTGGCCTGGATGAAAAGTAAACCCTAGCAAAGTGCGAACTCTTTGAAATTTGCGAATGTTTGTCATTATCTCTTTGGTTTATTTTGATTTTGGATTTAATTGGAAGTAAATATTAATGTGTTTGTATGCGTAGAGATGCATAAGTTACCTTTGTTAACAGTCAAGCTATTATCAGGTTATTACTTAGGCATGTAAAAGAGATTTTTTTTTATAAAACTGAATATAAATGCTTTAATTTTGAATCTTAGGAATCATTCATGCTCTGCTGCATCTTCTGGTTATAGCCAAGTAAATCTTTAATTGGAGGCTTTCGTGGCCTAGTGGTTGAAGTACAGAACTTTAAATCACACAGCCGCTCGGAGCATGGTTTCCAATTTAGGTGCAAGCATTTTGATTTGCTTGAGAGGTAGTCTCCCGACTGACTAACGGGAAGCTGGTGGTTCTGCTTGGCTTGACAAGCCCTAAATGGTAGTTTGGTATAGATTCTTCCACCATCATTAATAGTCCGGCTTTGCAATATAACTGAAATAAAGTAGAAGCATTGTAGAACCTGTATAAATGAAAATAAGAAATAAAACTATGTCCATCAGTTGGGTTTACCCTTTCCCGAACAACAAATTTTCAACTGTCCCAAATTGAAAGAGTTTGCAGACGACATTTCAAAATGTGATGAAATTGAACTATTTTCTTCAGAAAGAGCAGAAAACCTTGTGGGAAAAGGAAAAATTGCTCGTTAGGAGCCAGTTCTCCTTTTTCCACAATGTTTTCTAAAGTCGTGTGCAACAAAGTCGTCAAATGTCGTTATTGTTTGGAAAAGGGTTATGTTTGTGCAGGTCAGGACCAGATCAATGTCATAAACATACATGTTTCATGTTTATAACTATTTAGTACAAGTAAACGCCATATAAATTGTACTCCACTTAGAATCAACATAGTCAAACAGTTATTTATTTCGTGTAGTGAGAAGGGTTTGTTTGTAGCATTTCAACATTTTAATTAATCATTTAAGCTGTGATTTGATAAACTTATGTCTCAATTTAACCCTTTACCAAACGCGAAATTTTCAACTTTCCCAAATTCAAAGAGTTTCCAGATGACATTTCAAAATATGATGAAATTGAAAAATAATCCTCTGATATGGCAGGAAAGATTGTTGGAAAAGGAGTTGTTTGGTTAGAGCGATTTCTCCTTTTCTCACAATGTTTTTAAGAGTCGTCTGCAGCAAACTTGTCAAATGTGGTTATTATTTGGTTATGGGTTATCCTGTCTTTGTAATGTGCTGCTGGAGCAGTGTATGGGTTGTGGAAGAAGCCCGTCTTAGCCATGTACTAAGCAATTATTTGATATTGTGTCTGCTGGAAAATTCCTTTAAATGATATTGTGGTAACTTAAGACATTGGTTATGTGAGCATCTTTACTCCTTCTTTCCTAGCAATATCCAATGTTTTTATCGCAATATTAAAAGTTGTTAATTTGTGACAGACAATAAAACATTGATAATCACAAATTACATACATGTCATTTGTGATTGTTTAACTTTTTTCTGTCTTTGCAAGCGTCATTTGCATCAAAACAGTTGTTTGCAGGCAGAAAAGAATAGATTCAGATTGTTTATTGCATTCAGGCCTACGGCCCATACACAAGATACAACATATATACAAATAATAACATTTCTAAATAGTGAGTTAAGTGTCCCATAAATATTTAACAAACTGAGTTAGACTTTAAGAATAGAGACATCATTTTATCAAATCTCAGCATATTTTCTTTGCAAATTAAAAAAAATGTAGCCTGTAATTTGAGTTATGTCATTTTTTAACAATGCTGTTCCAAATGATATCTACAATGAAGACTACAACAACCAACTTCTAACTCTTTTTTAAAAAGTTTCCAGGTATAGCAATTACACATCGTGACAATGACATGTTGTTGCATCTTGCAAATGTCTATGTCTTAGCCAATTTGCTTAAAGTGTAATTCAGTTATGACCCTCGAATTATCCTATATTCCCTCACTAATATGATCAGTTACCCAAAAATGGTTTGCTTTGTTGCTTGTTAAAAAGTTTAATCAAATGAAATATGTAAAAAAAAAACATAACTAGGCATGGTCATAATATTTGTTTCAATAAAATCTTGGCCGAAGATGAAGATGGACTTGAAAGATGGCATGTTATTGGGGAATTTTTGATGGAAATGGAAGAAGTTCACTTACATGCATCAGTTCTACCCCTTTCAAACACTGCTGTAAAGAAATGGTTCTTTAAAAGACCAATTGTGCCAGAACTCTTTCAACTATTGGGAATGCTGTAACGCCAAGTATAATGTATCAAAGACTAGGGTCCCTAGACTCAAAAATTCTGTCTCCATGTGAAATCATTGAAATAGTGTTTACATGCACTGTAGAGGCCAAGGCTTTATGTCAATGATGAATGCTGGTCAAAATATGTCTTCATGAAATATTTGCCAAGGTTGAAATTACTTGGATTAAGATCTAGCCATTATTCCCACACAGAAATCAGGTGACCATCATATGTCCAAAACGGCCGTCTTGTTGGCTGTAGCAGATGCCATTATCCCCTACACTTTTCATTTCTCTTTTTGTTTTACATAGGATCCCTTTAATTTATGAAAATGACATCATAGAAATACATGTAACTTGCTAATGATCTTTGTCTCTGAGACATGCTAAGTTTACGCTGAAATTTATTTTCACAACAAACGGAAATCAAAAACTTATCAAATGCTTCATGCATGGAAACTTTTAGTCCCAATGCTCCAGACGCAGATATTTCATTCTACAAAGTAACAGCTTGTATCATCCGAATAAGGAAAGGTTATTATTTTACATACACTTCAAAACAAATGACATTGAACAATGGTTATTTGAATTATATCTTATATAGTAGAGAACTGAATAATTCACAGAATATATTAAACTAGTTAGGCAATGTGACATGATTAGGTTGATGGGTCGTGTAAATTAGGGACAGGATAAGGGACAGATTATGATAATGGTGAATGTCAGGCGTGTAGGCGCGATAACAAGATGGGGAACTAGGAAGTGATATTCACTTTGACTTTTCCTCCATGTCACGTCTACGCCCAGTTCAACATGAATAATTACTGTTCAAGGTCAAAAGGGTATAGGACCCAACGATCGTTGATATGGAACGGGGATTTTTAAACAGTGTTCTATAGGCACAAACCAAAACATTCAATCTCGATAGATTATTTGAGCAAGCAGTCAGTAAACTGGAAGGAAGGTTATACCCCGGTACGGAATACACAAGAAGTCTGGATAATATACTTTTACATGAACCTTTTTCTGACAGACGTTTGAGAAGATAACCTTGGATTTAAAAGCAAGAGTTGTGAATTTGAAGAGGTAAGATTTACAATGGACTGTTTTAGGCCACTTACGATGTTTGGTATATGAGAAACCAACAACTTTTTGGTTTCCATGTTGTTATTATGAACAAATATCTTAATGCAATGCACGTGGCATTTTCTTACAAACCTCCTTAATTTCTCTTTTATACAAAGGCCTTCTTCTCGGAACGACACTAAATAACACACACACACAAGGGTATATTAATTAGTCTTTGGAGGTCTACATCAATTAATATTCTTATATGATTGTAATGTAAACTTCTTTGGGTATGGAAAAAGAAACAAAAATGTCGTGTGAAAAGGATTTTTATCTCTGTCAACATCACGATGTCAATGCGTCAAAGGTTCTTCATTTACATTCCCCATAACTGGAGAAAACTTGGCAGAGAATTGACGCGTGTTTGTTTATCAAGGTCTTTTCGTCAATAAATCGTCTGTTTTATGAAACATACTGGTACTATCTAAGATAAATATTGTGGCCTGGAACCAGGAGCGCGCGGCCAGGACAAGCACATGTCGAAAGCACAGTTTTACGTGGTAGGAATATTTAGCATGTTATTCTGTTGATATGCAATAATATTTTTATTTCTAATAATACTTTATGTTCTGTGTATATTCATTTATATTCGATATGCCTTGTGGGTTTCGGAATCGCATTTCAGTATTACATTCTCTAGGTTGACCCTTTGTGTTTTTCAACAAGTCTGCAGGTAAGGACGGAACCTGGTTAGACCTTTAAATAGAATTGAATTATTTTTAATAATTAAATGTTTATTCCTTTTATTCACTGAGACGCGTTATCGGAATTGTAGCAGATGACCAAATTAACTATTTTGACAGAAGAAGTTTTAACTTACAACTCTCTATCAAACATCATACAAGACACATTTTATCTTTATCATTTCTGTCGTTCCTTTCAAGTTGAACCATTCACTAGCCTCACATGCAAATCGGTCTATAAAATATTGTCATTGTCATATTGTCTATAGTTATCCTGGGGGTCAATACTATGAAATATACAATGGTTACCACTATCGAATAGAAAATCCGATTTCCACTCGTACAAAGTCGTCTGCTACTCACAATAAACAATGGAATATTCACAAAATTCTTTAAGATATCAAAAGGATAATGTTCACCTCATTTACTCTCTATACAGCAATAACAAGACGCTAAGTCGTCTAAACTTCGCACAATGAAATGACAAAACAGTTCAAGACTGGGTGATTCGTGTTTGGTAATGTTTGATATAAAATATAATTGAAAATGTCGTCTGCATCAAGCATGTTAAAACCATGGGTTGTTAAGTTTAAAGTTGAACCAACTTTTTACTTGTAATATTTAATCAACGGACCGACTTGAACCGTTTATAAAAAAGAGAATATTTATCATTGAACACAACGGTTTACATTTCTTTACGAAAAGGATGTTCACAGTTTTTGGACTAGGGTGCGTTAGCACCTTAGTCCATTGAAGTTACATACATCTTTCTGAGGGACGGTACTTTACAAACTGTGGTCTGACACGAATTACTCATTATACATCCGCCTTCACTGTGCGGACTAAAACCTTCTTTGAGCCAAGAATGTAGTCCGGATTCACTTGCTTTGTTTTGCTCTAAATTATTATTACCGCCAAGTTTACAATCTCCAAGACGTACGTAGCATATTGAGCTGTAAGACGGTTAAACCCACAACTACAGTTACAGTTTATGACGGCTATAACATCAAGTTAACATAAACACATCAGAATGGCTTGTTATTATAGCTCCTTACATATTTACGTTTTCCGGAGAAGTGATTTTCGAACTTCGGACGTTAGACGCCGTTTCTTTAAACAATCCCATACATTTGCACGGTTTTTGGTTTAAACCTTTACCAAATGCCAAATTTTAAACAGTCTCAAATTGAAGTAGTTTGCAGACAACATTAATCTTCTGAACGGGCAGAAAACCTTGCGGGAAAGGAGAAATTGCTCTCAACCGTCAAATTTTAAAATGTCCGAAATTGAAAGAGTTTATAGACGACAGGACATTTCAAAATGTGATTAAATTAAAAAGTAATCTTCTGATAGGACAGAAAACATTGCGGGGAAAATGGTAAATTGCTCATTAAGGGCAAATATTCCTTTGTCCATAAAGTTTTACAGAGAATTCTGCTACAAACTGGTAAAATGCCTTTCTCATTTTTTTTGGAAATGGGTTAAGACCGACTGTTAGATTTTGTATGAGCGTAATAAGTGTCTCGGTTGATGGAAAAAGAAGCTTCCAAACACAAATTTTAAACTGTCTCAAGTTGAAAGGGTTTGCAGACGAAATTTCAAAATGTGACGAAATTGTAAAACAATCTTCTGATAGGGCAGAAAACATTGCAGGAAAAGGAGAAATTGCTCTTAACCACCAACTTTTAGAATGTTTCAAATTGAAAATGTTTGCAAACGGCATTTCAAAATGTGTTGAAATTGAAAAAATATCTTCTGATAGGACAGAAAGCATTGTGTGAAAAGGAGATAGTGCTCTTAACCACCAAATTTAGAATGTCCCCAATTTAAAGAGTTTGCAGATGGCATTTCAAAATATGTGAAATGTAAAAATAATCTTCTGCTAGGACAGAAAACATTGCGGGAAAAGGAGAAATTGCCCGTTGAGAGAGATTTCTCCTTTTCCACAATGTGTTCCAGAGTCGCCTGCAACAAACAGGTCAGATGTACTATATGTTGGAAATCGCCGAAGAAGTGACACTTTGCATAACACGGTGCAAAGGAAGAGATTGTATGGTTAAAGAGTAAATCTGCTTTTTCGTCACAATATGAAATACCCCTTGCCATATAATCTGCATTGGGAGAATGTATATCTCATAAAAAGTCCAAATGCCATCACTGGAATGTGAAACCTCACGGAGGGGGGCAACGTGATTAACATTAGTAAACCTATTCCTCAAATGGGTTAATGTGACTTGTTACAATTGAAGCAAAATCAGACAAAAAACAATTACTAAAGTCGAAAATATAGCAAAGATGAGCAAAGCCGTATTAAAGGAGAAAGGGAAGGCTAACGGTCCGTCCGTCCGTTCCCCCGAAATCAAAGCACTATTATGCGAGGCTGAACAATACTATATCTCAATGTCCTTTTGTATAATTATTAAATCAATGCATGTAAGAGTTAGGAATAAGAGCCGTTAATATTGCGTTTTTAAAAGAAAAAAAAAAGGAAACAATCAAAATACAAATACCCTACCTAGCCTGGGCTCCGGGCTCGTAGGTATACCCCGCACTAGGGGTCACTACCTCCGCGGCCTAATGTTTACTACCATTCAACTAAATGTGACTGGTCTAAATGAAAGCAAATATAGACAACGACAATGACAAGGAAGAACGTTTTCTCCCGGTTTTCGGTAGAACCATGGACATAAGCAGTTATATTGACATTTGGTATCATTTTCATCTTAAAAATACTATCAGAGATGTGTGCTTTGATAGGAATAAACATTAAAAATTTGATATTCATAATCCTTGTCACTAAACCAAAGATCGCTTTTTATGTCTTTACATATAAGCTGCTAAAAACCCGTGCTTTCATTAATCAATATGAATTGAGCATTCGCATATGTATGTTCTTCTTTTGGAATGCGAGTTGATAAATGAACGGGGGAATTCTTTCTCTCTCACTTTTAAAGGTACTACACCCACCCGTGACGTAAATCTTCTGAAGGCGAAACATTAGAAAAGTCAGAACAATAAAATTAAATGTTAAACAGAACACAATTTAATGCCATTTTAAAGTCAAGTTTCATATTATAAGAATCTTTCCTGGATTAGAATTCTTATTTCCCAACTACGTTTATGTAATGTTTTATTTCAATGTGAAAATTCAAAATTAAGGTGAGGTAAATGATATTAAATAAATAACACGACGTAAGGGGTGGAAACACGTTACACCAATGTAGAAACTGCGAATATTTTTCATTTATTTATATTAAATCCTTATCGAATTGAGCAATAATAAAAAGCAAGGTTTTTCGTTGTTTGTTTTCCTCCTTGTTCGACCAAAATTCGCTTGACAGAAACGATGCTTCCATGGAAATGCGCGTTAAATGTTTCCGAAGACCCATGTGACGATAGTATCTATAAATACCACCATTTACTTAAAGGTCATATGTACAGGTTGGGTTTATTTCATAAAATTAAAATATGAAGTAAAAGAATCACATTGAAATTATTTGCAAAATTTTAGCATAACGCATTACGTCATAAATCACCGTCATAGCGCACCGATTAATAAAAGTTCGTATGACTTACTTCCCTTTGTTGTGACGTCACTCGTGATCCACTGAATGCGCCATGTAAAGGGCGTGAAGAGCGATCGCTGGTTAGAATTGGTGTTTTTCTTCAAATAAACGATCCTAAAGTCATTGTTTGGATTGACAGCGCATTTTCTTTATTGAATATGATTCATTTTATAAGAATATCAATTTGAAAAAAGATGAATTAATAATTTAACCCGTGAATTTGCATGGATTTGTCATTGCGTAAACCTGTTCATATGAAAGGAATTGCTTGAAATTTGGACGATTTTCCTTGAATTAAATGATTCTTAAGTCATTGTTTGGCTTGACAGTGAATTTTGTATACTGGATAGTTTTCATATTATAAGAAGATCCATTTGAAAAAATAAATTAGTGACTTAACGCGTGAATTTACAAGGATATGTCAATGCGTTCATATGAAAGGAACGGCTTGAAATTGGGACGATTTTCCTCGAAATAGCAATCCTTAAGTCAATGTTTGGATTGACAGTGCATTTTCTTTATTGAATATGTTTCATATTATAAGAATATTCTTTTGAAAAAAAAAGTAAGTGACGTAACGCGTAAATTTGAAAGGATTTGTAAATGTTTTCATATGTAAGAATCGGCTTGAAATTTTGACGATATTTGTTGAAACAGCTATTTTTATTAATATTTGTTGAAAAAAAACTAAGAGTACTTTTTCGTCGATGATCGTGTATTAGAATTAAGGTTTTAATTGAGTAGTAAACAAAGACACAGGTCTGAATAAACGAATTGTCTTAACACCGTACATCGTATAACTATTAACTGTCAAATTCACCCTGCATTGTCTTATCAATACATGAAATGAAACGGGAGAAGATCATAAATTGCGAACAAACAAACCGTATTATAACCCAACTTACTTGTGATACGAAGGTTATCCTTAACTCACATTTTCACTACACATCAACTTACCTGTGATACGAAGGTTATCCTTTACCTCACATTTTCACCACACATCCAAATTTCAAAACTAAACACTGGCACATTTAAGAGTATTTGTTAAAATCATCCGGCAACTTTCCAGTAACTCCACCCCCAGTAAGAGGTCTATGATTTCGAAATTGATTCCGATGTCGTCTTTCTAGATCAACTGTTAAGAACTTAAGAATTGTTCTTCATATTCACTTTATATTAATGTTCGTTTTCTCTCGTGTAAGTAGCCTTGACATATTGAGCATTTAATTTTCGGACAGGTTTAATAATTAACTGCTAAAACAAAAAAATCGTCATAGTTTATTTTACTAACAACCTTAAATAAACATATTTGAATTTATTTTTTATGATTTTGGAATTTAAATATCAATTTGACAAAACTTGAAATTGATGTTAAAACGTTTTTTTGTTGAAACATAGAGTTAATACCGTTTTGGTGAATACTGATTATCATATACTTATTGAAGTGTCAAACTATTCTAATAAAAAAGACAACATGTTCACTTCTTTGAATATCATAATGACAAAGTATCACACGTAAGTCACGTTGAGAGATAAATATGTCCTGACACCTTATCAATCCAAACATCCTGTGAGAGTTTGGTCTTAATTGGTTATATCTTAACAATGGATTTTTAAGATAAATTTAATTGCCACGCATTGAAAGTGTGAGATTTGCCGCTTGTTATTTCATGTCTGGAATAGCAGAACGTGTCAGACCTGTTAATTAACAACAGAGATATTTAAGAGATTAACGCCAGAGGCTATCTTTCGCCTAAACAATAAAGGACTTGAGACTTGAAACATACAGTGCAAATGTGGCAGATTGGTGTTAATTTGCATCACGACCCTTAATCCTTGTAATGTCCGATGTCTGTTGATTGACCCTTTGTATGTGAGATAAACTGACAATAATCAATTAAATTGTAAACAAAGAGATTATGTTCAAATGTGTAAATTATATATTAAGTGATCTTATTTAAATGATCAATATAAATTTGTATTAATCATGTTTGAACACCTGCATTTCAGTGTGACATACGTCATTTAAACCAATATTACCAATGGCAAAAAAATAAGATGTGTGATTTAAATAATTCCGAAAAGCAGACGCTTAAGTTAAGATCGAACCCATTATCATTTGCGTTGATGAGTTCAGAGACCGTTTGCGGATATCAAATATTCATTACTTTGAATTTTCATTCAAAGACAACGGCAGATAAAAGAAACTTGCTTGTTTTAATCGGTTTGTTATCATAGCAATCAACGTACATTTTCATTTTGTCTCATTTGTGTACAATGGCAACGTTTCTACGATTATGTTAAAACATAAAACAAGTTTTGCAAATAAGAACAAGATGCATGATTGTATGCTTAATCGCTTGATTGGTGTTTGAAAGTGAGATTAGCTTTGTCTGGTTTAAATTGACAGTCTTGAAACCAATACATCAAGGTAAAGTGAATATTGTTGGTGTGTTTCAAATAAGGAAAATATAACGGTTACTCAATAAGTAGAATGAATTTGAAGCGTCTTCATCTGTATAAATTACTTTGAATTGAGTCCGATCATTTAAAGATCATTAAAATCATTTTTTTTTGGAAACGCCTAACAATGCGTAAACTTGCCGTCTTCGAAGTGAAAGTAACACAGCCTACTGTTCTTGTTTGGGGAATATATCATTTGCTTATTTGTAAAGTAAACACGGTCCAGTTAACTTATCGAAACTTTTTGCAGCTTTTATGTTCGTCGGAAAACGGGAGAAACTCGCATCCCTGCGACCAAAAGCAGAATAACACCAGAAGACCTGTCAAAATACCATATTCAATATCCAATTTATGTTTCCCAAACACAATTCAACACTTAAAATGTCCGAAATTTGTGCAAAAACACCGTCGTTACTGAGAACTAGATTCTTCTTACTGTTAGTTCATATGACTTTGAAGCACAAATGACGTCACAACAAGGGAGATAAGTCATTCACAAAAATCGATAAAGGTGAATAAAAGTAGTCAAAAACAACAGTTTTCGCTTCTATATGAGAAAAAAATCATTACCTCCGTCATAACGAAACCATAACCTAATTCAAAAACGATAATTAAAGAAAATTTTGTTTATCGGGAAATTTGACCTTTAACTCGGATGATCCAAGCTGTAACTGCGTGAATGAAATGGACCATTCGGACTACCATTTACTCTACGTTTAGCATGTTGTTTACACGATAAACCCATTTAAACGGTCTGCAATATCGGCGATTTTGATGTTATTTAGAATGTTCCAAATAATCTAGTTCTATGAAACTTTAGAAATGCATGCAATTATTTTTACGGTAAAAGCCAATTCATTTTAAAAAGTTAAAATCTTATTCTTTGAGAAAGTCTCCTTATAAGCAAATTTTCTTTCTGGCGAAGTTGCTTTGAATGTCGTCGTAACTTTCTTTTTCTAACGCAGGAAAAAGAGAAAAGGTATACAGTGTATAAAAAACAATAGTGGTAGAAGTGACGTTTGCTTTCAATGCAGTTTGTGCTTTGAATAACCAGAAAGAGACACACTGCGGTCCACTTCTAAACTTAAATATGAAACCAATCTCACTTTCTATCTTTGTTTTACTCTTTATGAGATACAATTCGTGTGAATATTGCAAACACGTAAGAAATGTTCAGTCAATTTTCATCCTTCAACTTCAATTCTTTTTGCAGTTTTAACAATCATTATCTTCGCACAGACACCAAATCATTTTGAAATGTTTGAAAGGAAAATTCATTTGTACTTAAACAGATTATAAGTTCAATCAATCGCACAACATACCCGAGTGCATCCTGTATTAAAGTGTATTCAATGCAACATCAAGTGATAGATTATTCTAATTATGTAAACGAATGGCGTTTGTATCCCTTTCCCTTACGGTTGCCTAATGGGAAATTGTAAAATGTCCAGATGTTCGAAAAAAAGACTATCGTTCATTCTCTGTTCACAGGAATAATGTTGCCCAAAGAAATTTTCAAATGTATCCTCCATCATCTTGGTTTAAACGCACCTTAGTCCTTCAGTGCTTTCAGCGCTTTGATTAAAGCTTGATATAGTTCCTATATATTACTGAAACCAAGACAACGGACGATCTTGCCTTCTGTTTATCATCTCTATATGGGCGATTAACACCATTTTGACTTGGTTGGTGGGGTAAATCGGGAAGATTAAATGAATAAGGCAGGCGTACTGCACTATAACCGTATATAATACGTAAACAAACTAATAAATAAGTACAAATTAGATCAAACATAATATTAGGTATTAAATGATTGGCTGCTATAAAAAAACCTATAGGATTGGCGGTTTTTTCAATGTTACCTGAAACACAGCAAAAATAGGATGGCATTAATTTGTCTATAGCTTTATTACGTAAGGCAGTGAAAGTCTTATTACCACGCAACATTTCGGCTGAATAACCACATATGAAATTTACTAAGTTGGCCCAAACATCTACAATGAAATGTAGTTCTCATTCAGACTCGCACCTGTTATGAAATAATTTTAAGTAGTCCTATTTAGAAATTTTGACTTTCGACGACAGTTGCTTAATTCTTCTAGGAAGAGATGACCTTAGATAACACTGTCTTCTTTGATTTTATTGCCTATAGCAGGACTTTTCGTTCGTGATGTATGAAGACCTGATTTAGACGGTTTTAGAATCTGTTGCAACGTAGACAAAATTGGGACGATTAAGCGTCGATTAAATGACTATTTTTGAGAGTTTAATTGACCAACTTAATGCTTCAGCATATAGCTAGGGGCACTATTCTTTATTTAACAGAGTCCTGCAAAAACACTATTTAACATTGGAGTCAATGGGAATTTAAGATCTCAAACCCAACAGGCGTATGGCTAAATTTATATTGTTTTATGTGAGACTTAATAATGTTGAAGTGTAATTGTTACTCACATTTTTACGTTTAAATGCTCAAGTTTGCAAAGATATCCGACGGTTTATTCAACATCTCTTCAAATGCAATGTGCGGTTAAATGTTCAAAATACGGCTTAACATTTGCAAACGATCTAAAACTACTATCCGGTATTCTTTGGAACGCGTATGTACATCAATATCTAGATTCTACCTTACTCGGATGATCAAAGCTGTAACTGCGTAGCTTGGAGGCGCCCATTCGGAACACCTCGGCCATTTCTTAAAATAATATCTACCGACTTGTTACGGGGATTGCCGAGTAGATACAATTGGGAGGCGCCCTTAGCCTGGTGGAGCCTGGCCCGTTAGTATAGGCCTTTTCAGAAACGTGGTTTGTCTCCCTTTGAAAAATCGGGCCACATTCGGAATACCTCCACTTCCGGGTATTACTTTCGAAAGAAGAATGTTGGCAAAGGCAAAGAAAACGATCGCTATCGATCGGATTTTGAAATTTATAAGCTTCATGTACCAAAATTAAAGATTTACATACGAAAACACCAACAGAATGATTTGTTGTTGGCTGTTGCCAAGCCTCGTTATAAAAGGAAATTAGATTAAATTGAATTTAATGAGACCCGAATAGCGCACCGCAGTTCAGTTAAAACATGACATTCCGAGTGAAAAAAAAGGCAAATAAGTATATGTTTTGTCTGAATTATATGCTTTGACAGATCAAAAATGTGTTAATCGGCTGGTTGATGGAAGGAAAGAATGAATGGAACACATATTTCTAGAATGTTATTACAAATTTGCATTAAATTCGATTTACGGATTTTAAATGAGATAGAACAAACATCAGCACTTTTGTCAATAATGTGCAGAGGTTATGTTTCTCCAATAAATTTATATTCTCTTTTCTTAAAATTGAAAATTGTTGTATAAATAAAGTACCTGAAATAGAGAATTAGTTGTTATATGAGGTTCTCTGTCAGCCTACCTTTGATGATATATCGTATCCAAATATTAAGGGCTATGAAAACAGTCCCAGACCATTTTTCCCCCTATTGAAACTACATTCAAATAACGCTCACTAAATAACGAGGGACACAAGTTTGTGGAGATCCTTCATATAGTTAAAGGACCTCAGATTGCCGACGGTTAATTACACTATCTCTCGATCGGTTAAACAATAAAGGGTGTGCCTAGAACATATGGTGCAAACGTGGCAGATTGGTGTTAATTTCCATCAAGACTCTTAATCCTTGTGATAGCCAAAGTTTGTTAATTGACCCTTTGAATGTAATTAAGAAGGAAAACTGGCAACAATCCATTGAATTGAAAAGAGATCACAAATGTGTAGATTATCATTTTAATGATATATAATTACAAAACAAACTCAAACTGTTCTGTTAAACAACAATTATAAGAGACATTTAATCAAAAGATTTCTACGCAATTAATAAAAGTTCAAAGTAAGAGAAACAATATTTTCTAGCAAATCTTTGAACTATTTATCAATATAATTACAAGGCAAAAAGTCGTCAACAAAGTAAGTGAAATGTTCCAAATAAACCCTTATTGCCAAATCTGACTCTTAAGTCTGTTTAAAAGTTTACTTCAAAGACCAGGGGTGGTCCAAAGGTTTTTTGGGGGTTTTTTCGTTGCTTAAAAGAAGCCTCATTTTACATAATGTAATTCTGTATTACATCGCATGAATCATAAAGTCATAACTAGTTGGGGTAAAACAGAACAAACTTAACATACATGTCGGCAGATCAAGACATACGGTTCAACAAATATGAAACATAGGCAAATGAATTTTCTACATAAGGACTTCCCATTTAGTCTACATCCCATAAAGGTTTCAATTCCCACGTTGTCTACAGATTTATTTGCCAAAAGATCTACAGTTTAAAGAATTATCTTCATTTCATTTTTAATTGATTAAAATATCTTCAAAAGATTTAGATAATTCTGGATCTGCATAATTTGTTAGAAGCATATGGATCTACACTTTATACATATTTTTCTTTCCCACCAACCCTCCATAGAAAAAGTGATTATAGGTTGGATTGATTTTCTACGCAATTAGTGTCAAAAACAACCCAATTTTCACGTGTAGGTGAGATGGAACTTCTGTCTGAAATGGTGTGAAAATTGGTAAAATAGACTTTAGACAAAATGGGAATAAACCTTGTACATAACAAAACGACCTGACACTCAGTAACATAGGGAATTAACTTATAAAGGGTTGATGCGTATTTCGTTGACTATAGAGGGTATAAAAAAGATCGTATATGTTATTTCCTACGTTATGCAGTTGACCAATAAAAGAAGCAATAAAACCCTCGACGTGAAAGATATGTATCTTTTGAAGCTTGCCGAAATACACAGGCGCGCATCACATCATGTTTCGTTGACACATAGTTGTGTGTTTTATGGCTTCGAGGCATGCCATTGGTTGCTATATAATGACGGAATCATATTTTGATTGGCGTTGCAAAGTCAGATTAGGGTAAATCGTTCTGCTTGAAGGGTCTTGGAAACAGTAATTCTAAGTAGAGTGAATGGTATGGACATGTTTTAAATCAAAGGAATCTAATGTTGAATCGGTAGGTGTAATTATTGTTGAAGTCCGATCATTAAACATGAATAAAATCAATTCCATAATCTCTTATAAGTTAACTTTTATTTGTCACTCTTATTGGACATAATTGGATGGAATGTCCCATAAATAAGTGGAACATTTATTAAGTAGGTTTGATCAGCTTGCATCATATCATCTGTTCATTGTGTTTGTATTTACATGGAACAATATCATTTGAAAATGTTAGATTGCGAAATGGATTTTAAATAATGTTATCATAAGTTAAGGCAATAATCAAACAGATGTACATCATCGTATTCTATACTTAAATTCATGTTTTAGCAGAGGATCGACTCTTCTCACTAAAAATGAATCGCAACGTTGTAACCGCGTTGGTATACAGTGTTTTATCTCAGGAAACGGGGTAAATTGTCCGCTAGAGAGTAAACACAGGGTTAGGATATACTTTGATATTTCCCCTCCTCAACAATCCTTCCAATGTAGTTTTTACAAACACGACTTTCGACGGCATTGTTAAAATACCCGCAGCAGTTTATCTATGTTTCTCAATGTCAGCTGTTATCATTTAATACCCGGAAGTCTTAAACCGGAAGCTATCGAAAATTTCGTATCTCCGATTAAGAGTATTCAAGAAAAGATAACAACAGTTTCTGAAAAGGCCTATACCGCGAACTAGGGCCAGGTGTCAGAGAAAGTTTACCGAACACAATAGTGTTCGGTTATGCCGAGGTATTCCGAATGAAACAACATCGACTGCGCATGCGCGTCGATTAAGAGTCTGCAAGCTTATTCATAGTCCGAATGATCCAGACGTAGATATTTCACTCTACGTCTGGATGCATTCGATACAAAAGCGCGTCAAGCGGATATCGATTTTTCGAGGTAGTGCAAATTGGGAAATCTGTAGAAAGGGGCGGAGTTAAAATGACAGGTAAATTCTGGCGGGAATATAATATCGGCTCCTTTTCGTTTGGTAGAGTATATCTTTTACCATTACAACCGAGATGCGCTTTCCCTCATATGAATTTTGTCGAATGCCAAAGTATTGCATCAGTTGATTTCAATTGAATACGTAGATATTCATTCATTGAGTAAAGCTATTTGCGACTCTATTGCGAAAATCTAGAAAAAACACTCAAACCATCAGAGACTTTTTTTATGGAAACTTTTGCCACAAAAAAAGCCTTTAGCTTATCATATCTGATGGCCGATTCTATGTAAAAATGGGCTCTCAATTTGATATTTTCTTGAGTTATAGAAATCGGCAGTATGGGTCTAATCTGAAATGAAAATCTAAATCCTATTTCAAAGTTATTATTTGCAGGTTGGGCGAGTGCGAATGGAAACAACAACAGAGACATAGATAACAGCTATGTTTTAATAAACAAATGATTCAAAAAGCTATATAAACAGCTTCGGGCATGTTATAAAGGGGGAGTATCGAATAGTACATCTTTCGGGTTGCTGGTCTAAATATCAAACGCCTAGTTTTATTACCCCAGACGGGAGCGACGCGCGTCACACACATATACTAATCCAGACACCGCCGTACATCATACAACACGTGCCTTACCCTTTATCTTGTTAACAGCATCATAGTTTTGTCCTCAAAAAATGCGCATTTGACATAGAGTTTTATTTCTAAAGTATATTTGATATTAATCAAATTTACAATATAAGAGCAAGTTTCTTCTGAATATCATTTATGTTTGCAGCGAAATGGTAGTCGTCAAAACCAAATCCTTTCTGCCAATACAATATCGATTTCTCTCTTGAATCTTGATATAGTAAAGACCTTGTCTGTGGAACAGAAAGGTAACTTGGTAACTAAATGTTGAAAGCTTAAAAAAACCTTTGGATTCAATATTTTTTGAAAACTAAAATGGTGCAGGGAAAGGTATTGCCCAATTCTTTCATGCATGGACTGAGTCGGGCAAACCGATTTTGATTATCACTAGATTGGTTGCTAGACACTTTTAATGGTGCATCAATATCCAAGGTTATTTAGCGCACATATAACAAGAGGTGACTATCTTTTTACTAACACAAATAACAAAAAATGATTGATTTCGAAATAAGTGTGGCGAAGCAAATCGCTTCAACACAAAACTGTTGACATTGTTTTAACCCTTTCCCAAACACCAAATTTTGACCGTCCCAAATTGAAAGAGTTTGCAGACGACATTTTAAAATGTGATGAAATTGAAAAACAATCTTCTAATAGGGCAGAAAACATTGCGGGAAAATGAGAAATTGCTCATCATGAGCAATTTCTCCTTTTCCCACAATGTTTTCCAGAGTCGTTTGCAACAAATTGGTCAAGTGTCGTTATTGTTTGGGAAAGGGTTAATCAGTTTTATTAGGGAGGCGTTGATGTTGTTTCATGTTTAGCATCGTGATATAGTTGACAGTCCGAATGAATGTTAAGTTTTAATATATAGGGTACAGATGACCCTATTTTATGCAAGAGATGTTTTATTAAGATTGAAACATAAGTGTCTTTCCCTTCGACAATGGATTTCATCAAATGACACTGCTATGGTTTAAAACGAATTCATATTTCCCGACAATCAAATGTTAACAATCGTTCATGTTTTTGTTCTTTCTGTAAATTACCGGAAATGGAAGCAATAAGCAATCTTATTGGTCAAACCCACCTTCTTTCTGATTGGTGCCCATATTTTTTCTCGTAGCCGATTGGACCCCTCACACACAGAGGGGGAATGCTGACGCGTTTTTATCGCAGGGCGCCTCCAAGCTGTCACGCAGTTACAGCTTGGATCATCCGAGTTAGCTTATTCATGAGAAAATACACCTATTTAGACACCCTACTTAGCGTTGGATCCTTTTGAGATGAAATCGTGACTCCAGTTTTTATTGTATTTTATAGCGTTGTGTTTTGTAATGGAACACAAATGCATTACACCGCGCAAATCACCCAAACAGGGTTGTGTTTGAGACAGAAGTATTGAAAAGTCAAGCTCTTTGCGTCGTGTTTTACCATATGACAAATCCGGAGTACATCAAAGTAAACTTTATGGTGGAATTTCTGTAAAAGATGGTGTCGTGTGCTTAAATGTGTTATAGAAAGAATGCGGGTTAGCATGGGCCAGGACTCCAGGCTAAGGCGCCCTGCGATAAAAACGCGTCAGCATTCCCCCTCTGTGTGTGAGGGGTCCAATCGGCGTCGAGGAAAAATATGGGCACCAATCAGAAAGAAGGTAGGATTGACCAATAAGATTGCTTATTGCTTCCATTTCCGGTGATTTACAGAAAAAACAAAAACATGAACGATTGTTAACATTTGATCGACGGGAAATATGAATTCGTTTTTAAACCAAAGCAGAGTCATTTGATGAAATCCATTGTCGAAGGAAAAGACACTTTAGATTCAATTTTGATAAAACATCTCTTACATAAAATAGGTAAACTCAACATTCATTTGGATTGTTTGTCAACTCCATATCACGATGCTAAAAATGAACATCAACGCCTCCCTGATTAAATTGATAAAAACAAAATCAACTTTTTTGGTTTGAAGCGATTTGCTTCGCCACACTTATTTCGAAAACAATCCTTTGTGAATATTTGTGTTAATAAAAAGATAGTCACCATCATGTTCTTCCTCCCTTCCCATTCTCTTCTTCTTCGTCTACTCAACTCTTTCTTAGTGGTATTTTACACTTGAGAACAAATTTGATTATGTCAAATGCCAATTTTAGAAAACACTATATTGTATATATATTTATATGATGTAAATGTTATTGTAATTTAATTTGAATAAATGGGTTGTTGTATGACAATTCAAAGGAAAAAAAACAAAACAAAATTTTCGGACGTAAATCTTTCACGATGACTGTAAAGGTGTCCGAATAGAATCCGAATACAATTACAGTCATCGTGAAAGATATACGGGTACGTCCGAAGTATTTCGGAACCATTTAATGTGTGATACCTTAAGATTTCTAATTGTGTTAAATGTAAATTTATCATTTGTTCACGTAGATTTCTTTATATACTGAGAGAAACAACCCGAAAATTGTGATACATTTGAATAAAGCATCAAGGCCACAAAGAAGTAGACAAAACTAGGCCGTTTGGGTCATCGATTGTCAAGAAGTCTTTCTCCAGTCTATTTCCTTGAATCTAATTCTTAGCTACTTGAAACTGTAATTGTTCACTGAAATGCCATTTTTAATTTTGTCGAACTTGGATAGCCACTTAAACGATTTTAATTAAAATTCATTTATTTTCCGCACATATTTCAAGATTTGAAGAGGGACAGGGAAGCTTTTTCTTGGTTTGATCAATACGAATGTCCTTATAATTTTCCGTCATTACCACAATTTGTAAGTGGCAAATTGAAAATTTAAGTAGGTTTAAAAGTGGCGAAACATTCATAACAATTATGAGTACCTACACTTGAATCAGTTGTGATATGGCACCCAAAACGGTCTCAATTTGAACGCGTATATTCTTATGTTCATATCTATACTTATGAAATGATACATTGGGTTATGGTTGTAGTGAATATTTTGAATTGTTTTTTTTTTTTATCTTTTTTTCTAAATGTTTTAGTGGTCCAATTAAACAAACAAATTGTCCATTAACCAATCTATTCATAATCAAAATAAAATCGGTTTGTCCGACTCATTCCATGCATGAAAGCATTGGGCAATACCTTTTCCCGTACCATTTTAATTTTCAAAAAATATTGAATCCAAAGGTAAGGTTTCAAGCTGCAATAACGACCGATCTAACATCATCAGTTTTGTAAGCTTTCAACATTTAGTTACCCTTCAGTTTCCCAGACAAGGTCGTTACCATTCTAAAATTCAAACTGCAATTAAACACACAAACTTATCGATTAGGTAAAATACAAACTATTAACTATATCAAGAAAGTAATCGATATTGTATTGGTAAAAAAGGATTTGGTTTTGACGACTACCATTTCGCTGCAAACATAGATGATATTCAGAAGAAACTTGCTCTTAAATCTGTAAATTTGATTAATATCAATGTACTTTAGAAATAAAAATCTATGTCAAATGCGTGGGTGTAGGACAATTCCCCACTAGGACGATTCCCCACTAGGACAATTACCCACCGGACAATTCCCCACTAGGACGATTCCCCACTAGGACAACTGCCCACTGGGACAATTACCCACTATTTGATATAAAACATTTATTCAAATAAATTATGTTTTTTTATTTATAAAATAGATTTTGCGTTATTTACGTTATCTGTAATAATTAACAATGAAAATAAAAGTGAAAAATTATCAAAATAGAGATTTGAAGCATTGTTCCTTTTTTGTATGCAAAACTATATTCTGAAAGAATTGTACGGAATGCATGTAACAATATATCATCAGTAGTATTGCAAAAATCAAGTTAATATCAATGACCAATTAATTGGACAGTTGATTAAAAATTTTAACCTAATATGAAATACTTTACTTTGCATATATTGAAGATTCTGATTAAAAGACTCTTTGTATTTTTTCATGATATTGATTTTTAAATGGTTACGTATTTCATATAGATGGACTGTGGAGTCTAATGAAATAAAATATAAGGAAGCATAGGGATGATAAAACAATTGTAAAAGAATAAGAAATGAAGAATTGATATGTGAAAATCCAACACAGACTGAAAAACATGTACATTATTGATATATCAAATATCAATTTAAGACCTCGCTATCAAGGTGTAGCTAAGGATGATTAAAGGTGTGGAGCAAAGCAATCGTTTATTCAATCCAAATCCAAAATTATAAAGCTTACCAAAATATAAATTTATCAATAAATCTGTTTTCAATTGCCTAAATCGATAACTGGGTTGATAATTATTGAAAGGATAGTTGAATTGCAATTCAATCTTTTCTACATTTACATTATGCACAAATAATATGCTTAAATCCATGATCACTGATTTTTGATTAGTTTTAATCTATTGCCTCAATAGTAGAGATTCATGAACATATCAAAAGATATATTTTATTACTATTATTTATTAAAAGTGGGGAATTGCCCTCATTCTCATTACAAACAGATTTGTGAATGGACCAATCTTTTGACCTTTTTTCAACCGTGTGTTATTTGTTTGGCTATTGTAATATAAATAATCTTTCATGTGTAACTTGAAGATAATGGTTTGAAAATATATTTTAATACTTCTTTAATTCAGATTCTTGAGAAAAAAAAAAGTTTTATGACCATTTCATTTTACAAGTGGGGAATTGTCCTATTTGACACAAATGTGGGGTATTGTCCGGTGGGTAATTGTCCAGTGGGTAATTGTCCTGTGGGTTATTGCCCTAGTGGGTTATTGTCCTAGTGGGGAATTGTCTGTACCCCCAAATGCGTATTCTTTGAGGACAAAACTATGATGCTATCAACAGGATAAAGGGTAAGGCACGTGTTGTGTGATGTACGGCGGTGTCTGGATTAGTGTCTCTGTGTGACGTGCGTCGCTCCCGTCTGGGGTAATAAAACTTGGCGTTTCATATTTAGACCAACAACCCGAAAGATGTACGATTCGATACCCCCCCCCCTTTATAACATGCCCAAAGCTGTTTATATAGCTTATTTAAGCTTTTGAATACTTTGTTTAAAAGACATAGCTGTTATCTATGTCTCTGATTTGTTTCCATTCCCGCTCGCCCAACCTGCAAACAGTATACTTTGAAATAGTTTCTAGATTTACATTTCAGATTAGACCCATACTGCAGATTTCTAGAATTCAGGAAAATATCAAATTGAGAGTCCATTTTCCCATAGAATCGGTCATCAGAAATGATAAGGAAAAGGCTTTTTGTGTGGCTAAAGTTTCCATTAAAAGATTCTCTGATGGTTTGAGTGTTTTCTAGATTCTCGCAATAGAGTCACAAATATTTTTACTCAATGAATGAATATCTACGTATTCAAACGAAATCAACTGTTGCAACACTTTGGCAATTGACAAAATTCATATGAGGGAAAGGGCATCTCGGTTCTAATGTAAATAGATATTTATGTTACAGGGAAACTGTGAAATCAGGGATTTCGTGAAATCCCTGAAAATTTCAGCGATATCACAGTTTCCCTGTATATATATATATATATTCTACCAAACGAAAAGGAGCCGATATCATATTCCCGCCAGACTTTACCTGTAATTTTAACTCCGCCCCTTTCTACAGATTTCCCGACATGCACTACCTCGAAAAATCGATATCCGCTTGACGCCCTTTTATATCGAACGCATCCAGACGTAGAGTGAAATATCTACGTCTGGATCATTCGGACTAGATTCTACCCATAACACGGTTCACCCAATAAGGAAAATTGTTGCACACGGCTAAACTACGGAAGGTACGTTATTCTACACAGATGGTTTTCAGTAAACGGGGTCTTCTGTCATCTTCTATAGGCCCGACATTGCAATATCACCGGGAAACGTCGACTTATCGCAAAATGTAACTGGGTAATAAATTCATATATTCAAGGACACGAATTGATACATGACCAACCAAAATAGTTTGTTCGTGAAGGACGAGAAAACAAAATCGCACATTGGAATATAAGGTAATGCTCTCAAACGCATTTCCTAACAATAACGTTGTCTTCCACAGAACTTCGCTCTAACTACCTCTTCTACACACAATAGTTTCTAACCACAGCCGTAATTCAAATACGCATGTGGTGGGATATATCAATATAATAAAGGGTAAAATGCTTAAACATGAATGCCAATAAAAAAAACGCCCTGATAAATTTGAATGGTTTCGACGCAGCAAAATCCCTTGGTTGTTTGACCGGTAATTCCCCCACTTTCCCCACCTATTACAGGGCAATACATGGTTTATAAATACCGATTTTGTACATAAAGGGGGTTAAAACAAAAAAGCACTGTTATCATTGTCATCACTTGGGAGATCATGCCGATTCCAAAATCTATATTTTTGTATTTTGTATAAACGTTGGTTTTAATACGTTTTCATTATAACTCTGCGAACCAAATGTCGAAACTAATACAACCCTTTCTCTAACATAGCCAAGACGTTTAAGCATTCCATTCGTTTTCAATCTCTGGTATGACCCTGAGTGAGTTTTAATCCAAAAATCTTCACACACAATTGGCGACACTCTCGCTCTATGTCACTGACTGGAAGCATGGTGTGGAAATTTTGGTATTGCAGTACAACGCTGCTAATGTGATTAAAACGAAAATTATTTCACAACGATTTACACAAATCTCAAGGATGACTTTTGTTTCGTACCCTATATTGTTGGATTTAAGGCGGGCTAGCCGCAATTCCATGTAAGGGAACGAGTAAAAACTTTTAGGCAATTTACCGTTTAGTCGAGGCGAAATTTTCGGTTTAAAGTTAATAAGTTTTATTGCTGATTCCTAGTCTATATGGGCCCTACATCAAATTGAGCGAGGTTGGCACTCTGGCAACTTTGGGCAATTTGCATGATTTGCATAAATTAAAAATGGCCGCCAGTCGGCATCTTCATTTTTTTACCCGACACCTTTAAGAAAAAATATGGCATGTAAGGTGTCCTTTCTGTGGTTTTAGGGTATGGGAAGTTCATTTTTAATGTTTTATTCAGTTTTGACCACTCTATATTGAAAAAAATCAAGATGGCGACCAGACGCCATTTTGAAAATACAAAAGTTACTGTGAATGGCTATTTTATCAATAAAGATTTCATCAGTTTTTGCGTTTTCCATAATAATTGCCATTTTCTGAACAAACGGTCAGAATTTGATTTGATTACCATTCATTGAGACAAAATCTGATAGCAATAAACAAGATACAACAATCCTTTAATTCAGAGAAACAAACCTACCATACAGTGTCATTTGGATGATACTTGACACAAATAAAATATGTTTATTACCATTATGACTTTTGTATTTATGTAAAAAGGAATTTGAATTTGGATAATAAAAGAAGGTTAATGATTTTGATAATGCGATGTGTCCGATTTAAAGGAATCTTACTTGAAGTACAAGGTAAAACTATTATCTATTTTCAAACCAAATACATTTATTGCTGCAACAAAGCAAGTGATTTGGCATTAGCCAGTATGTTAAGGTCACTTTACAAGCAGCTGCTAAAACTCACAATAGCAAGTTCTTTCTTAGTTCTAATGACAAACTGATGAAAGGCTTAGACTTTAAATCCTATATCGCAGGAGCATGTTTGTCTGACTTGTATATGTAAAAGAACAGTCTTGGATGAAAGATCTGTGAGTATGTGATGGTGTTGCCATTGACTTCATGTGTGTTGGACGGAAGGAATTCAAGTAGATTGAACACATGCTGGAAACTATTGATCTAAATCAAACTTGATGATACTAAGTGGACAGTTTCTTTCCACCGACACTTCTTGAACATGAAGAGAGCGGGAT
The DNA here is from genome assembly GCA_947846245.1 of Cerastoderma edule. Taxonomy (NCBI): domain Eukaryota; kingdom Metazoa; phylum Mollusca; class Bivalvia; order Cardiida; family Cardiidae; genus Cerastoderma; species Cerastoderma edule. The sequence continues at coordinate 37,650,364 of OX401413.1, read as the reverse complement.
GTTATATTCAATATCCTTGTGCTAAACAGACACGATATGCTTGGTATGCACTCTCAGTTGATTAAAGTGGATATTGCATGTAGATATAATTGTGGGTCCAGGGATGCTGACCAGTTTGGAGTAGCAAACTACAGTTAAGATTGGAAAAGGAGTTTTCACAGACTCTTTACCGTTTATGTACATACATAGATCGACCTTTACTCCACTTCCATCTGTGTGTCAGGCTGCATTAAAACTGTCTTTTATCAAGACAACATGCCATAACCCACACAAGCTTCACATGGAAGAGATGAAGCATGTGTTCACATTGGATGCTCATGATCAAAGCCTTTAACAAGAGGATAAGTAACTGATTCCCTTGAATAAAGTAGACCAGACCTCTCAAGTCATGCCACTGACCAGATCCTGAAAGTGCTATTTTTAGCAGATTACACAGCTATGAGAGAAAAAAATGGAAAACAGTTATATCACTGATACCCCATGTGGTTTGTGTGCATTCCCTATACAATTCAGCTTGTGTTAAGCAACCATCCTTTAAAGCAGCCAACCTACCTTAAACAACCACTACAGAAAGTCACAATGTTGGAGTTATAGTGTACATCAATCTGTGTTAAGCAGCCAACCTCTTTTTAACAGCCAATTTTCTGAGTTCCATAGGCTGGCCTTTTAATACAAGTCTGACTGTATTCTCATTTATGGTATGGTTTTATTCACAAAGACACAAAAAGTATGGTCTTCTGAAATCTATACAGCTATTCAATGTAGACACCATACAAGATGCGCCTGGTACTGTGATAGTTATTGTACCAGCTTTGTTCAACATGTATCATATAGTTTAGCCGCATGTATCCATTATATACTGAACTCTTATGAAAATATTATGATGAATGAGGAAATGCTTGCCAAATACGAAAGGATTTCTGCCAAGGAACACGAGTAATGAGACTATCAAGAGAAGTCACCATAGAACATGACTTTTTTTATAGCTAATGTCATGCCGGATAGGAAACTTATCAATGCATAGCAAGTAAAACACAAAATGCTTCTTGCTAGTATCCATTGCATCTTCAGCCTTGATGAGAATACCACACTAGAGACGTTAGATGGTGGAGTATTCAGTCACAATGAGGCAGTCATGAATGTAGTCTCCGATGTCCTAGAGATTTTTAGATCCAGCCAGGGCGTCGTCTATGTGCTTAGTTGTGATATGGATATGATTGTTCTTTTCCATTGAAGTGTTCACAGCATTTGCACTTAATTAGGGTCCGCATGTTTAAGTGCTTGGATAATTAGATACAAAGCTATCGAAAGCTCTATCGTCTTATACGTAGCCCCTGGTATGCTGTCTGTAGATGTAAATCATCATAACAATATGAAAAGGGAACCGTTAGGGCCTTGAACCCAAAAGTCTCGGGACATTACCCTTGACAGCCGAATATGTTCAAATGAAAAGGGTCAAGTCACCAGAGAAGCACCATATTGCTTGTTAAAGCAGCAGAGCTGTAAATCAATGCTTTGAATGACCTTCAAGAAGAGAAACAACAATGCAGCCAGCTCCTTTCTGACTCTTTACATGGATGTAGCAAATCCGAAGATAAGCTCTGCCTCTGTACTCTGAAGCTATTCTATAAAAGCCGTTATGTAGATTGTTTTGGGGAACAACGATGCTTGTGGTGATGATGATGAAGTGAATGGAAATATGTTTGGTTATGGTATTGGAGATTTTTGGATACATGGGCAAGTCATTGAAATATATTCCTAAGAACTATTTTATACAATGATTTTGATCTATTCTGTGAATAGAATAGAAGGCTTTTGGGGGGAAACATAAACTGTTATCACTTTTGCAGCCCTAATTATGCATTAGTGGTAATATTCACATTCAACACTGCAAAAAAGAAAAAAAAATCAATAAGTATTCATGAAAGGCAGATATTGTTGATTCGGATCAGACGTCGAACATTGCACTCTCGATGATATTTAATTAGGATCTTTGGCAAGTATCTCACAACACGACACCATTATTTCACAAAAATATATATCCTTTGCCATGAAAATATTTTTCATTTTATTATATTCAAACTTTTATACTGTTATAAGAGGTAGCGGTATATTGTTTTTATTCATTTCACTTCTGTCAGGTTGGATCCGGCTTAGATCACTCACAACAAGTTTCCATTCTCTGTGTCACGAGTTTAATACCGGCTTCAAGCATTCCCTTTGTTCATCAATCATAATGAGAATCAGATAATGCTAATGAATTAGACCTTATGAGATGCTGCTCAATTAGTTGTTTTATCTTATTCAAACCACTTGATACTCCAATTGCATAGCATACTACGAAGTATTATCCGTTTTGTTTCTATTTTGCTTTTTAAGGGAATTGTTTTTCTTATTTACCTAGAACTGGTCTAATAAAAAGTGAAATAAATGTACAAAATGTAACAAAAGCAACTAAAATCTCATTTTTGTCCCATTCTTAGTGAACGATATAAGTAATCGTCAGAAATCGAATTCCCATACATTAAAACCCAAGAAAAGAAATATTACATGCCATATATTATGAAATATCTCGTGCAGAAATTTTTCAGAATTACTCCCGGCGGCCATTTTTAATTTATGCATATTATGCAAATTGCCCGAAGTTGCCAGAATGGCAAGATCGCTCAATTGTATGTTGAACCCACATAGACTAAGAATCAACAACAAAACTTCATTTTACTCACAATTTCTAGGTTGCCAATTGAACAAAGAAGGGCTACGCCTCGACTAGTCCTAAATCGGTTTGTGGGCTTTATACAGTTTGATCATGGACTGACAACCTCCTTACATTCTGTAAATGTCTTATCGATGGATAGGCCTTTTCTGCTCTTAATGGACCAATTCGATAAATGTGACGAATCTTGTTACAATAATTTCCAGCCTACGTAAATTAACAAGGATGTTTTACAATGGCTTTCAGTTTTTACAAGCCACAAAATCAGATATAAGAAAAAAAGTTCTTGATTTGTCATTCAAAAACTCATATCTTGAAATAGATATTGAATAACGAGCAGTGTCTTCTCTTGTCACATCGTTTTACAATAATCTTCAATATGCCTTAACTGATGCTTTAGCAGGACTATATGACATTGCCTTAAACTAGGACTGTTCTTAATAGTGAAGTAATAAAGGGATGGACTTATGTAATAAATTGTCAAGATCAGATCTACACTTAGCAGTGTTTTTGTTCGTGAGAGTGTTATTAATTCTAACTCGTTCACATCGCATGTTAAAAGTAGATTCACCTTCATACATATAATGCATGTGATATCGAGAGGGTATGTCTCGTTCTGAATCAACAATTGAGTGAGTCATTTCGTTTTAATTTCTTTCCTTCTTCTTTATCTCTGCAGTGCTCAATTTTAAGCTTTTAATTTCATCTTTTCTAGGTGATCTGCTCGTTCTAGGGTTGTAAAAAGTATCCTGCAAAGGACACTCCATTGTGAAATAGCTATCCGCTGTCGGGAATCGAACCAGAGTTGTCCGATACAATGTCCATGACACTAACTGCTTCACAACATAATATCTCTTGCTTTCTTTAACACCTCCTACTTCTTGTAATTTCTTTTTCGGAACCCTTTTGTGAAAGGAGTATTATGTTTGTAAGGGGCATTTCCTCATTGTTGCGATTGTTTCAGCTCGACTATGTATGCATGTGTGTATTTCTAGTTGATATTATCGATTTGCGTTTGTCACGAGGACTAAAACACACATTCTATGTATTGTAGATGATGTTCTTTGTTGAAGTCCAAATTAAAGAGGGCCCGTTGTAAATTACTTTTTAATGTCATAGCGGCATTTATGTTTCCTACTTTATATTTGTCGTCTGCTGTTGATTCAACTTTAGATTCAACACGTCCCCATATAAATTTTCCCTTCTTGGTAGAAAACAAACAAGGCAATTGAGGCCTTATTAAAGACGAAACCATATTTAGAATTGAGTGGTTATAAGATAAAATTTAAACAATTTATAGAAAAGTGAACACTTTTTGTTGAATGGTTTGACAGATTTATCACAACTGTTCTTTCTTTTTTTTATTTATAAGTTTGTGTCAAACAAGTCGACAATGTGGAATTTGACCCATATTACTGACTTAGACTAACATATATCAGGCGGCTTGATAATCGATTGACCCTAAGAAGAAACAGAACCGCTTATATGAGCAATTTCTCATATTTGACGCTGTGATTTCTGTATGTTATCACAGAGAGGATACAACTTCTGTACTTTATCATTGTCGTGCGTCATTTGTTATAACCGTCGTAAACTCTCATCTGAAAGACAAGGCCACGTTTTAACCTTTATAGTGCTGGAACCGACTCCGTGCTTATGCAAACAGGCCAGCAGCCAGTTTACTTGGCTGCTGGCCTGTCATCTAACCTGTTTGCTACTCTGGGTATCATTCCTCATCAAAATTAAGCAGATATTCAATGTTTTGGAAAGCAGAAGACACAAAAATCATTTTTTTTAAAAACCACCCAGCATTGTAAGGGTTAAACAATGAGTGTCCCAGATAAAGAATTAAAACCATTTACTTCATAATAGCTCGTATTGAAGCGTCTGTAGCAAGCGAAACAATAAATCATCGTGGCTAAAGAAGAGACTGCCTGTGATTTTTATACAATGTCATACACCATATTGTAGTTATACTGTCTTTTTCGACCAGTGTGTCGTATTAAGCGACCAGTATGTCGTATTTAGCGACCATTTCTTTACTCTCGTTCGTTCTCTGAAACTATTTTCATACATATCTCTTTACCCTACACTTTCAGCTACCCTAAGGGTTGTCGTTCTTCAAAAACGTAACAACCAGGAACCCACTTAAAAATTCTTATCAAAAACGACATGTTGAGTGTACAAAAATTGAAAGAAGGTGCGGTGCCCCGCCATTCTGCATTTGGTATGTCGTTGCCAAGCAACAGAGACGAGTAAACCATATTTATGCACAATAGTGTGTCCAAAGATTTCACCCATTCAATTTGAGCCTGGTCCAAACGTTTTAAAGGTTCTGTATTATATTTCACCCATTCAATTTGAGCCTGGTCCAAACGTTTTAAAGGTTCTCTATTATATTTCGTAGAAACTATTGTAGCTAAAGATAAAAGTACTCGTTTATTGTGATAAAAAGGGAACTTTATCGCAACAAGCGATTGTCTTGTCTTAGATATTTGGTTACGGTGAACCAAATAATTTTATGGGGTAATGAGTTACGGTAGCTGCACGATTTTTGACATTGTTGTATTCAACCGATTCACCTAAACATCTGATATCAACATTTACTTACGGTAATGTCAGGTAGAAGGATTAGAATTTGTATTGTTGGTTAGAGGCATATTATTTGTATTTGTTACATACTATATGTTTCGCGCATTGAATCTGCTCACTTTTGTCACAATAGTTTTTACCAAATATCACAAATGGTATTCTTTTTTTCTTTTTCTTTTTTTGGGGGGTGGGGGGAGGGGTGCAATTTAGTTTTAACTCGGACCTAAAATGATGAGATAAAGGTATGTCAAACTTGCCATGGTCGATTTGCGTTTAGATAAAACGAAACAGAACACATTATCTATTGAGTTATCACTCTTAGCATTTACAAGATATGGTATAGGAAGCTTAAAACAAGAACGATAGTTAATATACTTTGTTTAAATAAAAAGTTTATACACTTATGTATCTTCATACTTATAGAGAATGGTTATCAATACCATCTATGTTTGATTTTATTCATGGATTGCAAAATAAACAGATTTTGGTCTTACTCGGTAGAATTTCATGAGTGAATCGATATTTACTGAAATACATTTATTATGATCAAAGATTTTTTTCATACCGGGTTTAGTAAAGAATTCCTGGCATTACCTTTTTCCCAGGCTTTTGGTGCATTTGTAAATGTTAGAGTGGTGTTATTGGTCAAATTAAAAGCAACATCAGATGACAACAACAATAAACTATCAGCTCGTGTTTTTCTTTCGTGTCGAGCGTTGTTAGAATTGGTTCTTTTCTTGTTTTCCCTCAACTTAACTTTAATTTAAATATATCTTATTAATCAAAATACACACACTATACATAGATATCAAGTGATATCATTTGATATTCATGTTTATTATGCGTATTTTGATGTATAAATAATTGTTCGTGTTGATTTAGCATAGTTTTATGAACAAATTTCGACTGAATTTTATTTATTTTTAATAGTTTCATAAGTTGTTTACCAATACCAGCATATGTTTGTAAATTTGGTGGTAACAGTCATTGTTACTTTGTAATCAAACCCTCCTCTTTGATAATGCAACTGCTAAAATTCAAAGGATCGGTAACTGGCGATTATTCTATACGCCTGATTTTATTAGTAAGAAAATGTTTCAACAAAATGATTGCATACAGTCTTCCCATGAAGCTACTTTACAGAAGAACACCAATAATCCGCTAATGAAACTGTTTCCCTCGTCGGATTACTTCGGTCGTTCTCGATATTAATCGGTCTGGGGTGGAACCATTCGTTTTACAACAAATAGATCTGTCCTAGATCGACATATAGCGAGCACGACCGAAGTAACTCGATGAAAGAATGAGTTTCAAAATGGCGGGTTATGGGCATTCTACCCTAAAGTGACTACAGTGTATGTGTTAAGCACATGGTTTGATATATTTTCAGCACACCGCCACTTGCCGAGAAATCCCTGCTTGGTGTACCTAGCACTACCTTGACCAACACGACGTGTATCGACGATTGGAGACAGTTAGTATTTACAATGGCTATCACGAACAATGCACGGAGACCTGTCCATGGACCGTTATCAACGCTTCTACTAGTATTAATGTGTACTTTCAATCCTTGTCTTGGGGACTGTTTGTGTGAATTTACAACTAACTCCTCAACGCTCAGTATAACATGTGGAAATAAAGCGCCACGTGGTGAAATCTCGAAGTGTTTCCATAAATATAACACTGCAACAGAACTTGTGTTTTCCAACAGCTTTCTGACAGAAATTCCAGAAGAAATCAATATTCTTCACGATTTGATTTCTCTAGACGTGTCCGGAAATGATATTCAGGAATTGAAATTTGGACAAATACAAGATGTGTGTAACAGATTGGTCCTTCTTCATGTGAATAACAACAACATCCGGGTTCTAGAGAAGGGTGCGCTGGATTGTTTAAAATCGCTGAATACATTCTCCATTGTAAATAACTCGCTATCAGTGATCGAGGATGGAGCATTTAACAACAATCTTCGGATGTTAGAGAACATAAATCTGATGTACAATTCCCTGACGTCATTGGATTCAAGCGTTGTGTTCTTGCCGATGCTGAAGATTAGTAAGCATGTTCGTGTAAACGCAACACGGAATAACATATCGTATATCACAAACAGTATCAACGTTAGCATTACAGATGTCATGACTGAATATTCAATATTTGTTAGTTTGATTCATAACAACTTCACCAAGGTAGATATTGACTATTATGTCAAGACATTTCATATCGCAAATATAGTTTCACTCTACCGACTTGCGAACAGTGGGTTTGACCTCAGGTTTAACCCGATTATATGTGAGTGTGGCATGGAGCCGTTAGCTAAAGCATTGGCAGATTTCAGACCTATGGATCCCGACAACCCTTTGTTTTCTATAACATGTAATACTCCCCCGGCTCTACATGGAAAACTCATGTATAGCGTACATTTGAATGAGTTTAACTGTACTGTTGATCACGATTGTCCAGACGGTTGTAACTGTATAAAGACAGTGGTTACACGTCTGGTGGTGGTCAGGTGTGAAGATAAGTATACATTACCCGTATTACCCAACATAGTACCGAGTATACACACTATTCACATTGTCATAAAAACCGCCGCGTTTCGTCACCTCTCAAACAGAAACTATCTTACCAATACAACATTGTTAGACGTGGCGGGATGCGCCATAGACACCATATCAAACGATATACTGTTACAGATAGCAAAAATAGAAACAGTTTATTTACACGATAATTCACTCATTACAATTCCAAAGGCAATAGAGCACATAGGATTTGATGGATTGAAAACATTGACTTTACGCGGCAACCCATTTTCCTGTGACTGTAAAACGCTCTGGTTTAAGAAATGGTTAATCAGAAACAAACTGCTGGTGGCTGATGTTACACGCGTCCTGTGTGCCAGCGGTCCAGGAAAGGGGAACCCAATAATCCACGTGAAGGACACAGACTTTATCTGTGAATATCCAATAACCAAGAACGAATTACTGATCATCGTGTTCTCTGTTATTTTTCTGATGATCGTGATCTTAATCCTCATTCATTACAAAAGAAGACACATCCATGTGCTCCTAATCGCCTACTTCAACATTTACTGTTTCCGTAAGAAGGCGACGGGTGAGTTTCCGTTTGACGTGTTTATATCTCACAGCAGTCGAGACGACCTTTTTGTGATAGATACGTTAATGTCTCGACTAGAAACCCAACAACCTCCTTACAAAGTATTTTTCGATGAGAGAGACTTTATACCGGGTAAGACCATCGTGTATAATGTGATTCGAGCTATTGAGGTCTCACGAACAACTCTTCTCGTACTGACAAACAACTTTCTACGAAGTGAATGGTGCATGATGGAATTCAAGGAAACATACTTAAACATGTTAACAGATAATGTGGATAACTGTATCGCAATCGTGATGGAGGACTTGGACGAAGCCTTGATGTGTGACGAGCTCAAATTTTACCTGAAAACGAACGTTTATATCAAATATACTGATCGACTTTTCTGGCCAAAATTACTTCAAGCACTTCCAATCGCTCATTCGTCACCGAGCACAGAGTGTCTGTCAGAGAGTAGTCCTTTGACTATAAATTGATTAATTAATTTTCTCTAGAGTTTACGGATCTCCCAAGGAATAAACGTATCGCCCATTGAATTCCCGTATTTCAAACGTGTTACGAACCTATGGTTTCTATTATGAACCTAGCTCGCAACGAGAAAAGAAAGATAACCAGCAACAAGTATTACAAACAATAACAAGTTTATTTGATGAATTATAATAGCAGAATGATTATAATACCTGTGACAATCACTTCAAGAACTATGATTAATAAATCCACAGATCCTTTCAATTGTTCTAAGCTCCCTTAGTAACAGTCACTCCAAGAACTATAATTAATAAATCCACAGATCCGTTCAATTGTTCTAAGCTCCCATAGAAAATTCTAACACTAAGTGATGAAGCAGCAACACTCTGTTAAATCACACAATTTTCACAATAACATAGATCAAGTACTTTTTGATAGCATACTAGTTTTAGTCACACCAATCAACTCATTGGTTTCTCTTTTATAACCCTATAGAACATTCTAGTTACACCCAGTAAACTTATTCTTGTTAGAACAATCTGGAATAGCTTTTACAATCAAACACACACACACAGGGCCCCTATAAAGCTATGAAGACTCAGTATTGATTTTTCCAGACCCTTCCAGTTACTTGTTTATTATATAATAATGTTTCTAGAACATTAAAGAATTAAACATCTGACAGAATCTTCCTGATACTTATTTGTTTATTTTGATTAACAAGCATGCACTAGAAGATACTAGGAGAACATGATCAACACCTAAATATAAACATTCTACTCCCTTCTAGACCCTTTAGTGGGAATTCCAACTTCTATGTCACATAGAAATACGAAAACAATCTCTCTCTGCAGCGATCAAAACAATAATGAATACAATTCATATGACACCTTCCCCCTTGAAGAGAAAAAGGTTTATGCAATAAAACTTTTTCATAGTTTAAACCTCATCATAATGTAAATAACAATATCTTCAGACACACCTATTTTCAAATATTATTAACATTATTTACACACGAGACAGAGCATCAGGTATCAAATTGTCTTTGCCTTTAATGTGTCTTATCTCAAGATTATACTCTTGCAATTGCAAACTCCACCTAAGCAGGCGCTGGTTCTTGTTTTTCATCTTGTGCAAGAAGCTCAATGGATTGTGATCACTGAAGACAACAAAAGAGAAATAACACACTGGGTGATCAACTCCATTGCCATCGTCTTGCAACAGAACACCACCTGCTCCAACATCACTTGCATCAACTGCTAGCTTGAAAGCTTTGTCAAAGTCCGGAGCTAAGAGAACTGGTGCGCTCATGAGTATGGCTTTGAGTTTGTCAAAAGCTATCTGGCATTTATCATTCCAAACACATTTCTGTCCCTTTTTAAGGAGATTTGTCAATGGTTCTGCTATTATTGAGAAATTATTACAAAATTTCCTGTAATATCCTGCCATACCCAGAAATCGCATCAGTTTTCTTTTACAATTTGGTTCCGGGAACGCATTGATGGCCTGTACCTTTGCATCAATTGGTTTTACCTGGCCATGTCCAACAGTATGTCCAAGAAATGTTACACATGCATGGCAGAATTCACTCTTGGCAAGCTTGATGGTAAGTTTAGCCTCACTCAAGCGCTCGAACAAGTTTCTGATGGTTTGTAGATGTTCATCCCACACGTTGGAATGTATGATGGCGTCGTCAATGTATACATCACAGCCGTCTAGACCAGAAACTACCATGTTCATGAGCCTTTGGAAAGTGGCAGGAGAATTCTTCATTCCAAATGGCATAACTTTATACTGGTAAAGCTGATTCGACGTTACAAAGGCAGATGCTTCCTTTGCTCGATCAGTCAATGGCACTTGCCAAAATCCTTTAAGCAGATCAATTTTGGTCACATATTTTGCATGACCCACTTTGTCAATACAATCGTCTATTCTTGGAATTGGATATGAGTCCGTCTTTGTCACAGAGTTCACCTTCCGGAAATCCGTGCACATTCTGTATGATTTATCCGGCTTTGGAACAAGGATACACGGTGAACTCCACTCACTCTGGCTTTTCTCAATCAGATCATTTTCTAACAGATAATCAATTTCTTTCTGAAGATGTTTCTGTTTCTCTGGATTCATTCGGTATGGATGCTGCTTCACAGGTGTCACATTTTCGTCAATAACAACATCATGGTATATTTTATCTGTCCGTGTTGGAACATCAGGAAACAAATGTTCATACTCATGTATTAGCTGTTTGAGTTCTTCTCTCTCCGCAGGCTCAAGATGTTGGAGTTTCTGATCTAAGTTTTCCAGAATTGTCGAGTTGGTCAATTTTGCTAAACTATCACAGTCAACTTTTTCACTGCTTTCAGTCGTTGAGTTTGGAAGTGATTTTGTCACAGTCACAGGTTTTATTAATGAGTCAGTCCTATCATAATATGGTTTTAACATATTAACATGACACATTTGATTTTGTTTGCGCCTCCCAGGAGTATTGACTATGTAATTCAAATCACTAACTTTTTCTTTTACAGTATATGGACCAAAATACCTAGCCTGTAATGGTCTTCCAGGAATTGGAAACAGTGCAAGGACCTTGTCACCTGGGGAAAAACCTCTCTCAACTGTATTTTTATCATATCTGCTTTTCATTTTGCTTTGACTAACCTTTAGATTGGACTGAGCAACTTCACAGGCTTTCGTAAGCCTGTTACGAAAGTCTGAGACATATTGCAACAAGTTCAAGTCAAGTGTATCTGTTGAAAGAAATTTCTCTTTCAGGACTTTAAGTGGTCCACGGACAGTGTGTCCAAATACCAGTTCAAAGGGACTGAACCCAAGAGATTCCTGAACAGATTCCCGGACTGCAAATAACAGTAAATGGATACCTTCATCCCAGTCCTTCTCAGAATCAAAGCAATATGACCGAATCATGTTTTTCAATGTTTGGTGGAATCTCTCTAGTGCACCCTGGCTTTCTGGGTGATATGCAGATGACCTGTACTGTTTAATTCCAAGTTCATACATGACCTGCTGGAATATACCAGACATGAAGTTTGAACCTTGATCTGACTGAACAGATCTTGGAAGGCCAACTAATGTAAAGAATTTCACGAGTGCTTTAACAATGGTTTTTGCTTTGATATTTCTTAATGGTATTGCTTCAGGGAACCGTGTTGAAGCACACATGATTGTTAACAAATACTCACATCCCGACCTAGTCTTCGGCAGAGGACCGACACAATCTATGATTATTCGACTAAAAGGTTCCTCAAAAGCAGGGATGGGCTGAAGTGGTGCTTTAGGTATGGTTTGGTTAGGTTTACCTACCATTTGACATGTATGACATGATCTACAGAAATTTGATACATCTGATTTGAGTCCAGGCCAGTAGAAATGTTCTAATATTTTATGATAGGTTTTATTAACACCTAAATGACCTGACATTGGAGTTTCATGGGCTAAACTTAGTACTTCAATGCGGAATGACCTAGGGACCACAATTTGATGTTTGACCGCCCATTCATCCTCAGCAGGGACTTCAGGAGATCGCCATTTCCGCATTAATACACCATGTTTAGTGTAGTAACAAACAGGATCTGTTGAAGTTTCTTCTTCATTTACAGCCCTGTCAAAGAGCTTTGAAATCTCAGGATCAGCATGTTGTTCTGAAATGAGCTGTGACCTTGACATTGAGTCATGACCTTTTGACTTAAGCTCGTGTTGTGAAGGCTGATCAGAATTTGAGGAGTCTGTCTTGTTCTGAGGCAGACGGGGTGTAAGAGATTCTTTAATCTCTGTATCAAAAAACTGACCTATAAAAGTGTCAGCTAGGTCAAAATCTGAAGTTTCATTCTGAATGGCTTTCTTTGCCATGGCTCGAGTAATTGCACAAGAAGGATAGAGTTCAGGTATTTCCTGCTCTATAGGATCTGGATTTTTATCCAATGATGGTGTGTCAGTTACAAGTGGGTTTACCACAACCTTGTCTCCAGCTAGGTCGTTGCCTAGTAACAAATGGACACCTTTAAATGGTAATGAAGAGGTCAAGCCTACAGCCACTGGCCCAGTTACCAAATCAGACTTTAGTTGAATATTATGAAGAGGTACATTTACAAATCCACACTCTACCCCTTGAATCAGGACGTCTGTTCCTGATGAAGATTTATCAGAAAAAGGCAGTATATCTGCCAAAATAAGAGATTGGGAAGCCCCAGTATCCCTTAGTATTTTGATAGGAGTAGGTGGGTTTAAGTCATCCTTGAGTGACACAGAACCTTCTGTTAAGAATGGTTCAAAAATCTCCATAATAGAGTCAGACTTGGGTTTTTTTACCGTTTCAACAGTATCATGTTTGATACAAGACTTAGACTGAGACCTTGATGTTGTGAGACCAGTTGGTTTTGACTGATCATTAAACTGCTATTTCCTTTTTAAGGAATAACAGTCAGAAACAATGTGTCCTAATTTTTTGCAATAATTACAAAAAGGTTTAGACAAGCGGTTTTGACCTTTGTTTTCATTTGGTGACCTTGGCTTTTGATGATTTTGACTATGAGGTGCTGCAGGGGAAACCCCATAACTATATTTAGTACTGATCTGTGCAGGAGCGGGCTTGGGCCTATTAGTGAACGAGATCTTGTGAGTAAGAGAGTAGTCATCGGCCAAACGAGCAGCTTCTTCCAAATCTTCAACTTGTTTCTCATCCAAAAATGATTTAACATCACTACTAATACAACTTTTGAATTCTTCAACTAACATCAGTTGCCTCAATTTTTCATGATCTTTTTCAATTTTCTTAGATGAACACCATCTATCGAACAACTGTTCCTTCGTACGAGCAAATTCTACATGAGTTTGTCCCGCGTCTCTCCGGCAGTTTCTAAATTTTTGCCGGTAAGCCTCCGGGACCAACTCATAGCCTTTTAATATTAATTCCTTGACTCTCTCATAATCGGAACTCTGTGCTACTGATAATTGCGTATAGATCTCTCTAGCTTTACCAATAAGAACGCTTTGCAACAGCAAAGTCCAGTGCTCCTTGGGCCAATTTAAGTTTTCTGCTACCTTTTCAAAATGCAAAAAATATTTATCAACCTCTTTTTCTTGAAACGGAGGAAATAACCGAATATTTTTTGTGACATCAAAACTAGGAGGTACAGCTGACCGATCTGCTCTTTCTTTAATTTCCATTTCTTTTGGTCTTAATGCCAATTCTCTGTCTTTTTCCTCTTTTTCTACTTGTAATTTCAATTTAAGCATCTCAATTTCTCTTTCCTTCTCTTTTTCTTCAAATTCGAGTCTAATTTTAAGTTCTTTCAGTTTTAAATCTGATTCTGACTCTTTTATTAAAGAGAGAGCAGCGTCTCCCAAAATGTCTTCATCGACGAAGTATTGAACCAAAGTATTCAAAATTTCTTGTTTGCACATAGACGACTTAATTTCAGATAAGCCATAATGTTTAGCCAGATTGAGCAAGTCGGTTTTCTTAGCTAAATTCAATTTCTCCTGGGAAGGATCACTTACAAAACTGTTTTTGTCAAATGACATTTTTACTTGCTGCTGATAAGTACAATATTCACAACTTTAAATGTAAATTTCTGAAATATAGATCTATCTGTTTCAAAATTAAATTTGCCAATGAAAAATGTTCAATATCCCGGACGAGCCCCCAATTTCTGTTACGAACCTATGGTTTCTATTATGAACCTAGCTCGCAACGAGAAAAGAAAGATAACCAGCAACAAGTATTACAAACAATAACAAGTTTATTTGATGAATTATAATAGCAGAATGATTATAATACCTGTGACAATCACTTCAAGAACTATGATTAATAAATCCACAGATCCTTTCAATTGTTCTAAGCTCCCCTAGTAACAGTCACTCCAAGAACTATAATTAATAAATCCACAGATCCGTTCAATTGTTCTAAGCTCCCATAGAAAATTCTAACACTAAGTGATGAAGCAGCAACACTCTGTTAAATCACACAATTTTCACAATAACATAGATCAAGTACTTTTTGATAGCATACTAGTTTTAGTCACACCAATCAACTCATTGGTTTCTCTTTTATAACCCTATAGAACATTCTAGTTACACCCAGTAAACTTATTCTTGTTAGAACAATCTGGAATAGCTTTTACAATCAAACACACACACACACACACACACCCACACACACACACACACAGGGCCCCTATAAAGCTATGAAGACTCAGTATTGATTTTTCCAGACCCTTCCAGTTACTTGTTTATTATATAATAATGTTTCTAGAACATTAAAGAATTAAACATCTGACAGAATCTTCCTGATACTTATTTGTTTATTTTGATTAACAAGCATGCACTAGAAGATACTAGGAGAACATGATCAACACCTAAATATAAACATTCTACTCCCTTCTAGACCCTTTAGTGGGAATTCCAACTTCTATGTCACATAGAAATACGAAAACAATCTCTCTCTGCAGCGATCAAAACAATAATGAATACAATTCATATGACAAACGAAATTCATGTATCTCGCCCGGAATTGACGCATCTCACACGGAATTGACGCATCTCACACGGAATTGACGCATCTCACACGGAATTAACGATTCTCTCACGGATTTGATGTATCTATCACGACTTTGATGTATCTACCATGGAATTGACCTTTTTCCCCACATAAATCATGATTCTCCATCGAATACATGTATCTCCCACGGAAATGACGCAGTTCCCACGGAATTGAGTTTTCGCACACAGAATTATCGTATCTACCATGGAATTCACATATCTCCCATGAACCTGAGTCAAAGTTGCTGTTATTGAACGTATTGGCAATTTTAGAGCTCTTTTAATATAAAGAATAATCATGTACATATAGACAGCACACCCGATAATAGAACGACAATGATTTTTTGTTCACGGCCGGGATATTGATAGTTTAGATCCAGGGAATCGAACGCAGCCAAAACAGTAAACACGCACGAAATGAACGGCTAACGAAACATCGAATCTCAGCCATTTACGGTCGATTTTACATCGGAAAATAGGTTAGCCTCTCGTGTGAAGACTCTTTATTGTTGTAGCCGATGTGTCCTCCTGCGCGTGTTATGATTTAAATGAAAAGAGACGATTTCTAAATTATCCGAATTGTTCATTTCAACGGGACGCTCTATGAAATTTTTTTTTTCAATCGATCTCAATTAACCAGGCGCTTTATGTGACGTTAAAAATGACGTCATTTTTTGACTCGTACGATTGCCCGAGAAACAGAATATGAGAACAATGTTCCTGTGTTTTTACCGGTATGGAAATTGCCGGAACTTCCCAAGAATCACTGTTTACCTGCAGATATTCAACTAAAACAAATGCGATTACTATATCCATACAAGATGCTGACGTGTATTCCCGTTTAATAGAGAAACTCAAAAGAAAATACGTTTTTAACGTAAATAAGAATAATAATGGCATAGCGGCAAGTACCAACGAACCGGACGGGAAATGCGTTATCACCATTTACTACAACCAGACAATTTTTATACAAGGCAAAGGTTGCAAAAGTTGGAAACTCAATACATTCGACAAAATGATGGATGGGACTGATGAAAATTCGCAAGATCTGTTCTCAAACTCGCCACATAACATATCACCAACTTCTATATCCGCTATACCTGAAGGATCACTTACACCAAACCAAAACAGAAGTCCATTAACCTTTCTGGGAAAACTAGTTAACAGCCTGAGATCCCCTAGCAAAAGAACTCCCGCAAGTATTCACCAAACTACTAATGGAGCTGTTAACGTACCGTCACCCAAGTCTTCGGAAAGTCTCCAATATAGTGAAAATCCCAAGTGTTCTGAAAACACAACATCGAACAACTCAAAAACAAAAGTTAACAATAAAGCAATGAGTGGAAGCTATACACCAGTTTTGCCTGCAGAAAGGAGTGCCCATCATGTGGACGTACAGAATGCAGAAACCAAAGTTAAACAATTATTTGATAGTGACAGCAGCTTAAGTGTTGAAGAATTAAAAAGTCATTGAAGTTGTTGCGTGAAAAGTACAATCAACAAAGTGAAAAGTCCGGGAAACTAGAACAGGAAATAGCTAAACTGAAAACTACTCTGAAGACACAATATGAAAAAAATGAAATCCTCTCCACTGAAACGAAAAAGCTTAAAAACGACTTGACTGGATCCACAACAAAGCAGCTTCTCGCTGAAGAAGAAAATATTAAACTGAAGAGTACAGTTCAAATTATAGCAAAAGAGAAAACTGATCTTGTCACTCAATTCATCAAATTGCAAGTTAACTCTGAGTCTGTTGATACAAAGATTCAAAACGTTGTTGACAGTATGGAAATCAGATTAGCAGCAGAAATGTCGAGTTTGAAGTCTGCACTGTTCCAGGAACTATCTGATTTAAAAACCCAGAACCAAAACACATTGAAAGCAATATCTCAGGAAAAAAATAAATCAGCTATAGAAGCAACAGTGGTACAGAAAATAAGTGAACTAAAGCCAAAAAGTCCTAGTACTTGTAGCGCATCCACACAGCCAATCATAGAAGGAAGAAACCATATCATCCAACAAAATGTAAGAGAGAAAAGCGTTGACACATCAAAATTGAATGTATTGATTGCAGGGGACTCAATTATGAAAAGACTTAGCCCTGCTAAGATGTCTGATGAGAGAGTTTGTGTTAAAATCAAAAGTCATTCTGGTGGAAAAGTTCAAACAATTTCACACACAATTTCAGAAATGGGTAAATTTAATAGTGACTACATGAAGGAGTTAGATGCAGTCGTTTTGCATGTTGGAACAAACAATATCTCAGATGGTGAGAGTCAAGAAAGTGTAAGTGAGATCATGAGAAAGACTGTTGCTGTGGTGAAAGCTGTATGTCCAAGAGCTGAAGTTATTGTATCAAGTGTTCTACCATGGAAAGCAGAAAAAGTTGTAAACAATGTCATCCGTTCGACAAACAAAGTGATTTTCGAAATGTGTGATAAAGCACAGTGTCATTTTTTAAATAATGATAAGGTCATGATAGAAAATGAAAGGGTGAAATTCTCCCTTTACCAAGATAAAGTGCATCTGAATCCGAGTGGAGGCAAATTGCTAGGAACTCATATGAGAGAATGTATTGATTCCGTTCTGAGATTAACACCAGTTTCTCACGATCAACAACAACTGCATAATCAGCAAGAGCATACGCATTCAGAAAGAATAGAACAAAACAACAAACAAAGAAATTATTCTAGTCCGCAGAATTTTCATTATGGGAGGAACTTGGGGAGGAGAATGAACCACTTCAACGACGTAAAGAATTTCAACGACAATTACAACTACCGGAGAAACTACGCAAACAGTTACCACAGGAACAATTCGAACAAACACATGGAGATGATGTATGCGCCTGTCAGTGCGTGGAACATGTAGCTAATGATGTGTGTCGTTATTGTTGGAAATTTCATTTAGAGCATGAGTCTAACAGTATCATTAAAACCTATGGTTCTTTTCTTAATGTCGCCATAAAAGACAGATGTGTTTGGCTTACTATTGACAGATGCTATATTGTGTATGATGACATGTATAACTTTGACCCTTTTACTAACCATGGCATTAACGACTCAGACAACCTTTATTGTGATCTAAACGATAATGAAGTGGGACATGATATGTCTTTTTCTTTGTCGGATAGGTCTTCAGCAACTCGTTCTATTGTTGGTAGTATTTTGAATTATAATTCAGAAGTTTGTGATGGACAAATGACATATAGTTTGCCTGAGTCTTGTTTAAACACTCATTCTCATGCTTGTAAATATGTTATTGAAAATCCAAAGGTTGGTGTTTTTTATGATAACATGACATGTAATTTGCCTATTTCTTATTTAGATAGTTCTTCTAGTTCTTTGGATATTGATTTTATTAGTATTGACAGTTCAATTATCGATAGTTCATTTAGTACTGAGATGAAAATCTCAAATATTGAAGATATACCTTTATGTAATACTCAGACACATAGTAAGGAAAGCTTTGTTTCTTTTCCCTCTTCTCAGCCATGGTTATCTACCAAAGGGTTACATATTGTACATCTTAACATTCATTATGTTTGTCCTAAACTGGATGAAATCAAGATGATTTTATCTCTTAACTCAAATATCGATTGTTTATGTCTTTGTGAAACATTTTTAGATGCAAATGTTCTTGATACCGAGCTTTCAATTCATGGGTATACCATATTTCGAAAGGATAGGCAATCTCGTGGTGGGGGCTCCTCGTTTATGTCAAAGACAATTTGTGTTGCTTACTTAGAACTGATCTAGAGGCTCTTTCAATTGAATCCATCTGGCTTGAGTTTAAGTTATCCAACTCCAAGCCATTTTACTATGGTACGTTTATAGACCACCTTTATCTAAAATTGAATGGCTAAATAATTTCACTGATAGTCTAGATAAATCATTCAATGAAAACAAGGAGACAATTATACTTGGAGATTTCAACTATGACTTGATTAAACAAGCTCCGCCCTCAAAAACTTGGATGCAAACAATGGAGAATATGAACTTCTCTCAACTTATTCAATCTCCTACTAGAATAACACATAGTTCAGCAACCTTAATAGACCATGTTTTCAGTAACGTCCCTTGCAATATTGTTGAAATAATTATCCCAACGGTTGCCTTAAGTGATCACTATCCAGTTGCTATTACACGAAAGTGTAATCACAATATATCAACTAAATCTTGCCATGATTATATATTATATAGATCCTTAAAAAAATTTCTCTGAAGCGGATTTTCTCAATGATCTTTCCACTCAGCCATGGTTTGAATTAGATACGTTCGATGATCCTGATGGATGTACAGATTTATTTATAGAAATGTTTGGGACAGTCTTACAAAAGCATGCTCCGCTCAGACATAAACGGGTCAAGAATTTAACTCAGCCAGATTGGTTTACTTCTGATATACTTTTTGCTATTAGACAAAGAAATTACTACCACAAAATACAAGACCAATTTCATTACAAATTGCTCAGATCAAAAGTAAAATCGCTTGTCTGTAAGGCAAAATATAACCATTATAATGAGCAAATAAACTCAAATAAACACAATCCTAAACTGTTATGGAAAGGTCTCCGTGAATTGTCAGGTTTAGAAAGATCTAAAACTCAAACGCCGTGTCTTAATAACGATGAAGGTAATTTCGTATCAGATCCATCTTCGGTTGCACATTTATTTAATGAACATTTTTGTAACATCCATAAGACTGTTCCTGTTGATGGATCTATAGTTTACAAACCGCATGATACCCTAAAAACCTTGAACACATCTAAGTTGACTATGTCTGACGAATTTACCATTCCTCCATTGTCTAGTGATTTTGTCGAAACTCAATTAAAATCCCTTGACCCCACCAAATCTACAGGTACTGATAATATTAATGCCAAATACCTAAAGTTATCAGCATCAGTAATAGCACCAGCTTTAACATCTGTTTTTAATTGTAGTATAAGATTCAATAGATTCCCTTTAGCCTTCAAAACAGCAAAAGTCATTCCGATTTTCAAAAAGGGCGATAGGCATGATAAATCTAACTATAGACCCATTTCTATTTTACCAGTAGTTTCATTAATACTTGAAAGACATGTTAGCAAATGGTTAAAATCTTATCTGTCCGATAACAAACTTTTGTATGACAGACAATCAGGCTTTCGTGAAGCTCACTCTTGTCAAACAGCTTTGATAAAGATTCTTGATGACTGGATTTCAGCTATAGACAATAACGAAATAGTCGGAACATTGCTCATTGATTTGAGTAAAGCCTTTGACTTAGTAAATCACGATATTATGTTACAGAAGCTATCACTGTATGGTTTGCATTTTTCCGCATTGAATTGGTTCAAGTCATATCTAGAGTATAGAACCCAAAAAACTTTTATATCCGGTAAATATTCTTGTCCTGGAAAGGTTTCAGCTGGTGTTCCACAGGGCTCAGTTCTCGGCCCTCTACTATTTTTGATATATATCAATGACTTACCCCTATCTCTTTCACATTCAATTGCCGACATATTTGCTGATGACACCACCATATCAACTCATAGCAAGTCTTTAGATCATGTCATATCTTCACTTACCAGAGATATATTAAATGTTGAAAACTGGTGTAAAATAAACCAAATGTCAATTAATGCTGATAAATCCAAGGTTTTATATATTACAAGTAAACGTAATAAACACCAAATTGTTAACTCAAATCTCAGCATTCCTTTTAATGATAATTCTATTGAAGTTTCTTCCTCAGCAAAGCTACTAGGCATCACAATTAATGATAGCCTATCATGGACAGATCATATCAATAACGTGATAAAGAAGTGTAATTCCTATTTGTACCTTTTGTCTAGAATTAAATATTTCCTTTCGTTTGAAACTCGGAAACGCTTTTATAACGCATACATTCTCCCACATTTTGACTTTTGCTGTGTTATATGGGGGAATTGTACTAGCAGTCTGGAAGATAAACTTGTAAGATTCCAGAAAAGAGCAGCAAGGGTAATTCTTGATAGTGATTTTTCTACTCCCTCTGCTATTTTATTTGCAAAACTTAAATGGATGACGTTTCAAGAGCGTGTAATTTTTCAGAAGGCCATTCAAATGTACAAAACTCTAAGAGGAAATGGGCCTGATTATTTAAAAACTGCGTTTACATTCACTGCAGACATACATTCACGACTGCTACGCTCGTCGACTACTTATCAATTATATAGCCCTAAACCAAATTCGGAGTTATTTCGACACACTTTTGTTTTCTCTGGTACTTCAATATGGAATTCTATTCCTCATTATATACAAAACTCTTCCTCTGTCCAACAATTCAAATCTTTATACTTACGTTTTGTGAAGCCGTCCTATTTTGAAACAACTACGGCTGTTACATGATAAACGAACAGTCCTATTGTGGAATCCACCAGTTAATGTTCGTAAATTTATATACATGTATACATATTGTGTTGGGGAGGGGGGTCTTTCATTTAAAGAAAGCCGATGTCTTTGAATAGTATGTTCTTACACGGTATTCTGGCACTTGTGGTGTCTTAGTGGGGTATCAAATGTGTTTGACAAGTATTGATTTGCTTGATAAGTTGTCTTCGTCTTTCATTTAGTTTTAAGATCATTTGTTCCTCACTGCTCATTATACTTTCTCAGACATATTGATACCTCACTGTCAGACGACATATGGGCCAAACTACCTTAATTGTCCTTAGTCTTTTAGTTTTATTGTTCACTTGTTCATTGTTGAGGATCTTATGGAAGATTGTCAGTTTAAATTGTCAAATGAGTTTCCTCGTTAAATAAAGTCTTTATTATTAGATATCTCTTTGCTAGGTTTGTTACGCTATTTCTCATGTTTTCATGGCTGCTGGATTGCATGGTTATCAAGGGAGAAAAGCCAATTTCAAATAGAAATAGTGGATATTGAAATATATCTTTTTGTCACTGTAGTATAACTGAAGGATTGTCGAAAAGGTTTATTTAAAAAAACATTTGCGTTTGAACGTGTATTCATCAATTGAACCGATAATATATAACACATAGTGTTCAAACTTTGAACAATGCCTTTGTAATGCTATATCAACCCTTGCTGGTCTTTTGTCTAAAAGATGTGTGTGTCGTCTGGTTTCGTCTGCCTCATTTTGATAAGGAAAGACACTCAGAGTAGCAAACAGGTTAGATCACAGTCCAGCCGCCAATTGACTTGGCGACTGGCCTGGATCCAACCTGTTTGTATTAGCATGAAGTCGGCTCCAACGCTATAAGGGTTTAATTAGGCTTTACCTTTTCATTGGTGGTTTTTGAGTGCATGAAGAGTACAATGTACATATCATGGAGGTAGCGTAGCCGGCTTACTATCAATTATGTGAGTCATGTTAATAATACTGTTGTTTTGTTGATGACACGAGAAGGAGGCTGTCCTGTGGGGCCCAGTGATCGAAGTGCCGTCGGTTTAGTTGGAGCGGCAATTTGCAAAACCCTTAGTTTTGTTTAAACTTGTTCTACATCGATTGTGAGACAGGTTCTTACAACTTAGATTAATCACTCTCGATTCTGCTTCCTGGATACACAACCAGTGAAAGTTCGCAAGGCAGATCCCGCTTCTCACGGGATTCGAACCCACGACCCTCGTATCCCGAAGCCGACGCTCTACCCCTGGATCACTGTCCTCCACTGCAAACCCCTATAGAATCATAGCCCAAACTTCTCACAGTAATTATTCCTTGCTACGCTATCACTACAAAATCTTCATTCAAAGTTTGATTTAGTTATAATGGTTTCTTGATTTGAGTTTTTACCAGTTAAATTGATAAAACTTTCATTGAATTTACAAATAAAGCACAGATGGATGATTTTTGGAGTAGTGTGCTATATAAAATGTCATTTTTGTTTCTAAGCAGATGGTCATGTGACATTTGTGGTGGAACAAATAATGACCACTGTGAAGAGTTTTACCCTAGTTTACCTTTGTGTGTCTTAGGAACCGTAAAATCACGGCGTTAACTACCATCTATGAAAGAGAGGAACAAATAAAGGCTGATAGTATGTGCTTTCAGATTCATTCAACGATTGTTTATGTGTAGTAGAACTCTATGGTGCCTATCGATAGAATCGTATTATATGTTTTGTTCTTGTCATATTGAAATGTTCTGTCTGTACTGAACAAAGGTAAGGGTTCTTTTTGTTTGTGTGTGTGGTGTTTTTCTTTTTTCAAATAAAAAAGAGTTAAATGATGAAAGGTTTTTATTCGTGTTACTTAAAACCATCGGTAGCATGGAGATGGCTAAGTTTGTATCATGGTTTATAGCCTTTTGTAAACTACAGCCTGGTTACAGCATGAGTAACAGAAATATCCCTGTCCGGTCGGTACAATGGGTTCTGCAGTAGTTGGGTGTTTAGTGTTCGATCCCTACTCGCGACTGTTGATCTAAAGTCGAGATTCATTGAACAGGGTTTTACCTCCTGATATAGTACTAGCAAAGATGTAGAACACTCTAGATGAGAACTTCTCGATTATCGATCGATAAATCAATCAATCGATACATCAATCAATCGATAAATCAATCAATCGATAAATCAATCAATCGATAAATCAATCAATCGATACATCAATCAATCGATAAATCAATCAATCGATACATCAATCAATCGATAAATCAATCAATCGATAAATCAATCAATCGATAAATCAATCAATCGATAAATCAATCAATCGATAAATCAATCAATCGATACATCAATCAATCGATACATCAATCAATCGATAAATCAATCAATCGATAAATCAATCAATCGATAAATCAATCAATCGATAAATCAAGCAATCGATACATCAATCAATCGATAAATCAATCAATCGATAAATCAATCAATCGATACATCAATCAATCGATAAATAAATAAATCGATAATTCAATCAATCGATACATCAATCAATCGATAAATCAATCAATCGATAAATCAATCAATCGATACATCAATCAATCGATAAATAAATAAATCGATAAATCAATCAATCTATACATCAATCAATCGATAAATAAATAAATCGATAAATCAATCAATCGATAAATCAATCGATCGATCGATCAATAGATCAATCAATCAATCAATCAATCAAACAATTAATTAATCAATCAATCAATCAATCAATCAATCAGCAAGCAGGGAACAATAAGGATCGTCAGAAGAGTACTATTCTTTTAGCGTGTTTACTATGTCGTCCGAGACTGTACAGATTGTACTAGCGATTGTACTTTTTCCGACGAAGACTGGACAGTATGCCTCGGACACCTTACGTCGACACTTAAATACCCGTTCTTGACCAAAACACGTATAAGAAATCGTGTTTTCGTACTCTAGGGCGCTCGTGTTTAATAACTACGTCAGTGGTGGTGGGGGTAAGCGACAGTGGTGCAGTGTTAGAGAGTCGAGGCTCCCGGGTTCAGACCCTGCTAGCTATAGCTCTATCAAAATGACGGGACGAACTCACAAACTGGCGTGAGTACTTTGTATGTATCTAGGAACTACATCGATTATGGTTATGGATCCAGAAAACAGAATCTGTAGACTTTAATTATGAAGACAACTTTAAAATCTTCCTTACAGTACATACCTTCATTAAGGAAAGCAAAAGGTTCTTGTAGTATTTCACTAAAAACAATCATTCCTTCGGTCGTAGAACCCGGGCCCCAGTAGCACACGATTCACATCACTTATTTCACTTTTTCAATTTTTTCTCTTTCCAAATCATATTTTTTTCAATTGTTATCTCCTTATTGTCATATAGTAGAGATGTTTTTTCAAAATTACCGGAACATTAATTAATTAATAATTTAAGAAATACAGTGTAAATATGAAAAAATTCTTGATAATTACAATATGTAAATACCTGCCAAGGGAATGGCCGAATCTAAGTTGGTAGAACTTGTGGCCAAACCCTTTTGCCTTATTACTCGTTTATTTTATTGAATGTACATGTATATTTTGTAAAATGTTATGGCAATAAAATATGTTTAAAGTAGAAAACAGAATCGAGAATAGTTAATCTAAGTTGTAAGAGCGTGTTTCACAACTGATGTAATATGAATAAGTCGAAACTACTTTAGAGGTATCCTTGGTCCGTCCGTTAGATACGCTGTTTCAACAATATAACAATTTACATCTATGTCCATTGGTTAAGTAACTCAAAATAAAACCGTTGTAAAATTGTATTACTTTATTAAGTATTAAGGTGTAAAATAACATGTTCTGACAACACAACAAACTGCAATGATTTGAGAAAATCAACAAAGTTTAAAGTGTTCCTTCAATTTCAATGCGTCATCCTTTAGTATACACCTAACAGTGCAATAAACGAATTATACGTAATGTGGTACATTTCCTAGAACAGTATAAACTAGGGATGGGAACGAATATTCGAATATTCGAATATTCGAATAGCGGGTCGAATATTCGAATAGCAAAATAGTATTCGAATATTCGATTTTAATGAACCCATATTACTGTATGTTTACCATAAATTTTATTCAAAAATAATGTTGTTTTATTTTCATTTTCTTCCTCTAAACCGATCCCAAATATCGAAGAACGTGCCTAACTCCCAGGCGCAGTTACGATGTTTTTACAACGTATGTCACACAGTAAAACACCTGTGACAAATTACCACATCTTTTGACAGTTTGCAAAAAGATTAATTCCTAAGTGTGAAAATAGTCGATTTTAAGCCGCTAAATCTTACACCTTAATGATCTGCACTTGCTCCTTATTATCCAAAACACGCTAATTGACAATTGTCAGTGTCAACCAATCACGTAACTTGTTTGTCGTAAAATTAAACAATTATTCTTTCAATAACCAATCGTAATCATGATTGCATATGCACGAAGACCAATCAAATAATGTATTAGAAAGTATATTTTTCTTCAGAATAATTTGTCAAACTTATTTTCATTCTAATTTCTACATCTATTTGATAAACATCACAATGTCTCCATCACGTGTCTGGAATTACTTTACTCGTTCTGCCGAACATCAACAAATATTTAAGTTTCTGATGGACCAACTCTGTAAGAAACTGGGAAATTTGTCTGTTGATAAAAAACAAAATAATGGTTATTACTGCTTTGATATTGTATGCACGTACATGTATACAGATATCGGCTATACACAAAAGGTTTGAACAGAGGACTAGTGTACTAGTATTCGGACATGCAGACATTCGGACATCAAAACGAATTCTAAAATCGAATATTCGAATATATTCGAATAGTTCTAGTCGAATATTCGAATAGTGATTTCACTATTCGTTCCCATCCCTAGTATAAACTATAAACTGGTATTATATAGCAATAGACATTGAGCCAGAAAAGGCCCTGCTTCCCGCCCCCCCCCCCCCCCCCCCCCCGGGCGGAATTTTGAAGGTTATGTTTTTCTTGACCCTCTAGCTATGGGGCATAAGCAGACGAAAGATTGCAAAAATTGCTTTACGGAGTTATGGGACTTTGAAAATAGACTTATCAGCAAAATATAGCCTATATGAGAAAATCTTTGAAAAATCTTCTCCTTTTGATCCATAAGTTCTAGGGCTTTAATATTTGGTATGTAGCATCATCTACTGGTCCTCTACAAAGTTTGTTCATATCAAGACCGCTGGGCCAAAAATGGCCTCGCCCTAGGGGCTTATCAGTTTTGCATTGCCTTAATTATGTAGAAAAGGCTTTAAAAATCTTCGATTTCTAAGGATCCATTTGACCTAGAGTTTTAATTTTTGGTATGTAGCATTATCTATTGGTCCTCTTCAAATTTTGATAAGATGATGACCTTTGGGCCTTAAATGGCCCCGCCCTAGGGCTTATCAGTTTTAACATAGCCTAATATAGCAAAATATTTTTACAAAGCCTGTTAAAATCATGACCGCTGGGCCAAAAATGGCCCGGCAATAGGCAATCACGCTGCAAGATCAAATCACAGCATATGTAAAGTAATTACCCGCGCAAGTGATCACAGTCGTGAGAGCGAATACAAAAGCCCATATCTCTTTTATTTGAATTAAGGAGATACGTTTGTCTATTTTACAGAGGTGGTGGAGCTATTTGTTACAGGCGCGTCAATCAGTGAGAGTCTATAGATACATTTTTTCATGATTTTACATATCTAAAATATACATATTAACAAAACATATACTAGTACATCTTTTTATGACCACGTTTGTGTTTTTATGTCTATCTTTAACACGCAAGTAAGTGTTAGCAATAGCGCGAACCCAGACCCTTATGTAACAGGGACAAGCCACTACCGAATATACCGTTTATTTGGAGACAGAAATGTAAAATCTTATTCATGAAAGAAAACGAATTGATGTAATGCCCTCTTGTTAATCAGCATCTTTATCGGAAAACTATTGTCTTGTCACCTCTCTGAACTTGTTCTGCAAAAGAATCAACTTGTGCATAAAATATGTTAAAACTTTTTAGTGATGGAGGAAGACCATGTACCACACTGTCAATACTTGCTGAGTCGAATTGGTTAGGACCACCAGCCTTCTACATTGTAGCTAGATAAAACTTAAAATTTCAAATCTCTTTGTGTCAAGTATCAAACCCGCGCCGACAGTTGTATTGTGATTTCAGAATTCTAACATCTCGACCTATCAGGTTAGGTTACGTTTGCACGTACGCTTTACTTAACGATACAATTGTTATCTATTCAATGTTGATATTGTGATACTTCTTTAAGGCTATTCGCAATATGCATTTTAATCATATATTCTAATTACATCTGTCCTAAATTCTGAAGATGTTCAATCTAATTATTATTTTTTTTTTATTTATTTTTAGAGATAAATGACTCCCTCAGATGATCCATTCTAAAATGGGTTATAGCCTAGTTCTGGTAAATCTCAGGAAAGACCTACAATTGGTGTATAACTGAATAATTGTTGATAACATGTTGAGCTCGACTTGATTAATATTGATATTGGTTTCCCTAAAAGACATAACCTATAGCCATTACCGTAATTACTCCTCTAAATACTCAGATATCCTTGGCAATAAAATGACAAGGTTAGGCAATAAATTGACAAGGGAAGTAACTATTTCCTAAATATGATTAAGTACCGTAATGGTTGTCTTTCTTGAAAATAATCCGTAATAACTCACAAACCATGTGATTCGCACGTGACACAACAAATATGGCGGGTAACGAAAACGAAGAGTGGAGTGACTGTGAGGTAATGATTGATTCTGCTATCATGTTGATAGAAATAACTCACTTTGAACAGCATCAAAACCTTGTTACACAAGTTCATATTGTAACAGATATACGACAGCGAAGGGGCAAAATCAGATCAGGACCGTTAGGTTATAAATAGATAGGAATTACAGTCGTTTCGTGAAACAGTCGTTTCGCCTAACCGTCGTTTCGTGTCCAAAGCATCTGAGAGTGTTGACGAAAGTCGTTTTGTCTAACTCATTTCTATATATCTGAATCTCTGTTATCAAAGAGGCTTTCTACTTTGATATCAATTACGATAGTTCAAATACACAATATACAGTCAACTCGACAGTTCCGGATCACTAATAGATAAAAGATCGTTTTTTCTTGTATTAACCAAATTACTGTAGAAATCAACATATGAATTTAACGAAAAATTCTTCCTCTGTCCATTCATACCAATGATTTACCGCTTGTATTTACCATTTTTCAGTTTTTGAAGAAAACAAGATCGGGGTCATGGCGACAGTTTCGGATCAAATGTGACAGTTCCGAATCACGTAAATTGTCATATCATTTATGGTAAAAAGGGTTAACTTCACTAAGAGACAATAAGAATAGAAAATAATATCATCATTTAATACTTTATTTTCACCAAACACTTGGCTTGTGCGATTTCCCTTTAAAGAATTATTTTACTTTTTCCTTTAAAGAGGGTACGAGAATGACCGGAAGTAATGTTGAGACGACCCCTATAAAATTGAATAGGTGATCCGAAACTGTCGAGTTCACCTGCCTTCATTCATCATGCAATTTTACAATCCCAGACCCGTTTAAGTGTGAAAATTATGCATTAATACAATTTATTATAATTTTTCTTACAAATGATAGCAATGTTTAGTGCATATTATCTTTTTAAATGAGCGTCTAAATCGCCAAAAAAAAATATCGTTGAAATTAGGTCAACTTCCCGTGACTTGTATCGGTCTCAATTAACCGTTCCAAATTGATTGTGATCGCTTTACCAGACGTGGAAATGTCATATTGGTTTTGTCAAGAGCTTAATGAATATGCTGAATGACTGTTAAGTTTTTAAGGCCAGAATTTATTTGCATTCATAGAAATTTGACAACAAACATAAGATGATCCGGAACTGTCGATGATCCGAAACTGTCGAGTTGACTGTACTATGTTTTAAACACCTGTTAATCGGAGGTTAATTCAGGGTTCACTCTGGTTTGCAAATCCTTTGCAAATCTGACATTTGCGACTTAATTAAGAAATCGGCCCAAGAAAAACAAATTTGGCGAAAGTTGCTGGCTCCGACTATTTTCCGCGAAATTTAATGTTTGTAACTGCGAGGTTGCCTAAATCGAGTCAATATGGATTTGTTTTTACTGTAAAACCCAGAACCATGTATTTATGGTTCCCGTACTTGCAGAACTTTGAATAAGAATTAGAGAACCAGCTTGTTACGGGATAATCCTGTTTTCACACTTATTCAGTCCATTATCTGTTGATTGTCAAGTTTGTTGAAGGCGACACTTTCTTGTGTTCATCATTTAGTCATTCGCCTGTATTTACAACTTCAATTATATGGAAATTATGACTTTTATTACTTTAATTGCTTTCCTAACAGAAATGTTTGCCCTTGCGCTTATTTTAAAGGAGTTGACATTAGACATTGGCGAGGTTAATTCTGTTGATTGGCAAATAACTGAAATTATTTTATTCATAGAAGTTAAGGTATATAAATTCGCGATTTTCTCTAATTGACATTTAATTTTGATCCAACACAAGAATAACTTCAAAGCAATCTTCTCAGTCATTGAATATGCCTCTCATTAAAAATTAAATTGATATCTGACAACCGTAATTTCAAGAGGCCTTGGGGGACGGGAAATAGTTGGTAATAATATGACGCCAAGACAAAGATCATGTTTTTGCTATGTTCCGTTTCAACTGTTGAGTGTAAAAGAGGATTTAGTCCTTAGAACATAATGAAAACAGCACTTAGAAATAGATAGAACATACAAACACTTGAGAACCACTTTAGAATCAAAAAAGATGGTGAAGGATTTCTTCTCCAACAGAAGACTTTTTGGGCTCCACCTTATTGAATTTGGCTCCACTTTTTTAAATTCGGCTCCAACTTTTTTAATTTTACGCAAGTGTTGGCGCAAAGAAAATTTTAACCAGAGAGAACCATATCTCAGTAATGTCATTTGATATTTTACTGTAATAATGGAAATATGGGTCTTCAAAGGTTGCAACAAAAAATTTGTTGCGCCATCCTGCATTAAAAGAATGGTTCGAAAGTTTGATGTGATCGGAGATATTGCCTGATGTAAAATTTTCTCAATATTTCCTGATGGCGTCAAATTAGTTTGACTAAAAAGTGGTGGACTTTCCAAATCCTTATTTTGGATTAAGAGCAGAAAATGGCCATTCAATGTAAATTATGCAAATTAAGGAACCTAATGCATTGTTGTAGACAGCATGCTGGTATATATATATAGACAACACAACCGCTCAGTGTACAACAATGTTTTTCACTGATCGGGTGTGTTTGTGTCTTTGAGAGGTTCATTCCCTTGGTTCGTAACATTGGTGGCAGCGGTGGGATGAAGTCTTCTTGTTCTATCAGAGTTGCCTTTCCCATGTCTTTCCCACAGGCCAAGACTTGTTGTCTTCTCGGAGGTGGGAGTAGTGTAACAATTGTTGAACGTTCATGCAAATTATGGAATATAATGCATTGTTGTAGACGACATGCTGGTGTGTGTGTATATATATATATATATATATGGATGTGTTTGTGTCTTTGAGAGGTTCATTTGCTTGGTTCGTTACAATAAGACAAGATATGTAAAAAACATTAGATACCACCAAATAATGGCATCAATTGCTGTTCAACCAATAAAAACCACAGATTAGGTTTCGCACACTTCAATGCACAAAGGAAGTTTATCGGAGCTAAAAATCGTCGACTAGTGTCAATAAAGCCATTCTTACAAATTAAATATGACGAATACTGACATGTTACATGTATGAACCGACTAAAAAGGAATCATTTTATAACTGTGAGTTATGATTGTTTGATATTTTACTGTAATGGAAATATTGTTGTTCAAAAGTTGCAACAAACATTTCGAAAGTGACCACCAATAAATGATGGATACTATAGAGGGATTTATGAACATAGTGTATGACCCAATGAAATAATATAGATACTGATCTTATTTTACAATGATTCTTTTTCATCAACATTGTGAAATAAGAATAGTAATTAAAGCATTTCAATGAATAAAACATGTTTAAACTGCAAGCCTCCCCACAACCACAATCTCTATGAACCGCCATTAACTATATTTATCTGACCGACTTAGTCATGACCGTATGCCATTTTGACAGTAACGTTTTTAACCCTTACAGTTCTGGAACTTACTCCATGCTTGTGCAAACAGGTAAGGTCTGGCCAGCGGCCAAATAAATGGCACATGGCTCAGGTAAACGTTTTTTTTATATTCTTCTGTTTAATTTTCCAGGAGACCAATGTGATAGTGGAAATACAAGGTATCATGGAGCCCGACTTTCTGTCTAAGATAGAAAAGGCCAGAGTTCTGGTAAGAAATATTACATTACCACTGTTTATTGGGTAAAGGTCCATTTAAGACTTTCTGTCTAAGATAGAAAAGGCCAGAGTTCTGGTAAGAAATGTTACATTACCACTGTTTATTGGGTAAAGGTCCATTTAAGACTTTCTGTCTAAGATAGAAAAGGCCAGAGTTCTGGTAAGAAATGTTACATTACCACTGTTTATTGGGTGGTCCATTTAAGACTTTCTGTCTTAGATTGAAAAGGCCAGAGTTCTAGTAAGAAATGTTACATTACCACTGTTTATTGGGTAAAGGTCCATTTAAGACTTTCTGTCTTAGATTGAAAAGGCTAGAGTTCTAGTAAGAAATGTTACATTACCACTGTTTATTGGGTAAAGGTCTATTCAAGACTTTCTGTCTTAGATTGAAAAGGCCAGAGTTCTGGTAAGAAATGTTACATTACCACTGTTTATTGAGTAAAGGTCCATTTAAGACTTTCTGTCTAAGATAGAAAAGGCCAGAGTTCTGGTAAGAAATGTTACATTACCACTGTTTATTGGGTAAAGGTCCATTTAAGACTTTCTGTCTAAGATAGAAAAGGCCAGAGTTCTAGTAAGAAATGTTACATTACCACTATTTATTGAGTAAAGGTCCATTTAAGACTTTCTGTCTTAGATTGAAAAGGCCAGAGTTCTAGTAAGAAATGTTACATTACCACTGTTTATTGAGTAAAGGTCCATTTAAGACTTTCTGTCTTAGATTGAAAAGGCCAGAATTCTAGTAAGAAATGTTACATTACCACTGTTTATTGGGTAAAGGTCCATTTAAGACTTTCTGTCTAAGATAGAAAAGGCCAGAGTTCTAGTAAGAAATGTTACATTACCACTGTTTATTGGGTAAAGGTCCATTTAAGACTTTCTGTCTAAGATAGAAAAGGCCAGAGTTCTACTAAGAATTGTTACATTACCACTGTTTATTGGGTAAAGGTCCATTCAAGACTTTCTGTCTTAGATTGAAAAGGCCAGAGTTCTAGTAAGAAATGTTACATTACCACTGTTTATTGGGTAAAGGTCCATTTAAGACTTTCTGTCTAAGATTGAAAAGGCCAGAGTTCTAGTAAGAAATGTTACATTACCACTGTTTATTGAGTAAAGGTCCATTTAAGACTTTCTGTCTTAGATTGAAAAGGCCAGAGTTCTAGTAAGAAATGTTACATTACCACTGTTTATTGGGTAAAGGTCCATTCAAGACTTTCTGTCTTAGATTGAAAAGGCCAGAGTTCTAATAAGAAATGTTACATTACCACTGTTTATTGAGTAAAGGTCTATTTAAGACTTTCTGTCTAAGATAGAAAAGGCCAGAGTTCTAGTAAGAAATATTACATTACCACTGTTTATTGGGTAAAGGTCCATTTAAGACTTTCTGTCTAAGATAGAAAAGGCCAGAGTTCTAGTAAGAATTGTTACATTACCACTGTTTATTGGGTAAAGGTCTATTTAAGACTTTCTGTCTAAGATTGAAAAGGCCAGAGTTCTAGTAAGAATTGTTACATTACCACTGTTTATTGGGTAAAGGTCCATTTAAGACTTTCTGTCTAAGATTGAAAAGGTCAGAATTCTAGTAAGAAATGTTACATTACCACTGTTTATTGGGTAAAGGTCCATTTAAGACTTTCTGTCTTAGATAGAAAAGGCCAGAGTTCTAATAAGAAATGTTACATTACCACTGTTTATTGGGTAAAGGTCCATTTAAGACTTTCTGTCTTAGATTGAAAAGGCCAGAGTTCTGGTAAGAAATGTTACATTACCACTGTTTATTGGGTAAAGGTCCATTTAAGACTTTCTGTCTTAGATAGAAAAGGCCAAAGTTCTAGTAAGAATTGTTACATTACCACTGTTTATTGGGTAAAGGTCCATTTAAGACTTTCTGTCTTAGATAGAAAAGGCCAGAGTTCTAGTAAGAAATATTACATTACCACTGTTTATTGGGTAAAGGTCCATTTAAGAGGTGTCATACATTCTTGTTCATTTAAAAAGAAAATTGAAATGAATTGTAACCGCTTTTAATTTTTACTTTGTCAAAAGACATGTTTTAAGATGCCAGAAATTGTCTGCAGTGATATTAGTACGAGACATTTAACTTATCTCAATATTGCTTTTGTTAGTCCTAAATTGACTAAGTATGCAGAATTTATTCGAGAAAGTAATAAAAAATGTTCTATAATTGACATTCTCCCATTTAGGTATAGGTTAATGTAACAAATGAATCAATTGATCTTTAGGGATAGAAATATTTGGAAGAAAATCAAGAAACTTTTCCATTTTAAATATTGTTTTAAAAGATGATTGCAACAACCACTTAGGAAATGATTGATAAAAGATAAATTTGAGGTCCAGATAGGGGATGTATTCCCATCACTCAGTTAGTTGTAGACTTTCTAAACCCTATATTGTGGCTACTCATTAGATTCTTCTCAAAGAGGTGATTATTTGAGCACCCACAGTTTAGGATTGGGTTGATAATTTCTGAAAAAAAAGTATGTCTGAAAGACCCTAATACTCCCTTGTATCTCTTCGTGGAGTACAGTGGTCCAGGGGTAGAGCGTCGGCTTCTGGACACCAGGGTTGTGGGTTCGAATCCCATGAAAAGCGGGATCTGCCTTGCAACCTTTCATTAATCCACATTTGACGCGAGTACTGGTTATGTATCTTGGAAGCAGAATCAAGAGTGATTAATCTAAGTTGTAAGAACTTGTTTCACAATCAATGTAAAAGAAATAAGTTTAAACTAAAACTTCTGTTAATATAAATCATGAACAATTTTTTATTATTATATTCATAAGGGTATCGATACGGACAACCCCTTCCTACAACTTGAGGACAACACCTTCTCTGGGACCTACCAGGATACACTGGGTACCTGTCTGTTATTCAAGGAAACTCCTCGAGAAGAGGATGGTAAGAGCTTTATACACTCTCTACTTTAATGTTTCAGTTAATTGAACTGTTAAACCTATTTAACATTTTTCCCATATCAGGGCTTTTGTTGCCTAATAATGAGACTACATTCCTCGAAATCACATGGCCTCTTTCCCCTTTGGTTCAAATAACAATTGGGATAGATTTGACTGTTCAAGGTAGACATTCTGTTAACATATGTGGTTAACTTATGGATGGAATACTAATTGTTCTACTTTGTTCAGCCCTTATTATTGTTATTTTAATGTTGGGATTTTTCTTGATTGTTTATATGCCAGGCATTGCAATGTAACTGTGAAATGGTTAATGCAATGTTAAAACCTAACAAACAAACCTCATTTGGCTTTTTTATGTAAAATGCATTATTCCAATTAGAAATCTGTTTTGGTATTCAAATTGAGTGTTTCCTGAGATAATTTTACCAAGAGTCAACAGGGTAAGATCTTTCCAATTGTGGAATGAGAAACCCTGCCTATTAGGGAATGAGATACTACTCCAAATAGAAAGAAATAGCAGACCACAAAAATACAGATGTGTAAAACAAAATCTGACTTCGCCACCTTAGTCTGACCTATACTTTAGTGGGATGCAGGTTTATGTTTATGTCCCAAGGTGTAGCCTTATATTCACAGGAATTATACCAATGACTCATTTTCTGAGGCCCACATTCTACCCCAGGGGCCCGTTTTACTAAACAACTTACGGAAAATGTTTGCGTAAGTCATAATTGATAAACATGGATAGTATCTTCAATTAAAGTACAATGTTGCAATGTGGCACTTCATTCGAAGCGTCTCGGAGAGACGATTCCAATGATGTGTCACTTTGCAATATTGCTTCGTCCAATATTGAAATAAGAGGAATTGTTGTTTTAGACTTACGCAAATCTTAAGCGTAAACTGTTTAGTAAAACGGTACCCAGGACATTTGACATGCTGTGTTTTACAGCTCATACAGTGTTTTCCTATACGTTTGCTTGTTTTGTTTGTTAAGGTTTCAAAGAAGGAGTAAGACCCCTTACTTAAATGTCCAAAGGGCTGATCAGATTCATCAGTATTCTTGAACTCTAATTAGAAACCAAATCTTCCCCTAACATGGTTTGAACCCACACATGATTTTAAACCACAGTGCCTCCTTAATATGTCTTTAAAGATTCTTCTCGAATCTCAACTATATTTTATTGGTGTAATACAATTTGATGGATAACAAATCCTGTATGTAATGTCCAACAAAAAGATTAACATGTTTATTATTTTATTTATAGATAATACAGAGGATACGACTGAAGATGTTGAAGAACAGCTGGAGTATTCTTGTAAATGTACCAAAAAACTCTGCATGCAGAGGATCTTCATCAAATCTGGTGCAGGTATGCTGGTCAAGCTAGGTTGATCTGATTTAGATTTTTAATGCAATAAGAATTCAATTTTAAAGTTGCAATTCAGCATAGGATTCTGAAAACTGGGGATTGTAGAGTGATGAGTGTTTTTTAGAATGATAGGTTGTTTTCAAAATCTTCTTTTGGGCGACAGTGGAGCAGTGGTAGAGCGTCAGCCTCTTGTTCTGAGGGTCCTGGGTTTGAATCTCTGTTAGGCGGGGTGACAATTGCCAGGACTAACCCACGGATCAGGGTGAGTACTGGTGCAGTATCCAGGAAGAAGTCATCCAGTGTGAATTTGATAAGCTTCAATCTTCTGTCACAATCAATATAAAGTAAATAAGTTTAAACTTTTAAAAGTCTTCTGCTTGTAGGTTTTTCCAAAAAAGCAAAGTAGTAAACCCTCTGTAGTGAACACCGGTTAGAATTATAATATGGGAATGATTCTAATGAGCTCTTGGGTTGGGTTTAAATTTGGTTAAGAGAACAGAGAAAGAAGTGAGAAATTCAATGTTGCCTTACATTAAGTGCAGGCTTTTTTATCATGGTGGCACAAAAGCTTCTTTTCAAAATTTCGCCTTTAAAAGTGTTTATGACAACACTTTTTGCAATACATTTAAAAAAAAAAATGTTGTTTTTCAAAGATTAGTGAAGAGAAGTTGACTCTGAACTTTAAAATCCAATTTCAACTTATTCAAACAGGTAGGGGAGCTTCCCTTGTTTAAAGGTTAGGGAATAGAACATCAAATCACACTGGTCTTCTCTGCCAGTGGTCTAAACTTGTAAGAGCTAGGTTAGGATTTTCATTGGAGAAAGGGATTACTGATGCTTCTGCCTGGCTTGACCAGATCTCATGGTCAGTTAAACTAGGATGTCTTTTCCTCTATATTGAGTAGGTCATCATACTTGAACTGAAATACTATTGATGTGATGCAAACCAACAAACATATAACAAACAAAGGTACAGCCACTGGCAAAGTTGCAATGGAAATATCTGCCTATCTCCAAGACTGATGGATTCGGCATTCAATGATAGTATGTTATAGAATCACTCTATTTCTTTTCTCTTACTGTAGACATTTTTTATCATTCAGATAAAAAGAAATCTGAAGACCAGTCAAAACTGCGTGGAAAGAAGGGGGCAAGTGAAGGAACCAAAAGGAATGATTCATCCGCATTAGCTGCAGAGCAAAGTGAATGTATAACCATCTCTTCAGAGCAAATGGAAACAGATAATGTAAACTCTGTAGTTAGTGAAAAAACAAACAATACTTCAGATAAAATGGAAACCGACCAAGAAAGTTCAGGACTTGGTGAAAAATCAAAGACTACTTTAGATCAAGAAAAAGTAGACAAAAGACCTCCCAACCAAGTGACAGAAGCAAAAACATCTAGCAGCAGAGAGCATATAGAAAAAGATGACATTCTTAATAAGCCCAAAACATAGCATATGGCATGATAAGAAATGTTGAACATCAAGTCAGGCAGTTAAATAGCTTTAACTAGCTCAAGTTGTGTGAACAGGGTTTGTAAAAGTGTTGTGGGTTGAATCACAGACTTTAAACCTTTAAACGAAGGTTGTTATGGTGTGCTCCCCATCCCAATGGATAACATTACGGCAGGGTAATCCGATCCATGTCATATAGGGGTTGTTCTATCTGCGATTATGGGAGAAAGGTTATGACTTTCTAGTTCATTCCACTAGATAATTCAAGGGTTTTTTTTCAACTGCCATGGAATGTGGATGTCACAGGTACTGGGAAGGTAGCAGTTGACCTATCTGTGTTACACCAGTTGTCTATGCTTCTTTGTTAAGTGGATCTATGTTCGTCGGGTTTCCTTATATCACCTCGCTAGAAAAGAACTTTCAGGCCTACACGTCTGACCAGAGTCTCATCCATCAGCGGGCATTAAGAAATCTCGTTTCCATTACTCTTCAAGAATAGATCTTCACAAACCTTTGCAAACATGAAGGACTTAGCTTGGTTTTGCAAATGAACAACATAATTATGAAGTGACCATTGTAGCAAAAGAACTCTCACAACTCATTTAGCCCATTTTCTTAGGATAGAAAAGAGTCTTTATAGAATATCATCTTTTGATTGTGTTACTTGTACATGCATTGTGATCCTGCCTGGCCAATTAGTTAAAGTGTAAGACTTGTGTCGCAGTGATCTCAGGTTTAATCCTCACCAGCGATACTGTAATTTTTCTTGGGAGTGTCCCTGGGCAAGACACAGCAGAGCCCTGCCGTTTACTGGTGAAATCCAAGAAACTGTAAAATAACTGAAATACTGTTGCCAAGGCATCAAATCCTGCATATATATGTATTAAATGTATTGGGATTCACAGTAGCTTGGTGTCCAGATTCCAGGGACTGGTACTGGACAACATGGGTTTGCCTGCAGATGGCAGCCAATATTTAAGTGTTGGCCCTTTACCAAATGCCCAATTTTTAACAGTCTTAAATTGAAAAAGTTTGCATACAACATTTCAAAATGTGATGAAATTGAAAAGTATTTTTCAGATAAAGAAGAAAACTTTGTTGGGAAAGGAGAAATTGCTTGTTAAGAGTCTCCCGACTGACTTACGGAATGCCAATGGTTCTACCCGCCTTGACCAGCCCTTATGGGCAGTTGAGTATTGGGTCTTCCTCCATCATTAAGAGTCGGGTATTGCTAAAAAACTGAAATAATGTTGATGTGATGTAAAACCCATATATATAAAAAAATGGTTATGCTATATAACACAGGAAAGCCTCAAATAAGCTGAAAGATTGTTGAAAACAACCAAAAATGCCTATATATAATAAAAGACTAGGGTAATGTAATGAGTG
Source organism: Cerastoderma edule (assembly GCA_947846245.1). Taxonomy (NCBI): domain Eukaryota; kingdom Metazoa; phylum Mollusca; class Bivalvia; order Cardiida; family Cardiidae; genus Cerastoderma; species Cerastoderma edule. The sequence continues at coordinate 37,610,927 of OX401413.1, read as the reverse complement.
GACTCTTTTCTATTTTCTGAAAACTCTGATTATTTATTCAAATTATTCTGAAATGTTTTTAACAATATCAATAAATCTTCAATGAAACAGTAATTTGAAATAAATGCATTATCTGTAAGGCTATACTAATTATTTTTGATTATCTCCCTTTGGAGAAGTTAAGATATGCTAATTGAGTATCAGAGCAAGACTATAGCAAGTTGAAACCTTCACAAAAGTTAATCACTTTTTTCAGCTTTGCACGGACCCTTTGGAATGTGGCCTACATCATCTATTGCTGCAAAACCTTGTTACATTGAATATCATTTCAATGATTCAAATTGACACATGTGCAGTAAGAATGAAAATGAGACAAAACTAACTCTTGTTTTACATTGATACCTTATAATTAGGATGTTACATTTAGTCAGAAAGCATTTAGTCAGGTTTTCAATGATTACTCAATTTTACAAACCTGTTGCAGAAATTATAAGAATTCTTTATGGCAAAATAAGAAAGTGCTCATATCAATCAATTTCTTCTTTCCTCACAATGTTTTTTTTTTAAATGTCTGAGAGAATTACCTTTTATATATGGTTCCATTGGGTAATGCTTCAAAACTGGACAAGTCACAGATGTTTTAATGGAATGGGTTAAACTTGATATATGCAAGGTTATTAAACTTATCATATTTGTTTCTATGTTTGATGACATGATCTGATGATATTATGACAAAAATGTATGCAAATATGCAACTTCCGATTACAATGATAAAATATTTACATGCATTTAAACAGTGAACAAATCTTTGGTTTCTTTATCATCGTTCAAAAGACATTCACCCTAACACACATACGCACACAGGTACAGGACCTGCCATCAAGCTCACAATATTGACAGATCATAAGACCTTCAAAATAATGACAGGTGTTTGTACAGTTAAAACACGTTATATTTAATTTGGATTTGTGGTCCAAATCTATCCGGGTTTTACATATATTGCTGTATTTTCTGATCATGTACTGGTTGAGGAGAGGGACTTGTTTCTCTTGGCCGTCTGGACTTTCAGTTCTGTGGGGGTGTCCTTTGGCATTTTAGATCCTTAGCCTAGTAATTTTAAATCCCAAGAAAATCATATTGTAACTGACAAACTTGATCTTGTATACATGTATCAACAACATATGGTAATGTGATAGATGTATTAGTCCATATAAGCTGTTCTGCTCATCTAACAAGGGAATTGTATGTCTCTCGTGGAGGTTATTGTCTGCACATGCATTTAACTTGATAGAATGTTTTGTAAATGGACGTCCTGATTAACTTGTCGGACTTGAGATGCTGAATCATGATGCTGTCACAAAACTATGTTAAAGAACAGTGATTGTGCCAGTACTTGACCTTGATAAATTGTGTTCGACAAGTGACTTATTAGTCACTGAAGTTAAACAGCAAACATTATGAAAGATTTTTACAAAACGATAGTTTGTTCATAGTTCGAGAGAAGGTTTCTCCTTAAGTAGCTTATGATCAATAATGGATGTACATCCTTAATTGACATATTTCCCCTTCCATATTTGAAATTAAATTCGTGCCACAAATTCGCCGATGAGCAGGAAAGTACTTAGATAAATCACCGCGGACATTGCATTCAAGGTTCAAGGAAAGGCTAATGCACTCCTTCACAAAAGTGAAGAACTTACTTAGCTTTGTATTGAACTATTTGAACGGTGAAATCACGCATAATTCTGTTGTAGACAAGTGAACTTTGTCACTGTCATCTGTTTATTATCGGCTGTGGGGCAAATCGGCAACCCATATGTATTAACCCTTTTAGTGCTGGAACCGACTTCATGCTTAAACAAACAGGTAAGATCCAGGCCAGCCGCCAAGTTAATTGGCTCCTGGCCTGTGATCTAACCTCTTTGCTTCTCTTAGCATCTTTCCTCATCAAAATTAAGCAGATATTTAAGGTTTTGGAAAGCAGACGACACAAAAATATATTTTCAGAAATTTACCCAGCATTCTAAGGACTAAACCGATTTCAACAACATGGGCGTCTGTGATTCTATAATAATGAGAGTCGGGTTAAAACTTTGTATCATCGGATTGTTGACTCTGATCGGCCTGTTTAATCTTGTCCTTGTATTCCTTGGACATAAAGAGTTCCTGAATTTCCTCTAAACTTCGACCCTTCGTCTCGGGTAACATCACCAACACAAACAGCAAACCAATGAAACATACCCCGAAATACAGCCAGAACGTCCCTGAAAACGATATCATAAATTAAGATTTCAAAGGTCGGATTATTATTGTTAATTTCTTTGTTTCTTCCTTAGACCTATATTGTTGGTATTGATTATAATCGTCTTGCCAGGTCGATTATAATGAGTACCAACAAAATAAGGCGAGTTTGTTAGATTTCGAAACACTGCATGCAAGAGCCTGCACTTTACCTCTCATTTGAACCTCTGGACCCAGTTGTTCAAACGGTTGTTAAATCCGGTTGTTAAGTTCGAACAACAAGATTCAATCCGCTTGTTAAATTTAACGGCTTGTTAGGGTATTTAACAAACTGTTAAATTTAACAACCGTTTGAACAACTGGGTCCTGGTGGTATTGTGTTAAGCTGGTAATGGGCTTCTCTTCGTATCTAATTGAGTTTCCGCTTGGCACATTCCAATGTACAATGGGAAAACAATTGAACTGGTTTACAGAAAGACGTCTGTATTAGCTAGATGTTATATTCAACTTTATTCATTCTTACATCAACCAGGACCATCTTGACATATGTCCGACACCTCACTTTATAGGCAGGGTCTAATATGATTGAGTGACAGGGGCATTTTGACTGAAATACCAGGTGTTTGTGTCTGGGTATCTAATCCAGGACTTACAGGTAATTTCTTTTTACTTCTTATCTCTCCGTCTAAATGAAGCATGTATTTCCTCGGCTGTGATGCAAGAAAGAAACGCATGCTGACCTCTGGAATCTTGTACATGTATAAAGAACAGCCATCTTTATCAATGTTGACAATGACTCTTTCTTAAAACCGAGTGGTCAGAATAATAGATACTATTTTTGAGGTGGATCATGTTTCATGTTTTGTAACTTCTGGGCATCTAATATAGGTTCGGATTGAATGAGTCTTGTAGGGTTCCACGACCAGAATCTCTCAATTCAAGAACTTTGGGACCTCCCAAGGGTATAACTCATACTAAATCTCTAGGTACATGTCGGGTATTCATCTGAACCTCTCAAGTACTCATACTTCGTGTGTAACTGTTTCATTATCAACACCCATTGATACATACCGTATTTGCCGATACTCTCCAGTAGACTGAGAAAGGTTAGTGAGACGATCAGATTAAAGATCCAGTTGGTGGCTGTAGCGAATGATGTTCCGGTACTCCTGGCCCACGTGGGGTAGATCTCCGAGTTGATTGTCCAAGGCATGGGACCTAAACCTGCAAACGAGAACTAGGGTACTTAGCTTTATACATTGGTTTATCGTTTTACTAAACGGCTTAGGGAAATTATCTATCTCTGTCAAAACTGATAAACATGAATATTATCTTAGATAAATGTTCAGTATTGCAATGTGACACGTCAATGGAAACGTATTGGAGAGACGATTCCAATGATATGCTACTTTGTAATGTAGCTTCGCCCAATATTGAAATAAGAGGAATTGTTGTTTTAGACTTACGCAAATTTTAAGCATAAAATCGCCCTTAAATATTAAGTAAAATGGTACCCAGAATGTTAACCAACTTTCCATTATATCCCGTGGTTGATAACCATCGAGCAATGTCAATGGCAGGCTTGATAAATAAATGACAGACACGCTAGTTAGGGTTATTTTAATGATCTTGGTTTCTGTTGTTATCAATGTTGAACAATGCAGAGCCTAGAGTTAAGGTGACAATTTTTCTAGCTGTTCAGATGACATGGTTGCTTAGTGTTGCGATGGTATTGTTACTAATCATTCAGATGACAATTTGGCAATTTCACTATGACTTCAGATAGCAACGTGGCTAAGCATTTTGATGACAATGTTGTTACAGAAGTAGATAGTAATTTCTTTAGCATTCAGATGACATAGTTGCTATGTTTTCAGGTGGCAATGTAACTTCTATAGCATTCTATTGCCATGTTTTAGATGACGATGTTGCTAAGGATCCAGACTATTTTGCGCTATGCATTACGATGGCAAAGTTTCTATACATTCAGACGACAATTTAGCTAAGCATTCAGACAGAACCTTTCTATATGCATTGAACATGCAATGTTGCTAAGCATTCAGACAGCACCTTTCTATATGCATTGAACATGCAATGTTGCTAATTATGCAGATTAGTATGTTGATAATCATTCAGACAGTAATAATACAAACCTGGTGCAAAACCCATCACAAAAAGGGCCAGCCCTAAAATGGCCATCCAGCTATAATCGGTGGGACAGTAAGAGTCGGCCCAATAGTACTTCCTGTCCTCTCTCGCCAAGTTCCAGGTAGAGACGTTATTACAGCGGAACACTGCGCTAACGTTGTCCTTCTCAAAATAGGCGTAACGTTCAGGCTTGGTTTCATAGGCCGGTAAACAGCTTCCGGAACTCTGGGGATTCTCTTTCTCGTAACAATACCCACAGCCCTCGTCCGTTATACACCCTTCACATTCACTGAGGGAAAAGCAATGTATATAGAGACTGTCGTGAATTGGAAATGTTATCAGACAAGGCGTAGGAATATTTGCCGGTAAGCCGAACGCGAATCGGATGATAATCCTAAGCCGAGCCCGATAACATTTCCTATTCAAAAGGCAACAACCATCAGTTCTTTTTATCCTGTAACCTACATAGATTCAAATAGACTAACAAAAAGTGAAAATTAAACTCGAAAAAAGTGAAACAAACCAGAAAATCAATACTGATAGGTGCGTGCAGCGATCACATGATCTAGCGACGGATAACACTAATGTTATACGACACCCTGTTATCGGTCTATAAACTGCCCTGGTGACAGGAAAAATGGATGATATTGAACCACCAGAATCAAAGTCCTATTAAATACCTCTCTGATAACCTATAACTACATATGTCCATGGCTGCTGAAATAGTGCGATGAAAAATAAAATAAGATTTCTTGACAACCAAGTAATACAAAGCCCTGAACGGTTTTCAGATCATACACAATACATCAGTACAAGAGACCAATTATATGCTATGTTTTGCTATTTCTATTCTACATATGAGTTTCTGTGTATCTGGTGTGAAAACCCGTAACTGTTTGCATCGTTTTAAAGCAGACGTAAGGACCTACTTAAATACAAACGATGTACGAGAATATTTTGTTTTTTCTTTTATGAATGTTGTTTTATTTCACAGAGATCATAGTATAGCTGTCACTTACAAAGTAGTTCAGACAGATTTGGTACCATTAAAGAAACAAAACACCCTATGTAATTAACAAGTTTTTATTCCTTAAAGTGCTGGGGTCGACATCATGATTATGCATATAGGTCGGATCCAGGCTAGCCGCCAAGTAAATTGGCTGATGACCTGTTATCTAACTTGTTTGCTACTCTGAGTATCCTCCTTCATCAAAGTTAAGCAGCCATTTACGGTTTTGAAAAGCAGACGACACAAATCTATTTTTACAAAAATTATCCAGCATTCTAAGGGTTAAATGTCACTACTCACTCGAATCTGAAACATGAGCTATCATTGCGTCGTAACGTATAACCTCGAATAGTCACATTTTGGTATTCCAGGTTCGTTATTTTCGGGGTGAATTTGATGGACAACTGGAATCCAATGGCCAGAACTGCAAGTCCTATCATTACACCTGAAATGGAGCAAATTCGGCTTCAGGTCAACCTCTTCTCATGCAGATAACTTCTGGTTGTTTGTTTGTTTGTTTGTTTGTTTGTTTGTTTCGGATTCGTTTCTTTCAGTTAAATACTAAACTTGAATCATGGAGTCTATCCCCGTGTGGGTTTTATAGTATGGTATCAGGGGCTTCCGATGTCTAGTGGTTAGAGAACAGAACATATAATCCCACGACCCCTCTCCGCGTGAGGGTAAGTAGACTTTCACGAGAGGCAATCTCCCGACTGACATACGGAATGCCGATAGTTTTATCTGGCTTGACCAGCGCTTATAGACAGTTGAGTATGGAGTCTTCTTCCACCATCAATTGTCGGGCATCGCAACATAAAATATATCATGCTTTCAAAAGCAACTTCTAATTGTATATCAAACACAAATACAAAAAAAACTGTAATGTTTCAACGACATATTTTTACTTTAAAGTCGTTACCTATCATACTGATGATTGTCAGTTTCCTTCGGCCACTTTTCTCCACCAACCAGATTCCAATTAATGTACTCATACAATTAACGGCGTTTGGCACACACACCAACCAAATGGCCAACTCGACCGGAAAACCCGCTAGCTTCAGGATCGAACCGCTGTAGTAACTGTATAAGATAGATAGATACTGTACTCAGTAATGTTGAATTAGAAAGTTTCTCGTTACATGAATTCAACAAACGTATCTCAAACATGACCTGTATCAAATTTGTAACATCGTATAATGAACATCGGCAGAGCTCTATAATGACACTATAAAGGATAAGGGAGTACAACACTGATACTGCTAGGGGAGAAAATCAAGGCTGTGAATATAGCATTTATTCAAGTAACGGGACAGTTATTTTCTTATGGTTAGAAATTGCCCATATTTAAACCACAGGGATCTGCATCTAACTAGGTAGTATACACATCGGCAGTAATGGGGAAAACCGACAGCTATATATTACCTTATAATCTTACTTTAATGGCTTTAATCTCTCTTCCCTTTGAAGGGATTCATTGCCGTGCCAACAATTTTTCAGTTATATTATGGGAATGTTAGATTTGTATCAATATCGATAGAGAACTGGTATCATTCCTATATAGAGTTCAAGTTTAACTTTATATACATACATGACGGTATTGATGCCACAGAGCTGTTGGAACAATTGGAGTCCACATCCGAGGAATAGAGCACGCCTCACAGGCTGGGTACTGAGCATGCGCGAAACCACACCACTTCCGGCTGAAATTTGATACAATGCATTATCTTCTCTGTGGTCTATGATGGAAGTGATAATCCATATCAAACAGACGAATTTTATTCGCCATAAAACAATTTCTTCGTAATGGACTAGGATACTAATTCTTTTGGTCATATTGGGAGAAAGGTTTGTAACATGAGATACTGATCATTTCTGCTTGTGACAAAAATGTTTCTGAAGGCTCCATGCGGGCAATAGTTATGATGACTTGAATATACTTTGCTAAGTAAAATGAAAAGGTTTACTTGAATTGATTTCAAAGTTCCCATTTAAGTTTTCGATCGAAAATGTTTGCATTAGCCGAAAAGTCAGATTTAACAAATGCCTATTATTATCAATCACAAGTCAATAGAAATCATAAAGTCAAAGTGAAGTTCATTTGCGAGTGAGTTTTAAAGTGATAATTAAAGAGGAACTCAGTTTACTGAGTTAAAATAGTATTTGCTTGTATTGTGAGGTTGTAAGCCAGAAAACCAATGACTGATGCAAAAACATTTCTGCTTTACGCGTCCTGGATCTCGTCCAAAAAAACACTACCGACTGAGTTATAGAAGCTCGTGTTATAAAGGTAGCATCCCCATAACCCGCAATTTTAAAATTCATTCTTCCGTTGGATTCCTTCGGACGTTTTTGGTACACATTGGCCGGGTAAGATTTAGTCGGTTTAGTGCGAAAGTGAGCTGGGTATCACAACATAACAGAAATAATGCCGACAGTATAAAACCAATCATTATTAAAGTAATAAAGATAAGCAAATGTATTTTACATTATTGTCCCAAGAGTTTAAAAAGTTGAATAGTGTTAAGACGTTACCTTCTGCTGCAAGTTTCTTGCTATCGTCGACGGCCTCCTGTATCTCATCCAGCTCCTGTTCCACATTATCGAGTCGGCGGATCTGTTTGAGAGCCTTCCTGGCGTCATCAACACGGCCTTTCTCCATCAACCATCTCGGGCTCTCGGGCAGCGCGAAAAACCCGATAAACTGGATCACACTCGGCACGCCGGCTAAACCCAACATGTACCTATAGACAGAGTATGAAATATATACAACAGCAGAAAGACCCAACATGTAAACACGGAGTTTATATGACTTTTATACTTGAAAGGTCCGAATTGAAAGCAACAGCAGAAAGACCCAACATGTAACCACACAAATGGCTTATCTTTAAACAAAGAACACTTAAATTGCCAATTATATTTAGGAATGTTACGAGGTTGAAGCGAGTACAAAGTTAACTAATGACAGGTCGGTATACTTTACCTCCAACCGTTTTCCTTGTTTGTAGAGAAGACGCCGGCTACAACACTGGATATGACGATACCTGAAAAATCATTTGTTAAAATCATCGTCAACGTTTTGGATTGGTCGAGGTTAACATAGAATCATGATTTACCATTTCTTTAGCATGTTCGTCTTGTAAAAAAGGAGCAACGTCATTGATTTACCCTCTGTTATAACTAAAGCATTGTTCGGATGGGACGAATTGACATCCTGCTCTTGTTCATAACCAGCGCTGGAATATTTACCTTAATTAAAAGTCCAATACCGTCGAGACAATCATCGATGAAGAACCACCGACTTAAGAGACTGCCGAGAAACCTGCCCACATTGAGCGTTTGAATGATCCAGTAAACCTGTCGTCATCACTCCAGGCCACCCTGTATGAACGCGTGTTGGAAGAGTACTAAAATTTCGTTCTATGATAGGGCTTTAACATGGCGTCAACAATTTCTCAGGTGCAATGCATCTTACTTTATATAAAGTAGCCACCATGAAAAATGATCAATTGTCCACTATGCGGTTTTCGTTAGGAGTACATGTACGTTATCTATTGTGGTTGTGTCAGCTATCATCGTCAGGAAGACATAAATCATAATGAATGTTTAACTATTTTTGTAAGAAGCATTCATCATATTGTGGTGTATAAAGTGATCAATTCAATATTACCAATTGTGATGTATAAAGTGATCAATTCAATATTACCAATTGTGATGTATAAAGTGATCAATTCTATATTACCAATTGTGATGTATAAAGTGATCAATTCAATATTACCAATTGTGATGTATAAAGTGATCAATTCACTATTACCAATTGTGATGTATAAAGTGATCAATTCAATATTACCTATTGTGATGTATAAAGTGATCAATTCAATATTACCTATTGTGATGTATAAAGTGATCAATTCAATATTATCTATCGTGATGTATAAAGTGATCAATCCAATATTACCTATCGTGATGTATAAAGTGATCAATCCAATATTACCTATTGTGATGTATAAAGTGATCAATTCAATATTACCTATTGTAATGTATAAAGTGATCAATTCAATATTACCTATTGTGATGTATAAAGTGATCAATTCAATATTACCTATTGTGATGTATAAAGTGATCAATTCAATATTACCTATTGTGATAAACAGCTGATTGATGGTAACGAGACGACCTCGGATCTCGGCTGGAGCCGCCTCGGCCACGTACACGGGGATGGACATAGACGCGAAACCTGGAAACACAATATAGATGGATTGGTGAATGATATATGATTGATAATGAATTGATTGATTGATTGATTGATTGATTGATTGATTAATTGATTGATTGATTGCTGATTGGTTGGCTGATTGGTTGGCTGATTGGTTGGCTGATTGATCGGCTGATTGATTGGCTGATTGGTTGGCTGATTGATTGGCTGATTGGTTGGCTGATTGATCGGCTGATTAAATTGCAAGCTTGCTTGGCTTGCTTGCTTCGTTCGTTCGTTCGTTCGTTCGTTCGTTCGTTCGTTCGTTCGTTCGTTCGTTCGTTCGTTCGTTCGTTCGCTCGTTCGTTCGTTCGTTCGTTCGTTCGTTCGATCGTTCAATTCTACGTTCGTTCGTTCGTTCGTTCGTTCGTTCAATTCTACGTTCGTTCGTTCGTTCGTTCGTTCGTTCGTTCGTTCGTTCGTTCGTTCGTTCGTTCGTTCGTTCGTTCGTTCGTTCATTCGTTCGTTCGTTCGTTCGTTCGTTCGTTCGTTCGTTCGTTCGTTCGTTCGTTCGTTCGTCGTTCGTTCGTTCGTTCGTTCGTTCGTTCGTTCGTTCGTTCGTTCGTTCGTTCATTCATTCATTCATTAATTCATTGAATAATAAAAGGTATTTCAACAATATCCAATATTCGATAAATTATCAGAGGACACATCACTTAATGATAAACTAAGCAGTGTCAATCAGTGCACACAACTTATCCTTAAAAAAAAGTGGTGTCACTATCAAATCGTGGTAAGGTTTTTTGCAAGCTAACAACGAAAGCATGTCGTCCGTGTCATGGTTAAACCGCTCATGGAATCACAAATCGATATGTATCGGCTGACGTCGAGATTTACTAGATATATACTGTATCGACGTACCAAAAGGCCTGTCGCACAAAGATTCGTAACTTTCCGTCTGCGTTTATCATATTGTCGTAAACCCAGATTCTCAAACGCAACTTTATTTTATAAATGAAAGTTAGACATGCATTTAAAGTACGATACAGATTTCACGGGTATAGCTCATGTTCCATTCAAGTCTAGGTTGATACATGGTGCGTTTTGCTATCGTACACTCAGCTATACTGCCCCTTGAGATACGGAACCAGGTTGCTCCTCACTCCACCACATCTCACTTTCATGTATCTGCAGCAGATGATTTAAAAAAGGAACTGTGATCAATTGCGTAATGGATTGCTCGTTATGAGCAATTCGCTCTGTCATCACAATGGTTTCACCTTATTATCAACGAGAAAATGAATGTGTTCTTGCTGTTGCTGGTATCTGCATTTGCTTGCCAATTTGCTTACCACTTTGCTTGGACGAAATTTGCTGAGTTGACAAAAATCCTTTCGATCTTCAATACGATCTAAAGCTATTACCACATAAACTTCTCAGTTTAGGCTCAAAAGGTCAATTTGTCTTTGTGTATATTGATTTTACCATTTCCCTTATAAAACCCCTCTGAAACGCTTCTCAAGCAGAATATTCGAGAACGCAATTTGACAAAAGTTATAATATAATACCAAAGGGAAATCGGTTGTATTTCAACTTTGTTATCTAGCTGCTTTTGTAAAACGGCTTATCTAACGTTTTGCTGCTTTCTCATTCATCGAAGTACTCCCGAAGTTAAAACGTTTGGTTAAATTTCGTCCAAAGATAAAATTGGGATAGACGTGTAAACGTTGAAAGGGTTGACCCATTCTCGCATATTGGCTTTTATGACTGGTCCAAATTGAAAACATCACCAGACGAGAAAGAAATAACATGAATGAATAAAGTAAAACTTCATTAATGTATTGTATAGAGATGATAATTGACAAAATGGTAATGTGGTCAATTTGAAGCATTTAATCACTTGGATATAATGGTTTCTATAGTCTTCTACAGCAGATGAGTCCGTTTGAGATAAAGATAAAGGGGGTAGAACATAGCTTGTGGTGCGTCTCTTTGCCGTTTGAAACATAAAGGAAAATTTGCTTGTTCTGCATATTTGATAACAGTAAAGCAGAGACGGTAAAATCAGATAAAGATTGACTTGTCTACAAATGCCAAATCTATTTCTGCACTTGTCCTTATAATGATTATATAAGAACATTCAGTATTCACTTGTCCATAAGGTTTTGGACAAGCTGGACAAGGAACACTTGATTTTGCCACCCTTGTAAGGGTATTTGCTTTAACTGATTATGTTTGAATGAGGGGTTAATGTTGTATTCGTGTGACGGACTCACAGCATTTCGGACGCACATTCGCTCACACAGTTAACAGAGGTATCCGAATGTATTTCGGACACCTCTGTAAACTTTGTAAGCGATTGTAAGCCCAAAATAGCAGCAGAATTAGCACAATGATGTTACCTTAGAAAAACGACTTCCATCATGTCTGAAGTAAATATGTCACAGATTTAAATGAGTTAAGGGGATGAATGATTTTGTAGACATATCAGGTCTGGGTTATACGAGGTCAGGTTTAGATAACAATTGTTATATTATAGATATCATTCGCTATGATTCTTAACCCTGTCCCATCCCTAATTGGTTTGAAGCATGCAGCGTTTTAAACGAAATTCATGTTTGTGGAAAGATTTGCAATTTGATAATAGATAAATAGTATTAGAGAAAAGTTCATTCCATTGGTCGTGGGTACGAATCCCGTGAGAATCAAGATTCTTCTTGCGACCTTTCAAATGCCCGCATTTGATGAGAGTACTGGTTGTGTATCCAGAAAGCAGAATCGCTAGAAATGAATCTAAGTCGTAAGCACTTGTTTCTCAATGGATGCACATAAATAAGTTTAACTTAACTAAAGATTCGTGTTTCTAATGCAGAAAATGAAATAAGTATGATATGCTTTGCATTTATTAATTAAAGTATTTTGCAACCGTTAAAGGTTATAACCCCGACCTTCATCTATTTACGATCACTTTCATATCAAAAGAAAAAAATTCTAACAGTCAACCGATCTTAGAAATAAGAACGTGTGCAATGGAATATACACTCCAGGTAGACAGGTCGACTAGAGTTAACCCTCATAGTGCTGGAATCGACTTCATGCTTATGCAAACAGGTTAGATCTAGGCTCGCCGCCTCGTAAATTGGCGGCTGGCCTGTGATCTGACCTGTTTGCTTCTCTGAGTCTTTCCTCATCAAAATTAAGCAGATATCTAATGTTTTTGAAAGCAGACGACACAAAAATATTTTTTAGAAAATTACCTAGCATTCTAAGGGTTAAACGGCGGGTACTCGGTACTATTACGTAACGCATGCACATCATGTCCAATTTATCATTTTGTCATAGATGTTTATCTTTTCAAACACCGCCTTGCTAAAAACGGGGCCTATATGTGGTTAACCTATTTTCGTATATTTGAAAGATTTGAGGGCTCAAAAGACAACAGCAGACGAAATAACTTTTCTTTTATTTATGCTAATGGAAAGAAACAATTGTGACAATAGGATACGTCGCTGATCTTGAGGAGTTGATTCTGTTAGCGTTAGCTGTGAATGTTAGCTGTTTTCGATCCTAGTTTCAACCAGAATGTTATCGTCCTAGTTTAATCTGGAGAAACACGTGTAAATGTTTGATGTTTTCGATCCTAGTTTCAACCAGAACGTTGTCGTCCTGGATAAGTTTAAATTCATATGAGCGGTCGTTGTAATCTAATCTATTAAGCGCTCGTCTAGGTTGGTGTCTCGTTTGTATTCGCAAGGCATGCAATGAAAGGGAAATATATCGTGTTAAATATCTACTCAATCGTTTGGTGTCTGCCGAAGCTGATGCTGCGCCGTTAACCCTTAGAATGCTGAGTAATTTTCTGGAAATAGGTTTTTGTGTCGTCTGCTTTCCGAAACCTTAAATAGCTGCTTAATGTCGATCAGAGGCCAGCCGCCAATTTATTTGGCGGTTAGCCTGTATCTAACATGCTTTCATAAGCATAAGTCGGTTCCAGCACTATACGATTATGGTAAAGGCTCATAGACAAAGGCAGTATTCAGATAGAAGTGTAAGCTAATTTATACAAAGTACCCCTTAGTAGTCAATGAAGCCGTTCCTAATAGACTGTGTAGAAAGGCAAGCAGGTACAAACCAAAACTAGACAAAACTAAAAATGGGAAAACGAGAAAGCATCCATAAATGATCCTGATTGTACTCGGCGAATCGATTCTGTTTTGATACTATTTCAAGGGGGCCAGAATTTGCCGAATAGTACAGATTGGGTCTCAGACATTTTATTCGCATTTGAACTTTTCCAGTGTATGGCGTATAGGATACACATAAAGAAAGCGACGAATCAGTCAAATGTCTTTTCTGGTCGTAGAATGCGTACAATTGCCCGATCCCTTGAAATGATGGTATTTCACTATATTCTTAATCTATATACCATAACCGAATGCAAGGAAACATTTAAAACATTTCTTTATTTTTAATTTTGTGACTGCTCAATGTTGAAATCAACTGCAACCAAATAGAAAAAAATCATTATGCTTGTTAGAATCCGTTGTTGCCAAAGAATGATGTTCTTGTTAATGCCATTCGATGTGTTCACGAATATTTTATACTTTGCTGAAAAAGGAGCAAATAGTCATACACACACGTTCAGATCTTCCATCAATATCGTTTGTCCTACGTGATATTTTATTGATGTTATACGAAAACGTTTTAAATACAGAGCGGTTTGAAATACGTCGTTGAATAAATAAGACCACCTGTAGAAGAAACTATTGAGACCAAAGTAGTAACGAGCATTGCCCCTTTTACCACAGTGGTTTCGAATGCGGTGAACTAGTAGTAAGCAAACAATAGGTTGATGCTTGCTGTTGTGTTCAAGTTGGAGCAGTCAGAACATCACATCGATGGAACGTGAGAAAAAGACAAACAAGGCGATTTAAGGTAGAATACCCATAATCTGACATTTTAAAACCCATTCTGACATCGGTTTAATTGGATCGTTCTCGGTATAAACCGATCTGGACCGGAACTATGGGTAGGAACTATTCGGTTTGATGCGAATAGTTCCGGCCACAACCGATGTATTCCGAGGACGACCGAAGTTTTCCGACGACAGAGTGAGCTTCAATATGGCTGGTTAGGTGTATACTACTCTAACATCAAACATGTTCTGGAACAATTCCCATGGGTAGTTCCTTTAATGATTAACCCTTTACTCCACAGAATCTCATATGCCCACATCAGCTGCAAAGGAAAACACCTCGACGAAAGGTTGTATAGGTAGATTCAGCTAAATAGTCCCCGTATAGGGGAATGTCTGAATGGGAACAAATCTTATTCTCACCGACTCCGGCTCCTGCGATTGCACGACCAATCAGTAACATTTCCTTCCCATTGGCTGCAGCCATGACAACCGACCCGACCGTGAAAACTACACTAGACGTCATAACTACGTTCTTCCTTCCAATACTAAACTACTTTCTTCCTTCCAATACTATCAGTAAGGTATCCTGAGAGAAGCGTAAACACCGCAGCAGAAGCGATTGTGGCGCTCACAATTAAACCTTTCCATATTGTTGTTAGTCTGTACACGTCTTCAATGAGCAACATAGAGCCCGAGATTATACCCGTGTTATAACCGAACAGAAAACCACCAATAGTCGCGATGTACGTCAGAAAATACACAAATACATAGGAACCATTCTGATGCCGTGCCATGGTTACCACAATATCGTAAAATCCAGGTTCTCTAAACTGGAATGTCGTAAAATGTATGTTTTCCTGGCGCTAAATGTTGTTGTTGATGAATGAATGTAACACGATTGTATTTAATGTGTACACAGTGATAACGTGACATTGCATCTAATTAAACCTGTCCCCAATTTGACACGGAGACACTCTATTAAACTTTCTGTTAATGACAAAACAATTATAGAAATGCAGTCCGTGAAATGTTTCCGTCATATTCATACTCGTTTTACTGTACTATAAACAGAAGACTCTTAAGTCTCCTTTAAGACATTTGGAAGTGAAGTATTCATTAGGTGCAACTTATCATTTTGTCACATTGAGTTTGATCAATTTGCCATACTTTACTACTACACAATAATGACAAAAAACAATGTAATGTGACTAATATAATCTTATTCTATTTAATTAAACTTAAATTAACTTCGGAGAATTATGAAAAAGAATTCAACTATTACTGAAAACGTTTGGAAAAATATTAAGTACTAAACAGATAACATACTACTATCGTGGTACTAAATAAGTTTACTACGTCTTTGTAAAGCTAAGGATACATAGTCGATGGATAGGCCTTTTTCTGCTCTAAATGTACCAATTCGATAAATGTGTTTGTAACGAATCTGTTACAATAATTTCCAGCCTACGTAAATTAACAAGGATGTTTTACAATGGCTTTCAGTTTTTACAAGCCACAAAATCAGATATAAGAAAAAAAGTTCTTGATTTGTCATTCAAAAACTCATATCTTGAAATAGATATTGAATAACGAGCAGTGTCTTCTCTTGTCACATCGTTTTACAATAATCTTCAATATGCCTTAACTGATGCTTTAGCAGGACTATATGACATTGCCTTAAACTAGGACTGTTCTTAATAGTGAAGTAATAAAGGGATGGACTTATGTAATAAATTGTCAAGATCAGATCTACACTTAGCAGTGTTTTTGTACGTGAGAGTGTTATTAATTCTAACTCGTTCACATCGCATGTTAAAAGTAGATTCACCTTCATACATATAATGCATGTGATATCGAAAGGGTATGTCTCGTTCTGAATCAACAATTGAGTGAGTCATTTCGTTTTAATTTCTTTCCTTCTTCTTTATCTCTGCAGTGCTCAATTTTAAGCTTTTAATTTCATCTTTTCTAGGTGATCTGCTCGTTCTAGGGTTGTAAAAAGTATCCTGCAAAGGACACTCCATTGTGAAATAGCTATCCGCTGTCGGGAATCGAACCAGAGTTGTCCGATACAATGTCCATGACACTAACTGCTTCACAACATAATATCTCTTGCTTTCTTTAACACCTCCTACTTCTTGTAATTTCTTTTTCGGAACCCTTTTGTGAAAGGAGTATTATGTTTGTAAGGGGCATTTCCTTTTTGTTGCGATTGTTTCAGCTCGACTATGTATGCATGTGTGTATTTCTAGTTGATGTTATCGATTTACGTTTGTCACGAGGACTAAAACACACAATGCGTCATCCTTTAGTATACACCTAACAGTGCAATAAACGAATTATACGTAATGTGGTACATTTCCTAGAACAGTATAAACTGGTTTTATATAGCAATAGACCTTGAGCCAGAAAAGGCCCTGCTCCCCCACCCCCCCACCCCGGGGGAATTTTGAAGGTTATGTTTTTCTTGACCCTCTAGCTATGGGGCATAAGCAGACGAAAGATTGCAAAGATTGCTTTACGGAGTTATTGGACTTTGAAAATAGGCTTATCAGCAATATATAGCCTATATGAGAAAATCTTTGAAAAATCTTCTCCTTTTGATCCATAAGTTCTAGGGCTTTACTATTTGGTATGTAGCATCATCTACTGGTCCTCTACAAAGTTTGTTCATATCAAGACCGCTGGGCCAAAAATGGCCTCGCCCTAGGGGCTTATCAGTTTTGCATTGCCTAATTATGTAGAAAAGGCTTTAAAAATCTTCGATTTCTAAGGATCCATTTGACCTAGAGTTTTAATTTTTGGTATGTAGCATTATCTATTGGTCCTCTTCAAATTTTGACCTTTGGGCCTTAAATGGCCCCGCCCTAGGGGCTTATCAGTTTAACATAGCCTAATATAGCAAAATATTTTTACAAAGCCTGTTATCAAAATCATGACCGCTGGGCCAAAAATGGACCGGCAATAGGCAATCACGCTGCAAGATCAAATCACAGCATATGTAAAGGAATTACCCGCGCAAGTGATCACAGTCGTGAGAGCGAATACAAAAGCCCATATCTCTTTTATTTGAATTAAGGAGATACGTTTGTCTATTTTACAGAGGTGGTGGAGCTATTTGTTACAGGCGCGTCAATCAGTGAGAGTATATAGATACATTTTTTCATGATTTTACATATCTAAAATATACATATTAACAAAACATATACTAGTACATCTTAATTAAAAATTAAATTTTTGATTAAAAAGACCGCCGATCGGCTAAACAATAAAGGGTTTGTGACTTGACCATAAAGTGCAATTGTGTCAGATTGATGTTAATTAGCGTCGAAACCCTTAATCCTTTTTAACAATCGAGGTTTATTAACCCTTTACCAAACAATAACTACATTTGACTACTTTGACAACCAGGGAAAATATTGTGGGAAAAGGAGAAATTGCTCTTAACGATCAAGTTATTCTTTGACATCAAATTGTTCAGCCCTTTCAGAAAAGTATTAATTCATCATCTTCATTTAAATGACGTCTGCAAACTCTTTCAATTTTGAACAATTGAAAATATTTCGTTTGGTAAAATGACCCTTAGTTCGTAATCAAGTAGCAAAACCGACGATCATCCATTGAGTAGCATACAAAAGATTATGTTTGAATAAGTCTTGATTATTAACTTAATTGACAACAGACTAGTGATTGTTCCTATCAGCAATTGTTTAACACCATTATCTCAACATGACCAACACTATCATACCATTTTCAACATGACAAAATTGGTAGGTCTGCGTTTTGAATCATTCAGGATATACGCCGATTTAGTAAAATCATTATCTAAACCGTTTAAGAATCAAAATGAGATAATTTTGTTCGTAACCTGCAAATACTGCAAATTAACTGTTTTGAAGTAGTATGAAATACGGTCATTTTGAAGGTCCGGTTTTGAAGGCAGTATTGACAAAGAAAATTCACAGCACAATAGTGCTCTGTGTTGACGGAGTCACACAGCGTGTCGGAGAAAATGGCGGATAGCAACCGAAGTTTTCGCTGATTGGTCAGCTGTCAATCAAAGTCTGTCGTAAGGTCAAATTGGTGTATGACTGAATAATTGTTGATAACATGTTGAGCTCGACTTGATTAATATTGATATTGGTTTCCCTAAAAGACATAACGTATAGCCTTTACCGTAACTACTCCTCTAAATACTCAGATATCCTTGGCAATAAATTGACAAGGTTAGGCAATAAAATGACAAGGGAAGTAACTATTTCCTTTATATGATTAAGTACCGTAATGGTTGTCTTTCTTGAAAATAATCCGTAAAAACTCACAAACCATGTGATTCGCACGTGACACAACAAATATGGCGGGTAACGAAAACGAAGAGTGGAGTGACTGTGAGGTAATGTTTGATTCTGCTATCATGTTGATAGAAATAACTCACTTTGAACAGCATCAAAACCTTGTTACACAAGTTCATATTGTAACAGATATACGACAGCGAAGGGGCAAAATCAAATCAGGACCGTTAGGTTATAAATAGATAGGAATTACAGTCGTTTCGTGAAACAGTCGTTTCGCCTAACCGTCGTTTCGTGTCCAAAGCATCTGAGAGTGGTGACGAAAGTCGTTTTGTCTAACTCATTTCTATATTGCTGGCTCAAACTATTTTCCGCGAAATTTGATGTTTGTAACTGCGAGGTTGCCAACATCGAGTCAATATGGATTTGTTTTTACTGTAAAACCCAGAACCATGTATTTATGGTTCCCGTACTTGCAGAACTTTGAATAAGAATTAGAGAACCAGCTTGTTACGGGATAATCCTGTTTTCACACTTATTCAGTCCATTATCTGTTGATTGTCAAGTTTGTTGAAGGCGACACTTTCTTGTGTTCATCATTTAGTCATTCGCCTGTATTTACAAAAGTTCAAAGTTCAAATAGTTTATTGACATATAAACTAAAACATAGTTTGTTGTCAAACATATGTACAACATACAAATTCATTAAATGCATAAACATGGCAATACAAACACATAAATGAGAAAAATGTGACTTTTGAATGGAAAAGGCTTATTCATGGAATACAAAAGAAAGATGAATAAGACAGTAAGGACATAATACTAAATACTTGGTAATGAAACAAAAAAAATTATGGATTCATTATGAAATGATGATTGCGTCTACTGTTAGCCTTATCTAATTTAGCCTTTACAACTTCAATTATATGGAAATTATGACTTTTATTACTTTAATTGCTTTCCTAACAGAAATGTTTGCCCTTGCGCTTATTTTAAAGGAGTTGTCATTAGACATTGGCAAGGTTAATTCTGTTGATTGGCAAATAACTGAAATTATTTTATTCATAGAAGTTAAGGTATATAAATCCGCGATTTTCTCTAACTGACATTTAATTTTGATCCAACACAAGAATAACTTCAAAGCAATCTTCTCAGTCATTGAATATGCCTCTCATTAAAAATTAAATTGATATCTGACAACCGTAATTTCAAGGGGCCTTGGGGGACGGGAAATAGTTGGTAATAATATGACGCCAAGACAAAGATCATGTTTTTGCTATGTTCTGTTTCAACTGTTGAGTGTAAAAGAGGATTTAGTCCTTAGAACATAATGAAAACAGCACTTAGAAATAGATAGAACATACAAACACTTGAGAACCACTTTAGAATCAAAATAGATGGTGAAGGATTTCTTCTCCAACAGAAGACTTTTTGGGCTCCACCTTATTGAATTTGGCTCCACTTTTTTAAATTCGGCTCCAACTTTTTTAATTTTACGCAAGTGTTGGCGCAAAGAAAATTTTAACCAGAGAGAACCATAACTCAGTAATGTCATTTGATATTTTACTGTAATAATGGAAATATGGGTCTTCAAAGGTTGCAACAAAAAATTTGATGCGCCATCCTGCATTAAAAGAATGGTTCGAAAGTTTGATGTGATGGGAGATATTGCCTGATGTAAAATTGTGTTTGTGTCTTTGAGAGGTTCATTCCCTTGGTTCGTAACATTGGCGGCAGCTGTGGGATGAAGTCTTCTTGTTCTATCAGAGTTGCCTTTCCCATGTCTTTCCCACAGGCCAAGACTTGTTGTCTTCTCGGAGGTGGGAGTAGTGTAACAATTGTTGAACGTTCATGCAAATTATGGAACATAATGCATTGTTGTAGACAGCATGCTGGTATATATATATAGACAACACAACCGCTCAGTTTGCAACAATGTTTTTCACTGATCGGGTGTGTTTGTGTCTTTGAGAGGTTCATTCCCTTGGTTCGTAACATTGGTGGCAGCGGTGGGATGAAGTATTCTTGTTCTATCAGAGTTGCCTTTCCCATGTCTTTCCCACAGGCCAAGACTTGTTGTCTTCTCGGAGGTGGGAGTAGTGTAACAATTGTTGAACGTTCATGCAAATTATGGAACATAATGCATTGTTGTAGACAACATGCTGGTGTGTGTGTATATATATATGGATGTGTTTGTGTCTTTGAGAGGTTCATTTGCTTGGTTTGTTACAATAAGACAAGATATGTAAAAAACATTAGATACCACCAAATAATGGCATCAATTGCTGTTAAACCAATAAAAACCACAGATTAGGTTTCGCACACTTCAATGCACAAAGGAAGTTTATTGGGAGCTAAAAATCGTCGACTAGTGTCAATAAAGCCATTCTTACAAATTAAATATGACGAATACTGACATGTTACATGTATGAACCGACTAAAAAGGAATCATTTTATAACTGTGAGTAATGACCGTTTGATATTTTACTGTAATGGAAATATTGTTGTTCAAAAGTTGCAACAAACATTTCGAAAGTGACCACCAATAAATGATGGATACTATAGAGGGATTTATGAACATAGTGTATGACCCAATGAAATAATATAGATACTGATCTTATTTTACAATGATTCTTTTTCATCAACATTGTGAAATAAGAATAGTAATTAAAGCATTTCAATGAATAAAACATGTTTAAACTGCAAGCCTCCCCACAACCACAATCTCTATGAACTGCCATTAACTATATTTATCTGACCGACTTAGTCATGACCGTATGCCATTTTGACTGTAACGTTTTTAACCCTTACAGTTCTGGAACTTACTCCATGCTTGTGCAAACAGGTAAGGTCCTGGCCAGCCGCTAAATAAATGGCACATGGCTCAGGTAAACATTTTTTTTTATATTCTTCTGTTTAATTTTCCAGGAGACCAATGTGATAGTGGAAATACAAGGTATCATGGAGCCCGACTTTCTGTCTAAGATAGAAAAGGCCAGAGTTCTGGTAAGAAATGTTACATTACCACTGTTTATTGGGTAAAGGTCCATTTAAGACTTTCTGTCTTAGATTGAAAAGGTCAGAGTTCTGGTAAGAAATGTGACATTACCACTGTTTATTTGGTAAAGGTCCATTTAAGACTTTCTGTCTAAGATTGAAAAGGCCAGAGTTCTGGTAAGAAATGTTACATTACCACTGTTTATTGGGTAAAGGTCCATTTAAGACTTTCTGTCTAAGATTGAAAAGGCCAGAGTTCTGGTAAGAAATGCTACATTACCACTGTTTATTGGGTAAAGGTCCATTTAAGACTTTCTGTCTAAGATTGAAAAGGCCAGAGTTCTGGTAAGAAATGTTACATTACAACTGTTTATTGGGTAAAGGTCCATTTAAGACTTTCTGTCTAAGATTGAAAAGGCCAGAGTTCTGGTAAGAAATGTTACATTACCACTGTTTATTGAGTAAAGGTCCATTTAAGACTTTCTGTCTAAGATAGAAAAGGCCAGAGTTCTGGTAAGAAATGTTACATTACCACTGTTTATTGGGTAAAGGTCCATTTAAGACTTTCTGTCTAAGATAGAAAAGGCCATAGTTCTAGTAAGAAATTTTACATTACCACTATTTATTGGGTAAAGGTCCATTTAAGACTTTCTGTCTAAGATTGAAAAGGCCAGAGTTCTGGTAAGAAATGTTACATTACCACTGTTTATTGGGTAAAGGTCCATTTAAGACTTTCTGTCTAAGATTGAAAAGGCCAGAGTTCTAGTAAGAAATGTTACATTACCACTATTTATTGGGTAAAGGTCCATTTAAGACTTTCTGTCTAAGATTGAAAAGGCCAGAGTTCTGGTAAGAAATGTTACATTACCACTGTTTATTGAGTAAAGGTCCATTTAAGACTTTCTGTCTAAGATTGAAAAGGCCAGAGTTCTGGTAAGAAATGTTACATTACTACTGTTTATTGGGTAAAGGTCCATTTAAGACTTTCTGTCTTAGATTGAAAAGGTCAGAGTTCTGGTAAGAAATGTGACATTACCACTGTTTATTTGGTAAAGGTCCATTTAAGACTTTCTGTCTAAGATTGAAAAGGCCAGAGTTCTAGTAAGAAATGTTACATTACCACTGTTTATTGGGTAAAGGTCCATTTAAGACTTTCTGTCTAAGATTGAAAAGGCCAGAGTTCTGGTAAGAAATGTTACATTACAACTGTTTATTGGGTAAAGGTCCATTTAAGACTTTCTGTCTAAGATTGAAAAGGCCAGAGTTCTAGTAAGAAATGTTACATTACCACTATGTATTGAGTAAAGGTCCATTTAAGACTTTCTGTTTAAGATTGAAAAGGCCAGAATTCTAGTAAGAAATGTTACATTACCACTGGTTATTGAGTAAAGGTCAATGTAAGACTTTCTGTCTTAGATTGAAAAGGTCAGAGTTCTAGTAAGAAATGTTACATTACCACTGTTTATTGGGTAAAGGTCCATTTAAGACTTTCTGTCTAAGGTTGAAAAGGTCAGAATTCTATTAAGAAATGTTACATTACCACTATGTATTGAGTAAAGGTCCATTTAAGACTTTCTGTCTAAGATTGAAAAGGCCAGAGTTCTGGTAAGAATTGTGACATTACCACTGTTTATTGGGTAAAGGTCCATTTAAGACTTTCTGTCTAAGATTGAAAAGGCCAGAGTTCTGGTAAGAAATGTTACATTACCACTATGTATTGAGTAAAGGTCCATTTAAGACTTTCTGTCTAAGATTGAAAAGGCCAGATTTCTAGTAAGAAATGTTACATTACCACTGTTTATTGGGTAAAGGTCCATTTAAGACTTTCTGTCTAAGATAGAAAAGGCCAGAGTTCTGGTAAGAAATGTTACATTACCACTGTTTATTGGGTAAAGGTCCATTTAAGACTTTCTATCTAAGATTGAAAAGGTCAGAATTCTATTAAGAAATGTTACATTACCACTATTTATTGAGTAAAGGTCCATTTAAGACTTTCTGTCTAAGATTGAAAAGGCCAGAGTTCTAGTAAGAAATGTTACATTACCACTGTTTATTGGGTAAAGGTCCATTTAAGACTTTCTGTCTAAGATTGAAAAGGCCAGAGTTCTAGTAAGAAATGTTACATTACCACTGTTTATTGGGTAAAGGTCCATTTAAGACTTTCTGTCTAAGATTGAAAAGGCCAGAGTTCTGGTAAGAAATGTTACATTACCACTGTTTATTGGGTAAAGGTCCATTTAAGACTTTCTATCTAAGATTGAAAAGGTCAGAATTCTATTAAGAAATGTTACATTACCACTATTCATTGAGTAAAGGTCCATTTAAGACTTTCTGTCTTAGATTGAAAAGGCCAGAATTCTAGTAAGAAATGTTACATTACCACTATTTATTGGGTAAAGGTCCATTCAAGACTTTCTGTCTAAGATTGAAAAGGCCAGAGTTCTGGTAAGAAATTTGACATTACCACTGTTAATTGGGTAAAGGTCCATTTAAGACTTTCTGTCTAAGATAGAAAAGGCCAGAGTTCTAGTAAGAAATGTTACATTACCACTGTTTATTGGGTAATGGTCCATTTAAGACTTTCTGTCTAAGATAGAAAAGGTCAGAGTTCTATTAAGAAATGTTACATTACCACTGTTTATTGGGTAAAGGTCCATTTAAGACTTTCTGTCTAAGATAGAAAAGGCCAGAGTTCTAGTAAGAAATGTTACATTACCACTGTTTATTGGGTAAAGGTCCATTTAAGACTTTCTGTCTAAGATTGAAAAGGCCAGAGTTCTAGTAAGAAATGTTACATTACCACTGTTTATTGGGTAAAGGTCCATTTAAGACTTTCTGTCTAAGATTGAAAAGGCCAGAGTTCTGGTAAGAAATGTTACATTACCACTGTTTATTGGGTAAAGGTCCATTTAAGACTTTCTATCTAAGATTGAAAAGGTCAGAATTCTATTAAGAAATGTTACATTACCACTATTTATTGGGTAAAGGTCCATTTAAGACTTTCTGTCTAAGATAGAAAAGGCCATAGTTCTGGTAAGAAATGTTACATTACCACTGTTTATTGGGTAATGGTCCATTCAAGACTTTCTGTCTTAGATTGAAAAGGCCAGAGTTCTAGTAAGAAATGTTACATTACCACTGTTTATTGGGTAAAGGTCCATTTAAGACTTTCTGTCTAAGATAGAAAAGGCCAGAGTTCTAGTAAGAAATGTTACATTACCACTGTTTATTGGTAAAGGTCCATTCAAGACTTTCTGTCTTAGATTGAAAAAGCCAGAGTTCTAGTAAGAAATGTTACATTACCACTGTTTATCGGGTAATGGTCCATTTAAGACTTTCTGTCTAAGATAGAAAAGGTCAGAGTTCTAGTAAGAAATGTAACATTACCACTGTTTATTTGGTAAAGGTCCATTTAAGACTTTCTGTCTAAGATAGAAAAGGCCAGAGTTCTAGTAAGAAATGTTACATTACCACTGTTTATTGGGTAAAGGTCCATTTAAGAGGTGTCATACATTCTTGTTCATTTAAAAAGAAAATTGAAATGAATTGTAACCGCTTTTAATTTTTACTTTGTCAAAAGACATGTTTTAAGATGCCAGAAATTGTCTGCAGTGATATTAGTACAAGACATTTAACTTATCTCAATATTGCTTTTGTTAGTCCTAAATTGACTAAGTATGCAGAATTTATTCGAGAAAGTAATAAAAAAAGTTCTATAATTGACATTCTCCCATTTAGGTATAGGTTAATGTAACAAATGAATCAATTGATCTTTAGGGATAGAAATATTTGGAAGAAAATCAAGAAACTTTTCCATTTTAAATATAGTTTTTAAAGATGATTGCAACAGCCACTTAGGAAATGATTGATAAAAGATAAATATGAGGTCCAGATAGGGGATGTATTCCCATCACTCAGTTAGTTGTAGACTTTCTAAACCCTATATTGTGGCTACTCATTAGAATCTTCTCAAAGAGGTGATTAAATTGAGCACCCAATGTATAGGATTTGGTTGATAATTTCTGAAAAAAAGTATGTCTGAAAGACCCTAATACTCCCTTGTATCTCTTCGTGGAGTACAGTGGTCCAGGGGTAGAGCGTCGGCTTCTGGACACCAGGGTTGTGGGTTCGAATCCCATGAAAAGCGGGATCTGCCTTGCAACCTTTCATTAATCCACATTTGACGCGAGTACTGGTTATGTATCTAGGAAGCAGAATCGAAAGTGATTAATCTAAGTTGTAAGAACTTGTTTCACAATCAATGTAAAAGAAATAAGTTTAAACTAAAACTTCTGTTAATATAAATCATGAACAATTTTTTATTATTATATTCATAAGGGTATCGATACGGACAACCCCTTCCTACAACTTGAGGACAACACCTTCTCTGGGACCTACCAGGATACACTGGGTACCTGTCTGTTATTCAAGGAAACTCCTCGAGAAGAGGATGGTAAGAGCTTTATACACTCTCTACTTTAATGTTTCAGTTAATTGAACTGTTAAACCTATTTAACATTTTTCCCATATCAGGGCTTTTGTTGCCTAATAATGAGACTACATTCCTCGAAATCACATGGCCTCTTTCCCCTTTGGTTCAAATAACAATTGGGATAGATTTGACTGTTCAAGGTACACATTCTGTTAACATATGTGGTTAACTTATGGATGGAATACTAATTGTTCTACTTTGTTCAGCCCTTATTATTGTTATTTTAATGTTGAGATTTTTCTTGATTGTTTATATGCCAGGCATTGCAATGTAACTGTGAAATGGTTAATGCAATGTTAAAACCTAACAAACAAACCTCATTTGGCTTTTTTATGTAAAATGCATTATTCCAATTAGAAATCTGTTTTGGTATTCAATTTGAGTGTTTCCTGAGATAATTTTACCAAGAGTCAACAGGGTAAGATCTTTCCAATTGTGGAATGAGAAACCCTGCCTATTAGGGAATGAGATACTACTCCAAATAGAAAGAAATAGCAGACCACAAAAATACAGATGTGTAAAACAAAATCTGACTTCGCCACCTTAGTCTGACCTATACTTTAGTGGGATGCAGGTTTATGTTTATGTCCCAAGGTGTAGCCTTATATTCACAGGAATTATACCAATGACTCATTTTCTGAGGCCCACATTCTACCCCAGGACATTTGACATGCTGTGTTTTACAGCTCATACAGTGTTTTCCTATACTTTTGCTTGTTTTGTTTGTTAAGGTTTCAAAGAAGGAGTAAGACCCCTTACTTAAATGTCCAAAGGGCTGATCAGATTCATCAGTATTCTAGAACTCTAATTAGAAACCAAATCTTCCCCTAACATGGTTTGAACCCACACATGATTTTAAACCACAGTGCCTCCTTTATATGTCTTTAAAGATTCTTCCAGAATCACATCTATATTTTATTGGTGTAATACAATTTGATGGATAACAAATCCTGTATGTAATGTCAAACAAAAAGATTAACATGTTTATTATTTTATTTATAGATAATACAGAGGATACGACTGAAGATGTTGAAGAACAGCTGGAGTATTCTTGTAAATGTACCAAAAAACTCTGCATGCAGAGGATCTTCATCAAATCTGGTGCAGGTATGCT
Organism: Cerastoderma edule; assembly: GCA_947846245.1. NCBI lineage: Eukaryota > Metazoa > Mollusca > Bivalvia > Cardiida > Cardiidae > Cerastoderma > Cerastoderma edule. The sequence goes on along the minus strand of OX401413.1, from coordinate 37,583,545 downwards.
GGTCGAGCTAGATTGATCTGATTTAGATTTTTAATGCAATAAGAATTCAATTTTAAAGTCTTGCCATTCAGCATAGGATTCTGAAAACTGGGATTTGTAGAATGATGAGTGTTTTTTAGAATGATCAGTTGTTTTCAAAATCTTCTTTTGGGCGACAGTGGAGCAGTGGTAGAGCGTTGGCCTCTTGTTCTGAGGGTCCTAGGTTTGAATCTCCGTTAGGTGGGGTGACAATTGCCAGGACTAACCCACGGATCGGGGCGAGTACTGGTGTAGTATCCAGGAAGAAGTCATCAAGAGTAAATTTAATAAGCTTCAATCTTCTGCCACAATCTATATAAAATAAATAAGTTTAAACTTTTAAAGTCTTCTGCCTGTAGGTTTTTCCAAAAAAGCAAAGCAGTAAACCCTCTGTAGTGAACACCGGTTAGAATTATAATATGGAATGATTCTAATGAGCTCTAGGGTTGGGTTTAAATTTGGTTAAGAGAACAGAGAAAGAAGTGAGAAATTCAATGTTGCCTTACATTAAGGCGTATAGTGCAGGCTTTTTTATCATGGTGGCACAAAAGCTTCTTTCAAAATTTCACCTTGTAGAGTGTTTATGACAACACTTTTTGCAATACATTTAAAAAGAAATATGTTGTTTTCAAAGATTAGTGAAAAGAAGTTGACTCTGAACTTTAAAATCCAATTTCAACTTATTCAAACAGGTAGGGGAGCTTCCCTTGTTTAAAGGTTAGGGAATAGAACATCAAATCACACTGCTCTTCTCTGCCAGTGTTCTAAACATGTAAGAGCTAGGTTAGGATTTTCATTGGAGAAAGGGATTACTGATGCTTCTGCCTGGCTTGACCAGATCTAATGGTCAGTTAAACTAGGATGTCTTTTCCTCTATATTGAGTAGGTCATCATACTTGAACTGAAATACTATTGATGTGATGCAAACCAACAGACATATAACAAACAAAGGTACAGCCACTGGCAAAGTTGTAATGGAAATATCTGCCTATCTCCAAGACTGATTGATTCGGCATTCAATGATAGTATGTTATAGAATCACTTTATTTCTTTTCTCTTACTGTAGACATTTTTTATCATTCAGATAAAAAGAAATCTGAAGACCAGTCAAAACTGCGTGGAAAGAAGGGGGCAAGTGAAGGAACCAAAAGGAATGATTCATCCACATCAGCTACAGAGCAAAGTGAATGTATAACCATCTCTTCAGAGCAAATGGAAACAGATAATGTAAACTCTGTAGTTAGTGAAAAAACAAACAATACTTCAGATAAAATGGAAACCGACCAAGAAAGTTCAGGACTTGGTGAAAAATCAAATACTACTTTAGATCAAGAAAAAGTAGACAAAAGACCTCCCAACCAAGTGACAGAAGCAAAAACATCTAGTAGCAGAGAGCATATAGAAAACGATGACATTCTTAATGAGCCCATAACATAGCATATGGCATGATAAGGAATTTTGAACATCAAGTCAGGCAGTTAACTAGCTTTAACTAGCTCAAGTTGTGTGAACAGGGTTACTAAAAGTGTTGTGGGTTGAATCACAGACTTTAAACCTTTAAACGAAGGTTGTAATGGTGTGCTCCCCATCCCAATGGATAACATTACGGCAGGGTAATCCGATCCATGTCAAATAGGGGTTGTTCTATCTGCGATTATGGGAGAAAGGTTATGACTTTCTAGTTCATTCCACTAGATAATTCAAGTGTTTTTTTTCAACTGCCATGGAATGTGGATGTCACAGGTACTGGGAAGGTAGCAATTGACCTATCTATGTTACACCAGTTGTCTATGCTTCTTTGTTAAGTGGATCTATGTTCGTCGGGTTTCCTTATATCACCTCGCTAGAAAAGAACTTTCAGGCCTACACCGTCTGACCAGAGTCTCCTCCATCAGCGGGCATTAAGAAATCTCGTTTTCATTACTCTTCAAGAATAGATCTTCACAAACCTTTACAAACATGAAGGACTTAGCTTGGTTTTGCAATGAGCCCTCATTATTGAAGAATTAGTTGGAGGACTTCAAATGAACAACATAATTATTAAGTGACCATTGTAGCAAAAGAACTCTCACAACTCATTTAGCCCATTTTCTTAGGATAGAAAAGAGTCTTTATAGAATATTATCTTTTGATTGTGTTACTTGTACATGCATTGTGATCCTGCCTGGCCAATTAGTTAAAGTGTAAGACATGTGTCGCAGTGATCTCAGGTTTAATCCTCACCAGCGATACTGTAATTTTTTGTGGGAGAGTCCCTGGGCAAGACACAGCAGAGCCCTGCCTATTACTGGTGAAATCTAAGAAACTGTAAAATAACTGAAATACTGTTGCCAAGGCATCAAATCCTGCATATATATGTATTAAATGTATTGGGATCCACAGTAGCTTGGTGTTCAGATTCCAGGGACCCGGTACTGGACAACATGGGTTTGCCTGCAGATAGCAGCCAATATTTAAGTGTTGGCCCTTTACCAAATGCCCAATTTTCAACAGTCTTAAATTGAAAAAGTTTGCATACAACATTTCAAAATGTGATGAAATTGAAAAGTATTTTTCAGATAAAGAAGAAAATTGTTGGGAAAGGAGAAATTGCTTGTTAAGAGTCTCCCGACTGACTTACGGAATGCCGATGGTTCTACCCGTCTTGACCAGCCCTTATGGGCAGTTGAGTATTGGGTCTTCCTCCATCATTAAGAGTCGGGCATTGCTAAAAAACTGAAATAATGATGATGTGATGTAAAACCCATATATAAAAAAAATGGTATATAACACAGGAAAGCCTCAAATAAGCTGAAAGATTGTTGAAAACGACCAAAAATGCCTATATATAATAGAAGACTAGGGTAATTGTAATGAGTGGACTCTTTTCTATTTTCTGAAAACTCCGATTATTTATTCAAATTATTCTGAAATGTTTTTAACAATATCAATAAATCTTCAATGAAACTGTAATTTGAAATAAATGCATTATCTGTAAGGCTATACTAATTATTTTTGATTATCTCCCTTTGGAGAAGTTAAGATATGCTAATTGAGTATCAGAGCAAGACTATAGCAAGTTGAAACCTTCACAAAAGTTAATAACTTTCTTCAGCTTTGCACGGACCCTTTGGAATGTGGCCTACATCATCTATTGCTGCAAAACCTTGTTACATTCAATATCATTTCAATGATTCAAATTGACACATATGCAGTAAGAATGAAAATGAGACAAAACTAACTCTTGTTTTACATTGATACCTTATAATAAGGATGTTACATTTAGTAAGAAAGCATTTAATCAGGTTTTCAATGATTACTCAATTTTACAAACCTGTAGCAGAAATTATAAGAATTCTTTATGACAAAATAAGAAAATGCTCATATCAATCAATTTCTTCTTTCCTCACAATGTTTTTTTTTAAATGTCTGAGAGAATTACCTTTTATATATGGTTTCATTGGGTAATGCTTCAAAACTGAACAAGTCACAAATGTTTTAATGGAATGGGTTAAACTTGATAAATGCAAGGTTATTAAACTTATCATATTTGTTTCTATGTTTGATGATATGAACTGATGATATTATGACAAAAATGTATGCAACTTCCGATTACAATGATAAAATATTTACATGCATTGAAACAGTGAACAAATCTTTGGTTTCTTTATCATCGTTCAAAAGACATTCACCCTAGCACACATACGCACACAGGTACAGGACCTGCCATCAAGCTCACAATATTGACAGATCATAAGACCTTCAAAATAATGACAGGTGTTTGTACAGTTAAAACATGTTATATTTATTTTGGATTTGTGGTCCAAACCTATCCAGGTTTTACACATATTGCTGTATTTTCTGATCATGTACTGGTTGAGGAGAGGTACTTGTTTCTCTTGGCCGTCTGGACTTTCCGTTCTGTGGGGGTGTCCTTTAGCAAGACATTTTAGATCCTTAGCCTAGTAATCTTGAATCCCAAGAAAATCATATTGTAACTGACAAACTTGATCTTGTATACATGTATCAACAACATATGGTCATGTGATAGATGTATTAGTCCATACAAGCAGTTCTGCTTATCTAACAAAGGAATTGTATGTCTCTCGTGGAGGTTATTGCCTGCACATCCATTTAACTTGATAGAATGTTTTGTAAATGGACATCCTGATTAACTCGTCGGACTTGAGATGATGAATCATGGTGCTGTCACAAAACTATGTTTAAGGACAGTAATTGTGCCATGACCTGACCGTGATAAATTGTGTTCGACAAGTGACTTATTAGTCACTGATAGTTAAACAGCAAACATTATGAAAGATTTTTACAAAATGATAGTTTGTTCATAGTTCGAGAGAAGGTTTCTCCTAAAGTAGCTTATGATCAATAATGGATGTACATCCTTAATTGACATATTTCCCCTTCGATATTTGAAATTAAATTCGTGCCACAAATTCGCCGATGAGCAGGAAAGTACTTAGATAAATCACCGTGGACATTGCATTCAAGGTTCAAAGAAAAGCTAATGCACTCCTTCACAAAAGTGAAGAACTTACTTAGCTTTGTATTGACCTATTTGAACGGTGAAATCACGCATAATCCTGTTGTAGACAAGTGAACTTTGTCACTGTCATCTGTTTATTATCGGCTGTAGGGCAAATCGACTTCATGCTTAAACAAACAGGTAAGATCCAGGCCAGTCGCCAAGTTAATTGGCTCCTGGCCTGTGATCTAACCTCTTTGCTTCTCTTAGCATCTTTCCTCATCAAAATTAAGCAGATATTTAAGGTTTTGGAAAGCAGACGACACAAAAATATATTTTCAGAAATTTACCCAGCATTCTAAGGACTAAACCGATTTCAACAACATGGGCGTCTGTGATTCTATAATAATGAGAGTCGGGTTAAAACTTTGTATCATCGGATTGTTGACTCTGATCGGCCTGTTTAATCTTGTCCTTGTATTCCTTGGACATAAAGAGTTCCTGAATTTCCTCTAAACTTCGACCCTTCGTCTCGGGTAACATCACCAACACAAACAGCAAACCAATGAAACATACACCGAAATACAGCCAGAACGTCCCTGAAAACGATATCATTAATTAAGATTTCAAAGGTCGGATTATTATTGTTAAGTTCTTTGTTTCTTCCTTAGACCTATGTTGTTGGTATTGATTATAATCGTCTTGCCAGGTCGATTATAATGAGTACCAACAAATTAAGGCGAGTTTGTTAGATTTCGAAACACTGCATGCTAGAGCCTGTACTACACCTCTCCTTTGAACCTCTGGACCCAGTTGTTCAAACGGTTGTTAAGTTCGAACAACAAGATTCAATCCGCTTGTTAAATTTAACGGCTTGTTAGGGTATTTAACAAACTGTTAAATTTAACAACCGTTTGAACAACTGGGTCCTGGTGGTATTGTGTTAAGCTGGTAATGGGCTTCTCTTCGTATCTAATTGAGTTTTCGCTTGGCACATTCCAATGTACAATTGGAATACAATTGAACTGATTTACAGAAAGACGTCTGTATTAGCTAGATGTTATATTCAACTTTATTCATTCTTACATCAACCAGGACCATCTTGACATATGTCCGACACCTCACTTTATAGGCAGGGTCTAATATGATTGAGTGACAGGGGCATTTTGACTGAAATACCAGGTGTTTGTGTCTGGGTATTTAATCCAGGACTTACTGGTAATTTTTTTTTTGCTTCTTATCTCTCCGTCTAAATGAAGCATGTATTTCCTCGGCTGTGGTGCAAGAAAGAAAATCATGCTGACCTCTGAAATCTTGTACATGTATAAAGAACAGCCATCTTTATCAATGTTGACAATGATTCTTTCTTAAAACTGAGCGGTCAGAATAATGGATACTATTTTTGAGATGGATCATGTTTCATGTTTTGTAACTTCTGGGCATCTAATATGAGTTCGGATTGAATGAGTCTTGTCGGGTTCTACGACCAGAATCTCTCAATTCAAGACCGTTGGGACCTCTCAAGGATATAAATCATACTAAATCTCTAGGTACATGTCGGGTAATCATCTGAACCTCTCAAGTACTCATACTTCGTGTGTAACTGTCTCATTATCAGAACAGAACAGAACAGACTTTTATTTAGACTTGTACAAAGTACATCATCTACAACATATATAAAGTACAATTTGATGTCAACGTGACAAACATATCCTGACAGTTACAAGAAATAGTTATGAAAAGAAAAAAAGAAAAAATATTAAGTTGTCATCGTTGTTATCTTTGGAGGTAAACATATACATAATTATGAGTCAGTATTCAAAAGAGCATTCCTTTTTGTAAGAGTCTCTTTAATAAACAAACATAGCTTAATTAGTTCATCTTTCTGACAGGTCTGTAATAGAATAGTAAATTTATAAAATGAAGGTCTAATGTAGAACTTTTTCTTAATATACTTTTGTCTGATGCTTGCAAAACATTGACAAATACATATAAAGTGATATTCATCTTCGACGTCAGTGGAATTGCATAATAAACAAGTTCTTTCTTCTCTTGGTAATCGGTTTCTAGAATATCTACCTGTTTGTATGTGCAAGGGATGACATGATAACCTAATTCTACAAAAATAAAATCGAAAGCTTTTTGGAAGTATATCTAAATAGGACTCATATCCAAAGAAAGTTTTAACAGACTTATACATGTATAAAACGGTGCTATATTCTAATGTATTGATCCAACCTTGTTTGAACGTTTCAACTAGTCGTATCAACACCCATTGATTCTGTACTCCATACATACCGTATTTGCCAATACTCTCCAGTAGACTGAGAAAGGTTAGTGAGACGATCAGATTAAAGATCCAGTTGGTGGCTGTAGCGAATGATGTTCCGGTACTCCTGGCCCACGTGGGGTAGATCTCCGAGTTGATTGTCCAAGGCATGGGACCTAAACCTGCAAACGAGAACTAGGGTACTTAGCTTTATACATTGGTTTATCGTTTTACTAAACGGCTTAGGGAAATTATCTATCTGTCAAAACTGATAAACATGGATATTATCTTAGATAAATGTACAGTATTGCAATGTGACACGTCAATGGAAACGTATTGGAGAGACGATTCCAATGATATGCTACTTTGCAATGTAGCTTCGCCCAATATTGAAATAAGAGGAATTGTTGTTTTAGACTTACGCAAATTTTAAGCATAAAATCGCCCTTAAATGTTAAGTAAAATGGTACCCAGAATGTTAACCAACTTTCCATTATATCTCGTAGTTGATAACCATAGAGCAATGTCAATGGCAGACTTGATAAATAAATGACAGACACGCTAGTTAGGGTTATTTTTATGATCTTGGTTTCTGTTGTTATCAATGTTGAACAATGCAGAGCCTAGAGTTAAGATGGCAATTTTTCTAGCTGTTCAGATGACATGGTTGCTTAGTGTTGCGATGGTATTGTTACTAATCATTCAGATGACAATTTGGCAATTTCACTATGACTTCAGATAGCAACGTGGCTAAGCATTTTGATGACAATGTTGTTACAGAAGTAGATAGTAATTTGTTTAGCATTCAGATGACATAGTTACTATGTTTTCAGGTGGCAATGTAACTTCTATAGCATTCAGACGACATGATTTGTAAGCATTTATATGACGATATTCTTATGCATTAAGACAGCAATGTGGCTAAGCAACCAGTTAACACAATGTTGCCAAACATGTAGATGACATGGTTGCTAAGGGTTCTCAGACGACAATGTTACTAAGCATTCGGATTATAAATGTTGCTTAGTCTACAGAAGGCAATGTTGCTTAGCCTTCAGACAGCAATATTGCTCAGCCTTCGGACAGCAATATTGCTTAGCTCTCAAACAGAAATATTGCGGAATTAATCATCTAGACTGAAATTTTGCTAAGCATTTCGACAGAAATGTTTGCCATGTTTTAGATGACGATGTTGCTAAGAATCCAGACTATTTTGCTAAGCATTACGATGGCAAAGTTTCTATACATTCAGACGACAATTTTGCTAAGCATTCAGACAGCACCTTTCTATATGCATTGAACATGCAATGTTGCTAAGCATTTCAGACAGCCCCTTTCTATACGCATTGAAAATGCAATGTTGCTTAGCATTCAGACAGCACCTTTCTATACGCATTGAAAATGCAATGTTGCTAAGCATTCAGACAGCACCTTTCTATACGCATTGAAAATGCAATGTTGCTAAGCATTCAGACAGCACCTTTCTATATGCATTGAACATGCAATGTTGCTAAGCATTCAGACAGCACATTTCTATATGCATTGAACATGCAATGTTGCTAAGCATTCAGACAGCACCTTTCTATATGCATTGAACATGCAATGTTGCTAAGCATTCAGACAGCACCTTTCTATATGCATTGAACATGCAATGTTGCTTATTTTTCAGATTAGTATGTTGATGATCATTCAGACAGTAATAATACAAACCTGGTGCAAAACCCATCACAAAAAGGGCCAGCCCTAAAATGGCCATCCAGCTATAATCGGTGGGACAGTAGGAGTCGGCCCAATAGTACTTCCTGTCCTCTCTCGCCAAGTTCCAGGTAGAGACGTTATTACAGCGGAACACTGCGCTAACGTTGTCCTTCTCAAAATAGGCATAACGTTCAGGCTTGGCTTCATAGGCCGGTAAACAGCTTCCGGAACTCTGGGGATTCTCTTTCTCGTAACAATACCCACAGCCCTCGTCCGTTATACACCCTTCACATTCACTGAGGGAAAAGCAATGTATATAGAGACTGTCGTCAATTGGAAATGTTATCAGACAAGGCGTAGAAATATTTGCCGGTAAGCCGAACGCGAATCGGATGATAATCCGAAGCCGAGCCCGATAACATTTCCTATTCAAAAGGCAACAACCATCAGTTCTTTTTATCCTGTAACCTACATAGATTCAAAAAGACCAATAAAAAGTGAAAATTTAACTTGAAAAAAGTGAAACAAACCAGAAAATCAATACTGATAGGCGCGTGCAGGGATCACATGATCTAGCGACGGATAACACTAATGTTATACGACACCCTGTTATCGGTCTATAAACTGCCCTGGTGACAGGATAAATGGATGATATTGAACCACCAGAATCAAAGTCCTATTAAATTCCTCTCTGATAACCTATAACTACATATGTCCATGGCTGCTGAAATAGTGCGATGAAAAATAAGATAAGATTTCTTGACAACCAATTAATACAAAGCCCTGAACGGTTTTCGGATCATACAAAATACATCAGTACAAGAGACCAATTATATGCTATGTTTTATTCTACATATGAGTTTCTGTGTATCTGGTGTGAAAACCCGTAACTGTTTGCATCGTTTTAAAGCAGACGTAAGGACCTACTTAAATACAAACGATGTACGAGAATATTTTTTTTTCTTTTATGAATGTTGTTTTATTTCACAGAGATCATAGCATAGCTGTCACTTACAAAGTAGTTCAGACAGATTTGGTACCATTAAAGTAACAAAACACCCTATGTAATTAACAAGTTTTTATTCCTTAAAGTGCTGGGACCGACATCATGATTATGCATATAGGTCGGATCCAGGCTAGCCGCCAATTAAATTGGCTGATGGCCTGTTATCTAACCTGTTTGCTACTCTGAGTATCCTCCTTCACCAAAGTTAAGCAGCCATTTACGGTTTTGAAAAGCAGACGACACAAATCTATTTTTGAAAATTACCCAGCATTCTAAGGCTTAAATGTCACTACTCACTCGAATCTGAAACATGAGCTATCGTTGCGTCGTAACGTATAACCTCCGATAGTCATATTTTGGTATTCCAGGTTCGTTATTTTCGGGGTGAATTTGATGGACAACTGGAATCCAATGGCAAGAACTGCAAGTCCTATCATTACACCTGAAATGGAGCAAATACGGCTTCAGGTCAACCTCTTCTCATGCAGATAACTTCTGGTTGTTCGTTTGTTTGTTTGTTTGTTTGTTTGTTTGTTTGTTTGTTTGTTTCGGATTCGTTTCTTTCCGTTAAATACTTAACTTGAATCATGGAGTCCATCCCCGTGTGGGTTTTATAGTATGGTATCAGGGGCTTCCGATGTCTAGTGGTTAGAGAACAGAACATATAATCCCACGACCCCTCTCCGCGTGAGGGTAATTAGACTTTCACGAGAAGCAATCTCCCGACTGACATACGGAATGCCGATAGTTTTATCTGGCTTGACCAGCGCTTATAGACAGTTGAGTATGGAGTCTTCTTCCACCATCAATAGTCGGGCATCGCAACATAAAATATATCATGCTTTCAAAAGCAACTTCTAATTGTATATCAAACACAAATACAAAAAAAACTGTTATGTTTCAACGACATTTTTTTACTTTAAAGTCGTTACCTATCATACTGATGATTGTCAGTTTCCTTCGGCCACTTTTCTCCACCAACCAGATTCCAATTAAGGTACTCATACAATTAACGGCGTTGGGCACACACACCAACCAAATGGCCAACTCGACAGGAAAACCCGCCAGCTTCAGGATCGAACCGCTGTAGTAACTGTATAAGTAATGTTGAATTAGAAAGTTTCTTGTTACATGAATTCAACAAACGTATCTCAAACATGACCTGCATCAAATTTGTAACATCGTATAATGAACATCAGCAGAGCTCTATAATGACACTATAAAGGATAATGAGTACAACACTGATACTGCTAGGGGAGAAAATCAAGGCTGTGAATATAGAGCATTTATTCAAGTAACGGGACAGTTATTTTCTTATGGTTAGAAATTGCCCATATTTAAACCACAGGGATCTGCATCTAACTAGGCACTATACACATCGGCAGTATTGGGGAAAACCGACAACTATATATTACCTTATAATCTTGTTTTAATGGCTTTAATCTCTCTTTCCTTTGAAGGGATTCATTGCCGTGCCAACACTTTTTCAGTTATATTATGGGAATGTTAGATTTGTATCAATATCGATAGAGAACTGGTATCATTCCTATATAGAGTTCAAGTTTAACTTTATATACATACATGACGGTATTGATGCCACAGAGCTGTTGGAACAATTGGAGTCCACATCCGAGAAATAGAGCACGCCTCACAGGCTGGGTACTGAGCATGCGCGAAACCACACCACTTCCGGCTGAAATTTGATACAATGCATTATCTTCTCTGTGGTCTATGATGGAAGTGATAATCCATATCAAACAGACGAATTTTAATCGCCATAAAACAATTTCTTCGTAATGGACTAGGATACTAATTCTTTTGGTCATATTGGGAGAAAGGTTTGTAACAAAATGAGATACTGATCATTTCTGCTTGTGACAAAATTGTTTCTGAAGGCCCCATGCGGGCAATAGTTATGATGACTTGAATATACTTTGCTAAGTAAAATGAAATGGTTTACTTGAATTGATTTCAAAATTCCCATTTAAGTTTTCGATCGAAAATGTTTGCATAGCCGAAAAGTCAGGTTTAACAAATGCCTATTATTATCAATCACAAGTCAATAGAAATCATATAGTCAAAGTGAAGTTCATTTGCGAGTGAGTTTTAAAGTGAGAATTACAGAGGAAATCAGTTTACTGAGTTAAAATAGTATTTGCTTGTATTGTGAGGTTGTAAGCCAGGGAATCAATGACTGATGCAACAACATTTCTGCTTTCACGCGGTCCTGAATCTCATCCAAAAAGAAAACTTTACCGACTGAGTTGTAGAAGCTCGTGTTATAAAGGTAGCAACCCCCTACTCGCCATTTTAAAATTCATTCTTCCGTTGGATTTCTTCGGACGTTTTTTATAAAGATAAACAAATGTATTTTACATTATTGTCCCAAGAGTTTAAATAGTTAAATAGTGTTAAGACGTTACCTTCTGCTGCAAGTCTCTTGCTATCGTCGACGGCCTCCTGTATCTCATCCAGCTCCTGTTCCACGTTATCGAGTCGGCGGATCTGTTTGAGAGCCTTCCTGGCGTCATCAACACGGCCTTTCTCCATCAACCATCTCGGGCTTTCGGGCAGCGCGAAAAACCCGATAAACTGGATCACACTCGGCACGCCGGCTATACCCAACATGTACCTATAGACAGAGTATGAAATATATACAACAGCAGAAAGACCCAACATGTAAACACAGAGTTTATATGACTTTTATACTTGAAAGGTCCGAATTGAAAGCAACAGCAGAAAGACCCAACATGTAACCACACAAATGACTTATCTTTAAACAAAGAACACTTAAATTGTCAATAATATTTAGGAATGTTACGAGGTTGAAGCGAGTACAAAGTTAACTAATGACAGGTCGGTATACCTTACCTCCAACCGTTTTCCTTGTCTGTAGAGAAGACGCCGGCTATAACACTGGATATGACGATACCTGAAAATTCATTTGTAAAACTCTTCGTCAACGTTTTAGATTGGTCGAGGTTAACATAGAATCATGATTTACCATTTCTTTGACATGTTCGTCTTGTTAAAAAGGAGCAACGTCATTAATTTACACTCTTTTATAACTAAAGCATAGTTCGGATGAGACGAATTGACATCCTGCTCCCGTTCATAACCAGCGCTGGAATATTTACCTTAATTAAAAGTCCAATACCATCGAGACAATCATCGATGAAGAACCACCGACTTAAGAGACTGCCGAGAAACCTGCCCACATTTAGATCTAAACCATGGGTTATGTACAGAGCGTTTGAATAATCCAGTAAACCTGTCGTCATCATTCCAGGCCACCCTGTATGAACGCGTGTTGGAAGAGTACTAAAATTTCGTTCTATGATAGGGCTCTAACATGGCGTCAACATTTTCTCAGATGCAATGCATCTTTCTTTATATAAAGTAGCCACCATGAAAAATGATCAACTGTCCACTATGCGATTTTCGTTAGGAGTACATGTACATTATCTATTGTGGTTGTGTCAGCTATCATCGTCAGGAAGACATAATTTATAATAAATGTTTAACTATTTTTGTAAGTAGCATTCATCATATTGTGATGTATAAAGTGATCAATTCAATATGACCTATTGTGATGTATAAAGTGATCAAGAGAGTAATACCAATTGTGATGTATAAAGTGATCAATTCAATATTACCTATTGTGATGTGTAAAGTGATCAATTCAGTATTACCAATTGTGATGTATAAAGTGATCAATTCAATATTACCAATTGTGATGTATAAAGTGATCAATTCAATATTACCAATTGTGATGTATAAAGTGATCAATTCAGTATTACCAATTGTGATGTATAAAGTGATCAATTCAGTATTACCAATTGTGATGTATAAAGTGATCAATTCAATATTACCAATTGTGATGTATAAAGTGATCAATTCAGTATTACCAATTGTGATGTATAAAGTGATCAATTCAATATTACCTATTGTGATAAACAGCTGATTGATGGTAACGAGACGACCTCGGATCTCGGCTGGAGCTGCCTCGGCCACGTACACGGGGATGGACATAGACGCGAAACCTGGAAACACAATATAGATGGATTGGTGAATGTATATATGAATTAATTAATGAAGATAATGAATCAATTAAAGATCTAATTAATGAATCAATATATTTTATATTGATTGATTGATTGATTGATTGATTAATTGGTTGATTGATTGATTGATTGATTGATTGATTGATTGATTGATTGATTGATTGGTTGGTTGGTTGGTTGATTGATTGATTGATTGATCGATCGATCGATCGATCGATCGATTGATTTATTGATTGATTGATTGATTGATGGGTTGATTGATTGATTGATAGATAGATTGATTGATTGATTGATTGATTGATTGATTGATTGATTGATTGATTGATTGATTGATTGATTGATCGATTGATTGATTGATTGATTGATTAAATGATTGATTGGCTGATTGGTTGGCTGATTGGTTGGCTGATTGGTTGGCTGATTGATCGGCTGATTGATTGGCTGATTGATTGGCTGATTGGTTGGCTGATTGATCGGCTGATTAAATTGCAAGCTTGCTTGGCTTGCTTCGTTCGTTCGTTCGTTCGTTCGTTCGTTCGTTCGTTCGTTCGTTCGTTCGTTCGTTCGTTCGTTCGTTCGTTCGTTCGTTCGTTCGTTCGTTCGTTCGTTCGTTCGTTCGTTCGTTCGTTCGTTCGTTCGTTCGTTCGTTCGTTCGTTCGTTCGTTCGTTCGTTCGTTCGTTCGTTCGTTCGTTCGTTCGTTCGTTCGTTCGTTCGTTCGTTCGTTCGTTCGTTCGTTCGTTCGTTCGTTCGTTCGTTCGTTCGTTCGTTCGTTCGTTCGTTCGTTCGTTCGTTCGTTCGTTCGTTCGTTCGTTCGTTCGTTCATTCATTCATTCATTAATTCATTGAATAATAAAAGGTATTTCAACAATATCCAATATTCGATAAATTATCAGAGGACACATCACTTAATGATAAACTAAGCAGTGTCAATCAGTGCACACAACTTATCCTTAAAAAAAAGTGGTGTCACTATCAAATCGTGGTAAGGTTTTTTGCAAGCTAACAACGAAAGCATGTCGTCCGTGTCATGGTTAAACCGCTCATGGAATCACAAATCGATATGTATCGGCTGACGTCGAGATTTACTAGATATATACTGTATTGACGTACCAAGGGGCCTGTCGCACAAAGATTCGTAACTTTCCGTCTGCGTTTATCATATTGTCGTAAACCCAGATTCGCAAACGCAACTTTATTTTATAAATGAAAGTTAGACATGCATTTAAAGTACGATACAGATTTCACGGGTATAGCTCATGTTCCATTCAAGTCTAGGTTGATACATGGTGCGTTTTGCTATCGTACACTCAGCTATACTGCCCCTTGAGATACGGAACTAGGTTGCTCCTCACTCCACCACATCTCACTTTCATGTATCTGCAGCAGATGATTTAAAAAAGGAACTGTGATCAATTGCGTAATGGATTGCTCGTTATGAGCAATTCGCTCTGTCATCACAATGGTTTCACCTTATTATCAACGAGAAAATGAATGTGTTCTTGCTGTTGCTGGTATCTGCATTTGCTTACCACTTTGCTTGGACGAAATTTGCTGAGTTGACAAAAATCCTTTCGATCTTCAATACGATCTAAAGCTATTACCACATAAACTTCTCAGTTTAGGCTCAAAAGGTCAATTTGTCTTTGCGTATATTGATTTTACCATTTCCGTTATAAAACCCCTCTGAAACGCTTCTCAAGCAGAATATTCGAGAACGCAATTTGACAAAAGTTATAATATAATACCAAAGGGAAATCGGTTGTATTTCAACTTTGTTATCTAGCTGCTTTTGTAAAACGGCTTATCTAACGTTTTGCTGCTTACTCATTCATCGAAGTACTCCCGAAGTTAAAACGGTTGGTTAAATTTCGTCCAAAGATGAAATTGGGATATACGTGTAAACGTTGAAAGGGTTGACCCATTCTCGCATATTGGCTTTTATGACTGGTCCAAATTGAAAACATCACCAGACGAGAAAGAAATAACATGAATTAATAAAGTAAAACTTCATTAATGTATTGTATAGAGATGATAATTGACAAAATGGTAATGTGGTCAATTTGAAGCATTTAATCACTTGGATATAATGGTTTCTATAGTCTTCTACAGCAGATGAGTTCGTTTGAGATAAAGCTAAAGGGGGTAGAACATAGCTTGTGGTGCGTCTCTTTGCCGTTTGAAACATAAAGGAAAAATTTGCTTGTTCTGCATATTTGATAACAGTAAAGCAGAGACGGTAAAATCAGATAAAGATTGACTTGTATACAAATGCCAAATCTATTTCTGCACTTGTCCTTATAATGATTATATAAGAACATTCAGTATTCACTTGTCCATAAGGTTTTGGACAAGCTGGACAAGGAACACTTGATTTCGCCACCCTTGTAAGGGTATTTGCTTAAACTGATTATGTCTGAATGAGGGGTTAATGTTGTATTCATTTGACGGACTCACAGCATTTCGGACGCACATTCGCTCACACAGTTAACAGAGGTATCCGAATGTATTTCGGACACCTCTGTAAACTTTGTAAGCGATTGTAAGCCCAAAATAGCAGCAGAATTAGCACAATGATGTTACCTTAGAAAAACGACTGCCATCATGTCTGAAGTAAATATGTCACAGATTTAAATGAGTTAAGGGGTTGAATGATTTTGTAGACATATCAGGTCTGGGTTATACGAGGTCAGGTTTAGATAACAATTGTTATATTATAGATATCATTCGCTATGATTCTTAACCCTGTCCCATCCCTAATTGGTTTGAAGCATGCAGCGTTTTAAACGAAATTCATGTTTGTGGAAAGATTTGCAATTTGATAATAGATAAATAGTATTAGAGAAAAGTTCATTCCATTGGTCGTGGGTACGAATCCCGTGAGAATCAAGATTCTTCTTGCGACCTTTCAAATGCCCGCATTTGATGAGAGTACTGGTTGTGTATCCAGAAAGCAGAATCGCTAGAAATGAATCTAAGTCGTAAGCACTTGTTTCTCAATGGATGCACATAAATAAGTTTAACTTAACTAAAGATTCGTGTTTCTAATGCAGAAAATGAAATAAGTATGATATGCTTTGCATTTATTAATTAAAGTATTTTGCAACCGTTAAAGGTTATAACCCCGACCTTCATCTATTTACGATCACTTTCATATCAAAAGAAAAAAATTCTAACAGTCAACCGATCTTAGAAATAAGAACGTGTGCAATGGAATATACACTCCAGGTAGACAGGTCGACTAGAGTTAACCCTCATAGTGCTGGAATCGACTTCATGCTTATGCAAACAGGTTAGATCTAGGCTCGCCGCCTCGTAAATTGGCGGCTGGCCTGTGATCTGACCTGTTTGCTTCTCTGAGTCTTTCCTCATCAAAATTAAGCAGATATCTAATGTTTTTGAAAGCAGACGACACAAAAATATTTTTTAGAAAATTACCTAGCATTCTAAGGGTTAAACGGCGGGTACTCGGTACTATTACGTAACGCATGCACATCATGTCCAATTTATCATTTTGTCATAGATGTTTATCTTTTCAAACACCGCCTTGCTAAAAACGGGGCCTATATGTGGTTAACCTATTTTCGTATATTTGAAAGATTTGAGGGCTCAAAAGACAACAGCAGACGAAATAACTTTTCTTTTATTTATGCTAATGGAAAGAAACAATTGTGACAATAGGATACGTCGCTGATCTTGAGGAGTTGATTCTGTTAGCGTTAGCTGTGAATGTTAGCTGTTTTCGATCCTAGTTTCAACCAGAATGTTATCGTCCTAGTTTAATCTGGAGAAACACGTGTAAATGTTTGATGTTTTCGATCCTAGTTTCAACCAGAACGTTGTCGTCCTGGATAAGTTTAAATTCATATGAGCGGTCGTTGTAATCTAATCTATTAAGCGCTCGTCTAGGTTGGTGTCTCGTTTGTATTCGCAAGGCATGCAATGAAAGGGAAATATATCGTGTTAAATATCTACTCAATCGTTTGGTGTCTGCCGAAGCTGATGCTGCGCCGTTAACCCTTAGAATGCTGAGTAATTTTCTGGAAATAGGTTTTTGTGTCGTCTGCTTTCCGAAACCTTAAATAGCTGCTTAATGTCGATCAGAGGCCAGCCGCCAATTTATTTGGCGGTTAGCCTGTATCTAACATGCTTTCATAAGCATAAGTCGGTTCCAGCACTATACGATTATGGTAAAGGCTCATAGACAAAGGCAGTATTCAGATAGAAGTGTAAGCTAATTTATACAAAGTACCCCTTAGTAGTCAATGAAGCCGTTCCTAATAGACTGTGTAGAAAGGCAAGCAGGTACAAACCAAAACTAGACAAAACTAAAAATGGGAAAACGAGAAAGCATCCATAAATGATCCTGATTGTACTCGGCGAATCGATTCTGTTTTGATACTATTTCAAGGGGGCCAGAATTTGCCGAATAGTACAGATTGGGTCTCAGACATTTTATTCGCATTTGAACTTTTCCAGTGTATGGCGTATAGGATACACATAAAGAAAGCGACGAATCAGTCAAATGTCTTTTCTGGTCGTAGAATGCGTACAATTGCCCGATCCCTTGAAATGATGGTATTTCACTATATTCTTAATCTATATACCATAACCGAATGCAAGGAAACATTTAAAACATTTCTTTATTTTTAATTTTGTGACTGCTCAATGTTGAAATCAACTGCAACCAAATAGAAAAAAATCATTATGCTTGTTAGAATCCGTTGTTGCCAAAGAATGATGTTCTTGTTAATGCCATTCGATGTGTTCACGAATATTTTATACTTTGCTGAAAAAGGAGCAAATAGTCATACACACACGTTCAGATCTTCCATCAATATCGTTTGTCCTACGTGATATTTTATTGATGTTATACGAAAACGTTTTAAATACAGAGCGGTTTGAAATACGTCGTTGAATAAATAAGACCACCTGTAGAAGAAACTATTGAGACCAAAGTAGTAACGAGCATTGCCCCTTTTACCACAGTGGTTTCGAATGCGGTGAACTAGTAGTAAGCAAACAATAGGTTGATGCTTGCTGTTGTGTTCAAGTTGGAGCAGTCAGAACATCACATCGATGGAACGTGAGAAAAAGACAAACAAGGCGATTTAAGGTAGAATACCCATAATCTGACATTTTGAAACCCATTCTAACATCGGTTAAATTGGATCGTTCTCGGTATAAACCGATCTGGACCGGAACTATGGATAGGAACTATTCGGTTTGATGCGAATAGTTCCGGCCACAACCGATGTATACCGAGGACGACCGAAGTTTTCCGACGACAGAGTGAGTTTCAATATGGCTGGTTATTGGTATACTACTCTAACACCAAACATGTTCTGGAACCATTCCCATGGGTAGTTCCTTTAATGATTAACCCTTTACTCCACAGAATCTCATATGCCCACATCAGCTGCAAAGGAAAACACCTCGACGAAAGGTTGTATAGGTAGATTCAGCTAAATAGTCCCCGTATAGGGGAATGTGTGAATGGGAACAAATCTTATTCTCACCGACTCCGGCTCCTGCGATTGCACGACCAATCAGTAACATTTCCTTCCCATTGGCTGCAGCCATGACAACCGACCCGACCGTGAAAACTACACTAGACGTCATAACTACTTTCTTCCTTCCAATACTATCAGTAAGGTATCCTGAGAGAAGCGTAAACACCGCAGCAGAAGCGATTGTGGCGCTCACAATTAAACCTTTCCATATTGTTGTTAGTCTGTACACGTCTTCAATGAGCAACATAGAGCCCGAGATTATACCCGTGTTATAACCGAACAGAAAACCACCAATAGTCGCGAAGTACGTCAGAAAATACACAAATACATAGGAACCATTCTGATGCCGTGCCATGGTTACCACAATATCGTAAAATCCAGGTTCTTTAAACTGGAATGTCGTAAAATGAATGTTTTCCTGGCGCTAAATGTTGTTGTTGATGAATGAATGTAACACGATTGTATTTAATGTGTACACAGTGATAACGTGACATTGCATCTAATTAAACCTGCCCCCAATTTGACACGGAGACACTCTATTAAACTTTCTGTTAATGACAAAACAATTATAGAAATGCAGTCCGTGAAATCTTTCCGCCATATTCATACTCGTTTTACTGCACTATAAACAGAAGACTCTTAAGTCTCCTTTAAGACATTTGAAAGTGAAATATTCATTAGGTGCAACTTATCATTTTGTCACATTGAGTTTGGTCAATTTGCCATGCTTTGCCGTTTACTTGCAAGCGCTGAGGGGTTTATCGAAAGGGTTTACCGAGAGAGGTTTCCTCAAGAGCTTAATAGACGAATAATCAGTAACAACTTGAAAGCTGCTTGTTCACAGATGTGATGAAGTTTTAGACATTAAAAACGGTTCAACGGCTTATCTGTTATATGATGCGCACTATAGATTAGCCATTTGAGATGTATTGTATTGTTTTAACGACATTTCACTTTGACTTTCATATTTTCTCAAATACAGGCAAGCAATTTCAAGGTTTCAACACAAAGTATCTTTTGCACATCGTCTTGATTTTATTTGCAATCTGGTTATTTAGGGTTAAATCCTTTTATATCCTTTCGCGAATGAAAAAGCCCTAGCTGATCACATTCGTTTTAGGCTTAATCCGTCGTCTGCTTCACAGACAAGAATTTGATGTCGTATAGGATGTGGTAAATAGAATGTGGTTTGATTTACAAAGATCGTCAAACGTAAACATGCTGTGTACGATTTTATATTCATTTGCAGCTGGCCGAATTTAGAAGTGTATTAAACATTAAACGTTTTCTCTGCTAGAACACTTTTTTCATCATTCTCATTTGATCTCATTTTTCTAGCGTTATTCAACATTCATTCATCAATTTAGTACATTTTCATTTATCTTTCTAGAAACGTATTTGTTTCATTGACATTGC
Organism: Cerastoderma edule; assembly: GCA_947846245.1. Taxonomy (NCBI): domain Eukaryota; kingdom Metazoa; phylum Mollusca; class Bivalvia; order Cardiida; family Cardiidae; genus Cerastoderma; species Cerastoderma edule. The sequence goes on along the minus strand of OX401413.1, from coordinate 37,563,101 downwards.
CGACACGAACCAAAATACTTTAAGTTAGTTCTTACATATGGTTCCGACGGCTGATGATACCAGTGGGACAATGTGATACAACCTTCTAGCCGATTCTACCTTTGTCATCACGTTTCCCATCTGACCGAAAAGGGTTTTCCATCTTGTTATACAAGCATCGCCTAGCTAGACGTTCAATATGCACCAGTTATAAATGATAGTGTTAAGTAAAGGGATAAGCTCCATTTAATGACCAAATTACGTAGTGTAACAACACTCGGCAGTATGTTTCGCATCCTTGGTCACTAAGGACGACTACTGTTTTCAAAATGATGGCGGGACTGTTCCTTTACATCAAATAATCTTCTTTCAATTCATCTTTTTCATATGGTAGAACAGACAAATGGGACATAAAAGCTTCTCCTATTACCACAATGTTTCCTATTCATATTTACGATGGAAATACGACTTTTGTCATCCTTTGCAGTTGAATTCTGATAATTCCTGGACTCTGAAACTTTCAAATCAATTGAAAGATTTAACTACTAACCGATGAATTGCCAAATGGCACCCGTTACTTTATGAACATTTTTCTAATCAAAGAGTATGCAGCATTTTACTAAACATTCACTTAACATTTGTATATTTGATAACGTGGTACGATTTTGTGCTCTTGCAAGAACGCAGTCAGAGGCTTGGATTTTGTTTTGTGAAGCGCTGGTTAAAGCTGCTTGTTCACAAATGTTAGAAAACTTGGATGTTAAAATTCTACTTAATCAAAACTTTAAATGAGCTGTGCTGTTACATGATATGTGTTGGAGAATAGCCACCGGAAGAAAAACGGTTTCCATTTAAGTATTAAGAACCTCTTTACAGTTTGCAGATCCAAAGGCGTTGAAACGATTTCAAAATCCAATGAATATCGTCTGTACATACTAAACTATACAAACAAATTCTGATAAAGTTTTTCGCATAGTCGCTATTTTCATTAAATCTTAAATTGAAACAAAAAAAAGTAATGTTCCAACGGCATTTATCTTACTTGCATAGTGTCCCTTTCGCGAACAAGCACCCTTAAATATCACCAAGAACATAAACAGCTAAACACTCTCGGTGGTATTACATTGAAGTCCTTTCCTTACCAACATCACAACATCAGGTATAGCGTAACCATCGGAGTGCATGTTGGCCATGAAAACAAAAATTGTATTTCATACTTCACTCATCATTTCTTCTCCTTCTCACATGCAGCTTTAGAAACCATTAATCCTTAGAATGCTGGGCAATTTTCTAAAAAATAGATTTTTGTGTCGTCTGCTTTCCAAACCCCAAATATCTGTTTAATTGTAATGAAGAAAGATGTCCAGAGTAGCAAAGAGGTTAGAGCACAGGCCAGTCGCCAATTTACATGGCGGCTGGCTTGTATCTAACCTGTTTGCGTAAGCTTGAAGTCGATTCCAGCACTATAAGGGTTAAACACTAGAGCTAACCATTCATAACAAGATAACATGATGTGTGTCACGCTATAAAACGATGTCGTCTGCTTCTCTTTAATCGTGACTGTCACGTGATGATGAATGAAGCTGGTTCATGAACTCATTGTTGTTCGTAAGAATGGTAGCGGCATGGAAAGGCCAATGTCTGATTGTCATAAAGACACTCAAAGATTATCGTCGAAGTTACTCTAGAAATGTAACTTGACTTCCGACGTATTGCCTAGAACAACCTTCATGAGGCATATTGTTATTGCAGTATCTTTTTTTTATTTTAAGATAGAATAAAGATGTATTAAATATACGGTAAGAAGACGTTTATCCCTTTCCATAAACAACAAATTTTCGACTGTCCCAAATTGAAAGAGTTTGCGGACGACATTTCAAATTGTGATGAAATCGGAAAATAATCTTCTGATAGGCCAGAAAACATTGTGGGAAAAGGAAAAATTGGTCGTCACGAGCGATTTCTCCTTTTCCCACAATGTTTTCCAAAGTCGTCTGCAACAAAGTGGTCAAATGTCGTTATTGTTTGGGAAAGGGTTAACCCCGTCTCTTGCAAGGCACCAATTACCGTCTGTCTGTAACTGAGTGCTAATATTGATAGTATCGAGCAGACATCAGACCACTTTTTGAAGGAGATGTTTTCTCAGAATGTGTATCCAAGCATTGTGTCAGAAATGAGAATGTTTATAACCAAGAACAATGGGCAAGTCGATAATTCCCGCCCCAGTGATTACCGAGGGTGCGTTATGGTAAGGATGTGTCCACTTGCACACTTGTGTTTGTTTATCGGAGGATTATTTTCATGTGTTAATCTGTAAAAAAGCAAATCGTTGTTTAGGCGATTTGTCGTCCGGTCAATGTTGGATGCCAATGGTAAGCACCCAAAGGAAGGCATGACAACGGTACTTAGGATACGTGGAACCCTATGATAAAAACTCGCCACAGTGCATTCTAAAGTACATCGCTCTATACTTAGAAAACAACCAAAGTGATAGTAAAAATAAGAACACTGCTTTAGTTAAATAAAGATAAACTTCAACTTCACGACATCCAATCCTCATTGAATGCATTGATTTTTTCAATGTTAATCGAATAACAGTAATAAATAACATTTACATCATGCATTAGCTTTCTTGCAAACTTTATTTGGATAGCAATTCCGGTTATTGCAAAACTGGTCAAACATAACAATTTCAATTTCAATTATTTTTTGGCAAATTTAGCACAAACATGCCTTTGGCCATAACATTTCAGTTGACTATGCCTACAAAATAAATTTACAGTTTCAATCCATCTACAAGAATATTCAATCAACACACATATAAACATACAAACATACATATTTATTAACTCCCTCCGAAAAGAAGAGCATTCTATTAACTCATTGTATTGCGTAATTCAAAAGCTTCCTTTAAATAATGAGAAAGTTTAAAAATAGCCTTTCTGCCTTCGGACGACATTATGTTTATAAAGATATGCATATTAGGCCATGGTATATTTCCAAAGTACTTAATCCTTATATTTGAATAAGCTGGACAACATAGTAAAAAGTGATATTCAGACTCTATTTGATTATGATTACATAAATTACAAATTCTATGTTGTCTTTCAGTTCCATTATACCTTCCAGTTTCAATTGCTAATGAATGGGAACTTAATCTAAAACGACTCATGTATTTTCTTAACATATCACCCTTGATAACATCGATATAGCTTTCACAACAAAATTCGGTTTTAAAACGTTTATAAAAAATTAGTTTAGACATCGACCGTATTGAACTATTCTTGTTCTGAATATATTGATCTCTTAGGCGCTGTTTAAGTATTGGATAGAAATTCGTATTGTTATCATAGCTATTTAAAATATCATTAAAACCTCGACTATCCAATAACCGTATAACTCTTGACGCCCAGCTGTGTGCATTGTTACTATAATACTGTTCAAAAAAGATTTTGTACATAGGTGAGTCAATATTACTCATCACTTTAAGCCATTGTTTTAAGGATCGTTCTTTGCAAATAACTGATAGCGGATAGCGTCCCAATTCACCCAGAACAGCCACATTTGGTGTTTTTTTTATTCACACCTAAAATGGTCTTACAAAACTTAATATGTAATTTATCTATTTCCTTAAAATCATAGATACCCCATACTTCCGACCCATATAATATAATAGGGACAACCATAGAATCAAAAATTGATAATTTAGTTAAAACATCCATTTTCACACGGGAGAACAGGGATAAAATACAATTGTATGCTCTTAAAGCTTGTTCACTTAATACCTTGACACCATTTTTCATTGAACCTGTGTAACTAAAGTCAATTCCAAGGTATTTAAAATGGTCTGTAACTTCTAGTTCTTCACCTTCAACATACCAGGTAAAATTATTGACAGTTTTCCTTTTTTTGAAAAATACACACCTTTTTTTTCTTAACATTGATCTTTAATCCCCATTTTGAAGAGTAATCTGAAATAATGTCTGACTGTGATTGTAAACTAGAAGAATCTGTAGTAAATAAAGCAATATCATCAGCAAATAAAAGCATATATATCGATAGATAGTTTAAATCTTTCTCAGTAAACTTGCTTATATCAATATTACATCATATCATAACGGTATCAACCAGATTTGCAATACGAAACGGTTTGTAATCACCTCTTTTGCAAAACAATTCTTTTCTTGACAAATGCTGTGGTAAGAAAGCGTTTATTGGTTTATGGAGTGATACAGCGGTTTCACATCATGTCCGAGTTTCTTTACGACCCTCCTACACTGTACCCGTAGTTAGTTACGAATAAATGTACAGTCACCATGACAGCGTCAAAAACAACTCGGCGTTCACCCTGTACAGATATCACATCGAAAACTGCTAAATAAGGCCGATATAAACATGCTAAAGACATATGCGTAAAAGTTCCTTTTTGCCCGCATGTTCAAACGTCTTATTTTTCATTTAATATATCTAACAATCAAGTACCCGAAGTAAATGAAGAAAAAACATTTTATTTCAACTTAAGCATATATAGCTCATGGTTGACAAAAAATAAAACAATAAATTCATCTTCACATACACTTGAATGAACATATTGTTAAAAGATACCAAATTTCTTTTACCATTATGGAAAGTTTTATTTGAAACACAAATTGCCATCTCATAGTTACCTCTTTCTTTTATAACAAAAGTAAGGATTTGTATATTTTCAAATCTTCTGAACGAAAAAGGTTCTGACCAATGGAAGACATTTGACCAAACCTTAGTGAAATTCTTTGATTGGTCAATTGATGTGCCCTTCTCCACCAATCAGGTTAGTCAGAAGGTCACTACCCCCATCCCCCGCTAATGGGTTCTCTTCACTTTTACTTATATCAGGCCCATTACTTCCTAGCTACTAAAATATCCTTGGTTGACCCATTTGATACTCATCCAATGGCCTTACTGTCCCTTTAATGTGGTCAGATATGTTATTATAAAACGTTTTAGATAAGACGAATTGCTCGTATGCATTTACTTTTGAAGACATTTGTGACCAATGTGAAAATGCATGTACTTGCAACACAGCCCTGATACGTATCCACTGTGTAGGGGCTTACACAGAAAAGATATCCTTGGAAATCGAGAGCATGAAAAGAAGAGACAAAAAAGTTCAACAAAACAGAGTAAAGGAATGTCTTACAATAGTTTAATGAAAAGGACTCCCTTTTAATTTTGCATTCAGTGTCTATTTTCATTTATCATTATACAGTTATACAAAAGTTTTATTGTTCCAAAGACAATCTATTTTGATTTAAAAATTGGCTAATGTATGAACCAGCACCTTTAAGGAATGGGTGTATCCCTAGTTTTTAACAATACTTCAGACGTATAGTTTGTATCGTCGGTTTTTGTGTTCAATTTGGACCAGTCAAATTCTGAATGTAGGCTAATGTGTTAACCGTGTACTGCTATCCAGAACGTTTTAATTTCGACAATAAGACACATATTTGTATCACGAGGAGGCGATACCGTTTATCTATATAGACCAGTCATGTCCCACTAATATAGCCACAGAAAAGAAGAGCTATTTCGCCGCGACACACTAACAGGGTTCATAATGCACCATATATTGTCAACCAATATCTTTTAAACCCTTAGAATGCTGGGCAATTTTCTAAAAATTGATTTTTGTGTCGTCTGCTTTTCAAAATCTTAAATGTTTGCTTAATTTTGATGAGGAAAGATACTCAGAGTAGCAAACAGGTTAGATCGCAGGCCTGGCGCCAATTTACTTGGCGGCTGACCTGGATCTTACCTGTTTGCATGAGCATGAAGTCGGTTCCAGCACTATTAGGGTTAAACAACATATGTCGATGTTAGATATATTGTAACCGGCTCCATCAATGTACTTCATAATAAAAGAAGAACGTGTTTATCTTCAACATGGCGTATACTCTGTCTTTTATCACATATTTCGACAACTTTAGACAAAGGCTTATCTGTTTCTTTTTCATAAACTCACTCCTAAGTGTCACCAAGAGAAGATTTCTTCAAACATTTTATGGAATACTATGTTAAAATGTATCTAATGTTAATTTCTTTCAGTTTTGTGAATAGTCGCTGCATTAGTTTATCCATCGCTGAAAGTTCGACATTGCAGTTCGATTGATCCATGCAGTACTTTAGCAAGTCTTTCTTAAACGTAGTGCACCTACTACGATATTACACTGAACTCTAGAGTTGTTCCGACAAGACGCAGGAATTCATGAGGTGTGCTGAATGTTTCTATAATATAATAAATCGAATATAGCGACAGGAGTGCAAGAGTAAGTCAGGCATACATGCAAATGAAGGGGTCACTTACTCACATGGCAAGTAGCCGTGAACCACTAAGTTTTCATGTCACCTTTTATGTTTTCCTAATTGACAAAAGCTGGAGAAAAAATGGAAAATTTGAATGGATCTTTTTTTAATTGGGTAGAAACAAAATTGACAAATGGAAATATGGCCGTTATTGGTATCATTTCTATTTTCCTACAACTGTTTCTGAAACTGAATGCAGCAGATAAGATAAGCAAAATAGATGAGAGTAAAGCTTGCACAATTTTATTTACCAGAGTGTACATCTAGATAGGAAAAGAATCATTAACAGGTATAATGGCCACAGTAGTATAACCGTGGTGCCAATAAACACCGCGTAAAACGTCAACCAATGCAAGGAGTGAGACCTGCCTTAGTTGACGGACGGGTTGATCACCAGAAAGCCTGATAAATCGATGATTACCCCTGTGTTTTATGAGGGGGAGTTCGGTTGGAAGACAAGTACAGCATCACTAGAACCTAAACGTCTCTCATTTACGAGCCTTCGCTATCAACATCAATGGAAACAATAAATAAAACCCTATAGAATCCAAACACTGCTGTTGTTCTCCGAAACCTTTGAATGAAAATAAACCAATCTAGAACTTCTAGTGATTCAAGTATTCTAACCACGAGTAACACATACAATATATCAATGAATGGCATTGAAAGCTGAATTGTCTTTTTGTCAGGAAACTGTACAGACTACATGGTATTTTGGAGGACGACATATAAAGTTTTATTTGGTTTTACACCGGGTCAACAATGCTTCCGTTATGTCGCGATCCCTGTCTCAACATGGATGGTGGAAGACCCTTTTTCGCACTGTCAATAAAGGTCAATCAACATAGTTATAATCTTATACCTGAATTCTGTTAGTCACCCATAAGACTACCTCTCATGAAAATTGTAACATTAGAGTTATCGAAAATTGAACCGTTGCGGAGAGGGGGCCTTGGGTTCATCCACTAGGCAACAAAGACCCAGACGAACCCTTCGATTGTTTACAAGGAAACTATATAGTCTGACACCATCTAGCACCCTCGACAAATGGAATCATGAAAGTGATCCTAATTTAAAGATTATTGTAGTTTCGAAAGGAAATATTACCCTTTGTTTATTTGGTAGAAACAACTGAGCCAACGTAAGAAAGTGTTTACCACAAGTGTTTTAATGTGTTGTTATAGTTCTCTGTTACTACAAGCCATATAGATGAAGTAGATAAACAATTCTGCTGGTGATATAGGTTTATAACCCATACGTCAAATTTTATAATTGTACGATCAACTAAACTCACCCATAGGGGTCTATCCTAGTTTAGACTGCCTTGCTTCTGGCTATTACTGTATAGGGAGTAAATGAGGAGAACGCACCTTGTCAATGGGCCCATACATCGAGTCAACTTTGCAAAAAGAACCCTTGTTGTGATCGCTATAAGTAAGGTACTGGCATGGGACGGTGTTTATTTGAAAGAAAAACAATTTTGTTAATATTCCATTGATTATTGAGTAGCAGACGAGTTTGTACGGGTGGTAGTAGAATTTCCCATTCGAGAGTCGTAACGCTCGTATAGTTTATTACATAGTACTGACCCCAGGATGAATAAAGACCCCATATGGACTCACCGACCAGGTATGAGTGACGTTTAGTTATAATAGGCTGGTCGGCGCAGCCTCCTATGTATAAACTGTCGCCATCGTTCCATTTGATTGTCGTATTGACATACGTTTCGAGAGATGGATACGATCAGGAGTCAAGACTTCCTGTTTCCGGTTATACCTGTCTGATTCCGTTATAGATATCATGCACGACAAATATTCAGAATGGGGCAAACCTTAACGAAGGACTGTTTACACGGTTATATAATAGAGCTACAGTGGTTCAGAGTAAGAGCGTCGACCTCTTGTATCGAAAGTCCTGGGTTCCATCCTCGTTAGCGGCGAGGTGACAAAAAAAAATACCGGGACTGACTCACAAATCGGCGCAAGTACTGGTTTAGTATCCAGCAAGCCGTAAGCGACAGATAAGTTGATAAGCTTCAAACTTTTACCACAATCGATGTCAGCAAATAAGTTCAAATTTAATTACTAAACAACGTCGGCAAATACGAACTAAGCTAATCATGGCCATACCGCCTCCCTTTGTCTTTATGTGAAAACAGAACCCTGCTTTAAAGTCTGGTATAAAGGTTGGTCACACAAAGTGTTGGAATTATTTTTTCTGATTTGTTCTATTGCAATAGCTAAAAGCTCGCAATCAAGATGCAGGCTAAGCATAGTTAGACACAGTCGTCAATGTGAGATTTGAGGGTCGTAGGATAGAATTATGTGCTGAGCTAGTTAAACAAAACATTCATTCCGAACAAGATGGTTTTGGATCGAAAAATAGATCGAGAGTGACAGTTATAGATTTTAATTATTCCTCTTACAACCGGTGTAAATGGAATGAGAAAGGTTACGAATTAATTTGTGCGATCGTTTATTATACGAGTACGTGTTAGGTGGCTTTAATTGCATATATACAGTGCTTTCTCGTTGATCCGAACAAGTCCGTTCCCAACAAAATTTCCGGATTACCGATTCATCCGGACTAATGAAGAAGCGCATGTTCTTATACACATTAAGACATTAACGGTCTGTATGCACGTGTATACTTATAATAATTTAGCAAACGCTATATTGTCGACCGTCCCAAAAATAATCTTCTGATATGGCAGAAAACATTGTGGGAAAAGGAGAAACTGCTCGTCACGGGCAATTTCTCCTTTTCCCACAATGTTTTCAAAAGTTGTCTGCAACAAACTGGTCAAATAATTCCGTTCCCTTACAATTTCGTTCGGATTGCGAGACATTCGGATAATCGGGGTCCGGATAAACGAGGCTTCACTGTATTACATGTTATGACGTTCATTTTTCTTACATAACTTGAGTGGCTTATCATCCGAGAACCATATACAAAAGATTTCCCATGATATTGATTTTTTTAGGTTTCAGATTTCCCAAGGTGTGATTTCACAATTACATAAATCCCGTAGATATATAGTACAGTCATAATGACAAAAATGACCGGATCGGGGACATTTTTATCAGGCATTCAATTTATTTCAACTTATTCTTTATGTTTTTATTACAGTCGTCTTCTCTCGCATAGGTCATGGACTGACCGTTTCTTGTGATAAGTTTTTAAACGATAGAATGGTACAATAGAATAAGAAAGTGATAGTTCTCACCAATGCCAGCTCCTACGATCACCCGGCCGACGATTAACATTTCTTTTTGATTGGCTACCGCCATAACTCCGGCACCGGCCGTGAAAATCACACTAGCCAGCATAATCACTTTCTTCCGGCCGATAAGGTCGTTCAGGTAGCCAGCAATTAAAGCAAACACGGCAGCAGCACCGACTGTAGCACTCACAATCAGCTCCTTCCAGATCGTATTCAGACTGAACACATCACCGATCAGTAACATAGAGCCGGAGATAATCCCCGTGTCGTATCCGAACATTAGACCACCAATCGTAGCGAAACATGTCATATAGTACAGATATACACGGGACCCCCGTGGCTGGGTCTCTACACCCATTAGAAAGTCGTCAAAGCCCTTTCCAGAATTCCCCATTTCGTCGACTACACACACCAAGAGTATCCGAAGCTGAGAGCCAGACTGTGACCGAGAAACTGGTGTTGATGAAACCGAACCAAATATCCTGGATGGAAACCCTACAAGTGTCATCATAAAAATTATCCCGTCTCAATGGTACCGCAAGGTTTGGTCGGATTAGAGGCCAAGTTTTGTTTTAAGCTGCTTTTATGAGTATTGACACATGTATTTATAGTAAGATGGTGTGTAAATACATGTTTCTCACCAATTCTTCACAGCACTCTACACATCTATCTTTATTAAGGTGATGTGTTCATAGATGATTCTAACCAATGATTTGCAGCACTCCTTTCATTCCACTGATTTCCTGATATGACATACCGGCCCCAAACTGGTGTACAAAACAAAATTGAAATAAGATCCCGTTCAATATAGATCCATTTCGTTACTGACTGACTTATATAACGATCCTATTTGGATGTTCTTGGGTGACATGCTTCAACTGGCAGATAGTGTTTGAACGAGAGCATAACGGGTCTAAATTGAACATTAAAAATATGCCAAAGAACTTTGGTGGCAACTCGGCCGTCGAGTCAAAAAACAATTGTGACAAAACAAGAATGTGCACAATATGCGTTTTTTCTACTTTTTTCAAACTGGTTTCGATCAGGTATCATATCTGACAATGTCATTTATCATATGTATTATGTTATTCGTTGAGACTGTTATCAACTGTTTTCCTTTTAGACCTCTAACACTATATGAGGAAGTGTTTTTAGCATGTCATCTATAACTACGGTTTGAAGACTTTCTATAGCAATTTGCGCATAGTGTCAATAGTTTTTCAGATAGGTTGCAATGTCTAGGTAATCATGGATGTAGGTATGGAGAGAGACTCTAAGCTTTACTACCATTAGGGCTGATCAAGACAGATAGAACCATCGGTATTCCGTTAGTAATCATGGACGTAGGTATGGAGAGAGACTCCAAGCTTTACTACCATTAGGGCTGATCAAGACAGATAGAACCATCGGTATTCCGTTAGTAATCATGGATGTAGGTATGGAGAGAGACTCTAAGCTTTACTACCATTAGGGCTGATCAAGACAGATAGAACCATCGGTATTTCGTCAGTCAGCCGAGAGACTGCCTCTAATGATAATTCAAATCTAAACTTATCGTTATTTGAACCCAAGCGGAGATGGGCCTAGTGATTTAAAGTCCAGGGGCCCGTTTTACTAAACAACTTACGGAAAATGTTTGCGTAAGTCATAATTGATTAACATGGATAATATCTTCAATGAAAGTACAATATTGCAATGTGACACGTCATTGGAAGCGTCTCGGAGAGACGATTCCAATGATGTGTTACTTTGCAATATTGCTTTGCCAAATATTGAAATAAAAGGACTTGTTGTTTTAGACTTACGCAAATCTTAAGCGTAAACTGTTTCGTAAAACGGGCCCTAGTTCAATTACTACAAGACCACAGAGGGCCATGTAACCAATTAAGGAATCATATCTTTATGGGCTTTACCGCCAATTCAACACTTTTTCATTTATGTTACAGCTTTACTGGATTTACTGGTACTAAGCTTCGGCTATGATGTGTCTTTCCATAGGACACACCAACAAAACCTGAGGTACCAATAGTTTCGAACCTTGGACTTCGATTATAAGACCCCAATCTTTACCAATGGGTCTCACAGAATCTTCCGTTTAACCAAGTGATATCAAATTTTATGTTATCATATTATATGTATACCTCTCAAGCAAACATATTTTGCAATTTGCCGTCTATATAAAACGGATTTAATGGCTTTAGAGGCCCCAAAACGCCCATTTTGACTGGTCAAAAAATGAAAGCATTAGCAGACAACAACACACATGTCATTGGTTAGGAACGTCATGTATTTTAAAAAAGCATGAATTTCTCTCAAGGATTAATTCATCCTTTTGTTACATTGGTTTCTTAAGTATTCCGCACCTCATTGATGTATAATGCTGTAAGGCGTTTAAATTCACCATCTTCTTTTCTTATAAGGAGTATCAACCAGTGTCTTTTCTTTTAACAACGGGTACATATTTGTGTTGAGAGGCGGGCTAGAATCCCTGATATATCTCCACAAAGTGTTCGCCAGCTGGGAGAACACTATATTGCGGATAATCTGGCCTGAACAAATACTGGCGTAGCTTTTAATAACCAACAAACACCGATGCCTAAGATTGGCCACTTTTTAGTAGATAAGGTGTATCAAATAGAGGAACCCAAATAGTCTGCCTTCAAATCAAGACGTTTTTATCTACGGTTAATGTGTTTGTCCATTGAAGTAAGCAATATACTTTGATATACATTTGTCTTGATAAGTTGCAACCGGTTCAGATCTTTTGTATTTTCATGTCAATGTAGAATTCGCATCGGTTTGCATGACTTCAGTTTTCCGCTCGTCGTTACGTGTTTAACTACTTCACATTATCCAAATTGATTACATATTACAGCAGTTCGCGGCAGTGCCTGGCAAATTCCTCTTGACTGGAGAGGAAACCATTGTGACACAAGGTTACAATTGCTTGTTCCTAACAACGTTCTTTAATTGGCCGTATCATTCTTAAGCCACAGTGATTAATTAACAACTTTATTCACGTTGACTCTGTTTCATGCACATAAAGGGAACTGAGGACTGAAGTCTACATATATCTTTTTCTTACAACATCGATTTGCTTCGACGCGTTCAAATCCATATTCATCTTTTTGTTAATTATATTGCAATGTTAACAGGGCGATATACATGAATCATCAGAAGAAATAATGGAAACGTCGAAGCACCAAACAAAGACTATGTGTAGCCAGATACATCACAATGAATAGCTCCATTTTCTTATACGGACGTCTTTTAAAATATTTCCAGCAAACGACTTATCAAAATATTTTGAGAAAATGAGAATTTGAACAACGTAACTAAGAACTTATTTTGTCTCCTTTATCATGATGAACTCTAATAAATGGCACAACTTTGCATGTATACATTTTGACTCGTACATAATCGTTATGATCGTCGTCTGCTAGGAACACAGGAAGGGTAAATAAATCGCCCAGGCTGGAATCGACCGCCCGTCTCCGGATTGCAACTACTTCAACGTGTATTTACTAACATGAACTTGGCCTTCTTGAGTTGCAAAGATGGTTTTATATTGATATGAAACCACCAGATGCTATTGTCAAGCATTATGGTATTGTCAAGCAATTTCTTTTATGATACCTGAATTTTTAAGATAATCATTCTTTTACCAGAAGGGTAATAAATATCGCAAAAAGGTCATACGGGTGTCGTTTTCTTTAAGATAAACATTTACGTTTCTTCCTTTTTCGTTTTGTTTTGAAAGAGGGCTAAATGATCGTAAAGCACAACACTGTATTAGCACAGAATAGAAGCAATATCTACCTTGTGTTTACGCTGCTCTTAGACACGGTGGCCATCAAAATATCAGCCACAAGACGTAATGACATCGCATGTAAGAATAAAACGAATCTGGTTTGATTTTGTTTCGGTTTAATACTCAAGGAAAATTGTCGTAAACAACTGATATTTCAGTTAAACAAGACGCACATATCACAAATGAACTTGTGTTGACACATGCCGCTCCAAATGATTGCGTGAATATTTCATTTCGACATTCTATAGCGATAGGTTTACACGTGCCACGGCCTTATTGTCGCTTATTCAGCTGTAGATACATGACGCTGAAGAGTCGTTCAAACTCAATTTCCGATCACAATCCGTACAAACGCTTAGATTAAATTCCTGGTTCGTCAGACGCATTGTCCCTTACTCATCTCGAACCTCCCCGAACATATATGTGAGGATAGATCAGATATAGACATGTATCAAGTTAAGTTCCGGATCAGAGTGAACAAAGTATTGTTTAAACTTATTTTACATCGATTATGACGGAAGCTTGAAGCTTATCAAGTTCACTTTCGATGACTGCTTCCTGGATACTAGACCAGTTCCAGCGCCGAATCGATGGCCAGTCCTGGCAATTTTCAACTCGCCTAACGTGGGTCGAACCCGAGACCCTCGGTACAAGAGGCCGACGCTCTACCTCTGCACCCCACTGTCTCCACTGTATATTCTTGCCGATCTGGGACAAACCATGACGATTATCAAGATTACTATCTTTGTCTTAGTTAAACATACAGTTCACTTGGATTATGTCACACCGCTCCGGACAAGTCAACTAATGGTGGACGTACAGATGATAAGTGACGACAACATAGCGTGATTGGAAGCAAGAGTTATATTTGGGCCGTCGAGTATGTAACTCGGTTCTAAAGATGAAATTCTTCCGTTTAACCCATTACCAAACAATAACGAGATTTAACCAGTTTGTTGCACAGGACCCTGGAAAACATTATGGGAAAAGGAGAAATTGCTCGTAACGAGCAATTTTTCCTTTTTTCAAAATGTTTTCTTCCCTACCGGATTATTTTTCACTTCGGTACATTTTGAAATGTCGTCTGCAAACTCTTTCAATTTAGGACAGTCGAAAAGTTGGCGTTTGGTAGAGCGTTTAGTAATTTCATCATACAGAATTTTCAAAAAAGAAACACATTGCTCTCATCGACGATAATGTTTAAAGAGAGAAATTGCTCGATCAATTTCTAATTTGTTTGTTAGACAAATATACTGAATTCGATTTATTGAACCGGGATTGCTTTACAGATAACTCGGATTCTCCATTCCTAATTTCTTTCTTTTATTTTTACACAAAAACTCTGTCAAGAACGTTCTTTGAGAATTATTACTTAGATTGCATGTGTTAAATACAAATATGAAAACAGGTTGATACGGCACTGGCGAAGATGACTCTTATGGGACCTGTGTCAGAATCAACCTAAACTTTATTAACTTAACTTAACTCTTAACCAAACGCCAAATTTTCGAATGTCCCAAATTGAAAAAGTTTGCAGTCGATATTTCAAAATGTGATGAGATTGAAAATTAAGCTTCTGATATGGCAGAAGACATTGTGGGAAAAGGAGTCTGCAACCACGTCGTTAAATGCCGTTATAGTTTGGTAATGGGTTAATACCTCTGTATAAAGGAAAACGAAATCACCCCAGCTTGATTTTGTTTCTTATAAATACACTTACATAACATACATGGAAGACTGTCAAGTCACTCAGATCTCATATGTGATATTTATACGGTATGACAAAGTCTTCGTGGATATTCATCTTTCATTTAGTTTTAAGATCATTTGTTCCTCACTGCTCCTTATACCTTTCTCAGACATATTGATACCTCACTGTCAGACGACATATGGGCCAAAATACCTTAATTGTCCTTAGTCTTTTAGTTTTATTGTTCACTTGTTCATTGTTGAGGATCTTATGGAAGATTGTCAGTTTAAATTGTCAAATGAGTTTCCTCGTTAAATAAAGTCTTTATTATTATTATTATTATTATTATTGTTATTATTATTATTATTGTCTCACAAACAGCATTTACTTTTCACATTGCTTGTAAAAGGGATTTCTTTCAAAACTTATCCCGTAGTAAATCGAGAATGATAAACGGGTAATAGGTGTAGCAAACTTATCGTAAGTGGTTTTGTTATCGGCGTAAATTGGGATGTTTCCTTCATGCTTAAGAAAATGATATGAACATGTTACTAATGTTTCAGCAAAGAATGTTTGTATCTATAGTTAATGCGGATTATTATCCAAGTCATTATTGCACAAGAATTGGTTGAGTAATATCATACGCATGATTTGTTTTCCTTCATGGTAGGAAAATAGTCAAGACATGTTGCCAGGGCTTCAGGTATACATGTGGACATGCTTACCGTCGATAACAACCCTGACTACTATCCCATAAAACATGTTTAAGTAATAGCATGTACATGAATTGGGATTTTGTTTTCTTTCATGTTAAAGGGAAAAGTATGGGCACACTGCTTATGATTTAGATGAGCGAACATTTACACACCGGGGGTCCCGGTTCAATCCTCACCAACGGCACAGGGCCATTGGGCAAGACACGACAAAACCTTGCGCAACACTTGTAACATAGAGGAAGGCCCTTATTTAATTGAAGTATCGTTGATACGCCTTTAAACACCATTAAAACAAAACGTGTTCTGATATTCACTGTTGCTGATAAGCCCATGTCCTATTCACCGAGAAACGTTATACTTATTTGCCGTCATTCATTGACACATATACGACGTAAGCTATCACCACCCACCCACCTTTAAGATGTCACCGAGAGAGATAGCACAGATATCGAACGAGGGTATCGTCCGATGAATGCATGTCCTTCATATATATCTAGGTGCTGACTTTAAAGGCGCTCGTTCACAGGTGTGAGTACATTTTGAAAATAAAAAATAATTTCTTTAAAACTGCATTCCATCTGTACTAATATATAAGATGCTTACTGAAGAATAGTCATTGGAAGCAAAATTAGATCGTTTTTAATTCCTTAAAGTGTGAATACAGTGAATTTACATGTATTTCAATCCAAAAACGTGACACCGTTTTGAGATCTACCGCATATAAACTGTACGTACTTAGATAAATTGACGCATCCTGAATTAATCTACTTCTAACGGCATATCAAACAACAATATAATAAATGTATTTTATTGTTTTAATATTTCATTTCGATTTTCAAATTTTTTCTACTTTGAACATGCTCCTTAAACATGTCATTCAATCCATTTGTAAAAGACGGTTTTGGAATCCATCGTGACAAACGGTGAAATTGCTTATGGCGAGCAATTTCTCCATTTGTAACAATAACTATTACTGAACAAGACAGTGAGATATAGCTTTTTGATATCAGTAGTCATTAACTGTCCGAACACAGAGGTTACACAGAGGTAAAGTTCCAGTCTCTGGTATGTGAGGTCTAAGGCTCGATACCTCAAACTACACACCAACCGTGTTTGGTTTCCCGATGGTGATCATCTATCTCATCGTGTAGTGTCCTTTGGCAAGACTCATACTGGTAAGTCATTAAAGATATACTATAAAGCTCAAAAGGAGCTCAATACATTAATGGAATACGAATCAAACAAGTTTTCTGTTAGATCATACAGTCCACTGGATATTAACCGACCCTACTTTTCCTGATATGGAATTAGGCTTGCACATTCGCATTGTTTTCTGTTACCAGGAGTATTAAGGGCTCTTTTAAATATCATTTTGTGATGATGTCTTACATTTCGTCAACAGTGCTTCATTTCTTTTACAACGCCCAGATCAAAACGGTGAAGGACTCGAGCTTACAATGGCTTGTTTAGCCGGATAGATTCATCGACATTCTGTAAATCAGCCGGTATATGACCTCATGAAAAGCCAATGCCGTCACTGGGTTTTAAACCCCCTTTGAGAGGCGCCATGCGAATCCAATTTCTCTACTCTAAACGCTATCCAAATGAGGTCCCTCTTGGTTACTCTTTAACTGCGATTGTATTTCATTATGTGGTTTAAAACCGGGTTTTGAACCTACAACCCCCGCATTGATGCGAACTATCTACCGCTGCACTGGTGCAGTTTCAACTGGATCTACACATTCTTTTATTCAAGAGACGGCGAAAACCAGCAATGTTTGATTAAGACTTAAAGCCATTCACCCGCTCCTGATAAAACCCTGTGATAGTGCAGCCCAACTATTTAACACTACTCTCAAATAGACGAATTAATGATAGCAGAATGTCCTTGGTTTGAACTGATGCATTCAAATTGTTCTTCTATTTGAGTTTTTACGAGTGGTCCAAATTGAAAGCTGCACCAAACCATAAAAAATGAACGGAAAATACATTTTATCTTTATTAATGGGTAAAATCAGTGTGTAAAAGAAAATATTACTCAATGGGAGTAAATAGAGTCTTACGTCAAAATGGTTTCTATGCACTTCTACAGCAGATACAACAAAGAAAGGTGTTTTGAAGTAATGAGCAAAGTCCTTGATTATTTCAAACATTTACTGGTACTTATTTCTATCATGTGTGTTACAAGTGATAAATGGATGCTCATTCTTGCACAATTTCAAGAATGCGTACGACTTAAAATGTCTAAAGCATCGATTGTGAAACAAATTCTTTCCTCTAAGAATGATAACTCTCGGTTCTGCTTCCTGGATACACAACCAGTGCTGGCGCCAAATGTGGCTTAATGAAACAGAACATTTAGTCGCAGATATTCCATAGCAGACACTGTTCTCAATATGAATGGCAACCTTCTCACCGTGATTAATTCCAATACGCTATACTAACAAGTGCCGTGATACAAAACGTTGGACTGAATTTCAACCCGTTTCCGAAGTTAAACCGAGTTATGCACGAGTTTTAGTTAATTTCAGTTTTTGTTCTTGTTGATTTTGGGATATATGAAGAAGAAAAGCAATATAGGTATCTATATAAGGTAAAAAGAGAAGCCTATGTTTTTTGACAAAGGTTTTGCCCATTCAATGGAAATAAGATTAGTTTCATGGAATTGTTTCGTCGGCGTTATTTTTGTCCCGAGATCGTCTGCAGTCCACGTGCTAGTTTACGTGGTAGCGTAAGACGTCAAGTGACGTAGGCGATGGCCGTGGGAATTATACGTCATTACATCAAAAATCAACCCTTGTAGTGCTGGAACCGACGTCGTGCTTATGCAAACAGGTTAGATCCAGGCCAGCCGTCATTTAATCGGCGGCTGGCCTGTGATCTAACCTGTTTGCTACTCTGACTATCTTTTTTCATCAAGATTAAGCAGATATCTAAGGTTTGGGAAAAGAAGACGACACAAAAATCTATTTTAAGAAAATAACCAAGTATTCTAAGGGGTTAAGACGGAGTTTGTAAGTATGTTACTCACCAATGCCAGCGCCGACGATCACCCGACCCACGAGTAACATGACCTTCCCATTGGCTGCTGCCATCACAACAGCACCACCGGTAAAAATCAGACTCGCCAACATCACTATCTTCTTCCGTCCGAACGCGTCGTTAAGGTAACCAGCAATCAAGGCAAACAGCGCAGCAGCACCGACTGTTGCGCTCACAATCAGCTCCTTCCAGATCGTGTTCAGGTTATACACGTCACCAATAAGTAACATAGAGCCAGAGATGATACCGGTGTCATATCCGAAGAGCAGACCACCGATCGTAGCGAAGCAGGTGAGGTAGTATACGTACACCTGGGAACCTTGCTTCTCGGACCCATTCGATTCCCCGCCAATGTTGTCGAAGTTATTTTCTGGCTTCCCCATATCGCTGGTCAACACGCAACGGTGATCGGAGACAAAATGATAACACGGGTTCTACAGATGCTTTGATAAGAACACGGTATCCTTTATCAAACGGAACTCTGTAAAGTTAGCGGTTTATGACAGCAATCAAGCTCTTCCTCTGGTCTTCAGTGCGGCACGTTGATAGCTTCACAAGTCCGTCAAGGCCCGGATCTTGGCTCTATGACCGAATCTCAGTATAAGTACGGGTATATCCCTCGACCTAGTAGACCCTGCTGAACGACGGAGATATTTTCGGGTCTCTTATCATTCGTACGGTCGTATGGTCGAATGTTATCATTCGGGTATAGTGTAAATTACTTATATAGTATGTACATGTATGTCATCTGATTAAGATAACCACATTACTTTAGAGTATGAGCCACGGTCTAAGTTCATCAAAACTTTTGTTTCCACCCGTCTGAGCGTGCACAGTACACGCATTCTTATCGAGGATTTAGAGCAAAACTAATGCAAGTCAATCATAAATATGAAATGACTACTGTATTCTTGCATTAGACCTGTGATGTTCAAACTGGCATGCTCAATCTAAGTGCTATATCCTTAAGTGCTATATACGTAGATCTAAACCTCGGATGAAAAGGTTGTGGCCTGATCGAGTGGTTAGCTTGCTGGGCTTGATATCACCCGGACCGTCCTCGGAGTGGGTTCGAATCTTGGCACCATGGACTCTCTCCGGGTGACTAACAGAGTACCAATGGTTATACCCAGACATGTATGGGAAGTAACGTTTATAACATGAACCAGGCATCGAAGTATAACTGAAATATTGTAAACGTGATGAAAACCCAAGATAACTAGACAAACTGAAGAACGGTTCTTTGATTGGTCCGTTACAACTAATGCCTCCGACGAATAGTTTATTTGTCTGCACTGGCGAACCCTTATGTCTAAGAGTAAGCAAAATATAAAAGTATTCTCCAGTAAGCCAGTCTAAAGGCTAATCCGAATGCTTCATTCCGCTTTCGTTGAAAAAAGGCTGGGATTGTATTTCTGGAAGGACGAATGTCAGGTAAGTAGAAAGTGTGGTACTGAATTGACAGTTCAAAACTAGCCAGATTGATTTAGGGATTGATGTTGGGCAAATGTTTATATTTGAAATTGATTTATGTTTGTATCTTCTATAGATATTCATGTAAAAGTCAAGTTTGTGGTTTTCAGTGATATCGTACCGCAACATTCCGGATAAGTAATCGCTCGTGAGGTTCACAGATGTAATCAAAATGCATTCCGATGACTCTGCAAATTATTTGGTCGTTTATACGTCCGAAATGTTGCGAACTATTACAAAGGTACTACAATAGCGATGGCAATCGTAAATGGGATGGGAAATATGCTTTCTAAAGGAAGTAAAGCATATTGCAGTAAACAGAAAAATGTTTTATTGTGAGCATTTATCTCCCTTCTCTTTTTACATATAAGAATTGGGTTTAAAGTCGTGTAAACAATATTTCAGTTATGCTACTGTTTTCCTGGATTCGCCTGTACATGGTTAGGGCTCTGATTTGTCTTGCCAAAGATAACTCCCACATAACCAGCGATTCCCGAGTTCTATGTTCACCAGCTTAACACCTTAGCCACTGGGTCACGCAGGGCCCTTCAATAGTTTGAAAGTGGTCTATAACGAAAAAGTATGTTACCAGGGCCATTTGGCGATGACCCAATTACTATTGAATTTCGAAATTAAAAGCTATTTATTGTGATAATAAAGAATTAACTTAGAGTCTGTTAACTATGTTTTCCTCATAAAATTTCACAACGTATCTGTTGTAAATACATTTTTAAGTAAAGCATACTTTTCTTAGAGTAATTCCGGAATGACGCCACGGTTAGATTACTTCCGAGCGTCGCTGAACCATCATAAGTTGTTATAAGTATTTACCCATGAAATACAAATGGTTTCTTTGTTGACTTGTTTTGAAAGCCTGGGGTGTTAGTCATGATTTTAAATCTTTACTTTGATGATTATTTCCGAACTACTTGTTTAAGAGGATGAACGGAAGTAGTGGTTAACAGCACTGTCCTCTGTATCTCGGTAATTAAAATAAGAGGGTGGTAAATGGAATAGGCCGATAGAAAAATAATCAAGATGAGCATGTTCTTGTTTCTTAAGCGTTTAAACAGGAATCACCGACATTCATTAACGGAAAGACAGGAGCTTACGTTAAATGTTTTTGTGGAAGTCACAATAGTTGGATCAAAAATTACTATTTGGTTTAAAACTAAAAACGCGTGTCGAACATCTAGCTCCGATCTAATGTATCTGTGTTTGCACTTGAATAGCAATTCCCTCGATTAGGGTGACGCGTGTAGATTCCCTCGATTAGGGTGACGCGTGTAGATTCCCTCGATTAGGGTGACGCGTGTAGATTCCCTCGATTAGGGTGACGCGTGTAGATTCCCTCGATTAGGGTGACGCGTGTAGATTCCCTCGATTAGGGTGACGCGTGTAGATTCATTACCCCATACCCCATAATACCTCACTTTGACGCAACGGCTGGAGAGGTTTGAAGAAAGTAATGTGACAAAAGGACAAATTCTAAATGATAACTTTATAAGCAATTTGTTATTCTATCACTACGAATTCATTTTGACAAATAGGGTATCAGTTCTTCAATCACAGAGAAATCGCTGTGACAAAAAGGATAGAGTTTGAATAGTAAGCAATTTGTAATCACAGTATCTTCCATCACCTCATAGTGCTATATCATTTTCTTTCTATTTTTTGTCGTTTGGAGTTCCTTTCAATTTGGACTCACAAGTCATTCTTTCACGTAGGGGAGCACGGGTCAATAGGTAATGCCATTAAGACTACAGATAAGTGGACTGTGCAAGTTGATAAGACTGTATGGCGATTGGAAACAGCGCGAAATACAAACAAACTCGACAAGCTTCTCCCTCAACATGAACAGGGCGTGATATACAGAGGATCTAGCAGTGCTACTAGGAGAGAAGGTCAAGGTCAATGGAGGAAATAATCATTGATGGTTCTTAGAAATTGATTTCACAATTACGTTAAGCATACAATGAACATCGGCTGATGCCTTCTATTTGTCTTTATTTCATTGATGTTATGAATTAATGGGATGGTTAAATGAGGGAATCATTGGTTGTACTGATAATTTATTTAAAGCTACCAGTAAAGAAGCAGCTTAACCCATTACCAAACAATAACGACATTTGACCACTTTGTTGCAGACGACTCTGGAAAACATTGTGGGAAAAGGAAAAATTACTCTCAACGAGAAATTTCTCCTTTTTCCACAAGTTTTTCTGCCCTATCAAAAGATTATTTTTTTTAATTTTTTCAATTCTTCATATTTCGAAAATTCGTCTGCAAACTCTTTCAATTTGGGACATTGGAAAATCTGGCGTTTGGTAAAGGGTTATACAAAATGAATCGAGAGCTGTACGTGTTGCAGTAGTTTTAAAATAATGAAAGAACACTACAAGTCTTGCAGCAATTTTAAGATAATGAAACAAGAGCTGCCAGCGTCGAAACGACTTTGGGTTAACCCATTACCAAACAATAACGACATTTCACCAGTTTGTTGCAGACGACTTTGGAAAACATTGTAGGAAAGTAAAAATGGCTTGAAACAAGCAATTTCTCCTTTATCCACAATGATTTCCACCCTACCAGAAGGTTATGTTCCATTTTTATTACATTTCGAAATGTCGTTTGCAAGCTCTTTCAATTTGGGACAGTCGAACTTTTGGCGTCTGGTAAAGGGCTATTGTATTTAGACATGTCAGTGTCCCAGTAATTTTGAGAGTATGAAAAACTGTGAGCGTCAAAACATCTTTTGGATACTGAAAGGAGTCGGTTTGTAGAACTGTCGGTTTTGCATCAATTTTAAGATAAGAAAAAAAGTGCTGTAGGTCTAGAAACAATTCTAAGATAACGAAATGAAAGTTGTCGGTTTTACAGCAATTTCAAGATTATCAAAAAAGACAGTTTTTTCTCCACAATTATATCGTTAGGTTACAGATGTTTCTATTTTGTAAATTGTGGTATTCCGCCCATGTCCAGTGCCTTCCAGTTATATTCGACCATCTGAGTAATTTAGGCACGGCTGGTAAACGCTCTGCCGCACCACCATGATGCTGACGACGACATCGGTTGCAACTTCCGGTTAAGCGGTTTTAGGTTAGGTTTTTGCTAGTTTTACAAGTAATCAAAAATCTCAAAACATGATTCAACCCTTATTGAAATCATCCGCCCATGTGCAAAGTTTCAGTTTTTAACTCATTGAATTGTCTGAGATTTCAAAATTTTCCTCGCCGAAAGAACACGAAAATGCATCCTCCCGATAACCCGTTCATAAAACAAGTAAAATATCATGCAATTTGCCATTTCATGTCAAGGTAAATGGATGTTCTGATCAATTATCATACTCAAAACTACTTAGTGGTAAAACTTGCTGCATTGTAGGTTTGTTTGGATAGATTATCACAATATTTACCTGGTGGTGCGGTTTCGGACTTTTGCAATTCTGAATTGCATCGACGCGTAAAAAACGAAATCACAGTCAATTTCCTAGAGTTCAAAACTGAAACTTTACCTATAGTCGGTTGGATTCGATTAGTGTTGAATCATGCTTTTAGATTTTCGAATACTTGTCTGAAAATGTAGAATAAATAGCAAACTCCTACCCTAAAATCGCTAAACCGGAAATTGTGCAACTGATTTTGTCGCCAGCACCATTGTGGTGCGATAGAGCGTTCACCAGCCGTGTAAGGAGGACAAATAAAAGGTATTTTGCCTTAATACAGTCTACAGTTAAATGATTATTCACTAGCCAATACGCCACCGTAGGTCCAAAACTATAACTCGATTAACTATCACTCGAATCTAGTTTGCGACAACAGGCTATAAAAAACGTGCGACTATATATGTGTATGAGGTTGTTGGTATTTGGCAACTAGAATGTAAGGTGTAATTGAAAACTAATTATTAAAGCGGAATTGAAATAAAATGAGGGTAAATCTGTTATCTAAAAAAGTATTTATTTACGGTTACTGCATAGGCATCTACTTTTGATGGCATCGGATGCATATAACTTTCGATAGAATATTTGTATAACGTCCCTCAGCAATGTATTAATGAGTTCAACTTCTCAGTGCGGAACCGTGATATTCCACCCTAGATGGTTGAATAGGCTTCTTGTGGTAATGTGCTTGCTTTAAGACTTGGATTTAATACAACAAAGCGGTTAAAATCTTGAAGAGAGACTCTCATCACAATAGATAAGATTTATTCTCTGTTTCAACCTATTTTCAGTGTGACTGGACTATCATTGTGCCTGGCACTATTTCTTAAGCAAAACCTGTTTGCTTACATAGTAAGTACAAATAGAGAAACTGGCCCATTAGATGCCTGAAATTTGTATTAAATATCATTAAAACGCATCCGAACAAACATATGTGCCTGTCCCACAACGGCATTATAACTTCTTACCAAGGAGCTGGCCTAGCTCGGTCTCAAAAGTGCCCTTTGATGGTGTTGGCATGTGTCTATTGCCTATTTTTCTCATGAATCATCCAAGTCCAAGTGTAAACGTTCTAGATATGGTATCTCACACCAATACTGTATTCAGTTCTTAACAGCATTGTTAAAAGAGAACAAGGTCCATGTTCGCACATATTCTGTAATCGCTATTTACATATATATAGTATTTTCTTAAAACGAAACAAATAACAAGAAAATAGAGTAGTAAAAAGTGGCATTTTAACAGGTGTGCACTAATTCATCCGGGTCGAAAACAACAATTACTGTGGCAGAGAAAATCTCTCTCTGTTTCTTACTCCGACTCTGTGCGTGAATCAAACAGAAACTAAATGCCAGTTGATGAAAGGTGCATTAAAGTGATATGTATTCCCAGTTGTCGTTCCTTTTCAATTGATACGTCTTAAGGCGTTAGTTTCGTACATTTGTATCATTTTCCTTTTCAATTGAAACATATTGAATATACATTTCACATATGTATTATTTTTCTGTTAGATTGACGCATTTTGAAGCGAACGTTTGGTGTATTTCACGTATCATCCTTTTGCATTAGTCGCGTAAGATAACGTCTTGAGAATCCCGGTTCAGAATCACTGTCTGTTATGAGATGCTTGTTATCAATTTCTAATTGTGACATCTTTGTTATCAACTATAAAATATCATCTAATTGTGTCAATATGTTTTTGATATGGCTAACAAAAAAATCCTAAGGAAGTAAAAGGTGGATATATCTAGTAAACCAGTGATAGTGCTAAACATGCTGACATGTTTCAAAAACAGGAACAATTTTACACGTTAAACGCCAATTGCAGCCATTTGATACGTTATTCTCTGGAAATCGCGATCAGTGGCTACACGAATATTGCATGGGACAGTATGCTTAACGATTTCTTTTTGTTGAACTGTAATGTATGTTTCTGCTTCGACCGTTAATAGTACCTGGAGACAGGATCGCAAAAGGAGAAGTTTAATCGACAAAGAACGACAACTGTGTATGTAACTTAATCACAAACTCCATATCATTAGGCTATGTCACTTTTCACTAAATTGATAAATAGCCGCCATTGTAACATAGGGGAGGTAACCGCTGTGCAGTTTGGGTTTAGCAAAAAAGAATCTCTATACAGGAACATACAAACGAAAACCAAGAAAAGGGACACAACTCTGGGTAGCGATTGAACAATAAACTCTCGCTGGTACCCTGTTCAATATGGGTAAGCCGGTGGTGGATTTTGAGGCGGGAGATCAGACATTTTCTCCTGGCCTGGAGGCGGGTAGCTGGAATATGGCGGAGGATAGATTGGTTGTTGTGTAAACGATGTCGTCTGCTGTTGTGTCATATGCTGTTGGTTCGGCTGGTTAGTTACGACGGACGTGATAATCATACCGTTCTGCCCATTCGGTTGGTTAATGTATCCCCCTCCCTCCGCGATCCGGTTGTTATGGTAATATTCCGCTGTGTGTAAAGAGTAGTTGTTATTGAGCTAATAGATAGATATGAAAATAACATATGTAGATCTGTCTGTACTTAAACACCAAAAGGCACAAACGACCCAATAAACGATTTTCGTTTGCACCAATTCATTGACTATAGAGTGGGTTTTTGCGAAAGCGACTCTT
Organism: Cerastoderma edule; assembly: GCA_947846245.1. Taxonomy (NCBI): domain Eukaryota; kingdom Metazoa; phylum Mollusca; class Bivalvia; order Cardiida; family Cardiidae; genus Cerastoderma; species Cerastoderma edule. The sequence goes on along the minus strand of OX401413.1, from coordinate 37,536,747 downwards.
TGTTAA